>CM052798.1:86862992-87088429 GCA_028533885.1 Nasua narica | reverse complement strand
AATTGTACACAGCTGCCTCCCTCACAGGGCTCGTAGACTAGCCAGGAAGACTGTGACCAACAGTCACACAAGGGAATGGGAGTTTCCGCTGTGGTAAGATATTCACGTGCCATTAGAGAGGGTGCCTTAGCAGGGCAGGGAAGATTCCTGCAGGAGGGCATCTGAGGCTCATTTGAGATCTGCCGAGTAGGCAGCGGGAGAAGGGGAGATGCTCGCAAGGTACAGGACAGCCCTCGTTCCCTGTTCGATCAGGGGCGTGGCTGGGGCTGGCTCACATCAGGTTCGCACCTGCTCCCCAGTGAGCTTCTCTTCCCGGCTCACACTCAGTGAAGTCACACCGGCAGTTTCCAGTGGGAGTATTCACACCAGAGAAAGCAGCAGGTGCCACAGACTGGGACTCCTCTCCTCTCAGAGAGCTGATTTTACCGACACACCATGGTGATCCATGGATTCTACCTGCTTCCTAGCTGTGGGTAGCACAGACCCTGCCCTTTTACCAAATGCCTGATCCCCTTCCTGAGAAACTCCACGAAGCGCCTATTCCCAGAAAGGACCTGTCAACAAGTTCCTTGGGCCTTATGGCTGTTTACCAGCCAGAAGCCGGGGCATCTGGCTTCTCCTGGGAGCCAGGACGTCCCAGCAAGTTAATAGCAAGCAAGTAGCAAGCAAGAAAGAGCCCATTCTTGTGGTCTTCGTCACCCCCCTGCCATCTAATGATATTTTGTCACCCACCCACACCGGCCCCAGCACTGTATGAGACACTTGGTTGGGCAGATTTCAAGTCAGGCTTTGACCCTTCAGGAATTCGGAGGCTGGCCGAGGCTGCCACCCTGACATTGTTCTTCCTTAACATAACTTGGGCTACTCAGGGCACGAGAACCAGGGGCTGCTGGGGATTCGGGGATAGCACCACTGCTCCTTTCCCCAGGCTGTTTCTGGGCACAGGAAACACCGAATGAGTGGGGGTGGGAGTTCACCATATATATGACTTAGTCAGGTTTCTAAAACAACCGATGCTGCCTCCCTTGCAGCCCCACTGCCAGTTCTCTGAGGAGAAGTTGCCAGAAGAAAAAGTGAGTTCTGAGTCCTTACAAAGACCGGCAGAAAGCAAGGATGGGCGGGCATCCTGGAGATAGGATTTGCAGGGGAACCACCTTTGTTTCCTGGGCACGTGTGTGTGCTCATGTGTTCGTGTGTGCACACGGGTGTGATGTCTGCTGTGTGTACAGAACACGGGGGGACAAACAGTGGCTGTGGATGGCGGTGCAGGTGCACGTGAGGAAGGCAGGCAGGGCTGTGAGATGAAGAATCCCAAAGGAAGAACCAGCCGTGGGTCTGGTTGGGAAGAGAAGCCGGGCAGCAGAGATGCAGAGAATCCCTTTCTGGCTGCTCCCTTCCGGTTCCAGGGCAGGAGCCAGTGGCTACCACAGTTGGCCCCTGCTGGGAAAGCAACCCCTGTGCTACAGAAGTTCAGTCATTTATTTACTACCTAGACCCCCACTCTGATTCCGGGAAGCCTCCCAGCCAGGATTTGCGGTGAAAGCCAGGCATGAACATGCATGATTCAGGGGGTCCCATGAAGCCACCCCCATTATCTGCCCCTAGCCCCACTCCAGGGCCACCACTTGGGTTGACAGTGAGTCTCCAGGAGGCTTCCGTTGACAGCAAAACCAAAAGTGATCAGGGCCTCATTACCAGCTACTAATACCTAGTGTCGCAATCCCTTCTGGGTCCCCAGGCTGCACGCTGAGGGTGGCAGGGGACGCACCGAGTGGAGAGAGGCCTCCCAGGGTGGGAGTGGGTGGGAGGCCGGCAGGGTTCTGCTGGGGGTGCAGGGGACGTGCTGCTGCCGGAGCCCTTGCGTCGGTCAGTGCTGTGTGCTCAGAGTAGGAAGGAGATCGCCAAGGAGAGGGTGGCCGGAGATCACAGAGGCGGTGGGGAGGGAGGCTGGTGCCAGGTGAGCCGCCCCCAGGAGTGCAGGAATGGGGAATGAGGGGGTAGACTTGAAGCCCCCGCCTGTCCTGTAGAGAAACTACATCCCCTCCTCATGCCTTTCCTGACACTGCCTTGGGTCCCCAGGGTGTCTCCCGGCCCTTCTGGCAATGCGCAGTCATCTGAGGGTCCAGGCCGGGGTGCTGGGAGTCAGTGAGAAGGTCTGCAGCGGACCCCTGACGAGCCATGGGGGGGAGGGGCAGGGGCAGGGGGCCATCTCTGGTGTGGTTGTGCAGGTTGTGTCCTGTGGAGGGTGTCTAGCCGTGGGGATGAGTGGGGCTTCTGCTCACATCGCCGTCCCCCCTGGCATGAGGCTGTAGCTGCCCGAGCAAAGGGCACCTTCTGCTCATTCAGAGACTCCCTATGGCCCAGCTGCACCATGATCCGGGCCTCCAGAGAGGATGGAAAGCCCAGAGAAGAGGGAAGGCAGCCACCGTGGGGGGGCAGGGGAGAGGCCCCCTTATTGGGAGGGAAAGGTGAGGACCAGCGTTGCCCACTGAATGACTCCTGGGGCAGGCACAGTTTTATCCATTTACTCCACCGCAAGGCATGCCGTCTGGAGACGAAGGGAGGCTCTCCTCATTAACATGGAAGTAATTAGCGTGTTGATGTTATTATGCTCAGTGTCTCAATATTGTTAAATAAAACATCTTATTGCTGATAATTATCCAGAGATCACAGAGAACATGGGGCTCCTGCCAGCAGCAGGGACGCACTTCCAGTCCCACAGCGAGCTCCAAGTGTTGACTCTGCCGCCACCACGGTCCCCTGACTGGGGTGTCCTGCTGGGCCCCGCCGGCGGCAGCTCGTTCACAATCCCAGGTGAAGAGTGCTCAGATAAAGTGCAAATTCTTCTCCGTGGTCAGACCCCAGAGTACGTGGGTGACAAACACAGTGACATTGTTTCCTTGAGTGAGTCCTGTTTTCCATACGTGGGAGGAATTCCAGACTTGAGAATTCTGCATCCAGACTTCACAGACTTTTTTTTTTTGTAACTGAGACAACACAACTAATGATAAAGAACGATACTAGCCTGGCTTCTAAGCTCCAAAAGGCTCTGGGTCACAACCTGACCTCCATAGGGATTGGAGCAGATCCAACAGCAACTACCATCTTCTCTTGTCAAGCTGGACCACAGGCTCCATAAGACCAGCTTTCCTTTCGCTTCTGGAGTGTGGAAACAGAGCAGATGTGCCTGCCTACTAATGTGCTGGAGGATGGAACCACTCTCCAGGCTTATTGAAATCAGATGTCCAGCCCTCAGAGCTGCCCTGCAAACAGATGGTGCCTCCACGCAAGAGCCATCGCGTTGGAAAATTATAAGAGCCATGATTCCCTCTCCTCACTGCCATGTGAAACTCCAACTGGGCAAGAGCGAAAGGCCTTCTCTTCTCTGTTACACACTCTGAGAGCACAAGCCTGGGTTGAAAGAAAGTACCTCTAGATACCTAAAGTAATATACAAAATTTGAATACCACAGACGGTTCTAGAAGGATGTGCTCTAAAGGTTAATGTTTGTTATCTCTGAGTAGGTGGGATTAGAACAAAAAACAGGATGCCATATCTGGAATGGTGTGCACTTGTTTGAGAAAATTCCACTCAATCCCCCAAAGACTTTTTCCAAGGTTTCCTGAGGTTATGAGGAAATATTTTTTTTAATGCAATATCCTTCAAGATAAATTTATCTTAAAATTCTAGCTAGTTAATTAAACTATTTCTATTGCTCTAAGATTTAGAAGTTTAATCTAAGTGGTATTGACTTTCTTTGAGGTTTTCAAGGTTAAAATTATGTGATCTGGGTAGAATATTAAGTTGGTGTGAGTTTGTTAGCTAGCTGGTTGATTTTTGAGGTTTACTTTAGCAAACATATAGCACATGTGCAGCCTTGGTTTCCTCCTCTGTGCACAAAGCAGACATAGAACTACTAGGAGCATTAAGTGAGATGATCTATTTCAAGTATTTACAATCCATAGCATATACCAGATATTTGATAAATTTTAGCTATTGTTAGCCATATATATGAAAATGAACTGTATTTGTTTGAATGAAATGAATACAGATATTTCACTTTCCTTTTCTTTTAAAGACAATACTAGGGGTGCCTGGGTGGCTCAGTTGTTAAACGTCTGCCTTCAGCTTGGATCATGATCCCAGGGTCCGGGATCTAGCCCCGCATTAGGCTCCCTTCTCAGCAGAGAGCCTGCTTCTCCCTCTCCCACTCCCCCTACCTGCAGTCCGTCTCTCGCTCTCTCTCTCTCTCTGTCACATAAATAAATTAAATCTTAAAAAAAAAAAAAAAGATGACACCAAGAGCTGCAGAAAATAAGTGGGCAAAAGAGCAGATATCGAATCTCCTCTCTTCTCAACTGGTCTCATTTGAAATAGATGTGAGTGTGAAACAAATATTCAGGGCCCAGCTCAAGCCCTCCAGCCTCTGTGTAATGCTTAATTTGGTGAGGCTGGAATTTAGCACCACAAGGAATCTTAGAGACAATCAGACCAGATTATTTTACAGGTGAGGAAGCTGAGCCCAGAGGTGGGATGACTTACCTGACATCACAGAGTAACAGAGACAAGACTGAACCTCAAGATACTGACTATTATTGGTGCCTCCCTCACCCTGACAGATGATCTCTCGGGTTCTCTAATGGCTGATCGTAGAGTGACACTGACTCCCCACACCAGTGGGCCATATACCACTAGTAATATCACACAGTAGGTGGCATAGCCCTGGGCATATAGTAGGTATTTGGTAAATGGTATGCTAATCCAATTCAACAATAGTTCTTGACCTCTAATGTGCCAGGTACATGTTCTGCAATGGAAGGGATAGGAAGCTAAATAAGACAGTCTCTGCTTTCAGGAAGCTTCTAGAGACGTACCAGGGAAGGCACAGCGGGGAGTGAGGGGGGATCTTAGAGAGGGGAGACTTATTTAATTTCCTCTACAGAAGATTGAATGTCAGAAGTCAAGTCACATAATAAGCCTCAGTGCACTGCCTCTCCAGGCTCCTTATCCCAGACAAGTTCCAAAGCTAGATATTTCCAAAATGTATACTTATTGCACTTGACCTCTTCCTTAGCTCCAGATTTCTATGTCAGCTACCTACTCAGACTTTCCACGTTGTGTGTCCCATAGGGATCTCATATTTAACATGTCCAAACCTAAACTTTTGATTTTGCTCCCGAAACCTGCCCCTTCCACAATGTTCTCCACCCAGCTGGAAGCTAAAACCTTAGAGCCATCTTCGCTTCTCCTCCACCTCACCGTCCAGTAGGGAATTTATTTGCCTCTCTCCTTCCATATACGTCACTCACAGTGTCCTCTCGTCTCCCCTACATCGCTGTCCTAGCCCTGACCACCACCACCTCTTACCCAGATTATGGCCCAGCACCTGAGCAGTCTTCCTGCCTCTTGCTCTCCACGGTGCAGGCTAAGCCCGAGTGCTCCTTTAAAAATGTATCAGCTCATGTCACTTTCCTGCTCAAACCCTTCTAATGGCTTCCTTTTCCTTTAGAATAAAGTCCAAAGGCCCACCAGTGTCCATAAAGTTCTAGGAAAGCTGGCTATGGTTGTGTGTCAGAGTTTATCGTCTGTACTCTCCTGGGCGAACACTCTGCCCCAAACATGCTCCTGCCTCAGGACCTTTACACTGGCCATCCTCTCTACCTAGAATGTTCTTCCCACATTTCTTCATAGCTCTCTCCCATACTGCATGCAGGTCTCTTTGTAAGAGAAAGACCTCATCAGAAAGACCTTCCCCCGACCAAACTAGAATTCTCTGACTGATAATTCCCAAGCCTTGCCATGCTTTGTTTTTTTTCAGCACTTACCACCGACTGACATTTTCTTGCCTATTTTTTTCTTAATTCTCCGTCTAACCCTACTAGATTTTAAACTCCCTGAGAGCAGAGAACTTTTCCACTTTGTCCACGACCATCTCGGCATATCCAGAGCAATGCCTTGCCATGTGGTAGGTGCTTGTTACATATTTGCTGCATAAGTGAATCAACAATATACCTCCATTCTGTGTTTCTGTGTAGTTGGCTGTGTGCTCCTCTTACCACCCCGACTAGACCTGCCTTAATCCCCTCGGTAATGCCAGTGGTGCCACGCGTGGCACACCTGCATGCAACAGGTGTTGTTACACATTTGTTGAATTAAATTGAACAATCGCCAGCCACTAGCCACAAATTCTGTGACTTCTGTCCAGTTCATATCATCTACAAGAGGCATTTTGCCCAAAGGCTTTGTTCCTTTTCCTGAGAGATGGTCCCAGCGTTTCATTAGAACTTGGGCAGCAACTCTGGGGGGAAGGCACGGCACAAATGGGGCTTTGTGTGATGGAGAAAACAGGGGGGTGCAGACACAGCACAGCTCTCTGCAGTGACCTTTGGCCAGGCCCGTGCATTCAGAGCCAAGCTCTGGGGAAAGCAGCAGAAGCAAGTGGGACCAAAGGGGCTGATTAGACCTGAGCCATGAGGGGCACGGGGTCCATGTCGGAGGGGAAGGGTAAACCGCACAGGTGCTGCCGCAGCACCGCACAGACGAACCTCGGTGATACACCAGGATCTGTGCTCCTGTCTTCTCCTGCTACCCTTCCACAGAAACTGACAACTTGGTTCCTGGGCTTTGAAGTTAGTCCGTCCATCCCTTTGGGGGTAAGGGACCCGGCCTTTCGGCAATGCCGCCCTCAGTCCCCCTCAGGCTGGGCTGAGGCCCCTTCCCAACAACCAGCGCCTTTGGAAGGCATCCAGAAACACAATTCAGGATTAAAAATTGGGATGGAACATGACACAATGTACTAGGAATGATTTTACAAATTTATCTTAAAATCAAAGCTACTTGCGAAAATGGATTTAGCTCTGCCTCAACTGTATCCTCAGGCTCAAATGTTTAAATAGAAATAATTCACAAAATGTGTCACTGTCTGCCTGTGTTTTCTCCTGGTGGGAGCAGAATGTTACTCAGCCCTCCGGTTCACCGTCAATTATTTTTAAACTGCTTTGTCTTTTAATAAAAACCCTTTGGGATCTGGAAGGCTTGTTTCAAAAGTTGATGAGAAAAGGAAAAAACAACTATATATTTGAAAGGTATATGAAAGGGACAAAAGGGAAAGCTTTTAATAAGGTAAAGAAACTTAATATGCTACGTACTTTTGCTTTTACCTTTTTAGGGGATTGGTGCCCGTAAGTGATTCTTATAATTGGAAACTGTGCAAGGAAACCCACCAAAATCAAAGCAAGGGCAGATTTACAGAAAAACAAGCAGCAGCTGGTCCAGATCATCTAGGGCTCTGGGGCCAGCAATCTGCTGAGAATTTATCAAGCCCAATTGAGCAGTTCAGGGCAGAAGACATTTAAAAAATAAAAGTACAAGCCCATTGGGAATATTAAGAATAGATTCATCCAAATTTTGAAAAATGTGCATCCAGGGCTTAAGCCGTTACAACAAGCCAAAGCAGGATTCGAGAAACCAGGACTGCAGGGGCTGCTTACAAAAGCCACTTAAGGGCAACGTAAACAATGTCCCGGTCTGCCCTTCATACAGGTCTGGCTTGGAGGGACAGGACTTCCTTTTTCCTCTCTCTAGAAAATCTCTAAATCCTAATTTTTGAGGTTCCATCATACTGGTTATCAAAGCATCGGTCAATTCAAGAAGCCATATTCTTTGGATCGTGTAGATTATTCTGAAAGTGAATTTTTTGGTATATGGCTCCAAATTTATGTTACCGAATCTTCAGCAAAAAGAATGTTTCCATGATCCAGTAAGTTCGACCTCACATAGGTGAATCCTTCCAGAGATTCCCAGTGCATATTGGCATGCATGCAGAATGCTTTGATAAAGAAAGCTGTTTCCAACCCAGCAATTCTGACATGCATTTGACCACGGAACCCTTGTTTGACCAAACCTCTTTGGACAACCTGGGGGTGGGACACACTGGTTTAGACATTCCTGTGACTTCAAAGCCGAGATCAAGGTCCAGTTCCTATTCAGATCATTCATTTGCTTCTTAAGTGGATGTTAATTTAATGGATTCTATCGGTCAGGCTCTGTCTGGATACTGAGATAGATACAAAGAAGAAAGTGTCTACATCCCTGTGTTCTGGTAGCTGTCAATGTAATGGGAAGGATAAATGTGAACAAACACCAACAATTTCTTGTGATACAGTCTTCTCTGAACCCCACTGCTGCTCACAGTCTATACAACACAATTTAGAGCCTAAGTTACTCGCTGAACATTTCCTGTGCACTGGTCTTATCTCCTCCGCTATGTTGTTTATTATTTGAAGGCAAAGCTCATACTTTATACTTGTCTAGTATTTATGGTACTGAGCACGGAATTGGACACAGTAGGCCTATGATTCAATGAATACTAGTTGGTTGATTAAAGACTAAATTAAATGAAAACAAACAACGAAGACTAGACTTGATGGTCCCTCAGTTCTTTTAAGTTTTGTGGAGTGTCTAAGAGTCTTTGTCAAATATTTGTACAACCCTATGTCTACAAAATTACAGTGAACCATAAGAATATTGAGTAATTCATACCTCTAGTTTTCCAGAAGCTGTCTTAATGCTATAGAAGTAACAAAATTAGTCTGTGCTACTCCTTCAAAGAGGCAAGCCACAGCAAACTAAAGCAATTTACTCCCTGCTTATAGACGTATCTTAAGTGTTAAAATTTAGTGATTTAACCTTGTAATCGGAAAACAGCCAAGTTTCTGACTTTACGTATGGGAATCCCGAGACTCAAGTGAACGTTTAGCTATTCATTGTAGAATTTAATACAGATTAGGGTTAGCCACAATTGGTAACACTTGGGAAGTTGTTAATTTCTTGTTGGCAATTTCACTGTAAACTCCCTTCATAAATTTTAGATTTAAACTTGGCATTGTCATCTAGATTTTATGCACACTTACTTGATTTACATATGCTGTGTGGTTCCTAATTGTATGATCAGTCAACAGACAGCACCTCGGATGCTTTATGTATTTCAGAATTGTTCAGAACCACAGAAACTTAATTTCATAAGTGAGCCGGGAAGTGAATTTAGTGGGGATAAGTTGCATTGGCTTCTATTATGCGATGGCACAGCTTCTCAACCTCAACCCATTTTGGCCCAGATGAGTTTTTGTTGTGGTAGGTGGGCTTGTGTGCTGTAGGATATGCGGTGGCATTCGTGGCCTCTGCCTACGAGATGCCAGCAGCAACCTGCCCCCTGCACCCCATTATGACACCAGATATATCTCCATGTGTTGCCAAATGCCGCCTGGTGTGGGGTCGTGGGGTCAAAACCATCCCTGCTTGAGGACCATGGATGATGAAAGGACTCCCCGTTGGTTAAAGTCAGTTCTAGATTTTTTTTTTAATTCTGTGGATTGTCTGTCAGTATGTACCCAGAGAATGGAAGCTAACGCTCCCTGTGCTTTGGAACCAGATCCTTCCTTTTTCTAGCCTGGAAAGTTACCTAACCTGTCAGAGTCTCAGTTCCCTTGTCTGTCTGATGAGCGCAAGTGAGCAGTCACCGAAAAGCCCCTAGTATAATACCTAGCAAGGGGCAGGCGTGTATTAAATGTTAGTAGCTCCCTTCCTCTTCCGGCCACCCCCCCACCTCCTCCTCTTTCCCCAAAGCGAGGGGTGAACACAACCCAATGATGTGCACAAAAAATAGCTCGGTGGTTTGTTTCCAATTTTTTCCTTCCATAGAACAGATAATCAGGAGCTGACACTTTATCCAAACCTTATGTGAGCCTCAGAGGTTGGGACCGCCTAAGTCAACAATAACTAAGGGAGAATCTGAGTCCTCAGCCCTTTGCATTCATGCCCAAGAACTGCCAAATACAGGGATTGTGTCCACACACATCGGAACCATTCATGTGCTTCCTGTGCTCTGTTCAACGTGATAAAACTCTAACTTGAGAAAAGAAAACGGATGCTCACGGCTTGAGCGTGTCCCGGACGCCCACCTCCCCCAAACCATAGACTGAGCCTGGGGCCATAGTCAGCCGCACTGGCTGGACCACTGCCCAGTGAAGAAGCCCAGACTGGGCACCTCGGGGGCAGCACTGACGTGGGAGTGTGTCTGGTATCGCTCCACACCTGAGGGGTTTACGGAAAGAACATATGGAAAGGTTTATGGACTTTCTTTTCACTATAAAAACATTTTAACATTAGAAACCATTTGCAATATGGGGAAGAAGAGAAGGAGATCACCCAAAGTTCTCACACTCAATACAACTGTTTTCGTTTTACGTATTTACTTCCAGGCCTGGTCTATCCACACGTGATTTCCCTCGGCTGCCGCGATTTCACGCATTGTCCTCTCTAACCTGTCCCCACTCGCCCCCGCCGCCCATTTCACCCTAGATACTCAGGCGTCCCCCTCTGTTCTTATTGTCTTCACAGTTTTCCTATTTAAGGACTACAGAGAAATTCTTGAAAAAGATTTTCCACGATGTAACTAATTAACTACCCCATTATTGAAGAATACTTTGCCGTTATAAATCATTGAGGGGGGAAAGTCACAAATATAGCTTTTTTCCCCTTTTAGGATCACTTTCTTAGGATCAGGTCTCCAATGTAGGGTTTCATAGGTAAAAATCCATGAATATTTTTGCAGTTTTTAATATAATATTGTCAAAGTTTTGCAATACATCGTTCTGATTATAAAAGCGATTAGTGGCTCACTGCAAAATATTTAGAAAATACACGAAAGTATCAAAAATAAAAATCACATGTAATCCCTTTAACTCAACCGCTGCTCACATGTGCTGGATTTCCTTCTAGTGGTTTTTCCCGTGTCTGTCTTTAATACACGCACCTATTTAAATTTAGTTTTATCATAATAACATGACTGGGCTTTCTAAAGGAGCACTTATACATGTTCCTAGCCTCGACTAAGATAAGTGATTCAAGTATATATGGAAGGGGTTTTATCTGAGTATGAAGGAGGCTCAGGGGCTACCCTCATTGTTTCAGTACACCTGAAGCCTCCTCCCCATCACCCAACTTCCATTAAAGGCCATCTCTCTTCCCTTCCTGACAAAAGGACCCTTCTCTAGCGTTCGACATTCCTAGCAGAGCCTGGCTGCTCTCATGCCAGGGCGTTTTCTGAAGTCAGCGTGCAAGAGATCTGTGAAGTGTTGCCAGATGGAAATTCAAAAACCCCTATGGAAGGCGCCTGGGTGGCTCAGTCAGTTGGGTGACTGCCTTCAGCTTGGGTCATGATCTCAGAGTCCTGGGATTAAGCCCCGTGTCGGGCTCCTTGGCTCATCGGGAAGTCTGCTTCTCCCTCTCCCCCTGCTCATGCACCCTCTGTCTCTCAGATAATAAATGAAATCTTTAAAAAAAAAAAAAAAACCTACAAAACCCAGAGGAAGACCCCACGTTGGAGAATAACATAATGCCGCCAGCAAGTCCAACCCGCTAGTTTTCCTCCAGCGTGAGAACAGATTTTCTCCGGTTGAGCGTCAGGTGAAGTAGTTGGCTCACAAAGGGGCCATCCCATTTAGACATACAAATCCCTGAGGGTAAATTCACACACAGGCTCCCAGAATGATGGGTCAGTGGGAGCTAATGCTGACAGTGGAATGGTCTTCATCTCGTGTGTTCATCTGGTGGAGTGATGTGAAGAATCACCCTCACTATTAAATCATTATCCATTCTCTCTCCTCCTTTCCTCCCTCCTTGTATTCATTCCCATTGTTTATAACTGAGGCCATTACAGTAATTCAGCCAGACTTGAACATGGCTCGTGATGGCAGCTGGGGGGGGGGGGGTGGGATTCTAGCTCAATGGCCTCGCATCCCTTTCTCTGGATGTCAGGAGCCACCTTGTGTGGCGGTAGGACTGGCTTCTCCTCCAGTTCTGCTCGTTCATCCCAACTGCATCTCTGGGAGTGATCGAGGGCAGCTCTTCTCTCTCTCCCCTTGAAAGCCCTCCTAAGTTTGTAATTTCTCCAAGTCATCCAGTCATTTTTGTTCTGGAGTGGTTTCCAGATGCCTCGCCTTTCTGGTTTGCCTTTCAAGCTTGCCGTGCAGAGGAGAGGAGGGCCGTGGGTCCCCTCCGTTTGCAGACTGCCTGAGCCCAGTAACAGGGAAATGGCAGGGGACCAGCAGAATGGCGGAAGCCAGTCTCTCTGCAGCCCGAGCTCCGGCAGCCTGCATTCCCAATTTATGCATGGCACCTGGGGAAGCAATGATGCAAGCCAATGTGAAATCCAAGTACATCATCATTTATCTGTGTTTGGATTTGGTTTGGGGTTTTATTAATGACAGGGGATTTGATTAAACGAAGTTTACACTATAACCAACTCCAGCTGGATCTAAGCATCAATGGGAAGCCCCAGGTCCCCTGATATTGTCCTTTTGTCCTTTTCCCTCACAATTTCTCTTCCAAGTCATTTTCTCTGAATCTGATGATGGTGAGGTCATTCAATCTCATTTATTTTAAGGGCCAGTCTGGCACTCCCAGCACGGCGGCTCTGTGTTGAAGGATTTTGTGTTGAAGATGTTGTGTACGCTGGGATGTGGCCTTACCCTAACCTATGGAATGAAATCACTAGGTCATTCCACCAAGGCAATGTTATCATTGGGTTTGGGCTCAAATTTGGAATTTTTCCAGCAAAAATCATATTCTAATGGACTGTTGACTGAAACATCGTCAGGATTATCTTATAAGGTTACCAGAAGCCAGTTCAGTGAAATCCGGGTTCTTTCGGGTGGGGAGGAGGAGGCTTGCTAATTATAAATGGCTCCAATTTCCTGTTGCTTGGGCTTTTTCTCTAGGCTGGGGAGTGTGTCTGTGATTCGGGCGGGGATTCCTTCCACCTCCCTACAGCTGAGGCGGAGCCCATCTTCTGAGTGCTCTGTCAGTCTCTTTCTTCAATCGCCTGTTCTCTCTGGTTCCTCTCCAGGCTACTATCCCTCTCCTTGCTAGTGCTCCTTTGCCCTGTGGGTCTCCCTCTTCACCCTCCTGCTTTGCCCGCTCCCTTCCTCTCTCGATTGCTTCTTATGATACCGTTGACTTTGGAACCGCACAGGCCCACTTCCACGTGGACTTTTCTCGATAAACACAGTCCAGCACTGTAAACGTATTTTCCCTCTGATTTTCTTAACTACCTTCTCTTTTCTCTAGCTCGCTTTATGGTAAGAATGTGGTATGTGATACATGGAACCCACAAGATATGTGTTAATCCGCTCTTTGTGCTCTTGGTAAGGGCTCTGGTCAACAGGAGGCTATCCGTAGTTAAGTTCTGGGGGAGTCAAAAGTTCGTGTGGATCTTCAGTAGCATGAGAGTCCAGCGCCCTTAACCTCCACCTTGTTCAAAGGTGGGCTGTGGTTCCGTCTTTCTCAGTCCGCGTCTTCAGTTTCCCTCGACAATGACATCAGGTTTCCTAAGGGTAGGGCGAATCCGGGCTCACTTAGTACGTCCGGCAGGGTTTTGGCCGGTCTGACACCATCTGTTCAGGACCCATCTATTCATGCCACAAACACCCCTCGGGCTCCCAGCTGATGGGAAATGAGAAAGGCGTTTTCTCCCTCTGCTCCTGACCTGGGCTCGGCCCCAGGCTGGCCCCTAATTGGAAACAGCAGGTCCAGCACTAAAGCCAGGCCCGTCCTGGTGCCAGCATTATTCAGAGCCCCCATGGTGCCCAGTGGGGACTGGGCCAAGCCACTTAATTCAGGGCCAGTGTGCGCCCTTCTGATGTGTTTGCCAAAATGTCGCTGTCAGCCCGTAGGTGACAGCCATTGCTCCCTGATGAAGAGTCCTTCCTGGGATTTGCACTTTCCCGCTTGCGCTATTCTTGAGAAGTTACAAGAAGACAGAGACTCTGCGTCTTTTAAAGAGGGCTTCTGGAGGCAGCAGGCCTGTGGGCTAAAGAGACTGTCAGATTTTCACCCCAGAGCTTCAGATGGAAACCCCCGATCTGGTGCACACATAGCTGCAGGGTTCCTCCTAGGTATTCTGTTTTTCATAGTGGGAGTTTCTCATTCGTCTTGGAAAAAAAACATTTCACCTGCTAACAATGAAAACAACCATGTCTGCCTAAAAGAAAAAAAAAACCAAAAACCAGAAACAGGAAAAAAAAAATCAAGAAACACTGTTGGTAACTCAACTCCTCTTCTTTGCCTTTTGATTGACTTCTGTTGTATAAATAGTCACTGCTGAGAGCTTGAAGCCTGGACAATTGGACCCTGATTGAGTAATTCACACAGTTCTGGGAAATAAAGTCAACAATTCACAGACTGAATCCACTTCCAAACGCTCATCCACCAAGGACCCTTGATATCCGATCTCTTTGCATTTCTGTTCAGTGTTTATTACTTTCTACCCATCCCTCAAACCAAAGTCATAGCTTGGTAATTTCTTGTTTTAGAAAGTGACAAACAGAGCAGGCAGAGAAAACACTGTATATTTTGGACTAAAAATGAAATCATTAGGGTAAGTTTCTATTCTTAGTGACTGGAATTTTACTCTGGTTCTGATTAGGCTCAACAATGATATTATATTCGATGTTTTCCTGTAAATGTATGAGATGGTTTTCTATTGCATGTCCATGAATGGAAATATTAACAGACTCCACTTGGCTCCATCAGCCTCTGGCTTGGTCTTCACACCCAAGAAGCCAACCAGCAGAGAATCACATCTCAGCCCAGAGTGAGGAGTTCCTGTCTTGCCTGTGGCTTTTGTTCATGGTCTTGCAATTACGAGTAAGTTGTATCCAGAAAACGTATGAAAGTGGAATAGCTACATGCCAATGTCCATAAATTACTCAGGAAGAAACAACTGCACGTTCTAAGCATCCATCTTCCGTCCCTCCATTTTTTTTTTAAGATTTATCTTATTTGGGGGGTGGTGGTTAGGGGTAGAGGGAGAGAGGGAGAGAGAATCTGGAGCAGACTCCACACTCAGCAAAGAGCCCGGCAGGGGACGCAATCTCACGACGCTGAGATCATGACCTGAGCCAAAACCAAGAGTTGGGGCCACAGTGCCTACATTTCTGTCAGAAGAGTGGGTCTTTCCAGAGTCCATTTCTTGGTGGTTAGAGTATTTCAATGAGGAGGGAGAATGGTTTATGGGTTCCCTCGAGGTTGTGAACAATGAGTCTTCTGACAGACAAGTGGAGAAGTCTAGGTATTTTATAAGTAGAAAATTATAGGTATCAGCACTAGATTTTTAAAAGCCATTAGGTAAATTCGGGAATAAAAAAATACGTGTGAAGTAATGGAATAGCTACCTCCCATCTAGCCATTACCCATATCACAGAAGCAGAAATGGACACTCAACACAAAACCAAGCAGACGAAGCTCTCGCTCCTTTGAATGGTCAGGTTTGTGAGCAATCTAGAGTAGGTGTGGAGGAGGGGACCACTGAGCAAGAGGCCTGGGCCCTTGTGTGTCACACCGCACACTAAGCAGTGTCACTTTGCACTTTTCCACCTCATGCTGAGCTGAAGTTCCTTTATCTGTAAAATGGGGATAATACTGAGCTCAGAGATTTCTAATAAGTATTTTAGAAGATAATATGTAGGAAGCCCTCGCACATAAGACACCATAAATGCTCCATATTATTAGTGGTAGTAGGTATATTCACTTCCGACCCACAGTTTACGTGAGTGAAGTACTTAACATATTTTAATACATCACATTACGTCACGTTTAATTTTACACCTAACATAGAGGTAATTCTGTCTTTATTACTGCCTTTCAGACAGCCTAAGGGAGAGCCTCAGGGAAATCTTGGGGGTGTTTCTATGCCACCCCTGCCTTTTCTCCCCGCCACCCCAAGGCCTGACTCATATTTGCAGTGTTGGTGTCCTCACCCTATGGCTGAGGAAGGAGCGTGCCAGGGAGTTGGCCAGGCCTCCTCCTGGGACAGCTGGCAGGCCCCTTCTCCTGCTGGCACAGAAGGTGGGGAGAGAGCCATCCTCGGGCTCTGAGGGAACTAACTCCCCTCTTAACGAGTGGGAGCCAATCACTGCTATGGAATCAGACTAGTCAGAGGAGTACCTCCTTCTGGAGGTTGACGGGAGGGGTCAGGGAGAGCTTTCTGTCTCTGTAGGGGCCTAAACACAAAGTCCACTTGTCTTCAGATGTGAGGAAACAGAACTCCTCAAGGATGTTGGCAAAAATTGTACACTTAGCCTTACTACAATGCATTAGGCAACTGGAAGAACCTGTCTCATTTCGGAGGACCAAGGTACATGATTCCTTATTTACCTGTGTGAATTTGTGTATGTGTGTCTATAGTGTCCTTGGGACCATCATAGATATTCCTCTTTTGAGGTGATCTTATCAAGGTCAAAACTGAATAATGTTATCATCTACCTTATTGGCTGTGCAAAGATAAAAGCAACAAGACAACAAAATCTCAGGAGAAAGAAGTGGGGGGTGGGGGAAAGCAGCTTCCAAAATAGGTACTGGGAAACGTATAATGGAACAGATAGGAAAGCAGGAATACTGATTTCTAGACCCGGCTCTATGCACCACTCCATTGGAAGTTATGTGGACCTAAACAATTCGTTTAACTACTCCAGAGAGAATAGATGACCCCCAGCATGCCTCTGTTCCGGTTCTGCTGATTCTGTTGACAGCCTGAGAGGAGGTCTTGGGGAACATTGGCCAGACTTCCCTGACTCCAGAAAGTTCTTTTAGCCTTTGGTGGTGGTGGTGGTGGTGGTCATGGTGATGGAGGAGGCAGTGGTCTTGGTGGCAATGGTGGCAGAGTGGGTTGGAGAGAACACTGTGTGCTCCACGGGTCTGAATAAGAGACGTGACTGGGACAGATGCTGTGATGGGTTTGAGAAGTGGGCAGAATGGTGGGCAATGAGGCACTAGGACTTCATGGGCCCAAGTGCACAGGTCCAAGCCTGTAACTGCCCGTGCCTTGATTTCTCTCTCAGGGATGGCGCAAGAAAACAGACCTGCTGAGGCAGATAGATACACACTGTACTCCTAGTTGTGACTTTGGGGGTGGGGTTGTTTGTTGAAAAATTTTTTTTTTATTTTTACATTTTTTATTTATTTTCTTTTCTACACCAAAGAATAGTTTGAATCTGTATTTTGGGAATATGGAGATGAATTCTGTGGAGAGAAGGAAAAGTTGAAGCAGTTAAATCGAAAGCCGGGACTGCACGTGGACAGAGTGTAGGCACAGAGGAGAGCCCTTCTTGCACAGAGCAGACCACAGTCTGGCTCAGGCAGAGTTTAAAAACAGCCGAGGTTAATGCATAATTCCACAGGCTAGGGAGGCGCCCTGGGACAGAGGTGAGAGCCGGAGCCAGGCCTAGCGGCTGGGACCCAGAAGGAGCTGGGACAGCTGGTCAAGTGCCGTCTTTCCTGGGGACAAAGGGCGACACTCTAGACTAGACTAGAATAGACGTCCGCCATGATGGTGGACGAGTCCCCGGAAGGCCTGAGAGGTGCAGCTCTCCCTGCACAGACAGAGGCCTGTCGCCAGGAACCCGGCCGATTCTCAGAGAAAGGAGTGAAGTACTAACAAATGGTTTTCATTATCATTACACAGCCTCCACCCTCGTTCTGTATGTGTGTGCTCTGGTTTTTTCTCTTTTTTTCATCTTTTCCTGGGTTATAACTAAACAATGAGGTGATTGCCATCCCACTGGATTGCACAATAGAACCAGTGGCTGGGTTGGAGCATAGCTTTCCCCAAATAAATTCTGGACAAGAGAAATGAGCGAGCTGGAAATAAGGAGTTTACTCAATACCTGTGTCTGCTTTGTAGCTCTGGTGATGGAAGTGGGATGAGGGTCCTGGGAGAGCTAAGACACTTAGTTCCTCAGCAGTGCACCTGTCGGTCCACCAATGGGACATTCTCCTACTTCAATGAAGCTTCACCAAAACGAAAGGGGGGCTTACCCAGTGATCCAGGAATATAAATTGGGACCACCTGCTATTTCCCAATATGATAGGAAATAATGATTTACTTTGAGTAAGCTGGTGCAGCTGTGGGAAGAGTTTTCAGTTCTGTTCAATAAATATGCCCTAAGTGCCTACTCTGGGCCAGCCCGTGCTTCAAAAAACACAGAAGACCTCAAGAAGTCAACAGTCAAGTGGATGCCCAAATTTGTCCCCAATCCCTTGGATACCTGAGAATCAACTGAACCATGAGGATACCTCTGTGTTGTGTTCTCCTTGTGACTCACCTTCCCGGTAAGGCAGCAATGACCCTAAGCAAAGACGCTCTCCACTCTGTGGGGCCTGGCACCTTCTCGTGATGGCCCAAGAGCACCGTGCTCCCCAAACCATACTCATGGCTAGAGAAGCTTCCTCCCTCTGACTGCCACGTGGCTGGAGAAAATGGATCACTCCAAAAACAAATGTTTCAGTTCGTTACTCAGCAGTTTTGTTGGGAAATTATTGCAGATAATCATCTTGTAGCTGCAGACGGAGTGTTCCGCGCTTGCTCAGAGGGGGCCGCTGAGCATGCGCATGGCCGGCCCTTCCCGCCTAGACGGGGGCAAACGGCAGGGTCACTCCTACCGGAGACGGCCAGACTGGGACATGACATGGATGCAAGGCATCGCTTTCAGTTCCGCACCCAGCCTGCTGGTAACTCACTGGCTGATTCTGGCTGGATGTCTTTCATGATAGTCATTAGAACAGCTGATCTTCATGTAGCACCGGCTGGGTGCAGGGCCCTGGGCAAAATGCCCCTTCGGTTTAATCGTCTCAATAACCCAATGTGGAAGATAGGATTATTGTGATTTTTAAGGGGAGACACCAAGGCACAGAGAGGTTAAGGCACTTGCTAAAAGTCACACAGCCGATAAGGGGTAGGGCTGAAATGCAACCAAGCCCCGGGCCTCAGGGTGTCCGCTAGCCAGTTCGTCAAGGGAAGGACCCAGACTGCAGAATCACCAGTGGCCCTTTCTTTACAGCTCTGGCAGTCTGTCATTATGTAAAATCACAACCAAGATTCTAAAAAATAAATTAGTTTATAGTTCTTCGGATCTTAAACATCTAAATTTACTTCTTTAGAAACAGCAGGATGTATGGCTGGGGTGTGTGTGTGTGTGTGTGTGGGTATGCACGTAGTCACACACGTGTCTGCCTATGTGTGGCGATCGAGTGAATGAAACTGTCTGCCCATACCTTTGGAATTTCTAATTACCCACGGTGTTTGGGTTCCCAGAGAAGGATGCGTGCTCTGAGTCTCTTGTTAGCTCTGGACTAAATTGCACCAGGGCAGACTTTTTCTTTCACTCATGATGTCATGGGCAAAAAACACCTAAAAGAAGAAACACTAGATTGGGAATGTTCTGAAATATAATTACATGAGAATCAAGGGACCTTCGAAGGGACAGCAGGTTTTCATCTCCTCTGACCTTTTCCCTAAGGTAACGAAAGAGCTAGATGAAACTCCTTCAAATAAGCTGAAAAAATGCCCATCAAATAGCCCCTCATTATAGTTAACCACCCCAGGGGTGTTCCGGCCTCCCCCATCAAGGATATTTGTTACCGTGCGGTGGGAACCCGCTTGGGACTGGGATAGTTAAAGCCGTACGCAGGAAGTAGCTAAAACAGCACAAAGCCCCCTGACCAACACACACATGGAAATCAATTCTTCATTTCCAGCTCTTATCTTAGCCTCAGGTTACCTAGGATTTGCCTGTGCTGCGTGCCTGGGCAAAGCTGGGCTGAGTTATCTCTTTCATGCCTTGAGTCAGATTTTCTGGGTGTGAAGTCAGCCGACAAGCCAGGAAATGTCAGTGCAGAAGAGTGAGGGAACTGGAGACGTGGTGGCAGCTGTCACTCCAGAGTGTGCGGCGTGGGAAGGTGTCCGACCCGTCTTTGGGACTCAGTTTCCCCTTGTGATGTGTTGGGTGCTGGCTAGTGTGGTCCAGGTGTTCGTGGATGCAGGCTGGTTGAGGTGCAGCCATGTTTGCTGAGATGGAGTCCAGCTGCTCAAACAGAAATGGCCCTGACTCGTGGGCAAGTGCAGGTGTCTCACGGAGGAGTGAGTGTGTCTCTCAGGCAAGTGTGGGGGTCTCAAAGGCAAGTGAGCGTGTCTCATGGACAAGTGAGTGTGTCTCATGGGTAAGTGTGAGTGCCTCACGGACCAGTGAGGGTGACATTTTACTGGGGTTCTTACATTCAAGTCCTACAGCTCGTGCCCTATCCCTCACCAATTGAAAGGTGGCCTGCCTGCCTTTCTAAAAGCCCTAGAACACTGTGTGTCTGTTGGGCCAGGATTTTTCTTGGTCTCAGAACTGTAGATCTTTAGCTTGTCTTTATTTCTGAAGTTACATCTGAATTGCATTATAGACTTCTGTGCTGTAACATGGCTTGACGTAGTGCTTGGAAAACATACCACACACTGAGAGGAAAAGGCTAGCTCAAGAGGAACTGAGGACATTTAATCCCATAAAGCAAGTAGAAGGAAGGACTTGGATCCGAGTTAGCGTTCACCGGCCAGGTTTTGTTTGCATTTATGCGTTCCTTCCCAGGTGGTCACCCGAGGTCTGCTGTGGGTGAGAAGCCTTGCTAGGTGCTGGTATCGAAAACAACCTTTGACTCCAACCAACCTGAGAGTCCTTTTCCCCTAAAACTTCTGTCTGCTCTTGGTCCCAAGCATGGGAACGGCAGGCAGGGAAAGGCCAAAAGTAGAGCTGAAATGGATCTTTTTCTTGTGGCTTAAGGATCAGCCAGTTGGAACCAAGGGGATGTTTTCTTAGGGTTGCATAGAAGTTTGAAAAACGATTGGATTGTTTTTGGCACGGAAATGTAGATTATAGATATATCATTAGTATTACTAAGCCAGTGGGCTATAGTATGGTGAGTGTTATTTAGCTGTACATTCTTGCAAAAGTGCACTGCCCCCAGCTCCATAATGGAAGGCTGCCATGTGTTTAGATGTCTTATCTCCTACCATCATGTCGATGTTCTGATTGCCCACACTTTGAAAACCTCTCTGCGGTGTTGGCCTTGCACAGCTCATGACTCCAGTCAGGTAAATACCATGCAGATTGTGGTCAGCCACACGCACCAAGAGGCCGTGCACAACCGTAGCAAATGCTCTTTGATTCTGAAGCTCAAGGTCAGCCAACCTCGGCGGTTTCCTCCTTAAGCCGCCTGACTCTCTGGAGAAATGCTAGGGTTTTGTGATTTACCTCAGAGTCCTCCCAAAGAGCCAGAGGACCATTTATCTTTTAGAGAAACGTGGCAGGGCACTCTAGAATTGTTAGCATTGAGGCTTTCCGTCAAAAAGAATAGCAGTTTGGGGGAACCTCAATGTCTTCCTAAGTCCTGGGTGCCAGATGCGCTATTTTCCTATTGGGCCTGCCAAAACCACTAAATGGTTAAAACACATCAAATCACCTCTAAGTGGCCAAAATTGAATGCCCCCCTTACCCCCCCCCAAAAAAAAGAGCTCCTAGTCAGCAAACCTCACGGTCATGTTCCATACTAGAAAATTTCTGATTAGGCGAAAAATTAGGAAAACTTAACAACACAAAAGACTTGACAACACAAAAGACTTCAAATTTCTTTTTTGCCTACAGGCTCAGAGTAAGAACTACCAGAGAAAGGAGAGAATCGAGGGGGAATGATCATAGCAATGAAAATCACAGCAAAAGCACCAACTATGATTACTATCATACCCTCAACTACACGTTCTTAATGCCCGACATCCCCAGTGAGTTTTCCCAGCACAGAACTCCGGCAGGTGGAAGCGAGGAGAAAGGAAGCTACGGTTCACGCCAGATGCTCTGGCGTCTTTGATGTGGCTCAAGCTGCGCTTGGGACTAACCATTGCACCCAAGCATGTGCGAGGAACGGTCCAAGAGGTCTTTTTGGTCAAGCATCCCCAAATCCTTGGTATTAAAATTGCCAGCAAATAATCCCTGGGCTTAATAATAAGCTACCCATAGCTCCAACCACCAAACAACATTTTAAGTGGCAAGCAAGGAATAAAAAGAAAACCTTCCAATTCACGAACATCCATTATATCTAGACAGTTGGCAGGGCAGAGGGTGGAGAGTCTGGGAGCTGGATTCTTGTTGCCTACATGTGATCATGTCTGCACTTTACATCTTCTGAGATATATTGATTTCTGGATAATTTCTCTTAATTGCTACCTCATCAAAGCCAATGTCAAGCGTCCTGTTCATCCTGTATAGCAGTGGTTCTTGGCCTTGGCTTTTTCCCTGGGATCACATCAGGAGCTTTACAAAATACTGATCCCCAGGCAGCACTTGGGAACAATTAAGGTGGAATCTTTGGAGATGGGACAGCTATCGGGGGTTTGGAAAGCTCTTCAGGTGATTCCAGTGGTCAGCCAGGGTGGAGAGCCACCACTGTAGAGGATCTGGGGGGAGGAGGGCAGTGGAAAGGGAAAGCGAGGAGGTAGATGAGATCTTCTACAAGGTTTAAGCATGGAGGACTTTGCAGGATGCTGACTGACAGTCAGCGGATTGTTACCAGGGAGTAACTCTCCAGAGGCTTAGTTTCCTCAAACTGTATGTTAAGTTGGCTTTTCAACTATCGGCCATTGTCTAAGCTGCTTAGCTGAAATTGACCAAAGTTCTCATTGAGACCCTAAGAAAGTGAAGGGGACATGGAGGCAAGCAACAACAGAGCGATATTCAAGTAGGCTTTATCTCAGGGGGCCCCAGAAGAACCTCTAGTTCTAGCTGACTTGAGGCTGATTGTTCTGGGGTTCTGGGGTCATGGTCTAGAGATAAGATGAACTATAATATGGAAAGTTCCAATCAAGCAGACCATCCACGGTAGTAGCCTGACTCTGGGTTGATCCTTTCACTTGGCCCCGGATCCCTCACCCCACAGGGAGGCTGCAGACGGAGGAGAGCCAGAGTAGACCCTGGAAAGCAGTGATTCTCGATTCTCAATTAGCTGTGTGCAGAATCACCTGAGGGGTTGTTAAAACACATGACAGGTTCTCACTCAGCATTGCTAGGTCTATGGTGGAGCCTAAGCATGTGCATTTCTAATAAGTTCTAAGATACTGCTGCTACTACTATGGCCCACACTTTGAGAATCACTGCCTTAAACATGAGACCCTGGACAGACTAGGGTTGTCCTGGTATAGCAGAGGTCCACCAGACTTTAAAGAGTATTCCATCACTCCCTGCAAGAAGGAATAGAACATGGGTCTGCAATGAACTTGGCTTTATTTTCATGCACTTGTAAAAGGGTGAGTCCGATGCAGGGCTCGATCCCAGGACCCTGAGTTCATGACCTGAGCTGAAGGCAGAGGCTTTAATCCACTGAGCCACCCAGGCACCTCCACACTGTGCTTTAAATGTGTGTTCTTGTGTTTGTCTTTCCTCAACCTCTACATTATTTGCTCTTGGAAGTTAAATTTACGTTATATTCTTCTTTGTGTCCTTAGCACCTAACATAGTGGCTGGCACAGGGCCTGCAAGTTTTGCTATTTAATTAATGAAAAAAAAATAATTCTAGTGTTTGGGTGGGAGAAAGCATTACTTAAAGAATCCAGCAGGGATACAGGCTGGAAAAGATGAATTGACCTCATAGAATCACAGATGATCAGGGCTGGAGATCTTAGCTACCATCATAGCAGTTCCTTGTCCTCTGGGGGAGGAAGTTCAGAGATGCTTAAAGATACTAAATGATTTACCCAAGAATCAGAGTAAATTGGACCAGAATACAGCTGTGTGGGTTCCAGTCTAATGGTCAGTCAGTCTTGGCCAAATGCCCGGATGAAGAATTTGTGGACTGGATCCAGACCCTCTTTCCCAGGGGCCCACCTATTACCCCAGGGACATGCCATCCTCCCTCTTCAGTGCTAAACCCAACCCCGAGAGAGCATGACGGTGTACTTTGCCACAGCATCTAACATTTTTAAAGGACATTTTGGTAAATTTCTATCTCTAGACTTGAACCCCAATTGATTATGGGAAGGTTTTTCTTATCCACACTTGAGCAGAGTGGGTAAGGAAGAGGAATGGAAATGCCCCAGTCCTTAATATCATGATTTCTAACAGGAGGAAAACCACCCCAGATGCTCTTTCTACCTCCCTGTCCTCTACCTCCTCTAGGTGATTAGGGACTTGGTGGTTTCATTGACATTTGCTTCCGTAGTACAAGATGAGAGGGGGTTGAAGGAAGAAAAGTGATAGGAGTCCATACTGGAAAAAACATGATGTGGAAAGGGGTTTTTGGAATTGGAGAAAGAATATAAACAGGAAAGATACAGATGTTCTTTTAAAACTTTTTTTGGTGGGGGGGTCTTAGTCCTTCACAAGTTCTACAACAGATGTAATAGTTTATTCATTTATTCACTAAAAATGTCATTATTCTCCTGCTTAAAGCCCTCCACACCCTTCCTGTTACCCTTAGGATAAAACCACAGTTCCAACTATGTCCTTGCAGACCTGGTCCCTTTTACCTCCCCATTTCATTTCCCTACATGTTCAGCAACTTTGACTTGTTTCTACCTCAGGGCATTTTCACTTGCTGTTCCTTCTGCCTGGAAAGCTCTCTCCCTCATTCCTTTTCATCCTTCAGATCTCAACCTGAAGACCGCTTCCTCCAGGAACTCCTCACTGAGCAACCTGTCTACAGGATCCCCTCACTACACCCCGCAGTCTGTCATCATACCTTGTATATTTCTTTCATGACATATAAAGAATCAGAAGATATGTTGTTTATTTATGTAAGACTGTAAGCTCCATAAGAGAAGAGACGCTGTCTGTCTTATTCAGTGCTGGGTCCCCAGCACCCAGATCAGTGCTTGACTAATAGCAGATACTCAGGAAATATTGCTGAGTGAATGAAACATATACAAGGTTTATATATGTTTATATACAAGGTTTATAGAAGTGAGAGGAGAATAGAAAACTTCCATTGCTTCTAGGAACTACAACCTAAACTCAAATAGTATTTTTTTTCCTCATCGTATCCTCTATATATCTTCTGAATGATAAAATTTGACTTCTGGCATGGTTCTCTGAGAGTCACAACCCAATTCTGTAAGTTTTCTGTTCTCTACGGTGGTCAGGTTGTCATATTTGCCACCGTAAGTCATCTGGATCTTTATCAAAGTACCAACTTGTCCTCAATTGTCAGGACTTTTTCTTCCATATAATTTATCTTAAGTTGGGTCATCCCAAGTTGGGTCTACTACAGCTGCATGTGTGTAATGTACAGAATAATTTCCATTTGGGGGCTGGGTCAGGGGTCTGCTGGAGCAGGGTTCTGGGGTAGGACTGGAAGCACGTCACTGGGACCCATGGACTGCATCCAGGCAGAAACCAAGCGCTTTGGCACAAGAATGGGAGGCAGGGGCCACCGCAGGTCTGTGCAAGGTCAGCCCCTGGCAATTTCGGTAGCTAGACTCTAGGTCCTTCCTGGTTGCTGATGCTGGTAAAGACCCAGAACTTGGGGAATGGGTTTGTCCTATTGGCACACCCCTCCCCTCCTGCCTAGGGTAGCTATCTACCTGCCGGAGAATGTGGTGAAGCGCCCATCTAATGCCAGCTCTCTCATCCCACAGAGTCCTGGCCCGTGGTCGTGCAGTCCAGGGGGCTGGATGGCATGCTGGACCCAAGCTCAGCTCAGCGTCCGGGCCCAATAACGGCTTTTCCAAGGGAGCAGCTTTCTGTCCTGGCCCCACTGAGGTAAGCACTTGAGGGGCTTCTGCCTCACCCAGGCTCCTGGCTCTGGAGCTTCTGAGACAGGTGGAAATGAGCCCCAGGCTGAAGAAGGGGAGTCACATCTAACTGCTAATCGGCAGGGCTCTGGGGTGGGTCCTAGTGATCCAGCACACATGGCCCTCCCTAGACCGGCTGGAGAAGAAAGTCCCCCATGCTCTCAGCTGCTCCCATAGCCTCCAGGGACAGGTTAAGAGTCTGAGCTGCCCAACCTCATGAGATGAAGTGTCCTTGATCACTCTCATGCCCTTGGCCATGGTTGGGGGAGCTCCAGATCGGGGGACAGAGGCCAGCACTGAGTTCCACTGCCACTGGGTGTGTGCCCAGGTCAGGGTACTTACTCTTACTACCTCTCTGTTTCCTCCTCTGTACAACAGGAGTCAGAAGGCCTCCTCCCAGGTGTGTCGTAAAGGTTAATGAGGTACTTACGCCCAATAAAGGATAATGATGATAATTACGATCTCCCCTCATTCATTGTAAATGTGTGTCTAAGACTTCAGGCCAGTAGATTCCATTCCCAGGAAAGCCACAGGTGCCTGTACCTGCTAGTGCCTTCTGGCTGCATATTTCTATCACGGGCACTCTAAGTGCTTTTGGACCAAATCTACCTGATGCCCAGAAACTTGATCAACCAAATAGGAAAATAATCGAGTATCCAGGTATTCCCCAGTGTCCAGATTTGTGGCATGAGGAAGGCAAAACTTACAGCCTGTTGAGTGGAATTCTCATTTTGATGTCAGTGACTGAGGAAGTGCAGCCATGGGTTCCAGTGCGTGCGGCCTCGGGGCTCTCTCTGGAAGGTGCGGAGGCTGAGCGATGCCAAGCACCATACGTGGAGCCTGACACTCACTAGCTGCAGAACCCTAGGTCACTCAGACTCCCCAACACCCACGTCTCTCCTCTGTCAAGTTCAAGGATTGGACTAGATCACTGGTTCTCAAAACGCAGTCCCCAGCCCAGCAGCATCAGTGTCACCTGGGAGCTTGTGAGAAGCATAGAGGCTCAGGCCCCACCCTAGGCCTACTGAGTCAGCCACTCTGGGAGGCGGCCCAGCCATCTGCAGCTTGGCAGAGCTTCCAGGTAATTCTGACGCCCTAAACCTCTGGACTTGATCATCTCAGATGTCCCTTCCGGTCCAAGCTTCCCCGCGGGAGAGGCCAGCAGAGGCTCTCACTGGGCTCTATCTCAGCAATGCTGTTCTCTGTTGTGGCCTCAGGGGTACCTCCCTGGGGAGCTGAGGAGCCACAGAAGGCCTCTCACACTCCACCCAGGCCCTGACAACTGGGGGTGTCCCCGTCTTTACAACTGAAGACAGCAGCATGTTGACATGAGAGCAAGGCCAAGTGGACGTGGAAAATGACCCTTGACCCACTCTCATAACATGGTGAGTAGGACGGAAGAGGAGGCTGGATTTCCTCAGCCACGGGAACTTGGCCTCACCAGCTCTAATGACCTCAGTTCACTGATCCAGTCTCTGGTCCCAGAATCACTACTAGCTCTAGGCACCCCCCCTCTGAGGCAGGAATCCTCATACCCCCTGGACAGTGAACCTCCCCGGGCACGGTCCCGGTCTCCAGCCCTCTGAGCCGCAAGGATGTGGGCCAGCTGCTTAGCTGCGTCCAGCAGCTTCTTCACCTCCCCAGGTGTAGCCCGAGTCTGTGTCATGCCCACTCACCAGGTGCAGGAAATTTCTGTCATCAATGGAGCATGAGAACCATGGAAACGCACAGAAGGTACCCCTGGTCCGAGACAAGGCACAAAGGTGGGGGAGCCCTGGGTAAAAGGCACCCCCCCCACACACACACATAACACATACACACACATACACACGCTCTGAATCATTTAGCCTCCATTCAGGCTGGGAGCAGGACAGATACAGAACATTCGGCCGTGACCCAGAACACGTTCCCACGTATGAGCCCCTAACGGCATCATCCCCAGCTGATCATTCAGCTTATAGGGCTCTGCTTCGGGAAACTTTGGCAAGGACTTCATGTCCTTCAAGTCTGTCATGTCATCAGGAGAAAGGCTTCCAGGGTCGTTCTTAAAGAAAGAAAACTCACTCCCTGGTTCCCATCCACCAAGGAGAGAATGTTCTTTTGTCAGCTGGGCTTTGTTCATCGTATCACTAGACTAGAAGCCACGCTTGTTTTTTTCTTTTCTTTAGTTCTCCACTGATGATTTTTAAGAAGAAAGACTTATTTAATTTAAAAAGAAATAGCTGAAGGGGATTAGAGAGGACACGTATCATGATGAGCCCTGAGTAATGGATAGAATTGTTGAATCACCGTGTTATACGCCCGAAACTCATATAACACTGTTAACTTTATTGGAACTAAAATAAAAAGCTCAGTGAAAATGAATAAATAAAAATATTTGATATTGTCACTGAATTATGAGAAAATGTCAGACATGGCAATATTCTCACTTGAAAAAAAAGCTAGGAAGTATATTTTAAATATGAAAAACAAAGTTTTAAAAAAGATGAAGGGGCATACCATTAGGAGTGAATCAATTAAAAACTTTAATGGGAGATATATTTGCAACATTTTCAAAAATCTTAATGAAGCAATCTGTCCCTGATGCAAATCTCCCCCGTGATGAAATGCCATCTACTGCCGTGTGTTATCCTGACAGCGAACTGAGAAGGGACAACTGACGTTAGGAACTTTGTGAGGTCAACTCAGTAGAACCTGCAGAGAGCTAGGCAGAGCCGTAACCTGTATGGCTGCTGAAACTCGAAGCACGTCTGATCTGGAAGATTCCTTAAGAATCAGCAGTCGCGTGGAGAAGTGAAGGAGCACAGAAGCAAGGGACTTGTCCACACACTCGCTGATTCTTAGAGCCAGAGTCCCCTGTGAACACGAGGTCACCTGGACACAATGAAGATGAACAGGGTGCTTTTCTGTCTCCAGGGAGTGCCTAGAGGTGGGAGGAGATGAGAACACAATGGCCCTAAGACAGCACTAAGGAAATACTTTACGGAGGTGAAGAAGGGAGAGAGTTTGTCTCTGTAGAAATAGAAAAAGGTGCCTCCCGCCCCTGTGGAGATGGTATTTAAATTGGGTGTTAAAAGGTGATGGGAACGACTCCAACCAACAGAGGTGGGGAGCAGAAAAGGCACAGGGAGGGCAAGGGGGAGCATTCCTGGCAGAGAAGACTCTGAACCAAGGACAAGTGCTCGCTATAGGACCCTCTGGACAGGGTGAGGTGATCAGAACGGTGCTTCAGGAGGTTAAAGGGGGTGGCTACGGACAGTAGGCACTGAAAGAAGAGGGATGAGGGTCCAGGACATCAGTCGGGAGATGGTTCTGTGACCCGAACTAGGAACAGGAGGTGAGAATAGAAAGTACAATGTCAAGAGATGCTACCGGAATGGAATGCGAAGTGCTGGAGGTAGAGGCCAGTGATGAGCTGAGGTTTGGAGCTGGTGAACAAAGGGATGGTGGTTCCGGGGCCAGAGTAAAGGAAAAGGTTGGGGAAACACATTTAGGAGGGGGGTGTGGGGAGATGTTCACAAGAGATAGCAGCTGGGAAACTACATCGTAAACCATCAAGTGGTCCAAAATGGGGCTGTTGTTGTTGAGTCCAGGGAGGGCGGGAGTGATCATCCTAATGAGGAGTAGGAGTAGGAAGATTTTTGCTTGGGATGCCTTGCATTTAAAATGTCAGTATCCGGGGAGAGTCGCTGGAGGTTCAGAATTGGCTTTCAGAAGAGCAGTTGGGCTAGAGATCAGGGCATCGATCCCGCACAAGTCTCAGCTGACTCCTTAGACAAGGATGAGCTTACCAAGGGGGGGACTGGAGGAGGAGGTGGGAGGCTCTGGTCATGGGAAATAGGGAGCACTATGTCCCTTATTACCATCAAAACCCTACATTTTCGTGGTTTTCTTTTTCCATTTCCCCATCCAAATTCTAAGTGTTACTAATTTGGATATAAACGGATGAATTTTCGGTTTCATTTCTTCTCCCTTCTTCTATTTGTTGAGAGATACCATGTATTGAGAAGAAAGAAAAGGAGCAAACCAAGGGGCTTGCTCGGTTCTGGGGCAGTTGGCTGGACAGTTATGTGCCACACCGTTAGCCAGCAGAACCAGCAGTGGGCAAAAGCCCAGATATGTGTAGCCGAGCAGAGGACTGGAGTAAACACCAGTGTTTTTCAAAGTAACCCAAGAGAAAAGAATTTGGTGGTTTTATTCTTGGTATCTCACCAAAGAGCTGCCTATTTCCAGTGGGGGTGGGGGGGGATGCACGGTATTGAAGAGAAGAATGCATCACTTTGAAACAGATTAGAAATGCAGCCTGCAGCCAGAGCCACAAAATCCAAGTGAAGGCATGTAGCACAGTGAAAAGAAGGCAGGCAGTGAGCTTCTCAGGCCTTCCCCATTCACTGCTCCGTTCATTTGCCTTACGTGTTTTAAGGACCTACTGTGTGCCAGCATTGCACATGGCCCCAGCTTCTAAAGTGCTCTTGGGAGACAGACGTGTATGTGATTATCCACCGCACTAGGAAAGGTGATAGGGTTATGTGCAAGCCGCCGTGGAAGACAACAGAGGAGCACACCGAGGTTGGAGTGACTAGGGCAGGTGAGACACGGCTCTGCGCTCCAGGACCTTGCAGCCAGTGGGGAGACAGGCTCAAATCACCAGGCTTGAGAAGAAGCCCAATCGAGGCAATGAGTGCGCTATGAAAAGACATGGATGGAGTAAGCTCAGAGAGCGAACAAGCAGCAATGTGACTGAAGAAGACAAAATTCTGACCACAGGACATTGGAATGACTCAGAATTAAGGAGATGTGTGCATACCTTTCAATCCCAGCAACAACCCTGTGAAATAGTGGTTAGTGCCTGCTTTTTACCAATGGGGAAAATAAGGCTCAGAAAGATTAAGTGACTTCCCTCTGCTTGCAAGTGGCCAACCTGGGAATCCGAACAAGGTTTTCTAACCCCAAATCCAATGCAGAGTGGCCTGTGGGGGTGTGGATGGAAAAGGGGAAGGGATGGAATAGAAAGCTTGAGCACCCTCTCTAGGGGATGCCACTGACCCTACCAAGATTTAGGGATGCTTCACAGAGGAGGTGACATTTGATATCCATCCATGGGTGTGACTGAGACCTCCACAGTTAGATGCCCTAGGGGGGCGGTCACCGGTGAGCAGCTCTGGTGCAGTGTGGAGCCCTGTCTGGGCTTGCTCGTACTGCCTCTTGGGGACGGATGCATTTCTGCCATTTGCTCTATACTCATGTAGGAGGAAATAATAAAAGGAAAAGGCCTGTTTAAGAATGAAAGACAAGGGCACCTAGGTGGCTCGGTTGGGTGGGCATCTGCCTTCTGCTCAGGTCATGATCTTGAAGTCATGAGATCAAGTCCCACGTCAGGCTCTCTGTTCAGCAGGGAGTCTGCTTCTCCCCTCTGCCCCTCCCTCTACTCGTGCACTCTCTCTCTCGCTCTCTCTCTCTCTCAAATGAATAAATAAAATCTTTAAAAGAAAAAAGGCTGAAAGACAAAGTGAGGGGGAAGGAAGGATGGGTAGACTGGCTTCAAAATGGGTCAGCTTTGGGTTCTGTTCCTAGTTGTGTTGATGACTTTAGGCCTGTTGGTTAATTTTCTGTGGCTCACGTTCCTTGCATATGAAAGAAAGATGATAAATCCTAAGTCAAGACTAATGAGAAATTAGAAATGAATGCATTTGAAAAGTGTTAAAATGTCACACGACAAGGAGCTTTTATCAGCGTCCATATTTCTAGGTTCTGACTGGTGGTAGACTGGGCGGGCAGTGCTGGTCCCAGAGAGCTATACTTTTTTTGCCAAACATGATGCTTCATGTACTTGTAACAAGGGTTCCCAGTCACCAGATCTCAGAGCTGCCCCAGTGCTGCTGTCTCAAGACGGTGTATTCAGGGCATCAAGACAAGTCCCTGGAAACCCTTCCTGCTGCCTTCCCAGGGGATTCAAGCCATTGGGCTCGACACAGCGCCAAGGACAGGCATCAGACACACATGGACACCTCTGGCTGGCAGACGCGGCGCTCAAAGGACCCCGTATATGGTGCTGCCAACTTCACACGGTGCCCACAGGGTGGGATTTCAGGGGCTCTGTCCCTTCCTGAAAAAGCCCGGTCCCTCGATGGCATGACCGTACCTCCAGGTCATCTGAGCCAGCCCTGTTCGCGCCTGTCGTCCTCTGTCATTGTGGCCAGCAGCCCCTTCCGCCCTCGAAAATCTCTCGGTTCGAACGGTAAATTCCAGAATCACCCTGCCCTTGGACTCCCAGGTGAAACGTAGCTCTTTGTGATCCTCTCAAGAGGTCATGACCCAGAAACTGCCTTTGTGCAGAACTCTGCGCCCCGTGGGCTAATCCCCGTTTCTGTTTCCTTCCAGGTGCACAGCGTAATGTCCATGTTGTTCTACACTCTGATCACAGCTCTTTTGATCGGCGTCCAGGCAGAAGCCCACCCCGAGAGCCATGTCCCGGCGGGACACGCCGTCCCCCAAGCCCACTGGACAAAGCTTCAGCATTCCCTTGACACAGCCCTCCGCCGAGCCCGCAGCGCCCCGGCGGGGGCGATAGCTGCCAGGGTGGCCGGGCAGACCCGCAACATCACTGTGGACCCCAAACTCTTTAAAAAGCGGCGACTGCGCTCACCCCGCGTGCTGTTCAGCACGCACCCCCCACCTGTGGCTGCAGACACTCAGGATCTGGACTTGGAGGCCGGCGGGGCCGCCTCGCTCAACAGGACTCACAGGAGCAAGCGGTCGTCGTCCCACCCTGTCTTCCACCGGGGGGAGTTCTCGGTGTGCGACAGTGTCAGCGTGTGGGTGGGGGACAAGACCACCGCCACGGACATCAAGGGCAAGGAGGTGATGGTCTTGGGGGAGGTGAACATTAACAACAGTGTGTTCAAACAGTACTTTTTTGAGACCAAGTGCCGGGACCCCACGCCCGTGGACAGCGGGTGCAGGGGCATCGACTCCAAGCACTGGAACTCGTATTGTACCACGACCCACACCTTCGTTAAGGCGCTGACCATGGACGGCAAGCAGGCTGCCTGGCGGTTCATCCGGATCGACACGGCCTGCGTGTGCGTGCTCAGCAGGAAGGCTGGGAGAAGAGCCTGACCTGCGGGACGGCCCCCACCCTCCCCGAGCTCCCCCTCTACACCCTCCTGGGCCCCTCCCTACCTCAGCCTGTAAATTATTTTAAATTATAAGGACTGCATGGTAATTTATAGTTTATACAGTTTTAAAAAATCATTATTTATTAAATTTTTGGAAGCATCCCGTGTGCCCGGCACTCCGTCATTTTCCCCAGTGTGACCCTCCATAAGTTGGGGGATGTTGCAGGGTGAATTGCCCACACACACCCCTGCCCCGCCCTGGCTGTCACCCTCCCCCCCACCCCAGCCAGCTCTGCAAACTTCAGGGGAAGGCTGGCTGGATTCGCAGATTCACCTAAGCCGGACATGATTAGAAAGGGAAGTCTGCAGGATTGCAACTCTGCTCTACATTCCGGAGCCAAAGCTACCTAATCGTTGGATTACCTGGCCCACTGCCCCGATGCATGAGCCTTGGGGAAGTTTGGGGGGGCCTCGGCAGAAGCAGGTCCCCAGCCTCAGAGTCCCGGAGTGACTCACCATATAGTAGGAAGAGACTCGCACCAAAGACCTATGATATGAGGTTGGCTTGTTTTTTGGGGGGGAGGGGGTGGATCTGCTTTTGGCTGAAATGCCGTCTGGAAGAATGGTAATGAAATAATCTCATGAGAGCTGCCATGGTAGATCTGATTTCATGTGAAGATTGCCTTAGGACTAATGGCGGGCCCCCCATTTATCCTCCAGAGGCTTCCTGCAGAAAGACTTCATTACCCAAGAACACATGAGGGCCTCCAACACTCTTGCCTCCCACTGACGGCCCCACAGCAGCTTCCAGTGCCCCCAGTGTTGGCCCATGGTCAGGGGGCCAAGATCTTCCCAGAGAGAACTATTGGGTGATTTCCGCAAGTGATCGAAGGTGGGAGGGGTCAGGAAACAGGGAGAGTAGATGGCGGCAGGGAGAAAAGAGGTAAACAGAGTGAGAAGCAACACAAAACCCAGGGAGGTGCAGAGGAAAGGTGGGCCAAGCCAGAAGGGAACAATGACATCCTGCTCCTCCCTGACGGGAGAGTGACCGGGAGAGGGGAGAGGAGAGGCAGGTGAGGAGGGGGCCACGGGGCAGAAAGAGGAGGAAAGTGTGTCCTGTTTACCGGCATCAGCATCCTGGGCCTGCAGAAACTCCAGCACCGTGAGTAGTCGTGTTTTGGGGGGGCAGGGTAGGCTCACCAACACTGACTACTTCAAGAGGTCTTGGCCAGAGGTGGGGGTGACAGAGCGACTCCAGGGGACAGCCTGGAGCAGGGCTCCACCCATCCTCCAGCTGCCACCTTCCCCTGTAACTTTTTAATTTTTTCCCTGAAGGCACATTTTTTTCCCCCAGCGGAGCACTTACACTGAAATGGAATTTCTGCTTTCCAAGCCATCCCTTCCTGGCCCCGGGTGAAAGGCCTACTCTATTTTTTAAACCCAAATGGTCCCTCTGATTTAAAAAAAAAAAAAAAAAGGGTCAGATCCATCCCTCTGTAACCCCCTCTGTCCCTCCCGCCCCCAATCCAATCCAAATAGGGCCAAATTAGAAACGTAGAGAGCTGTGGCAAGAGAGGCATTTGATTAGGGTGAAAGCATGATGAAATGCGCCCTGTTTTTCCTATCAAAGCTACTGCAGTTGGAATAAAGATTTATGCTCAAGAAACACCAACCAGAACATTGCGTGCCGAGATACTTGGTGAGATAAAGGCTGGGGAGAGGGAGCTCTCCCGCTGGCCTGCGTCTGCGGCTTTTTCCCTGGGCTCCAGGGCCCGAGGCCTCAGGCCTCCTGGCTCCGCCTGCAGACCGTTCCTGGGGGCCGTCCTCCTCCTCTGGCTGGCAGGCCTGCCGGGTCCTGGCTGCGGTGAGGGCAGGCCGTGAGGAAGGCATTTCGCCAGCTCCCAGCCCCGAAGCTTTGTTTGCGAGCAGCTACACCAGCCTGAAGAGTCTGGGGAGCTCGTCCCGGCGCTGCAGGCCGCTGGGACACCTAAATCGTATAATCTGGACTCTCCTGACCCGCCTGAGGGAAGGCAGCCCCCAAGCCTCTGAGGAAGGGCGGAGGCCGAGGCTCAGGTAAGAGGAGGTCCCCCTCACCCCACCAACGCCAAGGCCTTCCCCAAAGGCATCAGAGCTCGAGGGCCAGCTCCCAAGTCACCGTGGGGGACGCAGTGTTTTCACACCATGCACGCGGGTATCCGTTTGGCCCGAGAGAGTCAGAGCGGTCCAAAAACAACCCCGAGCCCCACGGTTGTGCAGCTTGGACTCTGCCCCCACACCCGGGGGGAGCTCTGGCTTCCAGACCCACCCCGGCTGCCTCCGAGAGGCTGGTCCAGGTCATCGGGGCGCCAGACACTTGAACCCGTTGAAACAATAGCTCACAACCACCCATTATGTCCCACGGAGGGGCGGCCGCTGCGGATCCCACAGGCCCTTTTCTCGACACGCTGAGATTTCCTGCCTCGTTCCCCCAAAGCCCAGAGAGTCGGAGCAGATACCCTCCCCTCTGCAGCTTCCTCGGCCGGAAGGCCTCCATCTAGCATGCCAAAGAAAACTAGTGGAGCCCCCGGTTCGTCCTCAGCCGGACACAGCCCAGCCCTCCTAGCAAAGCAAAACTGGTTCTGGGAGACGAGAGCGATACGGTGCTTGCCTCTGGTTTATATTCCCAGTCTATCCCTCTGAGCTCCCCTCCCTGAGCCAGGGCTCTAGCTGCCCCTAGATCTGCTTCTGCCACTAGCAAAACACTTACCGCAGAGAGACAGATTTTTAGCAGCCAAAGAATGGCTAGTTTCATCCCCATGAGGTATGGGAATGGTCTTCGAAGTCTCACCATTTTCTGCATTCTGGGAGAAGGGTCCACCCCAGACCTGGAGGACAGAGGACACAGGGGCAGGGTCTGCCCCTTGTGGGCCACATGTTCTCTGCTTCTTAGACAAAAGGGGGCATTAGGAATGGGGGTGCAGAAGTGAGTGCAAGTGTGGGCTATGAAGATCACAGGGACCCAGTTCAGCAGTGACCTCAGGCTTTCTTCCCGGGGCCTGAATGGAGGAGTAAGCGCCCCCAGGCCCTTGGTGATGAGGAAGCAGCCGGGTGTGATGCCACAGACAAGGGCTTCGTGTCAGCAGAGCTAGGTTCTAGGCCCCGCTCCCCCATTCCTATCTGTGAGCCTTGGCAAGCCACAGCCCCCCTTTGGCCTCAGATCCTGAAGCCGTGAGATGAAAATAATCATTCCTATCTCCCAGAGTTGTGACCATGAAGCCAAACCACATATCTGAAAGTAAACAGCCACATCCTATGCAAGTGTAAGGCAGAGTAACTTATCCTCAGCGGGATAATCCCTGTGCTGATTGTAGGAAAGCAACCACTATGCCGGTACTCGGGAAACACTGGTTTATTGGCCGAGGGATCGGTCGGGTAAAGGAAACCTTCTGATCAGTGGGCGTCATGGAATATGAATGTGGGAATGGCATAGCCAGGCCCAAAGGTCAAGAGCAAGGTCGTGGGCTCTGGAGTCAGACAAGCCAGGTCCTTCTACTTAGGCTGTGTGACCTCGGGCAAGTTGCTTCACTTCTCTGAGTCCCCATTTCTTCATCTGTGAAATGGGGATAGCAGTAGCACTCTTCTCAGAGGGCCTAGAGATGATGCTAGGAGACAACGTGTAAATATACATGAGCACCTGGCACTTCAGAACTCTGTAATGAAGGTTAGTTTTGAAAAGACGAGTTGGCTGCGAAACCAAAGGTTGTTAGAACGGGGTGATACAGCTTTCGGCGAGGCAAGGGGGCTTGTCAACAGACAGCTTCCTGGATGCCTCAGAGGTTCCTTCCGTGACAGGCAATAGTAATAGGGACCGTGAGCAGTCACTACGAGCTTGCCGTGCACCGGTTCGCGCATGTGGCTAAGCTCTGAGTGAGCCCCCCGGCTTCTAAACCCAAGACCACCTTAAGGAGAGCGCCGGAAGTCTGGGCTTTCTGTCCGCAGGCATCACTGCCAGAGGACGCCGCCAGGGTTCTCTGGGACGTGTTTACTCCTCCAGCCTTTGGCAAGTTTATAAACCATTGGCTCCGAGCATTTCCACGTGTCAGGCACGTGGGGTCTGTTTTGTTCTGGTTCACTTGGGTCTGCAACAACGACCGCAAGAAGAAGCTGTGACCTTGTCGGCATTCACCTGGGTGTGGGGAGGTGGCTCAGGAGAGCCAGGGTCAAGATTAAATTCCTGCAGCAGAAGCCGGAAGAGAATCCCTCCAACCCGGGGCTGCTCCTCAAAATCCAGGATGCATTCCATCCGTGCTCTCCTTGGCATCCGCCCGATCTTGCGTGTGACAGGCGCTCAGTCAGTGCCTTAGGGCAGGTAACATGGAATTTAACTCCCATCTTCTTCTCTACCGGCCCCACCACCCCCGCCCTGTCTGTGCCTACCCTGTGGCAGCAATAAATGGGTCAAGGGGTTAAAGACAAAGTCCTTCCCAAGGCCACTGCAGGAGAGGCATCCGAGAAGCTGTTGGAGCTGGTGTCATGGCGACAAGCATATGCAGACTGCCGCGATCAAATCCTGGCCTCACCACTGGCTTGGCCAAGTGGTATCAGACAAACTACCTTATTTCTCTGCACTTCGGTTTTCTTATATGGAAAATGTGGAGGATAATAATAGAATCTATCTTGTTGAGTAGTAAGGGACTCAGTCCAGTGTGAGGCACATTGTAGATTATTGTATATAAAACACATTTAAATATGCACACGGCTATATATACGTGTAAGCCCACATAGAGATGCAACACACAAATACACACACATACACACACACACACACACACACACAGCCCCCGCGAGCTAAGAAACAGCCAGGACGTGTACCTCCTACATCCACATGCACCTACCTACTGACTTAAAAACACAGAGGGAGGGCGCCTCGGTGGCTCGTCTGCCTCTGGTTCGGGTCATGATCCCAGGGTCATGGGATTGGGTCCCGCATCAGGCTCCCAGCTCAGCAGGGAGTCTGCTTCTCCCTCTACCCTTCTCCCCCCGCCCCCGTCATGATCTCTCTCTCTCTCTCTCGTAAATAAATAAAAAAATCTTAAAAAAAAAAAAACAACAGAGGGACATACAAATCAGTGCAGATAAAACATTCAAAACAATAGCTACAGTGATTAAGAAGCAATCAATGCAAAGAATATATCAGGGAAGACTTCCTGAAGGAGGCAATTTCAAAAACTGTGTTTGGAAAAAGAGGTTGAATGAAATTATCATTGGCACTGGGACTTCTCCCAGATTTACAAACCACGTAAAGCCCACCCAAGAGGTTGCCCAGCCCTGGACAGGAGAGAGAGGAGAGCCGCCTCATTCTGAGCTACAGCCTGGCAAAGGGACTAGCTTCTCCTGCAGAGATAGACCCCGGGACAACCCAAGGAAGAACAGTGTGAAATCCTGTGGACAAACACAAGGTGCCTGTATGCCAGCCACAAAATCTTACTCAGCCCAAACGCCATACAGCTGGTCAAATGGCTTATTGAAGATGCAATATCCTCCAGCCTTAAGGCCGACATTCCTTAATGCCCCCAAAATGCCCAAAAGAGTCGGAAAAAGATTGGCCTCCAAGTGGGCACCACGGGCCCTTGGCTTCAGGTATGGACTCGGGCTGGAGGCCTGCTAGCCGCCGGGGCTGACATTCACGGCCACAGTTTAGGGCTGTCTCAGGCCTGGTGGCCTCTCCCCCCTTATCTCGCCCTTGCTATTCCTTTCACTTTAACATAATGAAAGTGCAACTTGCACACTGTCTCGGGATTGCATACGATAATTGGAACCATGTGTCCGAGCTGGCATCCCTTCAAAGGACTTGGGAGCGCTGACTTGGGCCGTCTTCTGATTGCAATAGCAATCCCCTGAGCTGGCCCCGCGGCCCTCGCATTCCTTCGGCTGCACCTTAGCACTAACTCTTGCCAGGAGGAGGCTGTTGCAAGCGGAGCTCATTCCTGAGGTTCTGCAGAGGTTGGCACGAACGAGACCCCCCCCCCCACCGGCACCCCCCCAACCCCAGCCATGCGCAACAGGGCTCTGGATCTGGCAGCTAGACACCAGCTCTCTCGGCAGTAAAAGCAAGAACCAGCAGGTCCGTTTTCCACAGCCCAGAGGTGGCACGTGGCTGGGTTGACACCCCAGGTGGGAGCCCGGGTCTTCTGGCCACCTCCTGGGCTTTCAAGGGCTCTGAGGCTGGATCCTCTCTGATCCGGCTGGGTGGTTTTTGCTAAAGATACCAAAATGTCTCTAGCTTACCGGGAGACCCGGGAGGGAAAGGCCAGGTCGCCGGCCACTCTCCACCCTGATTCCCACCCACCCCCAAGCTGTGTGACTGACAGGAGAGGCTGAGGGGACCAGTTTAGTTGGGCAGACACCTCAGCTGCACTTCTCTGCTGTGTAAACACCATGCTAGGCCCCGAGGAGACAGAGGGTAAGCTAGGTCCCTATCCTCCAGACCCCTCCATCCAAGGAGGAAGCTGAATAAAGATTTGAGTCTGGATATATCCCCATACCCCACACCACAGCTCATGGGGGCAGGCTCAAACCACCCCCCCACACTTGATGTTGGCGGCAACCACCCTGCCCCTCACCTTGGCACCCTTGCCTGCTAGTCCTGACCTGCTCTCACTCCCATCTCTCCTCTACCTACTGAGTTCCAAACTCCTGGCCCATGCCCCTGACCTTGACCCCGCCCTGGGAAGTGTTTCTCAAGCTTTAATGTTGACCTGAATCACCTGGCGATCTGACTCAGCACAGTTGCCCTCCCTGGATGGGAAGAAATCAGCAAGGAGCAGGCTTGGCTGATACATATAATCCTGGGAAGAAAGCAATGGGGGGCTCTAACCAAGGCTTGAAGAGGCAGGAACTCATCCCAATGGGAAGCCAGAGGCCAAAGCACGGTCCCATGAGTCAGGCCACAAAAGGGCATTTAGCGGCGAGGCAGAAAAAGGGGTATCTGGCACACAGCACCAGGCTCGGTCCTACTTGCAGCAAAAGAGTCAGTGACAAGCAAAGACCACAAGAGTTTCTCCCTCTCAAGATAAATCTGAACAAGCTCCCATTCTTCTCTGACCCTCGGTCTCTTCATCCTGATAACAGAGGGATGAAAAGCCATCCTCAACAGTGTGAGACATTCTGGTCTGTCCTAAAATTTCCCCGAGAGGCTGTTTTTACTGTTTTACACAGGACAGTTTACATAACACTCGATATAGCTATCGGCAATGGTTGTAAAAATGAAAAATGTCACAGTTAAGTGTGTACACGTAGCTCCCATTGGTCTCAAAATTTGTCCCCCTTCAGCTTTAAATAGATTAATTCCATAACCCAACCGTGTCAGGAGGCACTCGAAGCATTTGAAAACCCCAAACCAGATCTCTTAATGGCCATATGTGGAATTTCCACCTCTGGCTTTCACCCTTAAAGGGCAATATACAAAAAAAAGGGGGGGCATATACAGTTTATTTACAGCTGGTCCTATTTGAAGACTATGATTTAAAAATGACAAACAGTTCTATTCTTCTCTCTTTAGGGGGCTCCTTTCTGGATCTATGACAGTTGCTGCTGTACTTGCAATCTCCCTCCCACCCACTAAGTGAAAATATCACTATTCTGAGTAAAATGAGGCTTTCAATTGCCCTAAGAGAAGCTTTGCTGGAAAAAAATCGTAAAGAATTCAAGCCACCTCAAGTTTATCAGAACAGATGGCCAGTTAGTTCTCTCTGAATTAATAGTTGCTGCAAGCAATAAAATCAAAGGGAATGTTGTATGTGTGTACCAGAAACCATATCTTCAGATAACTCAGTGAAACTCTTGGTATTGGTACTTACAGCCTCAAGTAGTAAATATAAATTTATGTCTGGAAAGAATTTTGTTTCAGACACTATTTGAGGGGTGTTTTTTTTCCCCCCACAACATGATTCTACACAGAACAAGAGCCAAAAGACAAAAATGTGGGCAAAACTCCCTCTAAATCAGCCTTGCTCACTTATTCCAGAAGCCCCTGGATTCAGCACAGGCAAGGATTCCAGCTGGGAAAGCTATCCATTTGCTGCTGATTTTCTCCTAGTCTTACCTTTCATTTGGGTCATTTTCCTGTTTTTTTCTCGACATGTTCCAGGAAGCCCTCCCTCTGTACCTCCCATAAGACAAGACTTCTCCATTGAGAAATCACACGAGCACAAGATTCATGGCTGGGGAAAGTGATGATAGGACAGAGGTCTATGAGCAAGAGGGCCCAACATACATCAAAGGGTTTGGATGACTTGTGGTAACAGCATGCAAAACTCTGCTCATTGAGAGATTTATTCGACATAGACTTTAATCATGGCTTTATTGAGTTGTGGTTTGAGTGCAGTTGGTGAGTCACAGAGGTTTTTAAGAGGAAAGAGCTTTTCAATTGTCTTACTCATTATAAAAGACTTTGTCCCATGTAAAGCAATAAAGATACAATTAAAACAGAATGCCCAGATCCCTGTGGCACCAAGGGAGAGTGTCAGAGAAAGAAAGCAATATTTAAATCAGAATCTTGGCCATGCTACTAAATAAAGTAGGCTCAGCATGGTGACACGTGTAGGCCATCTGGAGTGGCCATCGGAGTAGATCTGAGCACTGTTTTCTTTTAACAAAGACACCGTGCACAGTTCAGGTAGCAAGAAGTGACAAGAGAACACACCAAGCAACACTGCCCTCAACATACTCACACAAGCTACATATTTATTTCTGCCCTGTACTTCTGCCCCCTGTTCACTGGGAAAAAAAAAAAGTCCTACTCCATTAGTCCACTTAGGTAGGTCTTAACTCCTAATCTACCTGTTTTTTGTGGGGTTTTTTTAAAGATTTTATTTATTTACTTGACAGAGAGAGCGATCACAAGTAGGCAGAGAGGCAGGTGGGGGGGGGTGCGGGAAGCAGGCTCCCTGCCGAGCAGAGAGCCCGATGTGGGGCTCGATCCCAGGACCCTGAGATCATGACCTGAGCCAAAGGCAGAGGTTTAACCCACTTAGCCACCCAGGTGCCCCTGGTTTGTTTTTTGTTCTTTCATGAATTTCTATTATCGTAGAGGAAAGGCAAGGATAGCAGGGTGGCTAGAATAGGCTATTAAAGTAGCATTTCCAGGTTCAAATCCTGACTCTCCCATTTACTGACTATATGGGTCAGCTTGGGCTGCCTTAACAAAATACCATTGACTGGCTGGCTTAAACAACACAAATTAATTTTTCTCAGTTTTGGAGGCTGGGAAGTCCAAGATCAGTGTGCTGGCTGATTTGGTTTTTGGTACGGGCTTTCTTCCTGGCTTATAGATGTTGCCTTGTCACCATGTCCTCCCATGGAGGGAAGAGAAAGAGAGAGAGGAAGGGTGAATGGGGAAGAAAGGGAAGAGGTCGTATAAGGACACCAACCCTATTAGATCAGAGCCCTACCCTTAAGACTTTGTTTAACTTTAATTTTTTTCCCTGGAGGCCCCATTTCCAAATACAGTTACATTGAGAGTTTGGGCTTCAACATCTGAACTTTAGGGGTGCATTGTTTTGTCCACAGCATAGGTAAGTGACTTTGAGTAGGTTATCTAAGCTCTGTTTCTTCCTCTATGAAATGGAATGATGATATTTATTCCATACTTTGCTTTAAGCAATCAGTATCACCACTATAAAGTGTTCAGCAGAGTGTCAGTTGTCAATACTACCATTTCTCTCCCACAAAAGTAAATTCTAAGTCTGCATTCCACTGTAACCAGGAAGAACCAAGGGTTCAAGATCACCAGGGAGGAAAAGAGAACCTGCAAACCAGTTTTTGGAAAGAGAGGCAGAAAAGGAGACAAGAAGGGGAAGTGCTAAGAAAAGAGAACACCCAGTCCACCATTGGACAGCCTGGATGCTAGAAAGTCTCTGCTCATGTCCAACTAAAACTCTTTCCCCAATGTCTCCACCAGTTTACCCAAGTGCTATCCCTGAGAAGTGTTCTCTGTAACAGCACATGCTGTTGGCCCATGCTCTTTCTGTATGACAAATCTTTGAAAATAGCTATTATGTCCCCCACCTAAGTCTTTTATTTCCCAGCCTAAACATTCCCAGGTCCTACAATTATCTGTGTATGATAGGGTTTCCAGCCCCCTTACCATCCTGGGCAGCTCTCACTAGACACACTCTAATTTGTCCGTGTTTTTCTTCAGATGTGGTGTCCAGAAGGAAACACAATACTCCAGATGTGGACTGGCCAGCACTAATTACAATGGGACTATTAACTCCTTTGATCCACAGAGTATATTTCTATTAATGGAGCCTAAAATTACAAAAGCCTTTTCAGCTGCCACATCACTCTAGATATTCATTTTGAGTTTATGGTAAATTATAATTCCTTGGGTTTTTGTTGTGTTTTGTTTTCTTACTATTATTAAACCAGGAGTCCTCCATCTTGCATTTTTGCCTGTGGTTATTTAGGTTAAACATAGGAGTGTGGCCGACTAAACGGTGAGATCGAAAGCCTCTGTGGGCAGGAACTATGCCTAACCAGTCATGGTGCTGAAGAGTCTAGCACAGTGCCTGGCTCACAGACATGTTGGCTATGTCTTGTAACAGCTGCCTCCCATCATGATGACAGCTTAAGGCATAAAGTCACCAAGAATGCACCAGGAACAAGCTCGATCTTTACCCCTAATTATAGCTTTGCCCTCCCCCCTGCCCCAATACCTATGTCTCCCACCCTGGAAACCTGGACTGGAGTGCCTCTGACTATTGTAGAACTTGCATGAACTCATCCAAACAAGCCCATCTGAAGACAAACACAGAGGGAAAGAAAAAGAAAAGACACCAAGGACAAAAGAAAACCGTGAAAGAGGGGGTGAATAAAAGAGCATTTGCTCAGTCCAGCTCTACTTATAATTGCGTTATTCCTCCCACTAGGAGCCCCACCCCCTCTACTTTGGTCACCTGGTGGGAGGAGGAGAAGCCTAGAGCTCCCCCTAGAGGTAAGAGTGTAGGACTGATAAGAGAGATGCTCAATGATCTGAACCTTGGTTAATCTTGTGTTCTTTCTGATTCCTGATCTGATGATCCAACATACTGCTCAATCCTCTCAACCTCCAGAGAATTATGACTTGAGGAAGAGTCAGGCCAACCTGAAACTTTTAAAAGAAATACCAACGTATGTGACCTTGGTCCAAGGAATTCACTGCAAACTTACTTTGTCTGAACATATTTGTTTGCTTGTTTCTGTCAGCTTTGGACCCCAGGAAGCCTCTCACATATTTTCAGGTCTTTTGTTTGCTTAACTTGGACTGTGGCTTTCCTATTCATTCATTTGTTCATCCAAGCCAAGAGCTGTACAGGAACTGAGAATGCACTGGTAAGAAAAATCAGACATGGGAAAAGAAACATCTTCTCAGAGTTTAGTGAAGAAGAAAGATAACCCACAAATAAATAAAATTGCACCCATGAGGAGTGCTACAAATAGAAATATGAGGGGCTGCTGACTATCACAATAAAGGGGTTTGGCCTAGTTGGGGAGGAGGAAGTCATGTGTGAGGTGAGGGATGCTTGTGGCCAACCAATGAAAGTAAGGAAGTTTCCAGGCGGAGGCAAAGGCCTTCTGCAAAAGGTCTGGTGGTGAAGAGAGTCCAGAAAGTACTGGAAACTGAAAAGAGGCCAGCATGGCTGGAACGGAATGCAGAACAAGGAGCCTAAAGGAAGATGAGGCCATGGGAGAGAGCCACTTGGCTTGTCACCAAGACCTGCCTCCAGATTAGTTTCGATCTATAACCAGTGTTCCTTAAACTCGATTGTCATAAACTTTTAATCCACTTTTCCCATTCCTGTCTGCAAGGATTTCATGAACTACATTGTCAAATGCCTTGAGGAAGTCAAAATATTTTCTGTGTATCAAGACCCTGAGAAGTTCCATCGCGGATCTTAGGGGTAGAACTTCAGGCATAATTAGAGGTTACTTGTTTGCTTCTCTTGTTTAGCATGGAATGTGTGAACATAGCTTAGGGAAGGAGTCAAAGAGGGAGAAGCTATGGATGCTAGAGAAGCTTCAATGTGAGTGAAAAGCAAAGTCCTTCCTGAGAAAACAATAGGCGCCTGCCTGAGATCTTTCCCTGAAGGGTTTCACTACTCCTTAAGGATCACATCATTTAGCAATGTGTTCCATTTGTTCAATGTTTTTCCTTGTTGGTAAGAAATATCAGCTGGTGACCAAGCAATTTGAAGCTCATTTGCCTTCATTCCTGGACTACTGACCACCAGTTACAAATCTGTGAGCAGACAGTAAATCCTCTACTTTTATTGTTCTTTCATTTAATCATCTATTCTTTCAACAAACACGTATTAAGTTTCTACTATGTGCTAGACACTGGGGGGCAGGGAATATGAATAAGACAGAGTATTTGCCCTTGGAGGGCTCACAGTCTAGCGGAAAGACCAGATACAACCTAAGTAGTGAGTAACGGAATAGATATGAATGTGATAAAATGTAACATGAGGTAAGAGAAATCTTTTAACTCTGCTTAAGGAAGCCAGAAAGGTCTTTGACAAGAGGGGGAGTTTGAGCTGAGGCTCAGAGGATGAGTCGGAGCACACTACAGGGACAGGAGAAAGTCCCGGGCACAGAAAACAGCATTTACAAAGGCAGGGAGGCAAAGGGAAGCATGGGATTCTGGGTAACTGGAGGAAGGTGGCTTGGACTGAGTCCAAGATGTCCTTAGGAGTTCAGAAAGAGATGATGCTGGGAAAGCAGTTAGGAGTCACTCGTGATGAGCCTTGAACACTGTTCTCCACAATCTATATTTTATCCATAGGCAATGGCTTTAGCCTCCCAATTTGCACTGTAGAAGATCGACCAGGCAGCCATGTAGAGACATAATGTGTAATCATGAAAAGCCATGGAGAATTTTAATTCATCTCACACCAGTGACTGGTTGGCCCATGCACATTTGGTGGTTCATGTGTGGTATTATCTTGATTTATTTGACAGAAAGTTTTAACATTAATGACAATCACAGAATCTCTGAGAAGACAGCTGGGGTTGGCTCAGTTCTTCCTAGAGTGTGTTCTGCAGAATACGAGCTCTATGCGGTGTTACTAGGTGTTAAATAGTGAGGGCAGGGGGAATATTAGGACATGATACTTTAGGTTACGACCCATAGGGAGTAGAGAGGCCTAATAAGTAACCCAAAGCAGAGCAAGCAAAGAAAGTGCTTGTGCCCTTCTTCAGAGAGCATCAGGAAGGCATCGGACAGGTAGCTGCAGACACAGACCTAGCCACTTGCTTCTCTTTCTATGATTGCTTTCCTCGGACTGGTGCTAACACTGCTGATGTTGGTACTTTCCGAGCTCACAGCTACTCATGGTAGAATAAGCCTTTCTGGAGACACAGCAACATGGAGAGATTTCCTTCCACATGCTCACTCCCAAGGTCCTTTCCTCAGAAGCTCTATTAGTGCCATGCCAGAGAGGCTGTCCAGGAAACCCTCCACTCAGGACCACTCCCTGTCCTCCTCAGAGACAAACAGCGATCAAAGTCACAGCTCATAGCACCTGAAGAAGAATCCACAAGAACAGACTTGCACATTTTCCAACTTCAGATGATGGAGATGCTTACTGCCTAATGTCCTCAGTGCAACTGTAGCGCTCAGGTCTGGCTGGGAAGAGGGCTCTTCAGGTTTTCTCTCTTCTCTAAAGTCAGTCTCCCTTCCGACTCAACAAACATTAATCAGACGGTGGCCCCATGCCACGTGCAAGATCCCGGGACCACATAGAGAAACCAGACACTGTAGTCTCACGGTCAAGGCACTGGCAGCCCTCGGGCCTCAGGTCTGCAGGTTTTGGCTTCTCCTCAGGGGATCTAGAGCCCAAGGGGAATGGGTGATGGCTTCAAATCAATGCACATGATAAGTATTCATGGTGCTGTGCTATTCTTCCCTGGTTCTTCCTCTCATCCCTTTGCATACTCAGAAACTTCATCCCATTGTATTCTTTCCCTCTGGCCTTAGGTGAAGTCTGACATCTTCTGAGGGTACCACCCCACCACACCCTCTCCAGGTTTTCTCAGGCTAAGGTGGGAGCAGAGAAGGAGTAGTATTGGGCTCCCCCCACTACCATCTCTTCCAAGGATACCATTGCTTTGCCATGGTGCTTCACTCCCTATGGACTGCCAAGGTAATGAAGAGAATTTTTTTTTTTTTAAAGATTTTTTATTTATTTATTAGAGAGAGAGACTGAGAATGAGAGGGGAGAAGGTCAGAGGGAGAAGCAGACTTCCCGCAGAGCCGGGAGTCCGATATGGGACTCGATCCCGGGACTCCGGGATCATGACCTGAGCCGAAGGCAGTCGCTTAACCAACTGAGCCACCCAGGCGCCCCTAATGAAGAGAATTTCAGCAACCTTAAGATGCAGCTCAGAATCAACAATCATCCTGCCAGTTTTAGCTTCTGTTTTTTTTCAAACCTGTTCCCTCTCTCCCAGCAATTACTGCCCTGTGGTAAGCCTCATTATCTCTTGCCTGGAAGATTTCAATTGCTTCCTCCCTGATGTGTTTGCCTCCAGTCTCGTTGCCCTCATACCTGCCCCCTCCCTCTCCCAGCTCACACTATTTAAGCCACAAATGTTACTGTCATCCTTTCCAAGCGCTTGTGACCTCATAGATGTAGATAACATTTACTGAGGGCTTACACCGTGCCAGACCCTGGACCAAGGGCTTAGCTTGTTACTCCTACTGTCGCCATTTTACAGAAGAGGAAACCACAGTGGAGAGAGACTGAGTCAAGGTCACATGGTATGTGTCTCAGATGGAATTCGAAGATATAACTGTCCAACTCCAGACCTACCCACATAACCCCTTGCCACTGAAGAAGACAAGGTTAGGGTTCACCATTGTTTCAGGTTCCCTGCTCCCTCCAGGTGCAAGGGAGGATTACACTGCCCAGCCTCTATAAAGTTAGGAGTGGGCCACTTTACTTGCTTTGGTCAATGAGAAATGAGTGAAAGTGATGTGAGTCACATTCTGGCGGAAGAATCTGAAAACCAGTGTGCAGCTTTCCATACTCTTCTTCCCTGCTGCAGTGAACTCCAGAGCTTTCTGCAGACATGGTGGGATTATAAGAGGGTAGGGCCCTTGTCAGCCTGGTTCTTGAGTGAATAAGCTGAGCTGAGTCTCCCATCAACCTACAGGGTTGAAGCATGAGTAAGAAATAGACCTTTAGGGGGCAATTGGGTGGCTCAGTGGGTTAAGCATCTGACTCTTGATTTCAGCTCAGGTCATGATCTCAGGGTCATGAGGTAGAGCCCTGCATTGGGCTCTGTGGTGGGTGTGTAGCCTGCTTAAGATTCTCTCTCTCCCTCAGCCCCTCCCCCAACACTGTGCTCAATCTCTGGTGAAAGAAAAAAGAAAGAAGAAGAAAGAGAGAGAGAGAGAAAGAAGGAAAGAAAGAGGAAAGGAAGGGAAGGGAAAGGAAGAGAAGGGAAGGGAAGGGAAGGGAAGGGAAGGGAAGGAAAGGAAAGGAAAGGAAAGGAAAGGAAAGGAAAGCAAAAGAAAGGAAAGCAAAAGAAAGGAAAGCAAAAGAAAGGAAAGCAAAAGAAAGGAAAGCAAAAGAAAGGAGAAAAGAAAGGGAAAAGGAAGGGAGGGAGTAAGGGAGGAAGAAAGAAAGGGACCTTTAGTTTATGGACTTTTCAACCACTGAGATAAGGTGCTTTAGAAACGTGCAGACAGGGGCGCCCGGGTGGCTCAGTTGGTTAAGTGGCTGCCTTCGGCTCAGGTAATGATCCTGAAGTCCCGGGATCGAGTCCTGCATCAGTCTCCCTGCTCTGTGGAGAGCCTGCTTCTCTCTCTCCCTCTGCCTGCCACTCTGCTTACTTGTACTCTCTCCACCTCTCTCTGTCAAATAAATAAAATCTTTAAAAAAAAAAAAAAGAAAGAAAGAAATGTGCAGACACACACAGATCCTATCTTGATGAATACAGATATACTATTTCACCCAATTATAATAACCGGGTTCTTGTCTTCTTGCAAAACCCTCTTACTCCCCAGCTTCAGTTCATTGCATTTACTAGCTGTGCAAATTCAAACAGGTCACTTACCTCTCTGATTCTCAGCTTCTTCATTTATGAGGGAGTTAAAGTAAAAATTAAACTGTATTCAACAAACACCTACAGAGACTGTGGGAGGTGCCAGGCACCAGACTGAGTGCTCACTGATATGAAAAGCCACTTCTCCGATATTATTTCCTCTGCTGGGCTTTCCTCACCAGCTGCCTAGGACTTCCCTTCAGAGCTTACTGCTGAACATAAACCAGGGACCAGGCCCTGGCTCTGCCACTCACTAGACATGTGAGACGATGAGCAGGCTATTATTTAATCTGTGCCTCCATTTCCTCATTTAGTAAAACTACAATATGATTTCCCACATCCTAGGTCTGTTTGGAGGGTTAAATAAACTGTTCATAAATCCACAGTTAAATCCAGCAGTGCTAGAAACAGACAGATCTGGTCCTAGTCATGGTATCACCTCTCACCTGCTGTGTGACCTTGAGCATATTACTTAGACACTTTATGCCTCAGTTTCTCCATCTATGAAGGGAGAATAGTAGTGGCATCTCTACCTTCATTGGATTTATCGAGGAATATTGAACCTTGACACACAGTGGCCCTCAACCAATGTGAATTATTCCTAAGAAAGCTTCTTTACAGCTATAAATCTATAACAAATATATTTAATATTTAGTAGCAAATATACAATATATTAATATATAATGAATAATATCTATGTGTCAAAACATAATTATTTATTGGATGGGTATTTCTCCCACCTTGAAGAAAGGGACTGAGTCTTATGTCTCCTCCTATCTCCAGTGCCTGGGAAGTAGACAGATTAGGCCCTTGTTCAGGGGAGGAACTGAATAAATTCCTCACATTTTCTATTCTCTTCTTTCTAGTGTCCTGAAGAAAAGCTATCTCTCAGCCTTAGAAAGTCACACGCATTTCTGGGGACTGTGCAACTGCCCAAGAAGTTGCGTGCCACCAGCTTTCCACGTCACTCTGCCCCCTGCCTCCTGGACTGAACAAGTGGAGGGAAGGGCTGAGGGAAGGGCAGAAAGGAGGACCCAGGCTCCCCACATTGCCTAAGTCTCCGGGTCGTGTTTTTCCACAGTCTGAGAGGTTTTGTTTTTGATTTAAAGAAACAAAAGACTTTCCAAGGAAAACTCGTTTTGTTATGGTTCAAAACCATTTAATTTGTGATATTATTTCCTCTGCTGAGCTTTCAACTTTCTAAACTCCTCTGAGGCAGGAATAGCTCTGAGGAGGCCCTGAGTGCTCTGAGGGGTGGATCTCAGGGCTCCTCTGCTGAGTCGGCCCCAGGCTGCAGAGCCTGGAGACACAGCTCAGAGAAATAAATCACCATCCCCCGGGCTTCTATTCAGGCCATGTCAACAGCATCCTTGCAAGTGGACCCTCCCTCGTCTTTTTAATCATGGAACGTTCCCGGGAGAAAGCAACGGGTCTATGGCCAGACGCAGCGCAGCCAAGGCCAGGGATGATGAGGTGAGTAGCTCTGCATGGTTTTGTAGCCATCAGTTGGGGGTGCTTTATCATATCTATGGGACATATGAGTGGAGTTCATAGCGATTATGTGTCCTCACAATTCATAATCACAGAGAGCTCCCACTTTGCCTCACACCCCTACCAGTGTGTGGTGCACTTTGGGAGGGGCCAAAGGAAAGACCTTCCTTCACCTGATGCCTACACCTTTGAAAGCTGTTCCACAAGTGTCCTGGGGCTTTTCTTGAACAAAGAGGGATATTCAACCCAAGTCATGGAATTCACTGATGGGCATTCTCTCAGGTAAGAGGGAGCCACCCCTCCCCTCCGCACCAACACTGAGCTGAGGAGTTCATAGGCCAACGTTTTCCTCACAGCTTGAGAGGCAGTTGAGACCAAGGATGCTATACTGAAATTAGTTTTGGGTCAACAGAAGACAGAACTTTCATAATTTTTTTTTTAAATGAATAGAGTCTCCTGTCACTAGAATTATTTCAATAGACTGAGCACCAGGCAGAAAAGTTGTAGAAGAGATTCAAACAAACAAATAAATGTTGCTATTAGATGACCTTAGTTATCCCCTCAACCTTAAGGTGGGATGACTGAATTAAAATGTGTTCCTTTAACCAATGCCAAGAGCCCAGTATGTGTGCCACACGCCTGTGGTACCATGAGACATACGGAAACAACGGAAGTCTCGATCCTGGTGCTTAGTCTTAGGAAGCAAGACACGTCGTTAGGCTAATTTTTGAAACTTAAAATAATCAATGCTTAAATGCTCATACACACTACATGTCTTTCATAAGTCATGGGGGTGGTGTGCAGGTCTCTGCTCCTTGTCAACATCAGGGATCCAGGTTACAACTTAGTGGAAGGCCACAGTTCACGGCCATGGTAGGACGAGAAAAGGGAAAATCCTGGACTGACGTTTCATCTTCTGCCTGAATGTGACACTTGCCTATTCTGCTTGACCTGCTGGGCTAAAGAAGATCAAGCCCAAGAGGCAAGACTGACTTCAAGAGGCTGGAAGGGTGATCCTCCTGTGCCCACAAGGAGGGGAACCAGAAACACTGAGGAGTGGGACCAACATCCATCACAAATACAAAGGTATCAAATACGAATACAAATGTATCACAAATACATGCCACAACTGGACAATAATCTAAGACAATATTAATCAAGGTCTAAATAAAGAAAGTGCTAAGTGAATGACGAATTAATGAATGGATGAGAAAGCCATGTGAGCTGAATAAATAAGTAAAGACTTTGCGACAGAGGTGGGACATGAACACACCATTAAAAGCGAGGAGGTGAGTAGGTATGGGGTACAGAGGAAAATCGCATCTCCACAAGGGGGGAGAACAACAGAGAAAAATGGGAAGGGAACTAAAATTTATGTATCACCTATTATGTTACAAGTACTTTGTAGGAAGGTTTACATTTTATTTTTTTTTAAAAATTTTATTTATTTTTATTTATTTGATGGAGAGAAAGAGATCACAAGTAGGCAGAGAGGCAGGCAGAAAGAGAGGGGAAGCAGGCTCCCTGCTGAGCAGAGAGCCCGATGTGGGGCTCGATCCCGGGACCCTGAGATCATGACCTGAGACGAAGGCAGAAGCTTTAACATACTGAGCCTGTGCCCAGAAGGTTTACATTTTATGGTTCCCATTTTGTAGATGAGACTGGGTCTCAGACTGACCATGAGGCTTGTTCTCCCAAAAACATATCTCTAATAATTACAGAACTGGCCTTCTGATGCAGGTGTGCTTTCTCCCAAAGCCTGTCAAATTTTCTCCTCCACGCCACGAAAGCAATAAGCACTATGTTTTCCCAGGACCACAAGGAGACAGGGTTGTCTAAAGCAGCTCTGGAAAATAGCAGAAGATAAAGTTGATGGAGAACTTTGGCTGTGGGCTGAGTTTGGAACCAAGATAAACAATGGCGAATCACTGAAGTTCAGGCGAAGTATATGTAATATACTTTTGAAGCACCTACTCTATGACATTATGGGAGGCATAAATATTAGTAAAAGATTCCCTGCCTTCCAGGGGCTCACAAAGCCTTAGGAAAAAAAGAGTTATTCTGTAGCACAGGCAGAATCTGCTAAGCGTCATAGCAGAAACAGAAGCACAGAGTGTAAAGATGGGAGACAGCCTGTAAATGTAGGTGTTCCTGATGTTCTCAGGCAGGTGATTAGGGGAATGGCCCCCCAGCTGAGTGTAACTGTGCCTCCCCGAGCCCCGGGAGCAGTAATAGGATCCAACATAAGAACAAACTGGTATTTCCCACCAAATTCTTCTCAATTATTTCATGACAACACCAAGGAGTAGCTTACTTGTTCCCTCAAACACAGTCCTCTGTGTTCAGCCCCATAGGTGGGGCCCACCAGGTCCTTCTTTCCTGCATTAGCTCTTTATAGTGAATGAATTCCAGGAGTTGGATGACTTGATTCATTAATAATAATAACAACAACGATAACAAACCCAACATTTATGGAAGACCCACAATATGGGTCAATCAGGCACATTATCTCATTTATGATGAGAAACCCAAGATTCAAAGATTATGCATCTTACCCAAGATCTCCCAGCTGGCCAATGTCAGAGCTAAGATTTGAATCCAGATCTTTTATACTCCACAGCACAACCTGCAGACCACCGACTACGTACTTCAACGAATCAGCACAGAGTACCATGCCCAGCATGGAAAAAAAGATGCACTTATTGAAATGGTTAAAAGAATTAAAAAAATCAGACAGTTGAAGTCACCTTCCTGTGGTGGCAAATCTGTTTTCCTTTTAAGAGTGGGGAATGCATGTTAATGAATCAGGAGAAATAAAGAGGTGAGAAGGGGGTCTAGGATGTGTTGATGGCGGGTGGCATTGGAGGCCAGAAAAAGGAGGTGGGGTGGCTGGCATCAGCACAGTAGCTCTCTGAGCAGCAGAGAGGGGACTGTGGATGGAGATCCAATGGTGAGATGACAGACTGGACTGGGTGGCAATAATGGGAGGAAAACACTAAGCGCCATAGAGGTGAAATCAGGGGGGTTTGCTAGAAAGTTAGATACAGGTGAAAAAGAAGAAGGAGAGGCTGAAGATGACCCTGAGCTTTCCAGGTAATGGGAATTTGATAAGAAACATCTTGCCATTGCAGTATTCTAGGAGCACATTTGACCACTAAGACTCACAGAGTCTCAGATAACGATCGTCTGCCCCCAAAGCTCTCTGTTTCTTTGGTAATCGATTCTTGTGCAGACAGCTGGGAGCAAGGAAATTGAAGTAGCAGACACAGTTCTTGAACTTAAAGGAAAAAAGTTCTGAGAGAAGGAACCAGATAATTTGGGGTCCTTGTTGAAGACCCTGTATGAGATGCTAAGGCATCCTAAGCATTCAGGTGGATGGTCTCCTCTAGAATAAAGACAGGCCTCCAGGCTCTAAGAGAAAGATGCATGTCCAGTGTAAAACCAGAGACTATGTTCCCGACACTCTCTGAAGAAATGAAACTCATGAGGGAAGAATCCTGACAGAAAAGGGAGAATGGCTGCATCGTGTTGCAATCTTTAAAGAAATGCAATGAGTACATGGGTCTGGTTAACCATATCCAACTTCCCTTCCCCCAACCCCTGTCCTTCAGGCAGGGGATACCACAGGAAGCCTTCGGGGTTAAGAGGGTGAGTCTTATCCAATTTCCCTCCCTTTACATAATTTTCACTACATGGAAAACATTGTCACTCATGAGGTTCATGACGATTGGATAAATAAGGACATAATCCCTGCAGATGGGTAATCATTACAAGAAAAAGAAGGGGCACCTGGGTGGTTCAGTCAGTTGAGTGACTGCCTTCAGCTCAGGTCATGATCCCAGTGTCTCGGGATCGAGCCCCTGCATCAGGATCCCTGCTCAGCGGGCAGCCTGCTTCTCCCTCCCCCTCTGCTGCTCTCTCTCTCATATGAATCAATAAAATCTTTAAAAAAGGAAGGAAGGAAGGAAGGAAGGAAGGAAGGAAGGAAGGAAGGAAGGAAGGAAGGAAAGAAGGAGGGAAGGAAAGAAGGAAGGAAGGAAGGAAGGAAGGAAGGAAGGAAGGAAGGAAGGAAAGAAAAGAAAAGAAAAGAAAAGAAAAGAAAAGAAAAGAAAAGAAAAGAAAAGAAAAGAAAAAGAAGATATGCATTCTTCCTTCTCCCAGCCCCAAATAAAATGCAGTTTACCCCTCCCTATCAATGCTTTCTTTTTAATCACCATGTACTAGAAGTTAAGAAAGTAGGACTCTTTCAAGGCTCCATTTGGAAGACTTGACAAGCAAAGCATTCCTTGCAGAATTCCTTTGGTTCTGTGACTGGAAAACAGGGTAACCTGATTAATTCTTTACCTCTAGCGTTTTGGGATTTATGTTCATAAATCTATCTCCCCCCCACAGGCATAAGCTCTCCCTTGCTGTCAGGTGCTGCACATGTAGCAGATATCAGCCCATAAAAAAGACTCAAAGCATGAATGCTGAGTGAATCTATATCAACTCATCTGACGAGCACGAATTAACCGGCGTTACTCAATGAAGTTGTCTGAACTCTTACTACTTTCCATTCTTGCTCAAAGCCAAGTGAAAGATACACGTGTCCTCCTGCCAGCAAGTTCATACCAAGCTCCTCCTTGATGCTTTGTAATTTGCCTCCTGAGAAGCGGAGGCCAAGTAGAGCAGTTGTACTAGCCATGGCGCTTTGAGATTTATGTAACAGACTCAGGAACTACCTCTCTCTGTAATTGTGTTTCCTGAGAAGCTGCCATTATATGAGTCGTTCTACAAAAGAAAAAAAAATGCATTGGCATGTGAGGTGGTGAACATGGCTTGCCTCCGCCTTGGCCATGGCCAGACCTCTTGATCTGTTAATTGCCTTACAATTAACCTCGAGTCACTTTGTGCAGGTAAAACTATTTCCTGATTTGGATTCTAAGCTTCCTGAAGACCTGAGCCCTGATTATTAACTGTATTATCACTCAGGCACAGAAGCCTTATTAAGTCCATTTAAATCCACCGAAATGAGAGAAGTTGGGAGAAAGGTCCTCCAGGGATGGAAATAAAGAGTTTGGGTGTGGGGGGAGGGGTTCTCCTTTGCTGTAGAATCTGTTCCCTGTGGCCCCAAATTTCAATAGCACAGAAGTTCTTCTGATCATCTTCATGAAAAAGTTATGGTCAGACCATGGAGTTAAAACTGGTCTTTATCCAAACACAGAGTATTTTTTAAATATTCAGTCCAAGTGGACTGCCACATTACTTGAAAACAGTTCTTCATTTTAAAAAGCAGTTTCAGACAGCCTGTTTAGATTTCCAAAACATCTGTGCCTATAATGCTTGGAAACTCACACTTGGGAGCATAGACACCATTTCCAATAGGTCCTGCTGCCAAGCTGTTTAGAAAATAACCAAGGGAGGAGAATAAAACAAACTCTCCAAACAAGTGCCTGCCTTCTATAATGCATACAACTTGCTTCATTTCTCTTTTATTTTTTTCCAAAAATGGCTCTGTCTCCAAGGCATTGTCCATGATGTGAAAGAGGTTACAGGCCAGTAACTGGAGAGTAGGCTGAGACCAGATGATGGGCAATGGCCCCTTTCGCTACCATCTTTCCAGAAATAATAGACTAACTCCCAAAGGCCCCCCTGGCATTTCCCTCCAGACAGACTTGGGAATTTTTTTTCTTCAAAGAAACTTCTCCCAAACCTACCAGACTCTGTTTGCACAATGGCAAATCTCAGAGTAGGCAGGAAACTTCATGGTCATCCAGTGGGACACTGCTCCCCATGTGGGAGTTTCCCTGTGGCACAAGGCACTTGGGGGGGGGGTCATCACCCCTCTGTAGGAGGTGTCCCAGTGATAGGTGCTTGCCATCTCAAGAGGTGGTCCAGGCTTCTTATTTCTTAGCTCATCTCCATATTCCACTCTCAATTGCTCCTTGTAACTCAAACCATCAGACCTGTTCTACCCCGTGAAGCCTCAAAGGGAACATCAAATCCCTCTTTGCCCGTGGCAGACAGTCAAATATGTAGAAGTGGGTGTCAGGCCTCCTCTGAGTCTTCCCTTTTTTGGGCTAAATAGTCCTGGTTTCCTGAACCTGGCCCGCAAGCGATGGGACTGTCAAACTCTTCCCCATTTGGGGGACCCCTGGACATGCTGCTGCTTGAAGATGTCTTGCATGTAGGCCGGTTGCTCCCAGATAGGAATAAAATCCTCTGGACATGGTCTGTATCCAGAGGAGACTGGAATCACTATCTTCCTTGTCCTTTGTTCTTTAAAAAAAAAAAAAAAAAGCAACACCATCATAGCATTCTGTAGTTTATCTGCGTTTTTCACCTGCAGTAACAGGCTTTTAAATCACTTTTTCCTCACCCTGGACTTTGTTAAGCATAGAGCTGACCTTGACCTTCACCTCTGAAAGTTTTATGTTCAGAGTTTAAAGGCTACATTTAGTCTATGGAACTCATTTTAAATTGTGACTTTGTCATCTAACATTTCATCTATCCCTCCTAATTTGGGGAGGAAAGTGACTTCTCTATCTTAATCCAAGCCCAAGACTTAAAAAAAAAAAAAAAGTATGTGTACAGTAGGGCCCAGGACAGAATATACAGCAGTTAACAACATTTGCTGAGTGTTTACCATGTGTCACACTCTGTTCTAAACACTTCCTGGGGCGCCTGGGTGGCTCAGTCTGTTAAGTGTCTGCCTTTGGCTCAGGTCATTACCCAGGGTCCTGGGATCGAGCCCCACGTCAGGCTCCCTGCTCAGCGGGGAGTCTGCTTCTCCCTCTGCTTGTGCACTCTCTCTCTGTGTCAAATAAATAAAGCCTTTTTAAAAAATGAACAAATAAACACATACACACTTCTCATGAATTAGCACATTTAATCTTCTCATCAATCCTGATACAGAGATATCCCTACTTTACTGATGAGGAAGCTGAGGCACAGAGAGGTTAAGCAACTTGCCAAGGTCCCTCAGCTAGTAAAAAATGGCAGAAGCAGGAGTTGAGGCCAGGCAGTCTGGCTGCAGAGCCTGGAGTCTTACCCAGTGCTCTGCATTGTCCCTGCTAGAGGACATCAAGAGGCTTCCCTCCACTTTGACATCATCAAACCAACAACCAATGCTCTTTAGGAACAACTGAGTCGACCAGCTGGAAGTCAGACACGTGTACTATCATTTAATCTATTTCCTTCCAGCCATTCTTTCCATAAAAATATTAGAAGGAACTCTGTCAAATGCTTCCCTCAGTCAAAACACACTTGCCTATAGCAGTCCCTTGATCTTCGAGGTCAATAAACCCGTCAAAGAAAATGATTTACTTTGGAATGACTGGCTCTCAGAGGATCTCTACTGGCTCCAGTGATTGTCCGCCCCCCTTCTGGCCCTCTCAGCCAGCCTGGCTCCCCGATACCACTTACCTACACAGCTGCTCCCGGTCATCACACGGGGCTATTCTTGCTTTTTCTAGTCTGGTCCAGCCCAGTCTTGTTCCCAAACCCTCCCCTGCCTTGTCGAATTCCTTGGCATTCTAGCCCCATCCCTGATCCTTTTTTCTCACACAGTGTACCATAGAGTACCTATGAGTGTGTTTCACGGAACATGCCTTCTGCCAGTAATAGGTTGTTGGGGATTTTTGTTTGTTTTTAAGGAGTGGTTCTTGGGTTAAAAAAAAAACTAAATTAGTTCATTTACTGTGGAGCTCTTAATATGCTAATGTGCCTTGTGCAACTTTAGTTAGAGTGGTATTCTATGTAGAATGTCCCATTAGTTGACCAGGGAATCTGTGCTGGGAACATACACACACACACACACACACACACACACACACACACGTAACATGGAGAGGTATATTACATGACAGGGTATATTTGGGTACCAATGAACTATTTCCTTGTCTAAATGTTTACAAATCAGGGTGATTGGCTGGTTCAGTCGAGAGCTTAAGGCCCACCACACTGGGTGCAGAGCTTACTTAAAATAGCAAAATAAATGCTCGCAAATCATTCATTTGCTATGCATTCTAGAATTCTATCAAGGATGCAGAGAAATCTAACCAGTTGGTCAGTGCCAGAATCTACCTTTTCTGATTTTTTTCTAAAACACAGAATATTTATATGTCTCCATTTGTGTGAAGAGATTCTCTACACCTTTTCTTAAATCCCCCAGGATGAATGGTCTCTAGGGTTGGAAATTGTAACTGAAAGTAACTACTTCTTAGCTAAATTGGACCTCAATTTGCCCTTAACCATCTCTATGCTCCCCTTTATAATAAAGATTGATCATTTTTTTCTTGTTTTTATACCATCTTTAAACCTTATTCAAATTTGACATTCTCAAGGAAATACAGCTTTTTTGACCATAATTTAAATGCCAGTACCCACCCACTACTCTTTGCCGTACTATCTTTCCTTCGTTATGTTTCTCAACAGACCTCAGGGCCTTCAAACACAGAAGGCAATTTACTTGCTTTTTCATTGGCTGTGTTTCTAAAAGGAGATACTATTGTATCTCCAGAACCTATAATAATACCTATCATAGAGGAAGTTCCCAATATACATTATTGAATTAATGGAGAAAGTAAAAGGAGCAATCATTCAAAAACTATATACACTAGGTGCCTTCCGTTTGTCAGGCATTCCACTGAAGTGGCTTAAATGCCACTTCCTCAGGGAAGGAGTCCCATTACAGTCTCTCACTTCCTTCTTTGCTTTGCTTTCATAGCACTTATCACATTTTATAGTTACATGTATTTGTGTGTTTATTTCACTTCCTCACCCTTATGGATTCATAAGGACAAATATCCGGTCTATTTTGTCACTTTTCCCCCCGGTGCCTAGGCAAGAGTAGGCACCCAATCATCCACACATTGAATTTCTAATATCAATTTGAAGTTTCATTTGGTTCCTTTTTAGTTCTTTTCAGTCACTCTTTGTAGTCCCCTTCCCCTTTGTAACATTTTAAATGCCATCTTTTTTCTTTAAGATTATTGAACATAGTTTACATCCTATTTTTGACAATTTCAGTATCTCCAAGCTTTGACTTTGTTTCTGTTCTGCAGTTTATTGTGTCTTCTGATTCTAGCACATCTCTCTCTCTCTCTCTCTCTCTCTCTCTCTCTCTCTGTGTGTGTGTGTGTGTGTGTACTCATAGTCCTTAGAATTTTTGAGTCCTGAAATTTAAAAAATATACCCACAGACAGGTTTTCATTTAATTCTTCGTTGACCTTGTGGACAACAAATGCCGAGATCTCTTTAAAATAAGTATTCACCTTGGAGGTGGCTTTAAAATCTTAAAGTGGTTGTAAATTTTGGTCCCAGATACCCCAAGGTAATCTTGGGGTTGGGAATTCTTGTAGAAGGCTTTGGTCTTATTTTCCTCCACCCAAACTCAAAGCCAGGACATGCAAGTATTCCTACTATTTATCTCTACAGTGTGGGTCTTTTTGCTAGTTTACCACTGAAGATGTTGTTTTTCAGTGATGTCAGCTTTAAACAGGAGTGTTAGATCTGACTAACCTTCTACCTAACATAGGCTCTGTCTTCTGTCCAGTTAAATACTAAACTCTAGGGATCCCCATAAAACCTGGGGCAAGTGTTGGCCAGAACTTTCTTATCATTAATCTTGTAACACTGAAAAAATAAAATAAATGTATTTGGAGGAAAAAGCATTTCCAGACTTTAAAGATTTCTTTTATCTTTCCATCAACTCAGCAAAGCATTTAAATATATTATCCAGCATCTCTCGGTGTTCTTCACATGGAGAGTTTCTCCAGTCTCTTCCGTATCATGAAAATCTGAAGCCTCTTCCTCTGAGTATTCATACTCTTGTTAAATTTTCTTTGTTCTACGGTGTTTTTTTAATTGTCTCCATGGACAGTGTCCTTCTTCACTCATCCTCATATAAGATAGGATCTATATAGTCTGAATGTCTGCAAACAACAGGGTGTATGAATTGTCCTTGTAATGAAGGGCAGGTTGATATTCATGACTAACTTGGTGTAATATCTAGTGTAGCTAGTTCAGCTTCAGTGGCATTTTCCCTTATACTTACTGTTCCAGGTTCTAATACTTTGAACAAATACGGCTAAAGAAAATCTCTAGTTTCTAGCATGTGTTACCAACATTGTTTTTCTCTCTGACATTGTTATTTCACTGTTTTTCTCACCTACATTACTCAGGAGAATACCTATTTGAATGCAATACTCTGCCTGGTTTCTCCGACTCTTCCCTAATTCCTCCCTATCCATTTTTGCCATTGCAACTCTTTTCCAGATGTTCAGTAGTTTTTCCCAGTCCACTCACTGATATCATTTTCATAACTGATGAGACTATATCTGTCTTTCTATGAAAGATGGCTAAGTGGTAGGAGAACAGTTTTCAGGAAACCTCGAAGTGCTCTACCATGGGCCCTAAAAGAATATTTCCCTATTTTCTGGTTTGTGAAAACTCTCAGCGTCTAATCAATGAAGCAGATGTCAAGAATTATGAAGTGATTTTTCTTTCCCCCAGGTGTTCTGTCTCATGAAGTTAAGCAAAACTTGAATGGGCCATGAAGAGAAACCTACACAGGATTTATTCACCCAATTTAGCTCTTTTTCTCTTATACGTAAGAGATTCTTCTTAGATTCTAGCATCGGGTTTTCCATAATTTTTAGTTTAGTTTAGTTTCATTGGTTTTTGTCTTTTTTGCTGGTCCTGCAGAGGTATTTATGTCATTGGGATATTTTGAGAAGCTGTACTGGGAACCTCAAGCCATGTGCCATTTTCAACAAGAAGTCCCCTCCATTGGCCTTGATCTGTTACATGAAAATACGATACTTTCACCCAAAGTTCCTGTCTTCGACCTCCCTGATAAATTGGTAAGTATTTCCAGAGGAGGTTAGGACCCTGGTAACTGGCTTTCCCAGTATGCTGAGGGATTCTACATATTGGGACCAGACTTGAAAGTGGTGATGGCTTCATGCTGGTCTCCTACAACAATGCATACCAATTGATGGGGGAAAAAAATCAACTCAACTGTCCAAGCTAAGTCTATGGTCTCAGGAAAATAATTATATAGCACAGTCTCCTCCTCCCACTGACCTCAGTCCCCAGCCCACTTCTCCTGACATGGAGCGCAGTGTTCAAAGCTTCCTTTGTCTAAGGCCTAGGTTTCCCCCTAATGAGTCCCTCCTCCTTCCCCTATCATCCAAGTCCTTGAATATCTTAGCAGTTTCTCACAGCTGCAGAGGTCACTTATACAATTGCTGGTTTATGGGGCAAGGTGAAAATAGAGAAACACTTGAAGATTGGGCATCGTGGCCCCTGGGTGGATCAGGACTCCTTTCGCTGCCAGAATTAAATCCAGCCAGCTGTTCCTCAACCTCCTGAGACATGTAGGCAACTGGAGAATTTGTCATGTGCATTTCTCAATATTCCTGTTATTCAGTGAATGAGTATATTGCCTCTAGGACAGAGCCACTCCACCGTGCGGGTGGCGTTACAGGCATCCAGGAACCTCATCCTGATTAATACTGTCTGCCAAGCATATGCATGTTAAGAATCCTACTCTGATTATTCACGAATAGACTTTCACTCGCTAACTGAATGACTATGGAAGCATCCGGGCTTGGGAGTTCTCAAGATTGCACTCAATGACAGCACTATTAAATGATTTTGCAGTCCAGCAACCTTATTCAGGGATGGTGGCTATGTGCCAGTTTTAGGAAAGACTTCAGCGTTAGGCTGAAGAGCTCTGTCACTGGACCTGCTTATTCAGACTTACAGATGATACAAAGCCAAGAGGAGCCACTCATAGGTGGGGTAACAAATTGAGATTCAGTGCACAGACAAGAACAGTGGCCTGAAACAAACAGAAGGGGGAGAGAGAGAAATTTTTTACCTAATGATAAAGTTATCTGCACTTAGGTTAAAATATTAATGGCTTAATATGCTAGTCTAATCCGGATAAGGACTGACTTGATGGCAATTTCTACGGATATGTCTTGAGGTTTTAATTTATTAGACACTGAATATTAATCTTATTTTAAAAACAAAAACTGTAATGCTATCGGCCCAAATTCAGACCAAGGGAGGTTTTAAGCTTCTGTCCTCCACAATGTTAGACAACTCCTGGGGTAGCACTCAGCTGAGACATTTAGAGAGCACTGGAAAACGGGGGCAACCTCAGAGAAGAGCGGCCTGTATGGTACAGGGTCTAGAAACCCGTCACAGGAGAAGCGATCAGATAAAACAAGTTACAGAGACTGGAAAAGAGAAGTTTGCTGTCTTCAAATATTTAAAGTTCTGTCAAGTGAAAGAGGGAACAGCTCGCTTGCTCTATTTCACAGAACTCAGGCCAATGAAACAGAGACCCGGGGAGGTCGACTTACTTCTACTTATAAAAGACTGTCTTGTCAACTTCAGCTTCACCCAGTGAATGGGCTACTTCGTAAAGTACTGAGCACTTTGCCATGGGAATCAAGAAGAATCTGAATGACCCTCTGCCGGGGAGTTATCAAAACAATTTTGGGGGGTGGGGTGGAAATGGAAGTTGGATGAAGTGACCTCCAACTTTGAGTGGCTCTTCTTTTAAAATTATTTCCCACTAAGATTTTAATGACCAATACGTATAGTATGATATCATATGATAAAAACAATGACTAATGGCACCTCAACAGGCATTATCACAATCATTATCACGGGGTTTGGAAGATAACATTTTTGTCTAGTGTAGGGCAAGGAGGGTCTTCTTAATGCTATTTCACCTGGGTAACTTCAGTTTGTAAGAGACCTGCTTCAGTTTTCATGCTTAACTGTGTTCGGCATCTTTGTAAGATACTGGCGAGAAAAAGCAAAGAAAGGGAGGAAGGGAGGAAACTGTATCCTCATAAAGCTTAATCACACACTTTCACATATAGTATTTCATTTAATCTTTGGGACAACCCAGGACAGTAGGAAGTTTTTTGCCCATTTTACAAATGAGGAGACGGACACGTAGGGAAACTAAGAGTCCAAGGTCACACATAGCGACAAAGATAGAAGGAAAGATGACAAATGGGCTTTCTCGAACGCTATCTTATGGACTCCCGGATCCCTGAGATGGAAAGAGCTTTAGACGTTCCCTGTTCCAAACACCCATCCTGGATGAAGTCCTCCTGAGCGTTGGAGAACTAGTTCTGTGTGCTTGAACTGGAGGTCAGCCTAATAAGAGAATGACGCGGACTTTTAAAACCTAATGGCTCTAACAGCACTATCCTCCCTGATCCCCTCTGCCTGGTTTAGACCAGGTCTTGCTGCAGACACCCAGTGTGCAGCACCCCGTGCAGGCTAGGGGGTACCTGGGGCTGGGGGCAGAGACCCCAGCAGGCCACCCCACCTTGTTCTCACCAATGGCCTCTAGCCTGAAGGAGCCCCGGGTCAATCTAATCCTTTCCAATGCGGTCCAGGCACCCAAGAGCTGTCTCTGTTCCAAACCACCCCACAGGCCTGCACCCCAGGGAGCAAGGCTCAGTGGAAAAGAATGTATTCCTAACATCCATAGCCTTGATTCCATTTCTTTCTCTGAATTTCTTCATTGGGCTCTGGAGGCTTCTAAGCTGCCTCAGAGGGGAGGCCCTACGACGCAAGTTTTTCCTGCTCCATAACTCCCTCTCATTCCCGCAGGCAGGTCTGGGTGCAGTCCGGCCTCAGAGTTAGTGCAAGCACCAGAAACTGGCGGCCTCCTGGTATGATTCATTGGCCTCTCGTTTCCCAGCCAGTGACATATCTTGGCTCGGAAATGAATTTTAATCTATATCAAATCTTTGAAAAGGAGCCCAGGAAAACTGAATGGCATGAGAAAGGAAAAAAAAGAGAGAGGAAGAAGAAAGAGATATAGCTTGGTCTCAGGTATTCTTCGGAACAGAGGTCAAGAGCAGGTTGGGCTAGGGGGGCCTGGGTGGCTCAGTTGGTTGCATGTCTTGCATGCAACCAAAACTCTTGGTTTTGGCTCAGCTCATGATCTCAGGGTCGTGAGATCCAGCCCCACCTTGGGCTCCACGCTCAGCATGGAGTCTGCTTGAGATTCTCTCTCTCCTCTCTCTATGTCCCTCCTCCACTCCTCTCTCTGTCTCTAAATAAATAAATCTTAAAAAACAAACAAACAAACAAACAAAAGGAGCAGATTGGGCTAGTTCTCTGAATTCTAAAACAAGAAGCGCTGTAACGTCTTGGACGACAGTGGCAATGCAGTGTGTGTTCTTGGCATCAACCACACTGTGAAATGCTCTGGGAAGAATACAGAAAGTTGTGGAAAGCATTGTCCCTGTCCATAGAAAGTTCATGCCTTCTGATAGAGCCTCCTTGGATCCTCCAGGCCTTCCACCGTGATCCCATGGCACTCTGCCGGTTCCTCTGCCCACTGAGTCTCACGCTGCGAGTGGATCACTGCTCATGTCCCTCGCTACACTAGAAGCTCAGTGAGAACCAGATTTTCATCATCTTTACATCCACAGAAGAGCTAGCATAGTGCCTGCCATGCAATAAATGTTCAATAAATGTGAAACCAAACGCAGTCTTACTGGGTAGATAAAACCTATACAGGCACTGATGAGAAGTGCACATGAGGCAGCGCGTGTGCGGCCTACGGGGGGAGAGCCCCAGGTGGTGACTCAGTCCACTTGGCTCTGATCCCAGCTCAGCCACTAACAGCTGTGTAAACTTGGACAGGGTGCTTCCTCTCTCTGGACCTTGCCAATCTAGGCACCTAAGCTTCCACGTCTGTCAGATTAAGGCTGGTAAAGGATGTTTGGAGAGTCTTCCAAAAAGAGGTTCAGAGGTGGGAGGGATTCCTCAGGGTCACAAAGGTGAACACACTGCCTTCTGGGTAGCTCCACTCTGAGCTGTACCCTTTGGAGGTAGGGTGTCCCCTCAAGATGATGTCTTCTGGTTCCTTTGCCACCAGGAACTAAAGGGCCTCAGGTGGTGGAAATCTCTTGGCAAAGATCTGCCTCTATGGGCGTCTCTCCATACCACACCTCTTTCCTTTCCAAGGAAAGGAAAGGAAAGGAAAGGAAAAAGGAAAAAGGAAAAAGGAAAGGAAAAAGGAAAGGAAAGAAAGTTTCCTGGCCTCTAAATCCTGAATAATTTTTTTCCACCATTTTGAAAATTAAGACATCTGCCCATCCCAAGTTTGGAAGCACTTAAGATTCTATAATCACATCTGCAATTGTACTCATCCCCTGGCACATTATTCATCTGCCTCTGGGATGATGGCTCGTTGGGTCATGCTTTGTGTTCTCTTATGAGCTCTTCATCTCGTCGAGACCTCAGGATCTGCTGTAACTGATTGTTCTACATTTATCCTACATAGGAAAATGGAGGAAATGAACAAATGAACAAAAACGGAAAATGAGTTGTTCTGGATTCTTTCGACCATCCATTAACATTTCACCAGCTATCCCAAGAAGTAGGCCGGCAACCCCTTTGATCTTTCTTTTGTTTTGATCAGAATCTTAAAAGCAGCTTTTTTGCTTTTGTTCTCAACACTACTTGAGAGCTTCAACTCCTTTGGCAATTTCAGAACTCTGACGCTCTTCTTACAGGTCCCCGCAGTCAACCTTAAAATAAAGAGTCAGTTACTCTATCAGCAAATTGAATTTCTTCTGGAAGAGCAGAGGGTTTGCAATTTGGGACAAGGAAACTGTGGTGAATCTTAGCAAGTCTGAAGAGACAAAAGGAGAGTCACCTTCATAAGGTTTTAGGAGGAACTTAGGGAGGATTGTTTTAAATAGAAGTTCATTGGGGAAGAACAAGGGTTCGAGGTTCAGGTGGTTTTTCATTAGCTGCAGCAGTGGTTAGTGTGTTGCCGCTGGGCAGGGAGGGATCTCTTAAAAGCTGGAGGTGAGATTCCTACGTGAAAAATGTCCTCCCTTGTCAAGATAATCCTGATCTTCCTTCTTTCAGGGGTTCCACAGGCTGGGAACCTCAAGACTGTGGGACCATGAGTGGGAGTCTCAAGACAGCGCCCCCATCAGGGTGTCCCGGTACCACTTGAAATGAGCTTCCTCAGTGCTAACATTGGATTCCTCGCATCCTCCCACGTCTCCAGGATGTGCTCCTGGAAAGCTGACCTCAAGGAGAACTCTGAAGGCAACTACGTCATCTTCAAGGTTGTTTCCCTTTTTCTTCCTCAACAGATTCCTTTGTAGTTGAATAGTCCCAAATCTATTTCCGAGACTTCCTCTGACTTTTAAATCTGCTTCTGCTTTTCAAAAACCAGAATTTACATCTGATTTCCTGTGGCATTAGTTTCATTAAATCTAGGGAAGGTACCAGGGCTGCCACCCTTGGCTACTTCTATCTAGGACTATTTCTGCCAATTTTCTTGTCATTTCCTTATCTTCAAATTCTGTCCAGAGACTGTGAGAACTCTCCCAAATTCAAAACAGTTGCAGTCTTCGGATAGAGGCAGGTTGGGGGACAAGGGGATTCTGACTGGATCCCAAAATGGTTTACTTGTCCAGTGAAAGTCTAGACAAGCTATCTCGATCTCAAAACTGCAACATTTGTTAATTCTAGAGGTTAGTTAATACATTTATTTCCCGTTAGATTGTTTTGGGTACTTTTCCACACTTTTCTTCAAAATAAAATAATACATTTTAAAAGATGAAGTCTAGAATAACAGTTCCCCTCACTGCTTCTTCCACTTGCTAAGAGAGAAATGTGTGAAGTATTACCAGAATTTATCGGGTGTTTGCTACTTCTGTAGACATTTCAGCTTCAACTTTTAGGGTGGCCTCTCACATCTGCTATCTACACATGGCTCCAAAGGCACTACTATCCCCTCTTTTTCTCCCCCTGCTGTGACCTCCTCCTCATTCACGCTGTCCTTAGCACTCATTTTCATCCCTGTTTTCCTTCTCAGAACACCTTCCTTTCTGACTTCTACCGTGCTTTATTTCTTCCATCTTTCCTAGGAGTCCAGAAGTCATTTATTCTTTCTAATATATTGGTGCATCGTGATGCATGACTCTAGCCCTTTGCCTTTTTCCTCCTGAAAGACACATGATTTTACTTAGAGCCCACATCAGGGCTGACCACTGTCTGACCACCATCTCTCTGCGAGCTGAGAAGAGATTTATAAGAAAAGCTGTCCTAAACCACAGACTGTTGTCTGGAACAGGAGACAGGGGGTCACTGGACACTTGGAGGTGCTGTCCCCCCCAACCCAGGGAAAAGACACAAAGACCAACCCAACTGCCCTTAGAGTTTTCCCAGTGTCAATGCTGCAGAGGACATGCAATAAAATAGAAGTCGTTAAATATCAAAATAAGAACCACACTAACAAAATTTACAAAAGGAGTTTTCAGTGCAAGATGTACAGTAAGCGTGATGTTGTTAAACACTCAGCCTACCTCAGCAGGTGAGGAGGGAGGGGCTTGGCAGTGGGCAGAGAGTAACCATGAGTGATGGGGGAAGACAAAGGCAGCACCATTCAGTCCTGAGTTGTTCTGTCGTGTGGAGCCTTATAAATCCTCTTTAACAGCCACAGGCCATAGAGAGCAGGTGCTGTACGACATGTCGTCAAAGCAGGAAAATTTGCAGAGAAGACAGTGAAGCCAAGTCCTTTCTTTAGGTTCAGCATTTCACAAAGACATCCAATAAACAGCAGGACCAGAATGAAGACCGCAGTAATAAAGGGGATGACAACTCTGTACCTTAATCCCATCACAAGCAGAGAATCGTAGGAGCACATTTTCCATAGTTAGTATAAGCCCCTTGGAGTAGGCAAAGGAAATGTTGTATATGTTCTGGAATCAATTTGATGCTCAGAAAAGAACAACAGTGGTAGAGACCCCAAACTGGAATCCATGCTCCTTAATCATTCCTGGCTTGGTATTTCACTAGTGCCCTATACAGCAAGGTGTTTTTTTTTTGTAGCAAGCACCAGAATTAGAACTGGAGTACTCCTTTTTTTTTTTTTTTTGTAGCATGTATATATTCTGGGGTACCCACACATACACTCACCATGCTCTTAACTGTTTAATAAATTCTACATGTTTCATTCTATTATAGAGGTTCATTTTCTATCAACCATCTTCCTGTTGCTCTTATTAAAAGCCAACATGAAAGAATTTGGGGGGGTTGTTAAGAACTATTGAAATGGACCTTACTGACATTTGCAGTGAAAGCTATAGTGTCAAGAAAGGAAAGCAGCCTCTCTTCAAGAATGCTAACCTACGTGAGCCACGTGAGACCTTGGACAGGGTCCTAAAACTTTCTAAAGTTTTTTTTGGAATTTTCCTACAATTCATTTCCCCTGAGGATGGCATTGAAAATAAAATTAGAAAACATGGAATTAGTATTACGTAAATGCCAAATGATAATAAGAACTCAAAACAACAGTTGGGTTATTATGAAACAATTCATGATTTATTGTTAAATGAATATTACTGATTATGGTTGCTATATGATAGCAGAAAAGGGACAAAGAAATCAAAGAAGAATTAAATAAGTGAGAGATATCCCATGTTCGTGGATAAAAGACAATACTGTCAAGACAATTTACTGACAATACAGTAAATACACTGTCAAGGTGTATTTACTTCCCAACTTGATCTACAGATTCAATGAAATGCCAGTAAAAATCCCAACAAGTTATCTTATGGATATCAACAAATTCATTCTTAAGTTTATATGAGAAGCAAAAGATCCAGATTAGCCAATACAATATTAAAAGAGAAGAATAAATTTGAGGACTAATACTAACCAGTGTTATGCCCCGTATCAGGACCCCTGTACAGCTGGGCGTCTGCTTCTTCCTCTCCCTCTGGCCCTCCTCCATGCTTGTGTTCTTTCTCTTTATCTCTCATAAATAAACAAATACATATTTAAAAAAATACTGCCAGATGTCAAGACTTATGATAAAACTACAGTAGTCAAGACAGTGTGGTATTGACAAAAGAATAAACAGATAGATCAATGGAACCGAATAAAGAGCCCAGAAATAGACCCCCATCAATACAGTCAACAGATGTTTGACAAAGGAGCAAAGATGACAAAATGGAGCAAAGATAGTCTCCTCAACCAATGGTACTGGAACAACTAGACATCAACATGCAAAAAGATGAATCTAAACGCAGACTTTATGCCCGTCACAAATATTAATTCGAAGTGGATCAGAGACCTACCTATGTGTACAAGGCAAAACTATAAAACTTTTAGAAGATAACATAGGAGAAAACCTAGATGACCAGGAGTACGATGATGAACTTTTAGACACAACATCAAAGACACGATTCATGAAAGAAATAATCAATAAGCAAGACTTTATAAAATTTAAAACTTCTCACCTGGAAAAGACAATTATTTTTATCGTGAAAATGAGAAAACAAGTTAGTGACTGGGAGAATGTATTTGCAAAACACACGTCTGACAAGGAATTCTTACCCAAAATATACAAAGAACTCTTAAAATTCAATAATAAAAAAATTAACAACTCAGTTAAAAAATAGGCCAACGACTTTGACACCTCACCAAAGAAGATATACAAGTGGCAAATAAGCATTCGAAAAGATGCTCCACATCATATATCATCAGGAAAATGAAAATTAAAACAATAAGCTGCCACTACGTACCCATTAAAAGGGCCAAAATCCAGAACACTGAAAACACCAAATGCTGGTGAGGGTGAGGAGCCACAGAAATTGCTGGAGAGAATGCAAAATGGTACAGCCACTTTGGAAGATATTTTGGTGGTTTCTTACAAAACTAAACATACTCTTACCGTGCAATTCAGCAATTGTGCTCCTTGGTATTTACCCAAAGGAATTAAAAACTTATGTCCACACAAAAATGTGCACATGGATGTTTATAGCAGCTCTATTCATAATTGTCAAAACTTGGAGAAAACCAGGATGTCCTTCAGTTGGTGAATGGATACATACACTGGGGCACATTCGGACAGTGGAAAGCTACTCTGCACTAAAAAAAATGAGCTATCAAGCCATGGAAAAACATGGAGGAATCTTTTTATTTTATTTTATTTTTTTAAAGATTTTTTATTTATTTACTTGACAGAGAGAGAGAGATTACAAGTAGGCAGAGAGGCAGGCAGAGAGAGAGGGAGAAGCAGGCTCCCTGATGAGCAGAAAGCCCGATGCGAGGCTCTATCCCAGGACCCTGAGATCATGACCTGAGCCAAAGGCAGAGGCTTTAACCCGCTGAGCCACCCAGGCGCCCCAAAACATGGAGGAATCTTAAATGCACATTACTTAGTGAAAAAAAGTCAATCTACTGTATGATTCCAACTATATGACATTCTGGAAAATGGACACAATAAAATGGACACAATAAAAAGATTAGTTGCTGCCAGGGGTGTAGGAGGGGGGAGAAGAGATGAATAGGCAGAGCAGAGAGGATTTTTAGGGCAGGGAAAATACTCTGTATGATATTATAATGATGGAAGGATGTTACTATATATTTGTGCAAACCCATAAAATATAGAACATCAAGAATGAAGCCTAAGGTAAACTTTGGATTTTGGATGATTATGATGTGTTAATATATGTTCATCCTTGGTAACAAATGTACCATCCTAAGAGGTGGTGTTGATAATGGGGGAAGTTATGCATGTGTGGGAGTGGGGGGGCATGCCGGAAATCTCTGTATCTTCCTCTCAATTTTGTTATAAACATGAGATTGTTCTAAAAAATAAAGTTTATATAAAAAAAAACTTATGCACTGAAAAATTAATAGAAGTTAATGGATTGCAATTTTTTAAAAAATATAGATAAGTTTCAGGGATGAACAATGAAATACTTGCAGGGCATGAATAAGGAGCTAAATATATGCATTTATATTTAAATTGTAATGCATTGTAGGAGCGATAATACATTATCTCTAATTTACCAGGCTTTAGGATTTTAGAGCTCCTAACCTATTTACCTGCACTTTACTAGATATTCACAATATTCATGTACAGCAGGCAAGTCAGCATTATCCTTTTATACGTGAGCAAACTAAGGCTCAGAATCTATTTCTTCTGACTCCTAATGTAGTGCTTATTTAAGGGCAAAAGGACCAAAATAATTTGACAACTTTCTTGATTAACTCTCTAGCCGTTATTGAAACTTCAATACTTAAGGTCAGAAAGACTCACAAACTTTGGCTCAGGAAATTTGGAAAATAATCAGGAGATACAGGTACAAAGTATAAAGCACAAATGCTCTCTAAATTATAAAACTCAAGAAAGTGTTAGTGGTGGTTGGTAATCTCTGTTAGGCACCCCTTTCCAAGTTCCTGAACCCAGAGATGGAAATGCCATTTCAGTCCCAACTATAGCACAGCCAGTGAAACATCCCAGGCCCTGCTAAGCAAGGAGCGGAGACCCTTCTAGAGTGTCCCCTTCCTCCATCAATTCTGCATGCCGCCAGAACCAGTGCAGAAGGGAGGAAATTGCGGCCTCCCATTTTATGACCTTCAGGCTGTGCTGAAGGATTTAAAACAGCCAGCCCCACCAGGGAGGCTGGGCGCTTTGGGAAGCCTTCTCTTCATATTTTATTTGCTTCTGTTGCAGTCTCTGTGCAAGGGATGAAGACAAGTCCCTCCTGGCAGCAAACCCTGCTGAGGCTGCCAACCTGCTCATATCTGAGGTGGAGGGGGAGGGTGTGGACCCGATCTAGGGTGGCAGGCTCACGAAGTCGATTTTCCGCAGAGCCTTACATATTGAATATGTTATACAAACCGCGGTGGCTGAGAGAACTCCAGGGTCAGCCAAATCTAAATTCAAATCCATGTTCTGCCACTGGCTAGCTATGCAATTGTGAGAAAATTATATGACTTTTCTAAGCCTCATTTTCTTCTGTAACCTGAGGATAATAAACTCCACATCGTATCAGTTCTACAAGGATTTAATGAGATAATATGGGTATTTGGCATAAAGCCTCCCACAAAACAGTAACTGCTAACTACAGCAATTATTGTTGTAATAACTATTACCAATTATTATTAAGGGCTTATTATGCCAACCAACTAGTCAGAGTTGAATGGAGTGAAAGACGAAGAGCGTCTGGGTTTAGGATCTTTGGGTAAACAGATCAGAGTGCTGATCTTCTTTGAAATGATTGGGAAACCATTTGGGGGGCTGGGGGAGGTAGAATGAGTTTATTTTCTTGTACATGCATTTTAAACAATGAAAGAAAAAGGAGAAAGTCTCTTTCCTCCCAGCACCCAATGTCCACTGGGCTTGGAGGGGGTCAAGCCAGGGCTAGCCACCTCGGAGAAGGTGTCTCAGTAGAAGGCAATGGCATTGACCTTGTAGTCGATGGGGAGGAGGTGCCCCAGGTGCCTGGGCCCGAGGCTGACACCACCCAAGTGCCACAGCCTCACCACGGTGAAGCTAGAAAAGGAGTTCTGAGCCTGGGTGGCTCGGCCCTGGGTCAGTGCCAAAGAGAACCATCCTTTAGCAGTCCACTCTTCCGCACTGAGCCCACACAGGACAGGGAGGCCAATCTGTGTGGGGAGGAAGACGGTTCCTTAAACACCTCCAGTAGGTAGATTTGTTTACCCCGTCTATACAACCCTCAGCACCGCTGTAGTGCTACTACCTTCATTGTATAGATGATGAAAGTGGAGTTCAGACAAAGACCAAGGTCGGAGTGCCAGTAAGTGACTGAGCAGTCCCTGGTGTGCATGACTCTGAAAGCCAGCTCTAAGATTCCATAGGGCCTCACCCAAGTCCAAGAAAGAGCTCATAAATATGGAAATCTGGAGAGTCAGACTCTAGCTGCTCCTCTGCCCCTAATTAGCTGGATGACCTTGGGCAAGACATCTTGCTTCTGGGGAGTGGGGATTCCTCATACATAAACTGAGACCGTGGCCTCGATGACTCATAAGGACTTAAGATGCCTGCCTGCATTACAGGATGGTCAGGGGAGGGGGTCATTCCATTCCATTCCTCGTATGCGGGGAGAGATGCACGCTCGCGGAGGGACCACAAGTTGGCAGAGGTGGAGTCCACAAGGTACTGCTGGCTCCATCCCATCGGCACTTCCCAGCTCCATCTGCCACATCCTGGTTCCCAGACCCTACACTTCCTCTTCCCCTCCCTCTCCCATCCCTACACACAGTGTCCCCCAAGCCAGGACAAGTGCCCGCAGGTCCCAGGGCTCTAAGCCATACGTTCGACAGTATTCAAATGGACGATGCTGAATTGAACAGTGTCCCCAGGAAACATTAAGTCAGGTTAATTCCTATTTATTTCCTTTGAGATTTAGTTATTAACAATTCATGTCCTGAAATCATGGAGAACTCCAAATCCTTATTGTTCTGGGGCTTAGAGAGACCTAATCTGGTGTTCGACCTAGAGCTGTGGCCCTTCTCTTTGCCCCCTCCCCATGCCCAACCCCATCTACTCAGTCACACAAGGAACTAAGGGACTCTAGCCTACCCACTGGGGAGCAATTCCTTCAAAGCCACACTCACCCCAAGGACCTCACAGATGGGCAACAATAGCCTCTCGTTTTCTCTGTGAAGCTCTGAACTAATTTGAACCTGGGGGTGCCAGCTTTACTAGGAGGAGCAACAGACCAGAAGTCTGGGGAGACTCAGGATAGCTGTCGACAGTTTATCATCTGAGAACTTTCCGCCATCATCCCAGACCTGGGTCTGGGAAATAGAGCTAGGAGGTATTAGCTATTCCAGTGCTGAGACCCTATGGAGGAGGGGAGAAGATGGGGGATTCACCCCAAGAACACATTCCTAGGAGAGAGATGGGAATGTTTCCAGTGTACAGGGTGCCATCCTGTAGTGTGGAGGCTAAAGGCATAGTCCTGAAGGGGAATGGTTCTTATTTGCACCCTGGCACTTGCCAGCTGTAGGACCTCAGGAAAGGGATTCAGTCCCGTCCTATCTCTTTGATCTTTTCTGATGTGTAAAATGGGGCTAATCACTGAGCACATGAGGTCTTTGTAAGAAATAAAACAGTGCAAAGATCTTTTAGTGAGTATATTAGATTATAATTACTATGAATTAGGGAACTCGTGGTGAGGCCTCATGCAAAGTCTACGCTCTTTTGTTTGACAAATTCGGCTTATTTTATATAAGGTTTTCTTAAATAAATCTTGAGAACCTGCCCCAGTCTCCCACCAGAAGAAAACTTGCTTTCTTTTTTGTTTTAAAGATTTTATTTATTTATTTGACAGAGAGCACAAGCAGGGGGAGCAGCAGGCAGAGGGAGAGGGAATCAGGCTCCCCCCTGAGCAAAGAGCCCAATGCATGCGGAACTCGATCCCAGGACCCTGAGATCGCGACCTGAGCCAAAGGCAGACACTTAAGCAACTGAGCCACTCAGGCACTGCAGAAAACTTGCTTTCTTTAAAGGTGTATTAGAGAGGGATTGTATAAGAAATGTAGACACTTGTCACGAGAGATGAGGAACAGAGGACTCTGCACACGTTTTCATCATCCCTGAGCTGCCCAACCCCACCTTTGTGGTCCTCTAAGACCTTGAGGCATATTTAGCAGTGGAGAGATGATGAGCACATGGCAGTGGGGGAAGATGGGTGACAGGGGATGGTCAGCACCGCCCTATAGCTCACCATTCAGGTTTCCTCTTAGACAGTCCCTATCTCTCATCCGGAAGATATAAACTGGTGTAAAAACAGCCCCAAAACTGTGGTGTGAGACTCCAGGGAAGATGGGAGCAAGGAATGCTCAGGAGGAAGGAAAAACTTACTCCTTCCCCGAAGGACCAAGAAGAAGGTAGCAGGTAGAATATCTTTGAAAGAAAGGGACAATCAATGAATGGTTTGGGATTATTCTAACAGGTAGAGGCCTCAATGGGGAATAGAAGAAAGGAGCCAATTTGGAGGTTCTAGGGATCCATATGAATTTGTCTTAGACACATATCAGCCCCAGAACAGGAGCCATAGTGTTTGAACATTTGAAAAGTCCCAGAGTATAAAAGCCCCAAAGAGCCCGTGGAGCCCTTTGGCTCCAGGGCAACATACGCCAGCATTACGTCCAGCCCTGCCCTGTGTCCGACGAACACAGAAACGTGTTTGTTCTGTGATACTGGCCCGTGTAAGTGACGTGAGCTAATCTCACCACATTCAGAAATGTTTGAAACAAAATAAAAACCATAATTGGCCCTAGACCAACTCTGAACACTCAGAATGTTGAAGCCAGGGTTTTCATCCACTCGTGTAACAAGGGCCTTTACCAGCCAAAGCCCCCTCCCTGTGCTTGAACTCATCATCCTTTTCTCATTTCCCTGACCCCCATGGTCCTCCCTCCAGCCTCGCAGACTGAAAGCTTCACAAGCATCCCTGACTCTTTTTGTTTTGTTATTCCTGACTCCAACATCATTATATCCTGCTAATTCTTCTGAAAAGCATTCACATTTGCTCTTGGTTTTCCACCTATGAGGCTACAACCCCAGCCCAGGCCATCATCCCTTCGCGGTGTTTTATGACCCTCTTGCCACCCATGTCTTCCCTCCAATATTGTCTGCAGCACGGCTCTTTTCTCATGCCATGCTCCATGCCATGTCAGTGGCCCCCATCGTCGCCAAGTTTTCTCTCTCCTTAATCATTCTCGACTCATCAGCTGTGGGATGTGTTTGAATTCCGAAGCCCTCCATCCCTATATGGCAGAGCCTGCCCAGTCTTTATGCCTAGCTTGGGGGACATTTCTATCGTGAAGCCTTTCCTCACCCCCGAGGGGACAAAAGTTTTGTGTTACTTTGCTCATCCCTTTTGTATAACATTCATCACATTTTATCCTTTAAGTGGTAATTATAAAATTAAATCATGAGCTACTTATTCATCTCATTCAAACTCTCTTCCTGCCAGCTCCCTGCATAGAGCCTCACAAAAGAAAACTCTAGATAAACATGTGTTGAATTTATTCTCACTGTTGCCATCCTGTCTACACATACCTTTAGTCCATTACTCGTATGTATTGCAACCCTTTCACCATCTCCTTTCTGATCCTTTCTGTTTATTTAAAGCCTACCCACCATTCCAGGCTCACCTGCTTCTAAACTTGTGCATGGAACTCCAAAGGGGAAAGTCCTACCACCTCAATTTCATTTCCTTCTAGGACAGGATGATTCTAGACTGGATATCTAGAATGTGGGTATATTAGGGAATATGACTGAGTGGTGAATATGATTGCAGGAAAGCATTTGACAAGCATTTCAAGATAGCCTCCAAGCATGGAAACACGGCTGGATACTAAGATATACTGGCTGGATAATATCATTAGGATAATTAATAACTAATTGAATTACCATATCAGGATATAGCCCTCAGCCCGACACTTAAATTATTCCACAAATATGTGTTAAGTTCCATATTTTTATTAATGGCTTAAGTTAAGGCAGTTAAGTTAAGCTTAATACCAATTGCCCAAATACAGGAAAGAGGGTGGGGGAAGTTGGTCATGATTTATCAGCAATGGATTTGAAAAATATCTAAGAGTTTTGACTGATATAAAACTCAATAAGTTAGAATGATAGAAGAAGGAAGGAAGAAGAAGGGGAGAAGGGAAGGAAAGAAGAGGGAAAGAGAAAAAATAAATGATTTCAGGTGATATAGGTGGAAATCAAGCAGTGCTTTGCAAGGCTTTGGACCACTAGGGAAGTTGATGTGTGATACTTCAACAAATAGCTCTGTGGTCAAATAAGTTTGGGAAACACTAGGTTAGGGAAAGATCCATAGGAGTACTCAGGTCCTTCAGGACTCTGAAGTACATTCTGAAATCTCCAAGAGGTTTTGAGTCCACAGGATTTTCCAAACATATTTTACTGAAACTAACTGAACCCCCCCCCCCAAGCCCTGACCCCCAAATCACATCACAGGAACTAGCATGAGTGAAACGCACTTTGAGAAGCAAAGCACTTCAGCTCCCTGGGCTGATCAGAGCCTATCTAAAGTGTAGCATGCAGCTCCAGGGAACCTCAAAGGAAGAGAAATAGAGATCAGTTGGACAAGATTAGGAAGAGCATTTAGGTTGGCAAAAATATTCAAAACCATAATATCTGAGGAATGTTGGAAAAATTGACATGTTTTGCCTGGAGAAGAGCTGACTTGGCAGGGGGGGACGAGATGATCACCAAAGGTTGAAGGCTTGATAATAGTAATTAAATATGTGAAGAGCTGGCATAGGAGGAAGGAATTAAACTTGTTCATGTGTGACCTCAAAAGATAAAACTGGGACCAATGGTTGGAATCCTAAATGAGTCACAGTTTAGCTTATCTTATCCAGTTTTCTTTATACATATTACTTTTGGCTAAAATTCTGGTGAGGTGCTTACTGCCCAGCTAGGAGCTTTATATTCAGGAGTTTCCAATTTCCCTGCTTCTCCTTCTTTTTTGCCTAGCAATGGGACTTGGGTCAGGGGGGATCAAATGGGGCACTCAAATCTATCTGAGGTAGTGAAAAGAGATGAGTCCGTGCATGGGCCCCCGCCAAGACCTTGAGGGAAATAGAAGAGTCAGGCCAAGAAGAACAAAGAGGAACCCTAGTCCAGAGGGCAGGAGAGCTAGAGCCAAGAGTCAGGCCTAGGCAGAAAGAACATTGGGATGCGTGCAGGTCAGGAGCCGGGTGTGGGATCATTGCTGTGAACAACAGTCCTCCTGTAGGAAATGAGCACATGAAATGTCAGGCTAGCCTAAAGATACGGGATGGCAAGGGGTCCCAGACAGCCACGTTGGGCAGCAGCGAGGAATCTTTCTTAGGCTATTTCAGGTAGATAATCTACCACAGAGCATAAGCAGTTAAGTGACACTCATACAAAACATTTGCAGAAATTCAGTTATCCTCCAAAGACTAATACTTTAAGATAATCTTTTCATTGCTTTGAATTTCTTCAGGACTTATACTAATAGATCCAAGTTCCTTGTTTCACAAATGAGGAAGCAGAAGCCTAGAGAGAGACAATGATTCGTCACAGTAACAGAACTTGATAGATTATGGAAGGCCAGAGCCTGAACTATCATCCTCTGAATTGCCCAGTCCGTTTTTGTCCCTTTGTATTCACCATGACACCCAACACAAGGATCAAGTCCCAGCCTTTTCCCCATAAATGTTGGTTAAAGTAAATTAAGTAGGCAGTGGTTTCTCAAGAACCTGTGTTGACTCTTCTATTTAAATAGCAAAAACAGAAGACCAAGGAACAAACGTAGTTCTGCTCTGAGTGTAGGTTGATGTCCTTATTTGGCACCAGGGTATGAAGGGCCCCTAACTTGTCTAACTTCCCCATAAGAGTGCTGACCTGAGCTCTAAGCGCTGACCCAAGGAAGGTCCTGTGAGCCCAGATACACCACATCGGATTTGGAGTTGATGCTGAAGAAGGGCTCTGGGGAGCCTTTGGTCCCTGGCTGCCTATAAACAAAGTGCAATATTAAGTTGAAATATGGGCTATAGGTTTATCCTTGCCTGGCATTTGGGAACTCCCCCAGGCCCCCAGAGTCACGCCGTCAGAAGAAGCCATTAACTCCCACAGCTCAGGGGTAAGTGCTGCTTCCCAGCCAAGGCTCATAAAATTTCAAACAGAAACCCTCCGAACCCAGGAAGATCAGCCTCGCTGACAAGAAACACATGGGCAGAGCCAACACATGGAATGCATTTTGGTCTGAACGGCTTCTTTTGATGATGTTTCCAAGGGCTGAGACCACAGCTCTCTGCACCTTCATGGCAAGTGCTCAAGTCTTACTTCTCTAGGCCTTGGCATCTTGTTAGAGCTCCCAGTCTCTGGGGCTGTTGATTCTCAGTGCCTTCATTGTGCCACAAGACTAGCCCCTGGCCCTTTGGGCATGGACAAATTGCACATTGTCAGTATCTCAACCAGACCATTTCCTGTGCCACAGACTCAGAGCTATGAGCGTGAGCTCTCAATTGCTGGGCAGACGTCTGATATGGAATGCTCACCCTTGCTTTTACCGAGGACCATTTCTCTGCTTGTTCCACCTTCTTAAATGAGCCCCTAAGCCAACGATGCATGACTTCTTCATTGGTTTCCCAACTGCACCCTGACAGTTACCATGATCCTTCTCTATTCTTCTAACTGTCATTACTTCTCTCATTATTGAGTGCCTCTTCCAAGCCCTGGGCTACCCCCACTGGCCCCTTCATGCCACCCTCAAGCATTCTAGAGGTCTTTCTCCCAACCAGACCTGCTTCACCTCCTCAGCATCCCTCCTCCCCTACGCTGAGCACTCCTCAGTTCATTAACCCTTTCATTACCAGCCCTCTGGTCTTTTAGCCACATTAAAGCAACTTACTGGCAGACGGATGAAAGTTTGGGGGCATGTTACCATGCTTATCTCCTCAATTTATCTCTGTAGTTAACCTGTGTGGGTAGATGGATGGATGGATGGAAAAACGGATGCGTGGATGGATGGATGGATAGGTAGATGGATTAAAGAATTAGTGACTTCTGCCAAGCCCTGGATTTTGTCTAACCCTAAATGTCCTATATTTGGTACAAGGATCTTCAGCACAGTACACAGAAAAGTACTCAAGAAAGGTACTTTTTTTCTGGCCATGAGGCCAGTTTTCTGCCCCAGAAAACTTCCCAATCTCAAGGTCCGAATCATAAAGTCTTCTCTGCTCTGAACAAAGCCATCAGAGGTCCTGGTTCTGGTCCATGTCCGGGGCACCATTCTCAGTAAGACTGAGGGCTAACTCAGCTCTTCTCCCTGGCAATCACCGGCTGCACTGAGCACCCAACAATAGCCACCAAAAGCCTCCCGTCTTAGTTAGTTCAAGCTGCTATAACAAAATACTACAAACCAGGTGTTTTATAAACACCAAAAATTTATTTCTCACAGAGCTAGAGCCTGGAGGCCCAAGCTCAAGGCCTCAGCAGATTCAATGTCTGATGACAGCCTCCTCCCCGATTCACAGATGGCTACATTCTTGCTGTGTCCTCGCACAGTGGAAGGGGTGAAGGAGCCCTCCTGGACCTCTTTCAGAAGGACACAAATCTTACTCATGAGGGTGGAACCCTCATGACCTGATAATCACCTCCCCAAGGACCCAGCTCCTTGTACCATCAGCTTGGGGGCAGGATTTCCGCATATAAATTCCAGGGGGATGCAGACATTCCAACCATAGTACCTCCCAGTCCCCATTTTATCCTTTAAATGTTTTTGTTTTTTTTGTTTTTTTTGGGGGGGGTATATCTAACTGCAATCAAATGTGTTAAAGGTTTTTCTGTTGGTATTTTTTTTTTAAGAATGAAGAGTCGTGGGGTGTTCCAACTCAACATCAGACATAAGCCATCTAACCATGAAGGAGAGCAGAGAATTAAAAAAAAAAAAGCCCCTGCCCAGAGGGCTTTCCATGTAAATTAGATACACAGAGAGAGTGTAACAAGACAGGGCAGGCACCCATAGGGAGACAGGTGGCAGCCAAGGATAACTGTCTTTGTTCCTGGCCAGGCCAGCCTGTCATGTGCCACCTTCAAGGCAGCTCAGAAGAGGGCCCAAGAGAGAGACTAAGAGAGAGGAGAGAGTAGTAGTAGATGACTTCCAGTCATGAGTGGAAATGAAGGCAGGGCTGAGAAGGGCCCAGACACTTGGCTCTTGGCTCCTGTCCTCCCTTACGTCCCTCTGTGTGAGAGAGGGAGAAAGAAAGGGCAGTATTCATGAAACTGGTCCCCAACTCCCACAAGGCTAAGAGGGCCAAACGGAGGGTGTCCAGGATCGGACACCGCTTCGCTGTGTGTGTCTGTGTAGGGGTGTGTGTGTGTGTGTGTGTGTGTGTGTGTGTGTTTACTGTTTCAGCTTTAGTTTATTCTTCCAGCATATGTGACTGTGCCGAACCCCATGTGTGGGTGACATCTTCCAGTCCCCCATGCCATAACCCTGCAGCGTTCTCTCTTCATAAATTCCAGGGCTAGAGCCCAAAGGCATCTCAGTCTAACACATCTTGTCGCGTTGAAATAAAAGCAAAATTAAAGCCTAGACTTTACGAATGCCTCGTAAAGTTCCCCCAACACACCATCCAGGCTCAGATTTCCCAACAGCAAGCTGCCGCTCCTGGGACAACACTCTGAAGATACGTGTGGAATATTCAGGTCAAGAAAGATGGATTTTAATCCTTCTGTTAGAAGAGATTACATCAGCTCGAGGCACAATATGGAAGGAGAGTGTCTCCAGAGAAACTGAGGAAAGCTGGTGAAGTCTGTTCTGTGTGGGGCTCACCTTAGGTTCACTGAAGACGCACTGGGACTTGGCTGGAGACTCACGACACCTGTCTCATTCCTGTGACTGTCATATGTAAACTGTGCTCACAAAGTGGAGAAGAAAAGTGGGAAGCTGTGAGCACCCAAGTCCTAGTCCTTGAGTTCACCTGATTCCTTCATTCTTGCGTAGTCACCCTCCATCTACAAAATGGCCACTCTCCCAATCACCTAGCAGTAAATTACAGTGTTCATTGCAACTAAGTTCTTCATTTATTTTGCTGTCTTTGGTGACTCCAAAACCTGTTGAAGATGTGTGTCTAGGATGAGCCAGCCAGAGGAAGGCAGAAGAGGTTCCTTAGGTTTGACAGTTCTCATGAATGAGTAATTAGAATGTCAGAGGCTGATTCTTCAGGAACTATGGAAATAGTGAGGAGCCCGAAAGAAGCAAAAGCCTTTCTTGGAGAGGAAAGACTCTCCCTGATTTATAAGAGGCTGACAGCTTTCAGCCCCTTCCAAGGTCCCCTACGGCATCAGAGATGGGAAGTGCTAAGACACAGGGAAAGAATATGGCCTTCCTAGAGGTCCCTGGGCCCTGAGAGCAGGCTTCCAGAGCTGAGGCAGGGCTGGACATACCACTCACATCCTCAATTCCTGAACTGTTTTGGGGGGAAAGAGGATAGAGGCACCTTGAGCCTGTGGTTCATTTCTCTGCTTCTCCCACTTCGAAGAGGGAAGGTGTGGGGCAAGCCCTGATGTGTGCAATGAAAGCTGTCTTTCTGGATTTGCAGGTAGATTAATGAGGTTGGAGTTTTACAGAAAACAGGTTTGCAAACACATTAGCCACAGGCCAAACATCTTCTCAGAGGAATTTTATTTTTAGAAGAGCCTTAAAAGTATTTCCTTTACAGTACCTGAGACTAAAATCAATCCCTGTGATAACTTGACACTCCATTTACTGTAAGCCTTTGGAGATAGGAGAGCCATTGGCCCCATCTCTCCAGAGTAGGGTTGAGTGCTCACTGAGCACGAGAGAAAACCTCCCTCCACGAAGGCTGGGAGCACAGGGGCGGGGAGCTGTCCTTCCATTATGCTCATGTCTCCCACTTTTAAAAGTGTCTGACAGAAACCGCCAGATCAGAGAAGCAGGTTCCTCTTCAGGGCATGTCACAACTTCTCCAAGTCTCAATTTTCCTATTTATGTGAGAAAGAATTGTAAACACCATTTCCTTCCTAACCCAGGAATTGCTTCCAGAACCACGAAGACCCACCTGAGGTTCCTTCGGCTTTGCAAAAGGCACATATTTACCAGCCCACATTTGAGTTGAATCAGTTCTGGGGTGGGTTTACATTTAAAGTGGGAAACATTTCAGGGTGCCCGGGTGGCTCAGTCCATTAGGTGGCCAGCTCCTGGTTTCAGCTCAGGTCACGATCTCAGGGTCCTGGGACTGAGCCCCACGTTAGGCTCTGTGCTCAGTGTGGAGTCAGCTTGACGATTTTCTCTCTCCCTCTCCCTCTGTTCCTCTCCCAGCTTGCTCTCTCACGCTTTCTCTCTCTCTCTAAAATAAATAAGTACATCTTGAAAAAATTTAAAAAATAAAGTTGAAAACATTTTCATGATTGCTATTTCCATTCTTCCAATAAACCTATGCTATCTTATGGACAAGGAGATTGGGGCTTAGAGAGATTATGTATTTTCTCAATCCCAGAGCTATTAAGTGATAATATGGTACAGTTCGTTTGCTTCTACTGCCAAAATTCCTCAGTATTTCCCAGTTGAATTCTGTGACTGGTCACAAAGAAGTTATCTGTCTGAAGAGTTTAATATTGAATCATAATTACAACAGTTGCTACCAACTGAGATTCTACTATAAGCCATTTGTTTGGGCAGTTATGTGGGTTAATCCTCATAACACCCCTGCAAGTAGGTGTTATTTTCCTCATTTTATAAGGGAAAAATAAAAATATAAACTGGGTAAGGATTCAGATCTGTGCTGTGCTGCCTTCTACTCCATAATTAGGAGAGAAAGAATTCCATAGGGGACTTCCCAATATCACTAAGTTCTTGGGGACTTCAGCTCAGGGTGCTTTAATCAGGGACACAGTTTTAAAACTCACCAGAATCTATTTGCTGTTGACTGTGGAATATCCAGAAGTTATGATCTCTTCCTAAGTCTTCTATGAAGGCTTCCTATCCGAGCAGGGAAACTCACTCTTGTCCTGGGGAAATCCTTCCTTGCTAACCTTACCCCTCTGACTACAGCATATTATAGCATTTTTCCAAAAGTAATTATTTGCAGGGCTACGAAATATATCATCGTCTTCATAAGATTATAACCTTTGAGGAGACAGAGCCAGTGGGTTATACTTTATGTCCTCCTTGCCCCACACAGAAGGTAAAGCAGCTACTCCATAAACACATTCAGCTGAGTTGGTGAATGGGTTGATTGGGCTGCAGGAAAACTTAGGGAAGACTCCAGCTCACCTCTCCAGAACTTTTCAAAAAGCCCTGTGAAATAGGGCAGGGGGGGTGAAGCTGAATTTAAAAGGAGCCCAAGGGAGCAAGGTTCAGACCATCCTAATGGGCCAGGGCAATTAATCTCATCCTCAGCCCAGAAAGAGTAAAGTTAACACTAGAAACAATGTAAAAACAAGAGGACTTTTTGCCTTCAGGTGTGTGGCAAAATTGCAACACTGCAAAGAACCGTGGCTTGTTCCAGGAAAGGAGTAGCAAGCCTGCAGTCCCTAGAATGTCAGAGCACTGTTTTCAAGTCAGGCTCATAAAATACATGCTGCTGGGGTGGGGGTGGGGGGGACTTCTGCCAAAGCGCTCAGAGTTCTGTCCGCACTTTTGCTCCTGGAAGGCTCCCTTCCCAGGAATATACGCATGAATGAATCACTCCAGTCACCAGCCACCCCCAGGACAAGGCTCATCCTCAGGGGCTCGAGAACCTACTTCAGTCATTGATTACGTGGAGAATTAAGAGGAAGAAAAGCTTAACCAAGAATTCACATCATGTGCAATTTAAAAAGAATGCCCACATGCGGTAAACACCTCATCACATATGGGTAACTTCGTTATTTCATGAATTTTCCACCCCATCTGCCATTGCAAAGTGACAGCCTCCCCTCCCCCCCTGCCCGTGCCCACAAATGCTGCAGGACATCTAGCACCTGTCATTAGTCAGCAAGGGTGAGGGCACAATTATGCATTTTAATATCAACTAAAGGAAACACAGTGCAGCTAAATTTGCTCTTCATACCCCCCTGCCCCCAACACATGCACTCCAAAGCTAATGATACAACATTTGGGGATTTTTCCAGAGCTCGGATTCTCCGCCTCACTGTTCCTCTAGAATCAACTGCACTGTGGTATACTCCGTTCTCCTGCTTAAAGAAGCAGGTCTGCTATCTCAGCCCAGACTCTGTTAGAAAGGGAGAAACAGCAGGAATTTCACACAACTGGACCTGACCCTTTGCAGCACGAATCTGGGATGTGTTAGGGATGTGAAAACAGCCCCACATCTGCATGGCGCCTTCCCTTCTCCAAGCTCAGGGCGCCTCAGAGACGTCACTGGGGCCTCACTAGCAAAGCGGCAGCCTCTCCGCCCAGCAGCCCAGACCCGACCACAAAAGGCCTCCCCCGCCCTCCTCCGCAGGCAGGTTGGACCACATCCCCTCAGCCTTCCCCTGCTCCAGGCCGAATTCCGAGCTGACAATCCAATCCCCATTGGTTGGCCTTCTCCGCAAAATTTTACATGGGAGACGTGTTCCTCTTCATTTCTTGTTCCACTCCCTCCACTGATTTTTAAACAGTTGGCCATTTCCCACCCTGGGGGACTGCATGCCCTTCAGGGACCCACGGCACCACCGTGTCCAGCTGCTGTGCAAACTCTAGCCCGTGTGGCGAGCGGACGGCGCAGGTGGGGACTGCAGGTGCTGTCTCCATTCAGAGTGAAGTCTAACCCGTCCAGACGGAATCTGCAGGCTCCAGAGGCTGACTCACCCTGACCTCAGGCTGGGGCTTCCTCCTGCTCTGTTCCCCTTTCTACCCGGTACCTTCTCCCCTTCCCTTAAGACTGGCATCTTGGAGTCTCGGATGGTCTGTGCTAGGGAAGGGACAGGCATAATTTCCCTAATCACAAATCTGCTGATCGTAAACAGCCAGGGAGGTGGAGATGTTGCCCGCCGCATTTGTGGGAGACGAAGCGCACGCACACAGCTCCGTTCCCGGTTCCTGGAAGGCAGGGTTCTTTTTTGGTTTCGATTCCCAAGGGAAGCGGCTATTTTGAAACCAGCCTGGGGGATATGAAGATAGCTGACCATTCTCATTGTCCAAAGAGAGAATGAGAATATCCAGAAGGTGAGAGGCCCTCTGTGGCTAGTTTGAATACATTCTTTAAGTTTTACGTTGAAGTTGATTCTTTTCCCATACTATTTCCATAATGTTCCTTTTCTTTATTTATTTTTCCATGGAAAGCTATCCTCCTATACTCACTATTTGCGACTCTCATGGCTTATTCAAAAATCTTCGGGATAAAAAAACAGAGAACTCCCTCCAAGCATGTTATTAGTGCCCAATAATCTGAAACTTGAAACAAAACTATAAAATCAGTTCAGTTTTTTCTCCAACACTCAACGTCCCATCACACACACACACACACACACACACACACACACACACACACAGCGCTTGCCTCTCTCTCCACCTTGGTACATTTCCTAGAAGCCTGGGACATGCCACAGTGGCAGAGTCTGCCCACCTACTTCCTGAGCAGCAGCCCCCCTTGCCCTGGTGTCCCCAAGTTCACCTTTTGCCCCATCACTTCATTTTTTGAACTAATTCAAATGGATGTGTTAATGGACAATAATGGGAAATAACTATAACAACTCTCCCCATATGTATGCAATAATATACTTTTCAAAGCAATGGACAGTTTTCAAAGATTTCACATTAATTATTTCACCTGATAATGTTTTTTATACTGGCCCATCAGTTATGGAGGGCGGAAATTTTCTTCTCTGTTTCATGGGTGAGGGCACTGAGGGTCTTTGAGTTTAATTGTTTGGCCCGAAGTTACAGAGCTAGAAAGATGGGGAGCTGGGACTTGATCAGAGTGTTCTTGAACCTGGTTCCCACCCAGGCTACACAGTTGCTCATTCAGCCCACGTGTCTCCTCTTTGAAGAGAACAGCTGGAATAGGCAATGCCTTAATTATTTCTCAAGGCAAAGACGTGCTGGAGCCGTTGGTGTCCTTCTTCATAGTGTGGACTCTTGAGATGTACCACCCCCGACTTATTAAATCTGAATAGCTGAGACTTGGCCAGAAACCTGGAATCTAACATCTCAATTCCTAGGATGACTCGTAGGCACACTAATATTTCCTTGAGCCAAGGAATTGGGTTTCGAACAGGGAAATTTCAGACTTCAGAGAAAGAAAGATCAAAGAACTATTTGAGAAATAGAAACTCTTCTGTTGAATGCCATTAATACTCTCTGAGCACACACTTATTGTGTGGTGGTCCGCACACCCCGGAATGACCAGACTCTGCCTAAGTATTGTTCCAAACCCTTATCCCCACCTCGAGCCTGCTCTACTCCCACAGGGAGCACCCAGGGTAGTTTGAAGAGAGGGGCGTGTCTTTGGCTTTCCTCTTTGGTCTGTCCTCAGTCTCCATGTTCTGCCTGATGTTGTTAAACTCAAAAAGGAAAAGAAAACATAAAAGAGTATCAGGAAAACACCTTCTTCCTTCCTCTCAAGAACATTTTTCTCCACTGTTTTGCAAGAATAATTCATTATTACCAGGGACAAATCCCCACTGTGGCTACGTTCTTGTAAAATTCAAAAACATCTGGATAATTGATTGACTTTTTCTCTTTTTATTTGAATGTGCAGCATTGTGTACAACCAGCCTGTGTGTCCTCCCATGGGAACTACCGAGGATGTAAATCCATCCCTCAGCTCTTTAATTAAAGTTATGAAAACATCAAGAGGGTCTCACCCTTGTAAACACAAGGAGCCTTTCCAGGAAATAGCTCTGCCTCTTGTGTTAACAGATGTCACGGGGCAGTTGGGTGGGAGAGTGTTGTTTTAAAATTCTCAATCTGCCTCACAAGAGTTTTTTCCTTAGATGGTTCCTGGATAGCATCACATGCTTTTCTCCTTTCAACTCTCACATCACTTCGTGTAGTTTTTCTGCTCTGTCTCCCTGCTGCGGTCTGAGGGTTTGTGTTCCCCCAAAATTCCTATGTCGAAACCCCCACGGCAATGGTGTTAGGAGCCATGACCTTTGAGGTGGAACTAGGTCATGAGAGCTTTGAAGATTACGAATGGGATTCGCACCCTTGTGAAAGAGACCCCAGAGAGAGCCCTTGCACCTTCCACCATGTGAGGGCACAGCAAGCAGTTGGCAATCTGCAGTCCAGGAGAGGGCATTCGCCAGAACCTGACTATGCCGGCACCTTGACCTTGGACTTGCATCTCACAGAACTGTGAGAAATAAATTTCTGTTGTTTATAAATTTCCCAGTCCGTGGTATTTTGTTATAGCAACCAGAACGGACTGAAACATCCACCTTGAGCCCTTGTCAGATGGACCAGAAGTAACACGAAGGCCAACTCCTTAGCCACTTAGGTGACAGTCATCATCTGCCATCTGATTTCCCCGGATTGGGCCACATTCTCATTATTTGCTTCCTCACACTGAGATAGTGAACAGCTTTGTCGTTATACAATATTGGATGTATCTTCCGTCATCCAATACAACATTGGATGTAAATTCCATATTTAAATAACTGGATGAAAAGCAGAAAATCTTTTCAGAAAACTAGGATGCTCAGCATCGTGGTGACAAGTTTCCAGATACCTAACAGATTTATTCCTTTTTCCAGATCTTTTCTGGGTTATTGGTCTCAATGTCTCCTTGCATGCTGCTTTGTCAACAGGAGGCAGCCTTCTAGGCGAGCAATTTTCTGTTCCAAGGAAGGACAGCAAGCTCCTGGAAGGAAGTGCTGAGCACCTTGGCCTTGGGGGGAAATCAAGTCAGTACAGAGGAGACCTAAGAGAACACTTCCCAGAAGCAGGCAGGTGAGAAGACTGAATGTACAGGAGGTTAGGGTCAAAGATTTTGGACTCTTGAAGATAAGCAATTGTGAGTTCAGCCATGGTGTAGCCATCAGTCCTAATAAATGGCTGATGGCAACTAAAGAGACTAGAGATAAAGGTCAATGGAACTGATTCGCTTAAAGAACTGAGGTCAGAGATACCTCCATGTGGATGCCGAAGTCCCAGGGATGATCCCAGCATAACGACCTGTGCTCAAGTCATCAAGAACAGCCATAGATCATCCACAAACTGTCAAATGATAAAAGCAAAAGGCAGTAAATAGAGCAGTATGACAGGATTGGCCTTCCAAAGAGGTGCCATGCCTAGAAGTCCAGAAATTCCATCCTAGACCTGTCCACCACTAATTTGCTGTTGACCCTAGGCAAGTCATTTAACATCTTTGAGACTTGGTTTAACTCCGATGTAAGAGAAGAGGGCTAGATTGGACGATCTCTATGGCTTCCTCTAACTCTGATGTCCAGTCCTATCTGGTTCAGGAAGGAGGGAGCTGAGGGAAGAACAGAGGCCCTAGATGATGGGTTATTGCTGCCAAAATCACCCTTTCCCCTCCCTTCTCCTGTTCTCTCATTGACATGCCCTTTATTATCTTGTTGTTGTTGATGTAGTGTTTTTTCCCACAGAGCTCTGTGGGATAGGACAGCAGAGCACACACAGAGCAGATAGGAAAGGAGAGCGGGAGTGGGAAAGGGGAGGAAGGGCTTCTGCAGGATTCCCCAAGCCCCTGCTCCCCGGAGCCACAGGCCACAGAGGCGTGTCTTCCAGGCTGGGAATCTGAGAAGGTGAGGATCTCTCAACATCCTCCAGCCCCTCTAAACTCTGCAATCCTTTCCTGGGTGTTCCTGGTTCCAGCACCAGATCACTAGTGACTGTTCTCCACCATTTCCTGCTTTCTTTCCAAGCTTCTCTGGGGGTGTGTCTCATTTCTATAAAGGCCAAGGAGCCGAACTTCGTAGGATCTATAAAGCACAGCATACTTCTGGTAACAGATAGTTTTTGCTAAATAACAAAACATGATAAAATTTAGTGATTAAAGCAACAACCATTTTAGTTGCGCCAATTCTGTTGGTCAGCTGGGTGGTTATTCTGGTCCAGGATGGCTTGCCTGTGGCTAAAGAGTCTAGAATAGGGCTGTCCAATAGAAATATCACACAAACCATGTCTGCAATTTGAACTTTTCTAGTGGCCACATTTGAAAAACTTAAAAAAAACAAGCGAAGTTAATTTTAATAATATATTTTAAGTTAATCCAATGTCCAAAATATTATTTCAATGTGTAATTAACATAAAAATTATTAGTGAAATATTTCACAGTCTTCTCATCATACAAGTCTTCAAAATTCATATTTTACACTTAAAATAATTTCAATTCATACTAGCCACATTTCAAGTGCTCACCAGCCACTGTATAAGAAACTGAAGGTCTAGGGGGGGCGCCTGGGTGGCTCAGTGGGTTAAAGCCTCTGCCTTTGGCTCAGGTCATGATCCCGGGGTCCTGGGATCGAGCTCCGCATCGGGCTCTCTGCTCAGCAGGGAGCCTGCTTCCCCCTCTCTCTCTGCCTGCCTCTCTGTCTACTTGTGATCGATCTCTCTCTCTTTCAAATAAATAAAATCTTTAAAACAACAACAACAACAACAAAAGAAACAGAAGGTCTAGAATGACCTCTCGCTCACTTGTCTGAGGTGTCGGGTGGGATGGTTGGAATGTCTGCTTCACATAGTATCTCATCCTCCAAGAGAACAGCCCAGATTTGTCTGCGTGATAGAGGAAGAGTTCCTATTGGCACTAGAACCCCAGTGCACAAGTGATTTTCAAACCTCCATCTGTTCCATGTTTGCTGAAGTTCTGTGGCCAGAGCAAGACACATGACCTAACCAGGTGTCAGTGTGGGAGGGGTCTATCTGAGTAACTCTTTCTTTAGTTACCAGGAGGTAACTAAAGAGGAGACCATTTCCCCGAGCACCCCAGGTTGGAGGGAAACCTCCCAGCACTGCCACCAGCCTCCTTGTTCCTCCTTCTTAGAGAATTTCAACACAGAGGAAAAAGCACAAAAAAGGAAAATTAAAATAATCTGAAATCTTACCTCCCACAAATAACACAGATAATACTATCCTCACAAATAACCACAGATAATTCTATTTCCCACAAATAACACAGGTAATCCTGTCTCCCACAGATATTGTTACCTTTCCATTATTTTTTCAATGCATGCATCCACAGTCATTTTATAAATTGGCAAACAAATCATAAAATATTAGCCACTATCACTTAACAAAACACTTTTAGCATTTTCCCACATTATTAAATATTCTTCTAGGAAGTGAATTTTAATGGTTTTCTAACATTCTGTTGTATGGATATACAACAGTTTATATAAACAATCCCTTAGTGCTAAAGGATTATATTATTTCTTATTTTTCATACTAATAAATAATAAGGAAATTAATCTTCTTAGTTCACACATTTTCCATTCATTCAAGATCTTTTTGTAAAGAATGGATTCTTAGAAATAGAATTTCTAAGTCAACAAATATTGCACATTTCAAAGTATCTAATTCATTGATTGATTCAACAAAAATTACTAAGCATGTACAAGTCCAGACACTCTTAAGGGTGCTGGGGATATGGCAGGATGAAAAACAGACAGAAACCCCTACTGTCATGAAGGAGGTTACATTACACTGGAGTGAGCCTTCAATAAGGAAAGAAGTGTATTACCTAGTATTTTAGAAAGTACTAAATACTTACAGAGAAAAGTAGATTGGAAATAGAGGATAGGGAGTTCAGGGTGAGGACAGGGCTACTAACGTAAATAAGATAGTCACTCATGCAACCTTTGCACAAAATATATTCTTCAGTTTCTTTCTTCAGGGGATTAAGATGGGGGGAGGGCAGGACGCTGGGGAAAATTACTAAATAGGTGATCCCAAAGGTCAGAATATAATTCATCTTTATCCTAGGACTGGCCTAGGCTATTCTTCACCTGTAAGCAACTGTAGGATTATAACTAGACCCCAGGTTGCCAAGCTATGGGTCCCTGGGGGACAAGTCCATTGCTGCTGGTCCCGTGGACATACAGACACAGTGGTACCCATGTAACTCTTGGGAACAAATACAGTGAAGGAGATACTATGGGGCAGGGGGATCTTTGAGCCCCTGCCTTACTTCTTTGGTCAAATATTTCTTCTAATTGGCCAGAAACCTCCCAGAGGCTACAATCAGAGCCCTTTTTTCTTGGGAAGCTCAAACCACAAATACAAACCCTCTTCCTCCATCATAAAAAGGCTTGCAAATATTGAACATTGAGGATATGTGTTTGACGAATGCATGGCAAATTAAATAGTTGAGTGAATTTTTTTGGGTAGAGAAAAAAGAAACAGTTTTATCTGAAGAGGGTGAAGAGAACTTCACTATTTATATAGCACACCTGCGGCATTAAAGAGACTGAGCGAGAACAGAAAGGTGATAGTTGTCTCATGAAAAGAGAACATTGGTCTTGCTATTCCATCACTGATGACTACATTCATGTCCTCAGATGTGGTATTGATCTCTAGAATTGCCATATTTTTATCTGGACATGGATAACATAGAGCAGTATACATCTGTACCACTGAGGCCTGAGTCACAGAGGCATCCAGAAAGATCTCTCATAATCTGTCCTTTGTCACTACTCACAAAAGCATTCATTCATTCAACCAGCAAACGTTTACGATGCGCGTATTATACGCCAGGTATTTGTTCTAGGTGTGGAGAAGAACTGTTCTGGGTGTCAGGGATAAACCAGAAAGTCCAGTCTCGATCGACATTCGATGGGGGGAGGTAAATCCACCAGCATCTGAATACAACCAGATAGCAATAAGTACTACAGAAATGAAGAGAGGGTGATGCAACAGAAAATGACACAGTGGTTTCTTCAAGTTGGGTGTTCAGGAAAGTCCTCTTTGAAGAAACAATATTGAAGCTGAGAGCTGAATGACAGGCAGACACCAGACGCATGAAAAATCAAAGGCCATAGGGAGGCCCAAATGCCCTGCGGCGTGTTTACAGAACAAAGAAGCTATGCCAGAGTAGCTGGAGCATGGTAGGTGACAGGAAAATGGTGTGAGATAAGGGTCAGGTAAGGAAGCCTTGTAGGAGTTTGGGTTTTAATTGAAAAGCCATCAAAAAGCTTTGAGTAAGACATTGTGCACCATGGAGTGCCTGGGTGGCTCAGTCAGTTGAGCATCTGACTCTTGATTTTGGCTCAGATCATGATCTCAGGGTGGGATAGAGCTCCATGTCAGGCTCCATGCTCTGGAGACTCCTTAAGATTCTCTCTCTCTCCCTCTACCCTTACTCCTCCCATCCCCTCCCCCACCACTGGCACTGGCATCTTGGTCTCTAAAAAAAACAGAAGACATTTTGCATCTGATTTGTGTACGAAAAATGGAGAAAAAGGTTGAAAGCAAGAGTGAAAACAGAAAGAACAGTAAAAAAAAAAAAAAAGCTACTGCTATAACCTTGGTGAAAGACAGAAGAAGGATTATGGCAGTAGCAGTGGAGAAGAAAGGAGTGGATTGATTTTGTTATACTTCTCAGTAGGTTTCTGATGGACAAGATGTTGGCCTCAGCTAGTGGATGAATGCTGAGACCATTTACAGAAATGAGAAAGACTATGGGAATAGCAGATTTGGGGATAAAAGTCAAAAGATCTGTTTTTGTCCCCGTCAGGTTGGAGAGGCCTATTAGATGTCCAATGGCGATGTTGTGTAGACAGTTGGAAATGAGCCCAGAATTTCAGGTAGAGATCAGGTTTGCAAGTCATACGTGTAAATTGCCACGTGGTTGTGGTTCGGTGTAATCTTTCATTAACCTCCTCTCATTGAGGTGTCAAATGATAAAATAAAGTCTTAGTCATACAGAGAGTAAGGAACACGAACTCAGTCTTATCAAACCAGAATCATCTGTCACTCAGCAAGTCATTTCTTTGTCTGTGAAATGGAGTTAGTGGTGATGTCTACCAAGAAAGGTTCTTTTAAGACCAAAGGAGCCAACATTTGCAAAAGCACCTAGTAGGGTCTCCAGCACAATGTCAGCCTCTTTGAGCAAGTGGCTCTCTGCTCTATTCAATCTGAAAAGCCTGCTAGAAAAATTTAAGAGAAAATACAGGGACCACCCTCTGAAGAAGTCTGCCCCGTGTCTCACAGGCCCTTTTGTCGACAGCTTTGGTGAAGGCAGAATTGACACTGTGCAGAGCCCTAGCTTGAATCCTAAATCAGCTGCTTCTGGGGGGAAAAAAAAAAGTGATGAATTTCTTGACAGCCATGCTATCTGCCAGCTGATAACGTATTTTTCACAGATTATTAGACTTGAGCCAAGGAAGCAACAGTAAAAATGCATTCTACAAATATTATTATTGCTTCTGAGTAGAGATTTGTTTTAGTTTTCTCTTTCTCTCTCTCACTCTTTTTTTTCTTGAAGAAAGTGCCTGCACGGAGCCTATTTTGGGGGCTGACTTGTTTTCCTGGCTGCGCTCCAGGGAGCTTCATAGCAAGGGTTGCTCAAGCTGCAGATAGTGGTTTTGTGGGCTATTTGTTGCTGCTTTTAAGTGCCCAAAAGACCTCTCATTCCCACGTCTTCCTAGTTCAAAAAGGAGGTGCAGGACTCCTGACCACTAACAAGGAGTGTAGGTCCTCTGAAATCAAGGGGTTGGGGAGGCAAGAGGGAAGGGCTACTACTTAAGTCCATGGTCATCTGCTCCCTTCTCATGACAGTGGCAATTCTGCGCTGGACCTGCTCCAGGATCCTGGTGGGAAAATCTGTAGACGAACTACCACAGCAAACAGCACCCTTGGGGAATGTTCTTGTGGTGTTTCTGTCATAAAGGGGCCATTTGCGCTCAAGAGGTTTCCACAGAGGACCGCATCTCAGCATGGTGTGTCACAAAGAGGACACCCGGCACGGGCCTGCTGTGAACCCCCCAGGCCCTCCACGCAGGAGGTGGGGGCAGGGCTGCCGCTGGAAGGCCAGGGCCGTGGTGGGCCTGGACAGCCTGCAGAGACTGTTCATTGACCAGCTCAGGTGGGTACTTAATTCTGGGTGAATAAATGAAGCCTTTACCCGGAGGCTTCTCCTGGAAGCACTGCTACCATCCCCCACTCTGAATTTGCTGGGAATGTTATAAGCTCCCCAGAGCTTCTGCCTGAATGGAGAACTCTTTCCCCTGAAATCTTCAGGAATGGGTCAGGGTAAGCCAGAAGGTGAGTGTCTCCTGCTGGTGGCAAGTGGGGTTATAAGGAATAGGAAGGAATTCAGGAGCACAACCAAAGCCAAGAGTTCTGTGGGCTTCATCCTGGTAAGGCACGCCAGTCTCAGTTTCCCCTGCTTTCACCAGCATTTCGTCAAGAACACAGAATGACTGCTTGGGTGATCCCATGAACGCCAGAGGTCCTGACCCATTCACACACGGGAAGGGAAGAAATTCCTCACCTTACATTTCCACACTGAGTGTTCCCTGGGGGAGCTTCCCTGACATTCCACAGGGAATGTCTGTCAGGCACCAGGGTAAAATGGAAAGGGGGAGATCTCCATGTGGGGATTGGATCTGACTCTGGGTTTCTCCGAGCAAACTTCAGTTAGTCAATAGATAGAGACTGAGCTTCTTGCAAGTGCCAGAGATTTCCTCGAGGCAGCAATCCAGAGGCAATCTGCCCTCTAAGTCCATGAGTTAATGGAGCACACAGGTAAGGACAGCTCCCCGAGCCTCAGTTTTCTTGTTGATGTGGTATGGGTGATAGCAGCAACATGGAAACACTGTAAATGCCCAGCAGCATATGAGTGCATCACTAGGTTGGGGTGTAAGCTTGAGAATTCTCTATAGCAGTGCAAACAGAGGAACTGGAACTATAATTCATCAATATGGATGAATAAGTTAAGTGAAAAAAACACACCGGAGAAGGATACATTACTACAATTATTCATATGAAGTTTTAAAGTGTGGGAAAAATAATAGAATGTGGATACATCTTTTTGTAATAAAGGCAAGAATTTACGCATGGGAATGATATGCCATATTTGGAAGAGGGTCTCAGGACTTCTGTATTCATGGGACATAAAATAACAGCAGAAGTTAAAAATTCAATGGAAATATCAGAATAAAGTTGAAGAAAACTTTCAGAAAATATAGCAAAAATCTAGAAATAAAAACTAGAAGTGGGAATACACAAACTTGGAGGACTCATCTAGGAGGTCCAGTAACTGGGTAACAGAAGTTCAAGAAAAAAATCCAGAGAAAACTTAAGGAAAAGAAATTATTAATAAAATAAAAATTTCTAGGACTGAAGGCTGTGAGTCGTTAGGAGCCATTATCTAGTCCAATGATTAAAAATAGACCCACATCACGGCACATCCCTGGGAAATGTCAGAATATTGGTGTATTTCTCAGGGCTCCTGCAACAGGCAACCCTGAAAAATCTTAGCTGTTTAACAAAACCAAAGTTTGTCACTTACGCAAAGCTGATATACTTTAGGTGGTCCAACTCCTAGGTCCAACTCCACCTAGTAAATGTGTCACCTGGATCATGAGTCCCCTGAGGTAAGTAGTTATGGGAGGAGGAAATAAGGTTGTAGAACACTGGCTTGGACCTTCTTAGCTTGGAGGTGACATGTGTCACTTCTTTCACACCACTGGCCAGAACTAGTCACATGGCCCTAATCCAACCGTAGGGGAGGCTGAGAAACCTAGGGAAGCACATGTAATCCTTCGTATTTTGCATGCCAATAATTGGAAACAAAAGGAAGATCTTTACAACTGGTCAATGACGCAAGATCAATAAACAAAATGACTTTGCATTTCTTGATTTAAATATTGGAAATCAGAAGACAGTAGAGTAACGCTTTCAAACATTTCAAAGAAATTTATAACTTAGAATTAGATACCTAGCCAAACTATCAACAAGGATCGGTGTAGAATAAAGCCATTTCAGACAAGATCTCAACCAATTTGCTTTCCATATACCCCTTCTCCAGAAGCAACCGGAGAATGTACTTCATTATATTGAGAGAGAAAACTAATCAGGAGGAAGACAAAGAATACAGGACACAGGAGATTCAACACAGGAGAAAGGTGAAGAGAATTCTCAGCACTATTATTGGGGAGGGGGGATCCTGTGGTGAAAGTGGGGCACTCAGCATTCAAGGAAAACAGAAGCACGTGGAAAGTCTCCAAGAGAGGCTTCTTCAAGACAATGTAATTGACAGACTATCTGAAGTATTTGAATATATTGAGAGAAAAACTGAAAAGTTGCCAATGAATTTGTTGCATTAGTCATAGGTACTTAGGAAATCAAGGAAATGAGAAAAAAGAGAATTATTAAATCCAGAAAAAAACAAAAATTGTGCAGGGAAGGAATTTAATTATAGCTTACTACACAGTTTAGCTGTGAATTTAATGATAGTTATCATGTATCCTGAATATTGATCTAATCAAAATTGTGCTCTAAGTATATTGGTAGAATGAAGGGGCTGGAAGAATGCATGTGGGAAGGTGGAGTGGGATGGAAGAAAGAGAGCCAAAGCCAAAAAGCCAAAAGCCATCATCTTTTATTGTGGGAAGTTAATTGATAATTCCTAAAACTGAGAAAGAGTAGCAAGCATGGTATTAAGAGATAGGAAATCAATACCAAAAGAACTAGACAGAGGAACCAACAAGTGGCTGCCTATTTGTATTTATAAATACAAGTCAGTAAGTCAAGCCTTTTATCTGCCTTTCCTCAGATATCAAATGGCATCTTTATCTGTTGACTAACTGAAGTTTGCTCGGAGAAACCCAGAGTCAGATCCAATCCCCGCATGGAGATCTCCCCCTTTCCTCTTTATCCTAGTGCCTGACAGACATTCCCTGTGAAATATCAGGGAAGTTCACCCAGGGAACACATACTGTGGAAATGCAAGGTGGAGAGTTCTGAATGAGGACTTTAAAAAATTCCATCTGTGATGTATATTTGGGTCTTCCTTTAGTTCTGTCAGTTTTTGGTTCATAAATATAAAAGTCTTGGTCTTAAGCGAATATTTATTTATGATTATACTTTCTGGATGAAATCATTATGCCACATTTATCATTTAGCCATTGTGAAATAGTCCTCTTTTTTCTATTCATATGACTTGCCTCAAAGTATTTTGTTTATCTTCCTCTGTGAAGTGTCTATTGAAATCTTTATTGGGTTATATTTTTAGAATTATAAGAATTCTTTATATATTCTAAAGAGAGGTCCTGTGTAGATACATGTAAGACAGGCATTTTCTCCCAGTCTGTGGCCTGCCTTTTTCATTTTCTTAATGGTGACAAAGAGTAAAACTTTCTATTGTTTATAAAAATTAAATAATTTTTAACAATTTTTACAGCTCAGGGTTTTTTTCTTTTTTTTTTCTTATTTTCTTTCCACAAATTTTTTGCTTACTCCAAATTTGCAAAGATTTTCTGCTTTGCTTTCTTCTAGAAGCTCTTTCATTTTAGCTTTTACTTTTAGATCTATGATTCATTTCAAGATAGTACTTATAAAAGGGTTAAGTTAAATGCTGAGGTTCATTTTTTCCAAATGGATAACCAATTTTACTTAAAAAATTGTATCATTCCCACTGAATTACCTTGTACCTTTGGTGAAAATCAATTGTCCATATATGTATGCGTCTTTCTTGAACTCTCATTTTGTCCCATTGATCAACATGTCTAGCCTCACAAAAGTATTACACTGTCTTATTTATTGTAGCTTCATAGTTAAGTCTTAAAGTCAAGTAGTTTAACCCTCTCAATTTCTTTCTCTTTTGAAAGGTATTTTGGTCTAAGTCCTTTGCAATTACATAAATATTAGAACTAGCCCATGTAATTTTTAATGAAAAGCATGCTGGAATTATTGTTAGGGTTCTATTGTATCTATGGTTCACTTTAGGGAAAATTTTAGCAATATTGAGTCTTCTGATCTAAGATTATGACTTATCTTTCAATTTATTTAGGTCTTCTTTAATTTCACTCCATTATCTTTTGTAGTTTTCCTTGTACAAGTCTGGCGTATAATTGTTAAGTTTATCCCTAAGTATTTCAAGTTTTTTTAATATTGTTGTAAATTGTATTATTTTTTACTTCATTTTCCAATTTTTATTACTAATAGAATTGAAATTAATTTTTATTTATTGACTTTATCTTCTGATCTGGCTAGACACATTTATTACTGTTAGCATTTTTATGAATTCCTTAGGATTTTTCATGTGCAAGATTATCATTTGTAGTCTCCAGTAAAATGTTGAAATGAAGTATTAAGTTCTGGTTCAAGATGGCAACATAAGAGGCCCCCAAATTCACCTGTTTCCATAGACACACTATATCTCATCTAAATATGGAACAATTTGCTCTGAAAGAAATCCAGAAACCAGCTGAGTGAATCCTACACATTGGGCAAATGAGGGGGGAAAAGTGGCAGGAGAAACTGAGACAGAATTTCTCCATAAACCCTACCCCTGGCATGGGAACCCACACTCAGGAGGGAACTTGCAAATCCAGCTTCTCCTTGAGGAGTGATGGGTTTAGACCCATCTAGCACATCTAGCACTCCAACAGCTAGCACCCCAACTTTTTTCCAAAAGCCTGCATCTAGGTGCTGAGATACTCCCATTTGAGAAACTGACAGGTCTTGGCACACCCTCAACTACTGGGAGCCACTAAGAGTGAAGACAGAAACTTGGACAATCACTAAAGTCTGAGAATCAACCAGGAGCTCTGGACGGGCTTATTGACAAGTTTCACCTCCTACATGAGACCAGTCTGTCAAGACCAGAAGAGGTAGCTGTTTTATCTAATGCACAGAAACCAACACAGAGAGCCAGGGAAAGTGAAGAACTAAGGGACTATATTAAAAACAAAAGAAAAAGATAGGAGTGCCCCAGTGGCTCAGTCGTTAAGCATCTGCCTTTGGCTCAGGTCATGAGTCCTAGGGTCCTGGGATCGAGCCCTGCAACAGACTCCCTGCTTGGTGGGAAGCCTGCTTCTCCCTCTCCCACTCCCCCTGCTTGCGTTCCCTCTCTCACTGTCTCTCTTTCTTTCAAATAAATAAATAAAATATTTTTTAAAAAAAGAAAAGAAAAAGATAAATCTCCAGAAACCAATCTTAATGAAATGGAGATAAGTGATTTGCACAATAGAGTTCAAAATAACACTCATAAAGATGTCCACCAAGGTCAAGAGAGCAATGCACAATAAAAGTAAGAATTTCAAGAAAAAGAAAATATTGGGGAACCTGGGTGGCTCAGTGGGTTAAGCCTCTGCTTTTGGCTCAGGTCATGATCTCAGGGTCCTGGAATCAAGTCCCACAGCAGGCTCTCTGCTCAGCAGGGAGCCTGCTTCCCTCTCTCTCTCTGCCTGCCTCTCTGCCTATTTGTGATCTCTCTCTCTGTGTCAAATAAATAAATAAAATCTTTAAAAAGAGGGGGGGGGGAATATTGAAAAGTACCAAACAAAAATCATAGAGCTGAAGAATACAGTAACTGAAACAAAAATTCAGTAGAGGAGTTTAACAAGATATTAGATCAAGCAGAAGAAAGAATCAGCAAACTCAAAGATAGGGCATTGGAAGTCATCCAATTAAAGAAACAAAAGATTTTTCTTTTCATTATTTTTTTAAAGAATGAAAAGGAGTAAGGATAGTCTAAAGGACTTCTAGGACACCATTAAGAGGACCAATATATGCATTGTAGAGGTCTCAAAGGAGAAAAAAATGAGCAGAAGCTTATTCAAAGAAATGGTTGAAAACTTCCCTAATCTGAGGAAGGAAACAAATATCCAGCTCTAGAAAGCCCAAAGAGTACCAAATAAGGGAACTAAAGAGACTCATAACAAGACACATTATAATTAATGTGTCAAGTTAAAGACAAAGAGAGAATCTTAAAAGCAGCAAGAGAAAAGCAACTTGTTACATACAAGGAACACCCATATGACTAAGCATATTTTTCAGCAGAAACCTTGCAGAACAGAAGGGAGTGGGTGATATATTTAAAGTTCTGGAAGGAAAAAACTGCCAACCAAGAATACTCGACCTAATAGAGTAGTACTTCAGAATTGAAGGAGGGATAAAGAGTTCCACACAATTAAAAGCTGAAGGAATTTATCACCACAGGACTGGCCTAGACTGGCCTTACAAAAAATGTTAAAAGGAATTCCTCAAGCTGAAATGACAGGATGCTAATTAGTAACTTGAAAACATATGAAAGTATAAAACTCACTGGTAAAGTTAAATTTAGAATACGCTAATATTGTGATGGCCAAAGGCAAATCATTTATAAATCTTGTACAAAGGTTAAAACACAAAAGTATTACAGTATAATAACTTTTAGTGTATATACAATATAAATAGATGTAAATTGAAACACGAAAAAAGTGTTGGCGGGAGTGTAAAAATATAGAGCATTTATATGTATTTGTAGTTCTTATCACTTAAAATGGATAGTTATAAGTATAAAGGATGTTTTAAGTAAGCTTCATGGTAACCACAAAGCAAAAACCTACAGTAGATACACAAAAGAGAAAAAGAAGGAAATCCAAGCATCCCACTACAGAAAATCATCAGAACAGAAAGAAAGATAACAACAGAAGAAGAAGGGAACAAAAGAACTACCAGTCAGAAAACAATTAACAAAATGGAAATAGAAAGTCCATACCTATCAATAATTACTTTAAATGTGAAAGGACTTAATTCTCAAATCAAGACATAGCTGAATAGATATTTAAGAAAAAAAAAAACAGACCCAACTATATGTTGCCTACAAGAGACTTTGGCTTTAAGGACACACATAGACTGGAAGGGGAAAACACATTCCATGAAAATGTTAATCAAAAGAAAGCAGGTTTCTGCACTACTGCCTGATGTTTTGTAAGGTCATTGTCCTTATACTTGAAGAAAAATGGCAAACTGCCCCCACGCTCCTCGTCTGTTTCCTTAAGGATAAAACCCATCCTAGCAGCTTCTATCCCCAGGCAAAGGACTTCACTACCTGGAATGACTTCTCACAACCTACTATGTCTCTTAGACCTGAACACCTAACATTCCTCCTCTTTCATTTTAATACCAGAGCATACTTTAAGGGCATGGCTGAGCATGGTGCTGTACCCAGCAAGTTAAGCACATGCAGCCTCTGTTGTCAAAGTAGAAAACATGAAGAGGGAATACAGATAATTTGACATAAACACTGAGTAATAATTCCTTTAAGTCTGTGGTCTACTGTGCCAGCAGGATGTCAAACATCTGGATGGAAGATGCGACATTCAGTCAGGAATCTCACTTTTCTTCCAGATAATTGAATAGACTTTTGTTGTGAATTGTATAAACCTAGCAATTATAATAGTTATGCCAACTTATATTTTCATGCTTTACAACTATAGGATATATATATGTGTAAGTATGTGCGTGTGCTCGTATAACTTCACTTAATTACCATTCCCTTTTGGAATAGGCTTAATTACCCAATTTTACAGATGAGGAAGTTAAGAGCCTTTGTTAAGCATGTACTGATCTCATACTCTGTGCCAGACACAAGCCCTGCAAAAGAGAAATAAAACAGTCCCTGCCCTAAAAGTGCCCACAGACCAAAGGAGGAGGTCGGAATTTGAACGAACTTGACTTGCCCAAGGTCACACAGCTATTTACTGTAAGATCTGGGACTCCATCCAACTTTTCTGGCACCAAGTTCAGCACCCTCTTCACAGCTCCACTAATAAAGTCCAGATGCACTTACAGAGCAGGGAATAGAAAGGGGAAGGGATAAAGGTGTGCTAAGGTTGGAAGAGTCTCATTATTAACACCAAGCTCAGAAACAAAATACAACCTATTAAAGTTACAATTTTGAAGATTATGACCAAACATTAGAAAATGCTTTTGATGTAATGGGTTAAAAAAAGAAACATGAATGGCATGTCTACCCATGTTCACTTGGTACACAGGCGCAAGACAAGAGCATGGGCGAATTTAAACAGCTGGATTTTCTTCATGTAGCAGGCAGTAATTAGTGGCTGAAATTTCCTTCCTTCCTTCCTTCCTTCCTTCCTTCCTTCCTTCCTTCCTTCCTCTCTTTCTTTCTCTTTCCTATTACTTTATAGTTTTGTTGATGTTGCTAAAATATAAACTATAGGTGGGAAAAAAGAGATAACATGGAAAGATTAAAGGTTTTCCAGCTGGGTAGACCTGGATACAAATCGCAGTTTTGCCAATGACTAATTCTACAAAAGGGAAAGTTATTTAAGCTCTCTGTGCCTCAGTTTCTTTGGCAAAGAAGAATATTAATTTTGCAGGGTTACACTGAGGATTAGCGATTATGTGTTAGAACACTTAATAAACAAAGGCCAATCACTCAACCTGTAATTACTATATAATATAAGCCAGGAAGTGTGTCGGAGAAGAAACAGGACTTGCAGGGCTGCTCTGAGGCACAGGCTTGGCCAGAAGTCTGCAATGGCATCAATAACCCAAATACGAGCAATGAGGAATCATCCTTATCAGCAGCAAAAACACGCGTTGAGTCAGGTGCTTAGGATACAGACTATAAAACACCACCTGTTCTAAAGGTATTTACCATCTATCTTTTTTTTTTTTTTTACCTATTCTGTAAGGATTTATAATGAACCTCTTATAAGTCAGAGACCAAAAGAAAAACTAGTGATACAAAGATAAATAGGACTTAGTCCTTACCATAGTGTATTGACTGGAGAGAAACACTCATGGAAACAGTTAAATGCAATATAATGTAGAGAACAGAATCACAAGTTAGGCATTTGGGAGCATAGATAAACATTCAATCCAACCTGCGTGAGGGAAGACGAGGGAAGTCTAGGAAGCCGTGGTCCTGGAACTGAGCCCTTAAGTGTAAGCAGGAGTTGGTTAGAAAAAAGGGGACTGGGTGGGGGTGGCGGAAAAGCATTCCAGGCAGAGAGGAAGATGTAAGGAATGGTATATTACATAATAATCAGTTTGGTGTTGCCAGAGCATAGAATTTGAAACAAGGGATGAGACTGGAGAAGAAGGGGGGAACCAGCTCAAATGAGGCTTCAAACACCTCCAGGGGGCAGTGTGGATTTGAAGCTAGGAAGGCAGGTGTCAGGGTGGTCATCTTTACAGCTCAGACAGACACTCTAGAGCCCTGTACAGCGAGAATGTGAATGGGACAGCCAGGTTGCAGTTAAGGGTCACCTCTAGGGGCTCAGAAAAAAGATGCGTCTGCACTAGGACAGAGACTGTCAGCAGGGAGATGATGATGATGGGAACCAGATGGCAAGACAGTCCCTAACAATTCCAAGAGCCCAGTGAGTAGGAGGTATTTTCTTAAGCTTGGAGAAAAATTTTGTAATAGACAGTCTGGGAAAGCTTAGTAGATAGAGGGGAGAGGAGATGAGCAGCCCTTTAAAGAGGAGAATACACAGGTGGAGAAAGGGGGCAGGTCCCATGGGGAGGAACAGAATTAACAAAGGCAAAGAAGCCGTAATATGCAGGTTGGGTTCACAGAAGAAGGCCAGTCAACAGTAAGAACGTGTAACCTTTGACAGGCCCTCTACTTTGTAAATTCTCATCCCCATACAGGGAAGGATTTGAGCCAGATAGATTATAGTTTCCTCCCCCAAACCCCTGCTTTCCTGAGGCATAGAGAGGCTACCATGAGCTCAAAGTTGAGAAAGATTCAGAAGCTCTTCTAGACTATAATCCAGGAAAGAAAACGCAGTCCCTCCTGATGGCATAAAAGCTCTGGTGGCCCCGTGACTTCAGACTGCGGCCAGACAAGGGCAGAGCCTCCTTCCCCTGCTCTGGCTTTCTCATTCCCCTCCTCCAGCCCCACTCCCTGCCATGCCATCCAGCGGCAGACCGAAGTGACTGGCTGACCAGCCGTGCCAAGGAAAAGAGAAGAGTGAGATGGGAAGAAGTGGGGGAAGAAAGTGCTAAAGTGACCAAGGGGTCAAGGGTGAAGGGGAGCAAGACCGTGTCCAAGGTGAAAAGTTCCCTCGCCAACCTGAATGTCACAGGAGTGCACGGGGTCAGATAGGAAACATTAGACTTTGTGGGACATTCGCTCTCTGTCTCAACCACTCGTCTCTGCCACTTACCCTCCTGTGCCACTTATCACAGTCAGCGAATAAAGAAGCATAGCTATTTTTCAGTAAAACTTTGCTTGTGGACACTGAAATTTAGATTTCATAAAATGTTCACATCTCAGAAAATATTCATTGATTTTTTTCTATCAGTTAAAAATGTAAAAACCATTCTTAGCTTATATACCAAATACAGTCAGTAGGCTGGGCTTAATGTGTGCAATGTGGTTTGCCCTCCCTGGTTTAGAATAAGGTCTCACACAGATGAAGAGCTGGGATTGGTTAAGTAACATAGAGAAGCCATTCCCAAGCCTACAATCCTGTGGGTTCTGGATGGGATGGGATATAGGGCAGAAAGTGAAGAACCGAACTATTTTCTCTACTTTCACAGGTGCTTCCCTGGATAATGATAAGTTGTTTAGTAATGTACTATGCCACCCCTTTACCCATAATCAAGGATGTAGTGATGGGGTTTTATATTGCTTTTATATTAATTAAATTTTGAAATACTGTTTCCTATATTTCTATAAACCATATCATGGTATTCAAAAAATCTATAATAAAGCAACAGCCATACATATTTTGGCTATGACATGCTCTTCTAGCTACTAAGGTCACACCAAGGACCATGCCTCACTGTGGCCTCAGCTGCCCATCTGGGAAATGGCGGTACCTCTTATGCAGCTGTGAAACCCACTCTTGCCCAACTGGCTTCTCCCTCTTGTAAAGTTCTTATATGTTCTGCAGACACATGGTGTTTTATTGACCCTCCCAAGTCTCAATCTCTTCCTCTGCTAGACACTAAATGATCTTTCCTAGTTTGCAAAGATTCATGTGGTCTTGCTTGGAAAATACTTAAGAATCCTTGGGCTTTGCCTTTTCTCCCAGCAGCATAGCTGAGGGGTAACTGTGCATCAAAGCAAGGTGATTAGGAAGATAGATGTACACAATTCTTGACAAAAAGCCCAACCATTTTCCTTGGCCTGAGCACAAGTCTCCAGATTTCTAAGTCATCAATATCATATCAAATTCTGACTCTAAAACCACTCAATTTCCCCTCCTCCTGGCCCACTGCACCCAGAATAAAAGGATTCATGTTATTACACTTCCCTTCTTTTCTGCTTTCTGGAAGCAGTTACTCCTCCTTATTAGAGAGGATGTTGGAGAGACTCCTGCTGACTTGTCTTATCTATGCTCCAAGACTTCTAATTCTGCAGCCACCTCTTTTAGAGGTGAAGACAAAAGGAAGAAGTCAAGGGGAAGAAGAGAAATCCTAGAAAAAACGAGGATGCATAGTGAGGGTTCTTGCTCTCTTGCCCTCAGCCAGCCATGATGGGCAGGAATGGAGCCAGTCACACACACTAGTGTGTGATCCACAGACCTCACACTTGAAAAGGCCCTGCCAAAGGGATTTCATAGAACCAACAATGGAACCCTTTGTTGCGTACATTTCCAACAAGTCGAAGCTCACAGGACTAGCTTGGCTGGTAGTGGAGAGCCCTCCTCTCATTGCGAGGGTGTGGGGAAGATGGAGGCACTTCTCCCAACTCCCCGGATACAGTAAAAAATCCACTTTCTGCCACAAGGCACGAGGTTGGTTCGGCTGGCTTCCCGTGAATCTGGTTCAGAAGGAAGCACACGGCTCCTCTGAAAATTCATTCTCCTCTCCCATTTGATCTTTCTTCCACATGCTTTTTGGATTAACGCTGGCATTTTGTTTCCATCTGTTTTCAACTCTTGGTAAGAAATGTCCAAGGCAGGCTCTAGCCTTCTCCATGGCTGGGGGGTCCTCTGCAGGGCACTGCTCCTGAGCAGGGTCCGGGGAAGATCCGCTGCACATCTTCCTTCCAGTCCCCAAGCACTGAGTGAGCACCTCCTCCGTGCCAGGCGTTGTGCCATCCATCAGGTGCTCAGCGGTGCCATGTCATGCCACTGTGTAAAATTCACCACAGGCTCCCTGTCACTTGAGTAAAAGCTCAAACCATTACAGTGACTGGCAAGATGAAAGATGACCCCGCTCCCCAGCCCCCATCCCTCTGACCTCACCTCCTGCAACTCTTCCTCTGATGCTCCAAAGCCATCCTGGCCTTGCTGCTAGGCAGTGACCACGCCTGCCACCTTCTGCCTCCGTGCCTTGGCACTGGCTATTCCCTCCACTACCCGCCCCTCCCTGCCCCCAGAATGCACCTTCCCCAGGTCGCTAACTTCCTCACCTTCAAATCTTTGCTCAAATACCACCCTTCAACAAGGCCAACACTGATAATACTGCCGACAACTGCAAGCCTTCATCGGCACACCTGATCCCCCTTTTACCCACTCTACATGTTCTTTTTCTGCAGCACTTATCGCCTACTGCCGTGGCCCAGTTCCCTAGAAAGCGTAGCTTAAAGGAATGCAATCCCAGGGAAGCGGATATGAGGGAGAAGGGGATAACATATAGAAGCAGGGAGAGCGGACCTCAGGGAATATGTTTTCCAAATGGCCATAGTGTTGTAAAAAGTGATGGCTGGGTCCCACTGGATATCTGCCAAGGGGCTGAATAAAGCAATTCCTCTCCGAACAATCCGCCCAGGGGAGGAGAGAAGAACGTAGCCTTTGGTCTCCGTCTCTCATTGGCCAAAGTCTGCCCTCTCGGTGTTAACTCCCTCGTATTTCCAAGTGATGTGAAAGCAGATGAGCCCAGAGAAAGTTCCTCACCTTCATGGGAACGGGAAGACCCAGCCCAGAAGATGGGAGGTGAAAGACAGGTGCCAGGCAGGGGCTTCTGGGGCATGCCTGGGAGCCACCTGAGGGACAGCCCTTGCAGCTGGCCCCTTAGCTGTAGGAGTGGCAGTGGGGGGTGGCTCCAGGACTGCACCGAAGTGCAGGCACCGGGGCTCCAGACTGGCAGGCACAGACTGAGCCATTGCCAGGCCTGCTCCCCGCCAGGCCAGGTCCGTGATCTGGACTGGGCAAACACTGAGTCCTGTATCACCTTCCAACACGGGATCCATCTCCCCTGGCTAGAAATTCAGCTCCACAAGGCAAGATCTTTGTGTGTGTTTGTTCCCTGATGCACCCCAGGAGTCTAGGGAAAGGCCTGGCACAGGATAGATCCTTAGCACACTGCCGAAAGAATGAAAGGGCAGTGCTAATGAATGAAATACAGTCTCTGCCCTCAGTGAGCTTACAGGGCCCAGGGGACACAGACAAGCAAACAGCTTGGCGCCGTTCAGAATGGGAGCCCTGTGCAGGCAGCTGGCCAGGCAGCTGCAGGAGCTCTTAGCAGAGCTTCTTAGCACAGCTGTGTGATCTCTGAGTCCTGGTGATTCGACTTTACATGGGACAGGTTGGGGCCAGCCTGGTGTATCCCATAAAACAAGGACACTGAAGAAGGAAGTTGAGATCTGGGCTCTAAACCCAACCTCAGCTGCAAATTGGCTGTAGGATCGTATGAGGGTAATTGCTGTTTATCAAGTATTCACTTTCTTCCAGATCACAGTATGAGTCATTTATGGTCTCAGTCCATTTGGGCTGCTATAACAGAGTACCACAGACTGGCTGGCTTACAAACGACAGAAATTGATTTCTCACAGTTCTGGAGGCTGGGAAGCCCAGGATCAAGGCGCCAAAGGGTTCGGTGTCTACCAACTTTGTACTGTGTCCGTCCTCACAAGCCTAATGGGATCAGGGAGCTTCCTGGGTTCTCTTTCATAAGAGCATTAATCTGGTCCAGAGGGCGGAGCCCTAATGGCCTCCCAAAGTCCCCACCTCCTAACACCAACACCTTGGGGGCAGAATTTAATATATGAATTTGATTGGTGGGTGGGACACAAATATTTAGTCCATAGCATTTACATACACTTCTTATTTCATTTCTACAACAATCCTTTGAGGGAGATATGATGATCCTCATTTAATAGAAATCGAAACTGAACCCAGAAATGTTCAATGACCCTATCCAAGTTCTCCTGACTCATAAGTGGCAGAGCTGGGATTGGAACTTGCAACCTCCTCTGCCAAAGTCTAAGCTCATGATCACCTCCCTCTAGCACCGCACAGCTGGGGCTTAGTGCCCTCTTTTGTAAAATGAAAAGATTAGACTACCTAATCTTTTTTTTTTTTTTTTTAAGATTTGTTGGTCTATTTCGGGGGGAGGCACAGGGAGAGAATCTTTAAGCATCCTCCCAGCAGAGCACGGAGTCTGACATGGGACTTGATCCCCACAACCCATGAGATGATGACCCAAGCCGGAGCCAAAAGCCTGATGCTGAACCGGCTGCACCACCCAGGCGCCCCTAGACGACTCAATCTCTAAAGTCCTTTTCCATTAAACAGCATCCTAAACATGTCAAGGTCAAAGAGAAGGGATCCAGCCCACACTCGGTGGCAAGTGATTGGACACTGTCCAGGGCAAATACACCCATGGTGTACTGGGAGCCACCAGCAGGTCTGAGGCACCAGCAGCCTCCTTCCATCCCCGGACCAGTGAGCACAAGTCTCTCTATGCTGCACACGAGGACATGCATAGGACATCAGCCCGTCCAGGATAGAGGTGCCACCTGACCAAACTTGGGGTGGGATCCTGAAGGTACTGAGGAACACAGTGTTCCTGCAGCTGTATGTTCTGGAATGTGATTGATGAAATCCCACCTATGCACACACTGCCTAGCCTGAAGTTTGCGAGGCATCAGGGCAGGTGCAGTCAAAGCCTGTGACTCAACCAGGGTGTCACAGAGTCTCTGACATGGGTCCAAATCCCCACTGTGCCACAGAAATGTAATAGGAGCCGCATATGTAATTTTACATTTTCTAGTAGCCACAGTTTAAAAAATAAAAAGAGATTGAATTAATCTTGATAACATATTTGGTTTAACCCAACCTATCCAAAAAATTACCAATTCAACATGTTATCCATATAAAAATTATGGCGATACCTTACATTTTCATTTTCATACTTAATCTTGGACATCGAGCACATCTCCTACTGAGAGCACACCTCAATTCAGAAGCCACATTTCAAGCGCTCAGAATGCATCAACATAAACCACGTGAATTGTAGCCGCTGGTTGGACAGTGTCGGCCCCAGGGTCTGCTGGTGCTGATGGAAAACATGCACATGCGTGCACACACTCATACCCGAGAAGCATGGATAAAAGGAACTTTGTCCAATCCCTGTAGCCATGGGCCCAGCAAATAATCCAAGTTACAGCTTTGCACACTGCAGCACTGGGAGCGGACGGAGGCCCAGGGGAAATGGACACCAACCTGAATTCATGCACACAGAATGCAGACAAATGAGAGGCAATAAGTTTGTGGGGGAAAACGGACATCTGGCCTGCTGCCTTTGATGTTCAATTCACCTTCTGATATCAAGAGTAGCAGGCCAAGGAAAAATTATTAGAGGCCTTTAAGTAATGGAGGCAAGAGGTCAGAGTTCCTTGGTCAGTTCCTTGGGAAATGAGAGTCATATGAGATCTGGGAGAGGGGAGAAAATCATAAAGTTAACAATTTGTATATTTAGGTGGTGTCAAACCACAGGAGCCTGGCGTCTCCGCCCATTAATGAAAGCCTCGGCCCCATATTCCTTTCCACTGAAAGTAACTGCTGCTTGAAATGATCCACAGAAGCAAGGGGTAGCAGAGAAAAATGTGTGTTTTCCAAAACTGAAGGACTTGGAGACTGCTGGGGGGATTGTGGTTTTCCAGGCATGGGCTGGATTGAAATGGATTTTTTTAAAAAGAAAGGAAGAAGGGAAAACATTTCCAACCTTCCTTTGTAGCTCCCCCCACGCCACCCCAACATGCAAAGCACTGAAGGAAGGGAGACTTCTCTGCCTCCGGCAGAAGGGAGAAGGCTGGTACCTCCCAGGGCAGACGTCCCCGGGCCCCATCCTCCCGGCTCTCCCCCTTCAAGAGCAACCCACATGGGCGAGGCCTCGGAACTGAGTGTTTACTCGCTGCGTTTGTAAGGCTAACACTAGAACCACATGGAAGGCACATGCAGGAAGCGTGCTGTAATCATCTTATGTTTATAATTCCGAGAGAAGGATGGCAGGGTCGAGGATGGGATTGATCCAGTTCCAAATCTATTTCCTGGAGTCAGATTTAAAAGAGAGATGTTAAGGGCAAAATCTCTAACGATGTGGGTACGTCCCAACAAGTTGCAAGTTTATTTCTATTGGTGTTTGTACAGATTTTTTAAATCTGTTGCTTTTTTCTCACATGCACTAAGCCGGCCCTGACGGAGCTCTGAAAACTGCCTCCTCTAATGTATTCTTATCAAATTTGGAAAATCAGATTTTCGAAGAGTTCATTTACAGGACAACAGTCCCCTTTCGCCGTAATGCCTTTATCTTTTTTTTTTCTATTGTTATTGTTCATATTTTAAGTGTTACCATCTGATAGTCTTGTCCATTCTCGGTGATGTTAAACATCCATCCAATCGTAGTCTGGTTTCCAAATTTCCCCCCGAACAACCAAAGCGTACAACGGGTCCGCTCACATTCCCCGGCACACCCATGCAAGACGACGTCCTAAGGCCCGAGGAGCCTCTGCAAAGCCTCTTGTCTGAGCTGGCCGCTCCCCTGGAGCTGCCTCTGACTCACTGTTCCCCTTTGTCTCTGTCAACTAGGATGGGATGTTATACAGCTCTTGCTGGGAAGTAGAGATTCTGGGCTCCCGAGCATTTCAATCCTCGTCCCATGCCCCAGGTAGGAAAGCTGCCAGGCAATGAAGAAAACAGGTGAGCTGGAAAACCAACTCTAGGGATGACTACAGGTGATGACTACCATTGGCACAGCACTTCACAGTTTACGAGGTGATTCTGCACCTGGCGTCTCACTGAACCTCACAGTCATCCAAAGATAGAGGCTCTTAACTGTCTTTTTATAGCGAGGTAACAGAGGCTGGGTTCTCCGGGGTCACACGCACGGAGCTCACAGGGGGGCTGGGAATGGGAGCTGCTCTTCAGACAAGAATCCAGCCCAGCTCGGTCCATGTGTCTTCTTCCCCCTGGAGACATCGGCAAATAATCCAGGCAGCAGAGCCGCTTTCATCGCTGGGTCAAACCTGGAGCGTGTAAGATGCGTTTTATCTCTGTAAATATGCCTCTTTTACTTCATGTTACTATGTCTCTTCCCTCATTGCCTTTTGAGGGTGCCTAGATAAAATGGTTCCAGGCCTCATCCAACATGGATACAATAAGAGGAAAAAAGTAAACCTTCACCCAACTATGTATTGAGGGGCCGCTATGTGAGACGAAACTTGATTCCTCCTATCCAGAAATTTCTATTGCTTGAGCAGAAAAGCTATAGATTACTGAGGGTTAGATAGCAGCACAGGGTCCCTGAAAGAGAGCCATCACCTGGTCAAGGCATGAGACGCAGCCTGGGCTGGGAGAGAACCATGGAGATTTTGTGGAGGAGGACCATGAGGAAGCCTTGGGTGGGGACCCCTCCCCCAGTCCCTGTAAAGACAGGTCACTAGGAGCACATGTGAGAGATATGGATTCCTGGATGCTGTAATCCTCCCCTCTCTTACAGGTTTCATAGCCCTTTTTTCACTGTATTTGAATTATGTATATTTTCTCATTTCTCATATGAGACGTGGAGTTTTAAAATTGAAAGCTCTAGTCTTAAAAAAAAAAAGATATGATTCCTAAACTTCCATCCAGAAGGCAGGAGAAAGGCCTCCTGTGGCCCAGATGGTCCCTAACTTAGGGAAGGCTGCAGCCCTGGGAAGCATGAGTCAGCTCCAGAGGCCGCATGGGGGTGGGGGGGGCGGGGGGGGCAGAAAATGTGAGGAAAGAGATGGAGAGAGGTGAGACTTCCAAATTAAGACTAATACAAAAGAAGACTTACTTCCAAAATGAAGGCAGGGGCAGTAAGAAGTCGGCAGGCAGCAGAACAGCTGGATGGAGGGAGGACTCAGGGAAAGAAGGACTCGTTACACTTGCCCCTGAGAGCAGTAGGGAGCGGTCCTCAATTTAGGTGCGTGGCTTGGTGGGCCAATCCCCACTTCTGCCTGTGAGCCCAACCAGGGGACCGCAGCCAGCCCCCATCCTCTCGTTTCCAATGGAGGATCCAGCAAGGAGCAGAGAATGGACATAGGAGTTTGATCGATACCTGATTTTCTTTTTCTTTTTCTTTTTCACTGGGATGTATCCATGATTGACCCCTTGGAGACCCCAGGGATTTTGTCCCACGGGGAGTCTCCAGCAGCCATGGTGAAGGCGGAAAGGTTCCTGGCCTAGGGAAAATCTGGGTTCAAAGTCCAGCTCCAGGAGAACCTCACAGGGCAAAATCATGTCTTGGTCCTTGGTTTCTTCATCAATTAAATAATAATCACATCTAACATATTTATAGTCCTTACTATAAGCCCAGCTTTGTTCTGTATATTTTTACAAGTTTTAGGTCTTTCAGCTCTCACAACAACCATGTAAGGAAGATTCTGCCATTGTCCCTGCTTTACGGATGGGAAAACTGAGGCAGAGAGAGTTTGCCAGTTGCCCGACAAGTAACTGACAGAGGCAAGATTCGAACCCAGCTGGTCTGGCTCCAGAGCCCACGCTGAACCCCTGTCCCTGCCTCCTCTCTCAGAAGAACAACATCTGACCAACACCGACATAACAGGTGTGCGTACACACGGGTGTGTTGGCGTGTGTGGAGGGAGGATGTAGGAGAGAGATTTGGGGGGGAATGGTACCACAGTACATTCTAGGACAGAAAATGATTCTGGACTGGGGGAGGGGGGCGGGGGGGGGAAGGCTTCGTGAAGCAAGTCTCCCCATCTGACAGAGAAAGCTGAGAGGGGGGAAGAAGAGGCTTCTGGATGGAGACTGGCAGAAAGGGGGTTTGGGGTGAAAGCACCCAGTGCTCTCGTTCATTCCATTTGGCAGCTGTTTAGTGAGTGCCTGGGATATGCCAGGCCCCAGTGCTGACACAGGAGGCACAGACACCCTCCCTGCCTCTGTGGGGCTTACAGTCAGCAGAGAGATGGACAAAAAAGAAAGCCAACACATGAATGAAACCACTGGAAAAGGGATGAGCAGCATGCCGCCTAAGAATCGGGGGACTATTTGAGCTAGGGTGGATGGGAGAGGCCCTGGCAGGAGCAGGAAGTGGAAGAAGAGCGAGATTAGGGAGCACTGAAGGAGGAAGAGGTGACAGAAGAGAGAGTGGGAGACAGGAAGTGCCCCCCGAAGGAGGCTGGAGTGCAGGGCTGCGGGGAGCGGGGAGGCGGGGGACATGGAAGGCCTTGAAGCAGGAAACAGACACTATCCAACTTATGTCTTAGGAAAAGCACCTCTGGCTGCCTGGGAGGACAGTAGCCTGCGTGGACCCATTCGGGAGGGGGCCGCTGTTGTCCAGGCAGGGGACGGTGGTGGCGCGACAGGTGGCGGCCGCGGAGGCGGAGAGGAGGAGCATGGCTGGAAGTGGATTTTAGACACAGAACCAACAAGCCCTTTGTCCTCACCATCATGGAAGACAGGGTGCATAGACAGCAGCAGGATTTAGACCCCGAGTGGGCGCCTTACTGACCAAGCCGAAGTGCACAGGCGGAGGGCGAAAAAGACCACCGGCTCACACAGCTTGTACCTGTGGGAAGCACAGACACAAAGGATCGCCCCGTCTGGGAAGAAGTGGTCCTGTGCCACTCTCCAGGTACACACCACAACTCTGAAACACAGATGCAAGAGCCAGCACCTTCAAATGAATCGACTTGAGGGCAGTGATCCAAGCAGGAACAATGAGTGTTCTGTGCAGGGCTGAGCAAGGTCCCTACGCTTGGCACTCAGGCAGACAGACGGCCACGGTGACTGACGGTGTCCCGGAGCACGGTGCCAAGCCAGGAGACCCTAAGTAGCAAGCCGATCACAGAGCCTGGGACAGGAGGTGGCCACCAGGAACAACACAGCCTCCCAAGAGCACAAGGGATGGGTCCTCGGTGCTCTGAGGGGAAAGGAAGCCATGGGCAGCTCAGGGTCTGTAGACATGGACTAACCCCCAGGGACAGGGTCTGCTGGAATTGGACAGAAGCTGCCATTGGACTTAGAATTCTTAGTATTAGCTTTCATTTTTTTTAAGATTTTTTTTTTATTTATTGGAGAGACAGAGAAAGTGAGAGAGAGCATGAGAGGAGAGAAGGTTAGAGGAAGAAGCAGACTCCCTGCGCGGAGCTGGGAGCCCGTTGTGGGACTCGATCCCGGAACTCAAGGATCGTGACCTGAGCCGAAGGCAGTTGCTCAACAAACTGAGCCACCCAGGTGCCCTTAGCTTTCATTTTTAATAGAGTTTTCCTTTTAAATAAAACCTGTAGTGTCCTAGCAAGTTATTTTGCTAGCCTCCTGGTCTTACTCCTTCATCTATTTATTTAGTACACAACATATTAACACAATATTCTGGACCAGGGGCTTCACACACTTTCTCTTTCTCTCTCTCTCTCTCTCTCTCTCTCTCTCTCTCTCTCACACACACACACACACACACACACACGAGAATCATCTGGGCAACTGGTTAACCTACAGACTCTGGCTCAGTGGGTCTGGGGCGTGGCCTGAGACGCGTCATGTTTATTAGCTCTCTCTGACCCTGACCCTCACGCTACACTTTGAGGAGGGAGGCTCTGGCCCAGTCAGATGTCCCTTTCATCTTCCTTGAGTCCATTCCTCACTCTGCTTTGACTTTAATGTAACATTAGTTCATTCACTGTTTATGGGAGTACCACTCTCTAAAGGCAACGGGTTAAGTATTGAAAGAGACACAGAAACAGACATGATACGATGTCACCTTTAAGGAAATTGCAGACTGGCTGGGTGGAGAGACGAATGCTGACACAGGGTCCAACACCTGCCCTGCCCCCATGTCTCCTACTATGTCAGAATTATAATGCATTGCCCCACATGAGCCTCACTGCACCCCGAAATGGGAATTGTCTCTATCTTACAGAGGGAGGGAGAGTTAAGTTTTTCAAGCTTACACAACCATTGAAAAGTTGGATTTTGATTTAAATTTGGATCTGCTCGGTCCCAGAGTTCAAATTCTTTCCATTAAGTTATACTGAGGACATAGATCTAAGCAAAAATACCCCAAACACTGGGCATTACGTGATGCCTGCAAAACGAGAAGTAGATGCCTCTTGCTGGAGGGAATTCAGCAGGTGGGATGGTAGGTGACAGAAATTTGGATCTGTAGTGCATTTACCAAATTTGACTGGGTTGCCAGAAAAAAAGCAGCAATGAGGACTTCATGTTGAAAACATTTTTTTAATGTTGCAGAAGAGAGATCGGTTTCCTTGTTTGTTCATAAATTCTCCTTTTATGGACTGCAATTCCAAAGTGCAGGAAGCCACTTGCCCAGCCAAGAGAAGCTGGCATCTCCGGCTCGGAGCTCCAGATGTTACCAGACATTTCATCTGCAAGCACCCAGAATGAGGGCTGCCCATCCCAGGAGCAATCTTCCAGCACACGTCTGCCTCTGTAGGAACAGAGAGCAGAGCTCAGCCGGGAAACCCAGGACGAGAACATGCTTCTTACCCACAGCATTTGGCTAAATCTGTACCCCTGTCCGGGTGAGGTTTCTTCCATTGTCACCATCCCTTCAAGGGCCCCTGGTGCTCCCGCCAGCCATGGCCGGACTGACCACTAATGAGGAGCCCCCGGGGCAGCATGTCTGGGATTCAGAAATGACTCCACTTTCTCTGCCGCTTAGTCATTGTTATTGGGGCCGGGACAGGAAGGCCAAAACCCGGGAGAGCGTGAGTGTCAGTCTCGAGCTCCTGTCCTTATACAGCCACTCTTGAGGCTCCACCTGAGCCCAGGGTTCCTGGATGGTGGCAGAATGTTCCATGTCATATTTGGAACGGGAAGGACAGAGAGAAACAAGATGGTCTGTCATTAAACACTGAAATACCTGAAAGTCAGTGCCAGAGTTATGAGAAGGTTGTAGTCACATTTTCTATTTCCTGGACTCTAATGCAGGCTTTCTATTTCCTGCAGAGGACGTAGTGAACTGAACCATGTTAATTAAGGAAAGCATCCCTGTAAACACTCCCAGACAGGCGTCGCTTCCCGAAAGTATAGAGTGGCTTCCACTCTGGACCTGTCGCTGTCCCTGATCCCCATTCTGGAGACAGAAACTGCAGCAGGTCACCGAGGCAGAGGGCAGCTTGTGTGGGGGTATCCCCCATACTGGAGCCCCCTCAGCCCCAAGGACGGGGCCTCCCAGGGCTATTTCTGTATAGTCACACCTCACCCCCAGGTGCCAACAGTACATTTTGTCATTAAGTAGATGTAAATGGGACCTGAAACACCAGCATTTCTTTTGCCAAACATTGTGGAGGCACTTTCTGGAAGAATCGCTGATATCCCATTTCCTTCCACCAGCTGCTGACTATGGGGGCCACGGATGACACTTTAATACAAATTGAACCCCTTCCATAATGAAACGAGCTGGGCTTTAGGGTTGATTTGTTTAAAAGCCACATCGTAAATCAGCTGTCAGTTCTCCTTTATTCCAGGCCTGGCAACCTCACCTTTACACTGAATTAATCGCATCTGAAACTTGACCTTCCAGTCCCAGAGCCTGCTGGAAACAACATGTGCTCAACGACTTCCAGTCAAAGCAGCAAGAGCTTTAAATTGTTCCACATTTTTAATAAATGGGCCAGGAACCCATGGGGCGATTCTCATTGACCTGGGTGTTCAGCATATTGATCCGATGAAGAGGAGGGAGACAGGTCTGCTACAGCCGGATTCAGGAGGACGTTTACTAACATTGGACAATGCCAATTCATGTTCTTAAGTACAACCAGAGTGAGTCTAAGCCTGAAGAAAGGCCCAGAAACATAATATGAATTGCCAGTAACAGCTCAGCTGGGGAGGGGCGGGGAGTGAGAGGAAGGGAAGGCATCGGCATCGCAGGACCACCTGCCTGGGAGAGGGGAGGGAGCTGGAGCTTTCTGTGAGGAGCTGGGCCTCAGGGACTCCTTGCAGCCTCTTGGTTCTCCAATGCTAAAAGAGAAATTTGGTTACGCAGGGAGAGGGAGCTTTGGAGCTCACTGGGATAGGGCCTCGGAGTTGAAGGTGTTAAGTGGGCCTGAAGGAGGAGCGCTTGTGAGCCAGTCCTGTGCTAACTAATCACTGCAGGCATGAAATCATGAAGATGCTCAGTTCCCTCCTCAAACATGAAAATAGATGGTTCCGTTTGATTGGACAGCTCCTCCAGGCCTGTGGCACTCAGGGACAGTAAGGAACAAATAGGTAGCCCCTTCCCCCAGGATGCACACAGTCCAGCAGGGACAAAGAGGTGAAAGCAGAAAGCGACCGCTCAGTGTGTGCACTAGGGACTATGAGAAGGTGCCCCCAGAGCCCACAGGAGGGCCACCCAGACACAGGGACTCAGGGACATCTTTTCAGAGCAGGGGGTGTTCAACAGAGGCTCGAGGATGAGCAGGGGCTCGCCAGGCGGGGTGGAGGCACCGAGGAGGGGCAGGCAATGCCATCGCAGGGCTGAGAGGAGGCACAGCGCCTTTTCACACTACAGGGGGACACAGTGAGACGGGAGGACCAAATGTAGGGATGGGAGAGGGACAGGGACGGGACAAATGCAGGCAGGGCCTCTGTGCACAGTGCTCACAGGAGTTTCAGAGCAGCATGGGAGGGGAGCTCTGGGTACACAGGGAAGGGAGCCGTGGAATTCGCTGAGGATGGCCTGGGGAAGCTTTGCAAACAAACAAGGATGCCTCCTAAATGATGACGAGGCATTACCAGAAGAAACTAGAAGACAAAATCCATTCTGGGCAGAGGAGCCACGGTGTGCAAGGGCATGGGGCACCATGAAAATGAACCCCATTCTCTCCCCCAATCCCTCGGGGAGTCCAGAATGAACAACACACCAGGTACCCAATTCCGTTCTACAGGGCCATATCAAGGTCAAGATTATGAAGCCTCAAGCTCCAGACAAATTGGAAGGGCCTGACAACGAGGAATACTTGCTTAAGTAGGCCAGGGTCCTTAAGCACAGGGACCCTCCCGCTGGGAAGAACCTACATTTCTGAAATCAGAAACATGGGCCGGCCAACTGGAAAAATTTCAGGGGGAACTTCAGGGAATACCTGGAGAGGGAATCACCTCTTGGGGGACGTTCCTATAAAAAGATATTGCCTCATTAACAACATAAAAATACCCTCAAAACAAGGACCCTCTGAAATTATGTCAATTTAATTAGCAGCACTCACTCTGCCCCAGGCACTGTGTAAATGGTCCAAAGGCTATCTCATTTAATTTCTCAGCAGCCCAATGAAGGGTTAAGTCTTCCTATCACACAGATGAGAAAACTGAAGTTCGAGTCCTGCCCAAAGTCTCAGGAGGGTTGGTAAATGGCATCTGGGGAAGGATGAGGACCCTTCGGCCACATTTCCCCCCACTCTGGCCTACTGTCCCCCATAAGCCAGAAACAGCACCCCCAAACTATCTCCCTGCCTTGCCACTGGAGGAAAACACATGGAGACCAGCAAGAGAAAGATTATCTCATACACGTGTGTACCAAAGAGATTACTGTGGGGTTTACCTGAAGTTAAAGCCTTTTTACCTTCCCAAGCAATGAACGGCAGCCAACTGTCCCCAATTTACAATTTAAAGAGGCATCTTCCAGGAGGCATCTGGACCATCTTGCCTGCGAGACCCCTTCATTCTCCTTTCCTTGTGTGTTCCTCAATATACCCATTTTACAGGTGGGGAAATCAAGATCCAAAGCTGTTAAGCATTTTTTCCAAAGCCTCAGTGCTCAATGCAGGACTCAAACCAGGTGCTACCTGACCTCAGGAACTAAGCCTTCCCATAGCACCTGCCCCCTCAAGGCAGAATGGAAGGGCACTGCGGATCTTCCCAGAAGGAGATTCCTCGTAGCCAGTGAAAGAAAACTAAGGACCCCAAATGCAAGGCCTTTCACGAGGAGAAACTGTACTTTACAAGGATGCTGACATGTCTATTCTGCCAAACACAGGTTCTTCCGCAAAAGAAAGAAAGACAAAAACAAAGACAGTTATCAGTGCCAAAAGAGAAAGAAAGGGAACATCTGCAGATGAATAGAACGCCTGCTCTCCCAGCCAAACTTACGGTTAAACTTTCCACTCAAATGCCATTGTTGGAAAGTAACTCTTACACTGAGGATCTTTATAATATAAGACAACATAAATAAAGGACGGGGAAGGATGGGCCCCTGGGGACCTGGGGTGAAATAGCAAGATAGATCACTTGGGGAGGGGAGGTCTGCAGAAAGAGGGGCCCATCTGTATAGACTCACATAGATGGAAGCTTCATTGTAGTTCATACCCAACTGCATTGACTCTTGGGCTTTCTATAATTTTGGTCAGAGTGCTGAAAGGTGATGTCAGAGAAAGGAGACCGGGGTTCAAGTCCCAGGCCCACCACTATCCCAGGAGTTGGGGAATCTCCTCAGTCTCTCATTTTCTTTGTCTGAAACATGAGAAAATCAAACTCGGTGATCTCTGGGACCTCTTCTAGCCCCAAAGCATGTGATCACGACCCTAGCACCTCTCTCTTCACATTCTTGTTGGGGTCACAGAGGTGGGGCCCACCTGAAGGAGTAGCCTACATAACCAGTACCATGAGAAGGTTATTCCTAAAGAGGTTGGAGTCTAACGGTAAGTTCTATCCATAACCAAGACCAATCCCATGGTCCTTCTCTAAGCCCTGGTTGCCAGACCTACACAACACTGAGATCTCCTCTCTCATGTCTGCACCCATCTGCTCTGATGCCCTCTCCCTTCCTATGCCTGCTGGACCCATGGAGCCTGGGCATTTGGAGAAGCCAGAAGAAGAATGGCCCCCCCCAGGGTCAAGATGATGATGGCCCCAAGAAGGCAGAGAATTTGCCCCTGAGATTGAGACAATACATGTGGCCATTGAGAGCAGTGGGTTCCAGGTGGACCAGGACTATCTCTTATAGGCTTGTGATCTATGGTATTTCGCCTCTCTGAGCCTCAGTTTCCTGACATGTGAGACAATGACGATGATAATATGGCCTGATGACAAATAGCCTTTCTCATAGAGTTGTTGTGATGACCAAATTACATGCGAAAACCTACGACTTGGTAACTGAAGCAAGTGCTGCTCCTAGGGCAAGACCATGGCAATGACCAGGGGTCTAGGAGCAGGGCTAGGGGCTACTGTGTTTGTGAAGTTCAGTACACACTCAACCAGCCCTTTGCCTACAAAATAGTCCCCAGTGCTATGCATGTGATGGAAGGAAGGGAAATCACTCTATTCAGGTGACAGGAAATACGAAGGAGGTACATGGGAAAGGATCCAGCCACTCAGGCCAGACTAGAGGTCCCACCAGTCACCACCCAGAAGCAAAAGCGCCATGGGACCCTGGAGAGAGGCGCGTTTGAAGAAGTGTCTCTTTCCTGATGAACCAACTTCCACAGAAAGTGTGTCAGGACAGTCCCACAAAGGAAGTCGTAGCTCTCTGAGGCAGGGGTCATTACCTGTGCAATGCTGGGTCCCCAGCGCCCAGCATGCAGCCGGCACATCACGGACACTGATTAAATATTTGTCGACTGAGTGAATGATAAGAAGTGAAAGGTTGATGGAACGGAAATCCCAGTGAGCAAATGAAATAGGGGGCTGAGGACCGAAAGTGGCAGGATGGGCCTCCACACCAGGGATGTCCCGGAGGTGGGGGTGACCTGGAGAACTAGGGATAGCACTTGGAAAAACCAGACCAGAGAGAGGGTCAGTCTGTGAGTCACCTGTCCTTCAAACCCAGGCCCTGTCTGAGCAGGGAGCCGAGGAATGTACAACCATGAGTCAGCAGGTTTTCCGTGTCACTACCTTCTGAGTCACTGCCTGACCCCCCGTGGCCCTGCCCTCGTGCTTGAGAGGGTGTGGGGGAATGTGTGTGGCTGTGTGTTTATATCTATACCCACATGCTCAGCAGACTCTACCGGCCAGGATGAGTCAAGAGTCTCTCTCACGTTTTAGTTGAGCTATGTCGCCGGGCTGTCCTGTGGGTGAGTCACTGCTTACCTGCCCTCCCCCAGGAGAAATGCCTTCCGACAGAGGTGAAGCTTGGCAATGCCTCGTGGTGTGTCAGGGGCCCTGGTATCTGCTTACTACCCAGGTTCTGTCTGTCTTCAGGGAACCACGTGTTTCCATGTGTTTTCAGACTCTCTGTGGGTGCCCCAAATGAGGCCGGGGGCCAAGGCTGAGCACGGTGCCTACCCTAAGCCCTACCAGGAGCTCTCTCTCCCTCTTCAAAAAGCGCCCCCCCCCCAGTCTGCCCTTCTCTTCCCCTTACCGCCACCTGCTTCTGTATTATCTCCTAGGGGATAATTGTAGAAAAAGCAGCTCTTCCATGACTATTGCAATCTATTACTAGAAAATTCTTGAAGGCCCTGGTGTCTTCCAAGTCCCTTCCCCATCTTGCTAAAAGAATTTCTTAGTAGGGGTGCCTGGTGGCTCAGTCGGTTGGGCCACTGACTCCTGGTTTTGGCTCAGATCATGATCTCATGGGTTCTGAGATCAAGCCCCGAATCAGGCTCCAGGCTCAGTGGGGAGTCCGCTTGAGAGTCTCTCCCTCTGCCCCTTCCCCCACTCATACATGCACACGTGCCCTCTCTCCAGTAAGTAAATAAATCTTTTTTTTTTTAAAGATTTTTTATTTATTTATTAGAGAGCGAGAGACTGAGAATGAGAGGAGAGAAGGTCAGAGGGAGAAGCAGACTTCCCGCAGAGCCGGGAGTCCGATATGGGACTCGATCCCGGGACTCTGGGATCATGACCTGAGCCGAAGGCAGTCGCTTAACCAACTGAGCCACCCAGGCGCCCAGTAAATAAATCTTTAAAAAAAAAAATCTCTAGTAAATTATTCCTCTCACCACTGAAATCATTCCTAACATTACTACCAGATTAACCTTCCTCAGATGTAGCTCATTGCTTAAAAACTCTCATCTCATACCAAACTCAGTAAAAATGTCTCTTCCTAACACTGTAGAGTTGGTTGCCAGCCACATGTAAGGTGAGAAGAAGGAGCTGTGGCAGCTACGTCTGTACCATGTGGCTCTGACCACAGCCAAGTGTGCAGGGTGAGCCCCTGACTTAACTTGGGCCAGTCTGAATCTCTTGCTGTGAAATTCTGGACAGAGGTTCAGAAATTCCAATCTCAGTCTGGACTAAAGGCTTAAACAGGGAAGATGTAAAGATTCAGGAGTTAGGAGGAGGGGGAGTAAATTTCCCATGACGTGACCAGGAAAGCTTAGAAAGTGGGTCCGCGGTGAGAGTAGGGTAAAGCTGACACGCACAGAGAAGCCAAGATGAAAGGAAAATATATTGATTGCCCTTTCCCCTCCAGTCCCCAGTTCCCTGGCCGAGCGCTACCCAGTTTTAATATATAAACATGGAGGTTCATAAATGAAATAGTTAAATGCCTATATACAGTAGAAAATTTAATTAGAATAATATTTTAAATTACATGGAATTGGGAGGGAGGGTGGGTAGAGGGAGGGGGAAGGGGAGAAGGGAGAGAGGGAGGGAGGAAGAAAGGAAGGAAGGAAGGAAGGGAGGAAGGGAGGGAGGGAGGGAGGGAGGGAGGGACTCATTCAACCTAATTTTACTAAGAACCTGCTAAATACAGGCCCAGGCTTCTGCTTCATTTTGTCATTAGAATTCCGAAAATCAGGTAGGCATGAGCTGCAAATGAAGAACAAGCTTGAAAGAAAAAAAAAAAAAGAAAGAAGGGAGAGAGGGAAGGGAGGGGGGAAGGAGGAAGAGAAAAGAAAAGAAAGGAAAATTTTAAAAAGAAAAAGAAAAAAGAAAAGGAAATTCATAGTGTCCAAAATGTTGTTTTTCATTCTTATAGGTGATCATTGATGATCTAAAAATGATCTTCCAAAGCCTTGTTTACAATTGCATATATATATATATATATATATATATATATATATATATATATATATATATTTTACAATTGCATATATATCTTGCAGCTTCCCATCCTGACCTCTTGTAGGAAAGGCAGAATGTCACAGGCATATTAACCTACTAACTGGATTTAATTCTACCTGGGACACTTATTAGTGGTTCATAATTTTTGCTTTAATTGAAATTTACATATTTTTTCAGCTACTAATTGCCTCAGAGCATAGCAAAACTGGTTTACTATGGACAAATAAGCTCCCAGCCAAGATGAGAGGATCTCTGTAAGCAGCCATCGTCTGTCTGTCTGTGTCTCTATCTCTCTTTCATGTTTTTGGTCCCCAGATGTGGAATCCTAGAAGGAAAGGGAAGTCGGGGGGTGGGGCGAGGGAGTGGAGGAGAGATCAAGAAAGGAAAAAGAGAAAATGCATGTTCTCTGAGAAGTGCTTTTATAACAGCAATAAAAAGAGCTAGCATTTATTGAGCATTTACTATAGGTCACTCCCTGAGCTAGTGCTTTCTGAGTTTGTCTCACACAGTTCTCACAAATGGCCTAAAAGGAAGGCATTATCCTCCCATTCCCACAAAGGAGGAAGCTGAGTTCTGAGTCCACTCAGCTAGTAAGTGGCAGGCTGACTAAATCCAGAGCCTGGGCCCCGAATCCCCCACCACACGGACTCATAAGGCCCTTCTCGATGGCGGGTCCCAGCTGAGCTCTGACCCAATCCCACAGCCCGCATCCCTTAGCCAATCTACAATCCAGGCCAGGCCGTGGAGAAGAAACAAGAGTGTGACTGTGGTTTGAGATGAAGAGAAAGCACATGACTGGCGCAGACCAAAAGCCAAGGAGCTCAGACCCCAGCGACTTCCCTGCCATCATTTTGTCAGGCACGCTGTGGTCAGGCACGGAGCTGGGCAGCTTCCTCTCACCAGGATCCTGGAGTCGTGAGCTCTCAGGAAGGGCCCAGAGGGAAAAGGAGCTGGCAACCCGGTGACTGTTCCAGAAGCCTTGGCCTAAATGTAAATGGGTTAGGTTGCTCTTGGAAAGCCAGAAACCCAAGTGACATGGTCCCCTCACTCTCCTATTCCCAGCGACCCCTAAACATCCCCAGGAAGCAAAAAAGGAGGAACTGGCCTGAAGCGTCTTATGATTGCGCTGAAAACATCCCTGTCCCAGCCCAGACCCTGCGAAGACTAAAGGAGCGTTCTCCACTTGGCAGGCAGAACACACAGGGCCGTGCCCAGAGCCCGCTCCCTGCACTCCAGGGTATGACAGTCAAGAATGCTTTCATAGTTGCGCTTTGCTGCCTGATGCCTTCTGGAATGCACGGACTGTGTCCCTTTGATCTTTACTATGGCTGCTCGGAGGGGCCAGGATGTGGGCATTTGCAGCCACTTCTGTCTTCCCTCTCGATCGTGCCTCCACCCCCAATTTCTAGACACAGCTCTGCAGCTCTGCTTTCTGAAGGCAGTCCCTCCTCCTTCCCTCTCATCTCCCCCCACCTCTAAGAGTGCACCCTCAACTCCAGAGCCCCCCGCATCCTGCCTCCCTGCCAGCAGGCCCCCTGTGACCCTCCCCCTCTTCTCAAGACTGCCTCCACCGTGCTGCCTGCCCCCCCAAATACAAGGACCCAACCTCTAGATGCCCAGAAACAAACCATTGGTTCATGGGGGGGGGGGTGTTCTCATTTGTTTTTTGCTTTTCATCCAGATGTTAGTGTCATAGAACCATCCTGGAAGTCCTCTGGGGTTTTTTATTACAATTCAGAGTAAGTTATAATAACTAGAAGAAATAAGATGCCATTTGTCCCTTACAGCACAATACCCAAGAACAAGACCTGGGGGCTTAATCTGCCCGAAGAAATTCCGTTATGGACCTATCAGTCTTTCTTTCTTTTTTTTTTTTTTTTAAGATTTTATTTATTTATTGGACAGAGAGAGACACAGCGAGAGAGGGAACACAAGCAGGGGGAGTGGGAGAGGGAAAAGCAGGCTTCCCACTGAGCAGGGAGCCCAATGCAGGGCTCTATCCCAGGACCCTGGGATCATGACCTGAGCCAAAGGCTCAGGCTTAATGACTGAGGCACCCAGGTGCCCCTACCAGTCTTTTTAAAAGGAGAAAGAAGGGAGGAACAAAGAGGTAAAAGCAGGATTCTGGAGTCTCCTTAGAGTGGGATGAATGGTGGCCTCAGAGATAGTAGGTCCTCATCTCTGGAACCTATAGTGTTACCTCATTTAGAAAAAGTGTCTCTGCAGATGTGCCTACGTTAAGGACCTTGAGATGGCGGTGTCACCTTGGATTATCCAGATGGGCCCCAAGTGCCACCACATGTATCCTTATAAGAGGGTGGCAGACGCAGCCCTGACACACACAAGAGGAAGACACCATACAAAGACAGAAGCAGAGGTTGGAGCCCGGCAGACGTGAGCCGTGGAATGCCGCAGCCACCGGAAGCTGGCGCAGGCAAGGACGGAGCCTCGGGACGGAGGACGCCCTGCTGGCTTGGTTTCCAATGTTTGGCTTCCAGAACTGGGAGAGAAGACAATTCTGCTGTTTTAATCCACCCGCCTGGTGGCGGTTTGTTACAGCAATCACAGGAAACCCATGCGATGCTTATTTCCAAGAGCCACTGCAGACAAGCCTGGAGACAGAGGTGAAACAAGGGAACGTAGAAGAGACAGGAAGATCTACAGGTGGATCTGAGGGAGGTAGGGGCTCTTAGCAAAGTCCTGCCAACGGGTCCAGCAGTTCTCAAGACGCTGCTTTGGCTCAGACAGCCCTCCTCCCCGTGTGTTCCTGAGAGAAATGGGAGCCTCAGGGAAACTAGCAAATAGAAGATCAACATACCTCTATCGAAACATCAGACTAGGTTTGGGCCTGAAACTCCACTGCACAACTCCTGGTGAGCGGGGCTGACACACTGTCCCAGTTTAGTGGCTGAAAGGGCTTACTACCTGCTGGCCTGCTTTAGAAGACCAACGAGTTGAGCTCCCACAAAGCTGGGTGGGCAGGTAAATGCACCAGCCTGTTGTCCATAAAGTCCTACCCACTAGTAAATATGGCCCTGTGTCCTGAAGGGTGACTAACCTAACTAACAACTCATCCTCCCTGTCAGACACAAGACGGAAAATGGAAATCGAACTAAGCTCATCCCTTGCTTACAAATAGGAACAATTTGGGAACCACAACCTCTCTGAGACTGTTGATTGCATTCTCTATTTTGGGGTACAGGTGATGGGAGTGAATCACCCTTCTGCCTATTTCCGCTCTCTTCTCTTTTCTCCCCCGAGGGAAAGAGATGTCGAGCCAACTTGCCCTGGGTGCCCATCTCATGCCATGTTCTATTCTAGGCATGGGGCATAGAATGTTAACGGGGCAGACACAGTCCCTGCCCCCACAAAGGGCCACAACTTCCCTCCTGGGCTTACGAAGCCTTCACCACTCTGAAACACAGTCCAGGGGGATTCACCCCAAGCTTAGGCCCTTCCACCTCCCTGTCCCCCCCAGCTATATCTCCCCCCACCCAGTGCCAGGCTGGTCTGAAAAACTGAGAACCAGGGCTCTTGAAAGAACCATGTCTTAAGAGTATGAGAACAGATAAACTTCCGTGAAGAGCAGGAAACACTGTAAAATTACAAGGCCTTTTTAATTGCAATCTATAACCAGTCAGGTCAGGGGATCAGAAAATTGTGCTGCCAAGGCCAAAACTTTGCGGTCTCATTAACTGCATTTATTCTCATGTCACGTCCCGGGCTTAAACCCCAAACAGCTGATTAAAACCAATAGAAATCAGCTGACTCCCATCTATCCTTTTTGAGGACCAGCCAATAGCACTGGCTTCCTTCACAGAGGACGGCGAGCTATTTTTGAAACAGGAAGAAAGAACAGAAAGAGGACCCTTTGCGAGACCCAGGGAAATCCAAGTCTGGGCATAAGCAAGCCGTATAGCTAGGTGAAAAGGAGGTGAAGGACGAGAAGGAGGAAGAGGAGGAGGCGACAAATATTTCTAAGTATGCGATTGTTTGTCTCGGTGTAGAGCTGAGAGGTCTGTGAGTGACCACTAAAGGAGAATTTGCTCTTTTCGGTCACTCTATCCAAGAGCAAACACTAAAACCGAAGGTAAGGGAAACCAAAATAGTTGTTCCCAAATGACGAAATTTGAAAATTAAGTCTAATTGTTTAGTGCTAGTCAAAACAAGTCAGTTCTGACGAATGCCGTGGGAAGTGGCACCAAGCTTTCCCATCCAGGATCTGTGGTCACCTGGGTGGCACTCAGCCAGAACCAAACGTCTCAGTTCTAGTGCTTCAGCCCCGGCTCATCGCTAACACTCGAGAAACTTCCCGCTAGACCACAACACATTAGGAAGAACCACCATTGTTTGGGTCAACATGAGTGGAAAGGGCACCGCAGTAGAAGGACCAACGGTAGAGAAAAAGAGAAGAAAGAGGAGGAAGGGACAGAGATAAAAACAGAGCCGGAACATGTAATTTGAAGAGGAAAGTAGGGGCACGCCACTTCAGAGGTTTGGTTGAGCTGAATGAACTGAAGACAAAGGCCAGTGAAACATTCCCGTTCCCCGGGGCCTCGACTGGGCTAATTACGTCCTCCCAAAACAGCCTGCCGGAGAGTTCACTGAGGTCTTTCACAATCCCTCACTCTCACTCATTCAGTCAACAACTACGCAGCATGTGCAGGGCCCTGGGCTTTGTTCTAAAGAGGTAGAAAAGGTGAGCACAAACCCGAGGATAGAATCTTATCACTACTACTGTCAGTGGACACACTACTGTGACCTTTCAGTGGGAAGAGTAGAGCTTGATGGGGTGCGTTTTTAAAAATAAACACTTGGGGCACCTGCACAGCTCAGCTGGATGAACGACTGGCTCTTGATTTTGGCTCTGCTCTTGATCTCGGGGTCCTGGGATGGAGCCCTATGTGGGATCCCCACTCAGCGGGGAGTCTGTTCCTCCCTCTGACCCCTCCCCCTGCTCGTGCGCTCACTCTCTCAAATAAATAAAATCTTTTTTAAAAAATTAAAAAAATAAACATTTTATTTTATAATATTTTTAGGTGTATGGAAAAATTGTGAAGAGAGCCCAGACTTCGCATTTATCCCACATCCCAGTCCCTCATTTCAGCATCTTATATTAGTGTGGTACATTTGTCACAATTAATGAAGCAACATCAATCAATTGCTGTTAACAAAAGTCCATGCTTTATTCGGATTTGCTTAGTTTTTACTGAATGCTTTTTTGCCATTCCAGGATCCCAGCTAGGATACCACAGTGCATTTAGTCACTGTCTCCTTAGGGTCCTCACGATTGTGACAGGTGATAGCATACTTTTTTTTTCAGATTTTTATTTATTTACTTTATTTGAGAGAGAGAGAGTTGAGGGGAGGAGCAGTGGAGAGAGAGAATCTCAAGCAGACTCCACACTGAGTGCAGGGCACTGTGCGGGGCTCGATCTCACAACCCTGAGAACATGGCCTGAGCTGAAACCAAAAGTCAGCTGCTTAATCGACTGAGCCGCCCAAACTAAAGCAACTTCAGTTTTTCTTATGCTCCAGATAGGCTTGGTGAACTGATCATTTCTCTGTCCCTAGATGGATCTTAAGCTGGCCCCAAGACTTTTTCAGTCTCTCTCAAATAATATGTGCTATCAAATACAAAATATTATGTCCAGGACACTGTAATAATTGATCAGACCTAGGGGCAGGGGGACAGTAGAGAAATAAACAGAGAAGCTCGAGGACCTGGGAAAGTAGAGTATCATGGAAGCCAGGCAAGAGGGCTTCTTAAGAAGGAAGGGGCAATCAGATGCTAGAGAGAGGCTCTGACAGAGGAGGAGGAGAAAAGGACTTGGCTCTCAGGAGTTCATTTACGACCTTCAACAAAACCAGATAGTGGAGTGGCAAGAACGGAAACCACCAAAGACTAAGTTAAAGAGTGAATACGTGGCCAGAAAATGGGGCCACTGATTTAGATCCCTCTCTTGAGAAGCTGAGTGGCAATACAAGGCAAAAAATAGACTGACATCCTAAATGGATAGCTGCAGGTTTGAGGGAAGGATTTAGGGATTGGGGTATAAGGTAGGCAGCTTCTAAAAGGTTCCTCAAGGGTTTCCTGGATGGCTCAGTTGGTTAAGTGTCTGTCTTCCGCTCAGGTCATGATCCCAGGGTCCTGGGATCAAGTCCCACATGGGGCTCCCTGCTCAGTGGGAAGCCTGCTTCTCCCTCTTCCACTCTTCCTGATTGTGCTCTCTCTCTCTCTCTCTCTCTCTCTCTCTCTCTGTCAAATAAATAAAAATAAAAATCTTAAAAAAAATAAAAATAAAAGGTTCCCCTGAATCCTCCCTCCTGATACGCACACCCCTGTTCAATGCTATCCCTGTGTATGCATGCTGGACTAGTGATTTGCTTCTAGCAATCAGAATGCAGGAAAAGTGCTGGGAGGTTATGTCTGAGATTAGGCTATAAAAGCCAGTTATTTTTGTCTTGCTTCCACTGTCTTCCCCTGACTCTTCTCAGTTTGCGCACTCCGATGATGCAAGCTGCCATGTTATGAACCATCTACGGAAAGACCCACATGGCAAGGAACCAAGAATGACCTCCAGCGAACAACCAGCAAGGAACTAAGCTTGACAGCCCTTGAGGTACTCAGTGCTATTAACAATGGCACGAATGCAACGGGAAGCAGAGCCTTCCCTGACTGAGCCTTGATGTGGACGGCAGCCCCAGCCAACGCTTTGCAGCCTTCGAGAGACCCTGAAACAGAGGGCTCAGCTAAGCCACATCTCGAGTCCTGACCTACTGAAAGCTGTGAGATAAGGAATGTTGGTTTAAGCCACTAAATTTAGGATAATTTGCTACACGGTGCTAGGGACCTAACACGGCCTGGGTATCTTTGATAAGGGATGCCTGCACTGATTCAAGTTTCAAAATTTCCTGTCCTTAAGCATGACCTTGGAGTCTGTCAAAATGCAGATTCTGGGCACCGGACCCACGGATTTTTATTTTGGCACTGGGGATGCAGCACTAACTGGACAGCACTCACTGGGAAAGGACCCAAGAAATCACTCTTGTCAAATACCCGAGACGATGGTCGTGCAGGTGGGGAGAAAGGGCTGCATCTGGTGAAATAGAAACACCATGCAATTCAGAGACGTGGATCTTGATGTCCTAGAACAGCCAGTACAGGCATCCGGAAACCCTGGGGAAGATGGCCTTCAAGTCTTGACTTCTTGCTCCAAAATAGCAAGAAAGAACAACACTATAGGGAAAGACACACAGACATTTTGAAAGATGAAGGAGGAGAAGCTTCAGTCAACTCCAGAGGAAAGACGCGGAGCCATCTACAAAGCCTGAGGAAGTGGAACAATTGTTCAAGGTTTAAAGGGAGAAGAAAGGATTTGGAAGAAATAGACTCCTTGAAGAAGCTTTGGTAAGCCAGTAAGAATGTTTTAAACAATAGTAAAAGGATGGTGCGGGCCAGAGGATGACTAACGAGCATAATTTGGAGGAAAATGAGGGAACACGCTCTCCTCACTCTGTGAGCCATTGCAAGTGGGAGGAAGAAGGTCTATGTTGGAGAAAGTTGCCGGAATCGTATCGGGGGGGAAAGCCAGCTTCTGCTCTTATAAGGAAGCAGAAAGAAGGCTTTAAGGAAAGGTGAGGGGGGAGTTTGTCCTCAATAGGCTGAGGGTTCTCCTGGACTCAGTGGAAGAGTCCCATAGAGGGGAGGCACGCGTGTCCTGGTGGGAGTGGGGCTGAACTGGATAGAAAGAGAGGAGGACAGGAGACACTGCCTGAAGAGGTAAAGGCTGAAGGTGGGCTAGAGTTTCCCAATCATAACAGAAAGAGAAAGAGCAGATACCAGATAAGTTCTTTGAATTAACTGGTCCCCATAATCTAAGCTAAATATTGACCCATCATCAGCATGTACGGCTCCCCTAAGAGCAGGTCCAGGATGAGGGCTGACAGTGCCAGCCTCTTGCAGGGAGGCCTGCCTCTGAGAGCTGGCCTAGAGCAAGTTTCAGGCATCAGGAGAGCAACGAGACATGTCCACACTCAAAATGTTTAAAGTTCTATATCTATTCTTTAGAACCTCCCCCATGCATCTCACAGAGGAACTTGCCTGTAGTTAAGCGGATATGGAGGAAAGATCCCTAGGCTAAGGGCTCAGAGACTTGGGTCCTTGTCCCAGCTCCACCCCAACAAGCTATGTGACCTTAAAAAGCCATTCACCTCCCTGATGCCATTTGTACAGTGAGGGGGCCAAACCAGATGTTCCCTCAGAGTCCCTTCCAGCTCCAACATTGTAAGAGCCTGAAAACATGCAACCCTAAACCAGGTCTAGGAATCATGTGGTTTCGTTTTCGGAAATTTAGCTTCAAAAAAAGGAGGAAAAAATTTCTGCCCTTATCTGTCACCTTCTGGAGACTTCCTATCCATTGGTAGGATTCCCTGGGGAAATGTTTTGAAATAGTGGGCATTCACAAAATGAAATTCTGGGGATTAATCTGCAATAAGGGCTGCAAATTTTCTGAGTGATTTTTCCCAAATGTATGAGAAATCTTTATCCAATTGGATGTGGGGCAGATTCTCTTCTGAAGCATCCTGTTTGCATTCTCAAGGCAGGGTTTGGTAGGAAAAAAGCACTTAGGCCCAGATATCTTGCTACTTACTCATAAAGCTGTTGGGGAAGATGCACTGACAATGACTGGTGAATCACGTCTGGGTCATTTCATGTCTAAGGTTTTAAACTATCTCCAAGTATTGCCACACACAAATCTACATACACCTCACCACCAGAACCATGAGGCAGATTGCAAAAGAACTTCTGTCACATGGATGAAGCGAAAGTGGGACTTTCTCCTGACCTTCAGCATCCCTAAGGAATGCTCTCTCTCACCACCGCTCACTTCTCTGCTGGAAACCCTGAGGTCATTTAGTCCCATCTTACATCTTGGAAACTCAGGATAACCCAATAGATGTCCCAACTCATATCCCCAAACTCTACATGAAAGAGAAAAGATGAAAAACAGACATAGAAACTTCTTTTGATTTCCAAATGCAGGAATTTTGATTACCCTGGCCAGGCACTTGGGGACTTTGCTTACTTTTTCACAATATATTACCAGTAAAAAAATCGAAACACCCTTTACAATGGTACACTGTATATTTTAAATATCTTATCCTTTTATTTCAATCATTCAACAAATATATATTTAGCACTGTGCTAGGTGCTGGGAGGGAACTCAGTATCTAAGCAATGAATTAGTCACAATGCAATGAAATAAATTCTATAATAGTGGCATGTGAAAAGGTGTTCATAATTAATTCTGCCTCCGGGCAGGGAAGTTGAGGAAGGTGAGTCTTAAACAGTGAGTAAGAGTTTGAAGATGAGTCAGAGCTAGCCAGGTGCTGAATGGGATTTGAAGGGCATTCAAGGCAAGAGAAATGGGGAGAAGAGGAAGACCCAAAAATGTAAGACTACCTGAGCAGTACTTGGAGACCCACTAGTAGACTAATGGGGTTCAAAGCTAGAAAACAAAGGGATAGAGAGGAAGATAAGGAAGATAAGCAGGTTTAGGCCAGCCTGTGAAGGAACAACAGACTAAGAACTATGTCTTCCTTTTTTAGGCAACAAAGAGACAAAGATAATAATGATCATGATCAAATTGTTACATTAGGAAGGTCGTTCTGATAGCAATGAAGACAATGGGTCAGCAGGGAAAGAAGTAAGACAGAGGTCAAAATCTATCATAAGACCCTGTAGAAAAGATATACGTAGAACATATCACATTTTACTGTCACTCTTTCTTTTTGTCTCCTCCAATTCCCACATACAGATAAACTCCTGTGGACAGGAACCATGGTAACCGTTGTATCCCAGTCTAGAACACAACACCTGGCATCGTGTAGGCATGCAATAAATGCCATCCATAGGTGAATGAATGAATGGGGACTTAAAGTAGGCAGTAACAGTGGGAATGTAAAGGGCATATTTAAGAAATATTTTCTGTTCTTCAGAGTGGCTACACCAGCTTGCATTCCCACCAACACTGTAAGAGGGTTCCCCTTCCTCCACACCCTCACCAACATTTGTTGGTTTCCTGTCTTGTTAATTTTTGCCATTCTAACTGGTGTAATGTGGTATCTTACTGTGGTTTTGATTTGTATTTCCCCGATGGTTAGTGACGTTGAACAACACTGAATATTATGCTGCTGTTCAAGGACCTGAAGAGCTCTATTATTTGCTTTTTAAAATGTCCATGATATGGTTAAGGGAATAAACGCTTGCAGAAATATATAGTATTATACAATACCACTTTTTGAAAATAAAATACACACACAATAAAAAAAAGAAATATTTTCTGGGGAAGATCCTAAAGAATTTAGTCCGAGGAGAATGGAAAAGTCCAAAGTTTCCATGTTGTGTGATGAATAAGGTCCTTAAGATTTTTTTTAAATATAGGAGGCTAAGCAGGTTGAGAGAAAAAGACAATGACTTGAGTTAAAAACACATTGAGTTGGAGGTATCTGTGGGTCAGGGTCCTGAAGTCCAGTAGACAGTTGGAAATACGCATCAGGATCTCAGAAGAGTTCATTGGCTGATTTTTACTCATGACCATTCATAGAAGCAGTTGTACTAGATTATTCAAAATCTAGGGGTTTTTTTACGTGTGCTGAAAACTTTATTTCCAAAGAAAAAAGTAACTAAGAAAATGAAAACTGTATTCAAAGATCCCTACTTCATTATTCATGAAATAAAGGCAAAGATGAAAGGAGGAGCCAGAGATCATCTTCCACTCCTTGATCTTTGAATCTGTCACAGTGAAGTCTTCATATCTTCAGAATCCTAAGGGAAAGGTACCCACGAGCAGCAGTTCTCCAAACATTAGTTACCTGACTACTGGAGAGCATAAAAACAATAAATTTTCCAGCAGAAAACCCTAAGATTCTTCCCTTTGTTTCCTGCTCACACACCACTTCTAAGAATTCTCAGGTAGGAGATGCTTTCTTGTAACCATGGAAGATAATGGAAACCTAAGGCCATATGGTACCTGGAATGTGCACTGGATAAAGAGTTAGAAGAACTGGATTTAGTTCCTTACTCCACCAGTAATTGGCCATGTGACCTTAGGCAATTCTCTTTACCCTTTTTTTTTTTAAGATTTTATTTATTTTTTTGATAGAGAGAGATCACAAGCAGACAGAGAGGCAGGCAGAGAGAAAGGGAGAAGCAGGCTTTCTGCTCAGCAGAGAGCCCAATGTGGGGCTTGATCCCAGGACCCTGAGATCATGACCTGAGCTGAAGGCAGGCACTTTAACCTCACTGAGCCACCCAGGCACCCCTCTCTTTACCCTTCTAAATCATGGCTTCCTCACCTGCAAAATGAGACCAGTCTTAATTTTCTTCGTGTGTGTGTGTGTGTGTGTGTGTGTGTGTGTGTGTGTGTGTTTATCCTCTTAAACATTTACCACTGATCTAGATCCTTCCATATGTGTTAATTGTTAACTCATCCCTAGGTCCCTAGAGTTTTGCAGGTCCAACTCCAACTAATTCAGGGACTCAAGATGAAGCCAGATGACCATTCCACTGAAAGAATCAGTAATATGCCAAGGCACTTCTTTATTACCATCCTTTGGTGTATTAGACTACCCCCAAGAAGCCCTAAAAATATACACCTTCTTGTGTTTTAACTGGTGAACATTTTGGTACCCGGAAATGAAGAGCTACCATAATAAAAACATAAAATGTAAGGGTTGTGTGGGAACCAGTCAATGGACAGAGCTGGAACGGTTGTAAGGACTTTAAGAAGAGCACTCATGAAAGCCTGAATTGTCTCGAATAGACTGTCAAAACGGCCTTTGAGGACGTAGCTGGTGAGGTCTTAAAAGGAAAATGAGGAAAATCTTGTTGGAAACTTGAAAAAGGGGGATCCTTGTTATATGTGGCAGAAAGTTCAGCAGCACTCTCTCCTGCAATAAAGCGAAAAGTAAAAAAAAAAAAAAAAGTATTTCGTGTACTAGTTTATTTAGCTAAGAAGTTTGCCAGCCCTAGTGCTGAAGGTGCCACCAGCTTTTTGTGACTGCTTATATTAAAATGTGAGAGGAGACAGATGAGTTAAAAGAAGGCCTGTTAAACCGAAAGAAGATGGGATTTGCTGATTCTGAAGATTCTGAGGCTTCCCAAAAGGCAAACAATACGAAACTTAAGAAATTGCTCCCACGCAAAGATCAAATCCAAGACATTCTCAGGAAACAACTTCTAAAGGTGAAGCCAAGAGTATATCTGTAAAATCCTTTGTTAAGACCTCAGACAGTTAAAAGATGGGTCTTCAGGGTACTCTCAAACAGACAAAAGGCCCTCTAAAGAGTTTAAACATTTGCCTCCTGACACCTATAAATAAAATAGTATGGGTCCTAAGAAGCTTAAGGGCTTTGTCCTTCATCCATCTTAGCAGAAGCCCCAAGTAGAGAGGATTTACCTCAAAGAGATTTGTAGGTGTAGGCTTGTCAAATGAAGCAAACCTCAGTGAGATTCACAGGAGGACCACAAAGTTTGAGAGAATTTTACGGCCAGAAATACTGCCAGCTTGAACTGAAAGTGACAGGAATAGTATAAAATAAAGAGTCCTCTGAACCCCCAAACTTCTACAAGCAAGAAACAGGCTGAGAAAACCACTCAGCTGCAAACGCGTGATAACTTTCATGAAAAAGAGAAGGATGATTCCAAAGGAGGACTAAAAGCCCAGAGAATGGAATCAAGAACTACGGAAACTCATTTCCAAGCAGGAGTAGTGCTGAGTCCTAGTCAAGGAACTTAACAACATTTGTCTGGCTGGATTTCAGAATCGCTATGAACCAGTGAGTTCTTTGTGCCTCAGTTTCCCCATTTTCAAACAGGAGTGTCTGTATTGACTATCCTCTGCTGTGCCAACATTGTATGTTGTATGTGTAGGGGACAGATGACTTGTTTCTTTAGTTCATAGGTCTACAAATTGAGAGGAATTATAGTCAGGAAGCTATACTTAAGGGAACACCTGAGAACCTGGATCTGCTTTAGAAGATGAGATTCTGAACTTGGGGCTGATGCTATAATGGGATGAAACTTTTGTGGGCTTTGGGATGGGATGAGTATATTTTGCATGTGTAGGGCATAAGAATTATCGGGGGGCAAAGGACAGACTCTAGTGGCCAGATCCCAAGATGACCGTGTATGACCTTGTGCTTCCTGGTATTTACATCCCATGTAGTCCCCTTGCACATTGCACAAAGATTTGTCTGTGTGACCAATAGTATATGGCAGAAGTGATCGGATATCACTTCTGAGATGAGGTGATAACAGCAACTTCTGGCCTGGGTGCTCTCTCTTGCTCTTTCAGATCATTCATTCAGGGGAAATCCAGCTGCCATGTCATACACAATTTTATAGAGAGGCCTATGTGGTAAGAAACTGAAGCTTCCCGCGCTAACGGCCCTCATGAGTGACCTTGGAAAATCATCCAGCCCCAGTAGAACCTCTGGATGACTGTAGCCTTGGCCAAGAGTTGACTACAACTCATGATGGACCCTGAGCCATAATGACTCAACTAAGTTATTCCTGGATTTCTGACCCGCAGAAACAGTGCTTGTTTTTTTTAATATGCTAAGTTTGGGGACAGTTGTTATGCAACAATTGACAGCTAAGTTTGGGGACAGTTGTTATGCAACAATTGACAACTAAGAAGGTCAGGACAGATTTTTTGTTTTCTTCTCTTGTTTTTTTTTTTTTTAAAGATTTTTTTATTTATTTATTAAAGACAGAGACTGAGAATGAGAGGGGAGAAGGTCAGAGGGAGAAGCAGACTTCCCGCAGAGCCGGGAGTCCGATGTGGGACTCGATCCCGGGACTCCAGGATCATGACCTGTGCCAAAGGCAGTCGCCCAACCAACTGAGCCACCCAGGCCCCCTCTTCTCTTGTTTTTTAATTCTCAGGTGGGAGATGCTTTTTTGAGGCCATGGAACATAATGGAAACCTGGGCAGCTGTCCTAACTTGGACATTCTAAAAGGTTTGTTTATTTTGTGTCAACAAGTAGGCTCTTTTTTTTTTTAGGGGGGCGGAACTTAATGAGCTAATTCTAAAGTATGTATGGTAACTCAAAGGCCAAGGAGAGTCAAGACACTCTTGACAAAGACAAAGAGGGAAGAAACTTACTCTAAACTTATCACACTTATTCTAAAATCACAAAAATTAAGAGAGTGCAGGTGTTTGTGCAGGGATAAACAAACAGACCAATGAAATAAAATAGCAATTTCAGAAATTTACACATATAAAAACACTTGATTTGTGACAAAGGTGATACTGCAGATAATTAGGAAAAGTATGGTATTTTTCATAAATGGCACTGAACTGATTGGATATCCATATGGAAAAAAATAAACTGAACTCACCTCACACCCTACACAAAAACCGATTCTAAGAAGAATGTAGCTTTAAATGTGAAAGACAAAATAAAGATTTTAGACATTAATATACAGAATATTTTCATGACTGTGAGGAAAGATGTATTTTTTTTGAAAGATGTATTTTTTAAGCAGGAGTTTAAAAATGCATCAATCATAAAGAAAATAATCGATAAGAGCTAAAATTAAGAACACTAAAAATAAGAACATCTGCTCACCAAAAGAAAGACACAGTTAAGAGACTACAAAGGCAAGTCACAAAATAAAACAAGGTATCAGCAATTTATGTAACTGACAAAGGGTTTGCTTTCAGAAAAAAATATATAAAGAATTCCTATGTGTTAATAAAAAAAGATATACGGCCCAATAGAAAAATGTGAAAGAGATCTGAACAGGCACTCTACCAAGGATAATACCCAAATGGCCAATAAATAGGAAAAGTTGTTCAACTTTATCAGTCATCCAGAAAACATAAAATAAAACCACAACGAGATTGCTAGCTTTACATTTCTACCAGCATGGCTAAAATTTACAGAAGTAAAAATAATTAGTGTTGGTAAGAATTTGGAGCAACATAATTTCTTATCGCTGGTGGTTGCATAACTTGGTATAACCACTGTGGAAAATAGTGTGACGTTAAGTAGTGAGATAAAGACACTGATACCCGGTAACCTAGACATATAGCCAAGAGACACAGTCAAGAATGTTCATAGTAACTTTCTTTGCAATAGCCCAAACTAAAAGCAACCCAAATGTCCATCAACAGTAAATATGTATAATGAAATTACAGTGTATGTGTACAATGTAACATTATACAGCAATGAAATGTACTAACCCCAGGTGCATTTAACAACATGAATGAGACCCAGAAACCAGGCACAAAAGAAAAATTAGGGCACAGCTCCAGCTAGATAACCTTCAAAACAGACAAAACTAAACTTACAGCATTAGAAGTCAATGGTTAACTTTGGGGAAGTTTCTAGTGTGCAGACAGATGCGTGGGCACAAGAGATAGGCCAACAGTGTTCTTTTTCTTACCAGGTGGGAGTTACACAGGTATTTGCTTTGTTATAATTTCCTGAGTACATTTATTTTTTGTTAAAAAAAATATATATATATAGGGGTGCCTGGGTGGCGCAGTTGGTTAAGCAACTGCCTTCGGCTTAGGTCATGATCCCGGAGTCCCGGGATCGAGTCCCACATCGGGCTCCCAGCTCCATGGGGAGTCCGCTTCTCACTCTGACCTTCTCCCTTCTCATGCTCTCTCTCACTCTCTCTCTTTCCTAATAAATAAATAAATAAAATCTTTTAAAAAAAATTTATTAAAAAAAATATATATATAGTATAAATATATATAGTATATATATATATTTCTGTATGTGTTATAGCTTTTAATAAAAAAGTTAAAATTAAGTGCCTGTCATGTAGCAAGCACTCAGTTTCTACTCTTCTCTCAGCACCCCTGCACCCCTGAGCATACACATAGACTTTGTTCTCCCAAGGAACCCCGTGAGGAAAATCACAAGCTGTCACAGGCAAATATTGACCTTCCTCTCCCTCCCTATTTGGGACCAGGTTCCAGATGATTGGAGGGACCCAGAAGCAGATTCCTTCATCATTTCACCAGGCTCAGACTAAAGGAGGACTCACAAGCATCCTCATACGCCACTTCTGTCTGTCCCACGACATTGTAAACTGACACAACCAGTCTGGAGGACAACTTAGCACCGCTACTAAAGTCAAATTTACACACATTTCCAGTGACCCACCAATTCCACTTCTAAATACACATCTCAGAGGTGCTCTTGCACAGTACACAGGTACAAAGGTATTTAACATAGCATTATGCATAGTGGCAAAAGAAGAGAAGAAAAAAACCTGGAAGAAAAAAAAAAACCCTAAATATCCATCGATTTAGGCCCAGGTAAATAAATAACAGAGTAGTTATGCAATGAGCAGTTGTTACAATGAATGAACTAGATCTAATTTATTAACATGGATAAATTCAAAAATATAAAGTGGAGTAAAAAAAACAAGTTGTAGTAGGATGCCCTTTGTATACATTGAAGCATTCAAGACAATGCATGTTGATGATGAAGGTGTAACAAAATGACAGAGAGAGGACAAGAAAGTGGTTATTTGTGACATGGGAGGGTAACGGATTTGGGGAAGAAGGCTATAGCTGAATCTCTAATATTCTGTTTCTTTAACTAAGTATCTGAAACAAATATGGGAAAATACTAATGATCGCTTAAATCTGGTGGTGGGTATATTGGGTGTCTATTGCATTATTGTGTAGTTTTGGGTTTGAAATATTGTCTAACTTTGAAAAAAATGATGGATGTAAATCACCACTCTGAAAACATTCTCCAGGCTCCTTCCTCCTTCACAAAGGATAAATTGTCTGATTCTGCCAGGCTTTCCTTCTCCTTTGAGAAGCAAATGGAAATTTGACGATGAACATAAGTTGGCAGTAGGGTCATCAACTCTCCTCTTCCAGGCTATTCCTGACACAAAAGCATCTCTGACTTTGGCAGACCCCCTTCACCCTGCCCTATGCCCTGGAAAGCTGATCTGTAAAGACAACAGTCTCCTTGCCTTCTGGCTTCAGATGATGTTTGGTAGCAGAGATAGCTACAAGGAAAGAAAAAAAAAAAAAAAGACCAGGTATTTATTCCCTGGCTTCTTCCTGTAGCCCTACATGTTGGAAGTGGCTGTGTGTCTCTACTGAAGGCCCTGTCTCCTAAATGTGGGCCTCTCCTGGGCTCTGCTGTGGCTCTCACTGGGTTAGAGCCATCCGCCAGCCTCCCCTTTCTTCTTCAGGCCTGGGAGTGCGCAAGGGCTCCTTGTTGTCACTAGCCCCCGAGGCTTCACCATCGCTTCTGGTTTCCCTTCATTCTGACCACATCTTAAAAATAGTCCCCTCCTTACGCTCTCCTTAGTTTCCCCATTTGAATGTGCCTTCTCTTTCCTACTTGGCACCCTGACCTCACGGAGCAGAGGGACCTTCACAAAGCACATGGAGGACTGGGAGAGTCCAAGCCCTCAGGCGAAGTGCACAGATAAGGCTCATACCCAAGCAAGACTTGAATGAGGAGCAGAAACGTGTCAGTTTGTCAGAGAATTATGATGGGGGTAAGGGCGGATGACAGGAGTGGCAAGACTGAGGGAACAGCTTCAGGAAAGTCTTTTGTATTAGGATGACCACATGAAATTGCCAATATTACAACATTTTTTTGACATACAAAAAAAAGTCAACTTCATATGATTCAATCTAATAATAGGATTCAAGTTATGATGATCTTAATGATGGTCAGACTATGATGACTATGATGACCCTCTGGGGAGGGGGCCTAAAGGAGCAAGAAGAATCAAAAATGACCTTATGTCCAGAATAGTAAATGTCAAGGAAGGATGGGAATAACATTTACCTGAAAAGGATGAAAATCATCTTTGCAAAGAGGGATAAAATGTTCTATGTTTTATTTCTATTCAAACAGAACCTCGGGTCTCTTTCTGTTCTTCTTATATCTGTATCTGCAATCAAGCTGTTACCAAAAAAAATTAAATGCATACAGGTTTCCACATCTTGAGCACAGCCCTGTGAGTAGACATGTCCTTAATATTCTACCCTCTCCTTTCAAAATTAAAAAAATAATGAGGCATAGAAGTTAAGAGTCTTGCTCACTATTACACAACTGTGTGATCCTCCAATTGGATGTCTTGATAATGGAAAACTTCTAGAAGGAATGAGTTTGGGATGATTCCAATGACACAATTCTATGGAGAGAGGGCGAAGGTCATTACAGAGTAGAGTCAAGCCCTGAGAGAGACAAAGGAATACAAAGTTGCCTGGGGAGAGAGGCTGCTGAGAGTCAATTAGCTTGGCTGGAAGAGCAAAGAATGAATATGGCGGACTACTTCCTTTTCTTAATCTTATCCTTGGACCCAAATTAATTTTTTCTTAGACTTGTCAGGCTAACCAAATTTATTATAAGCCTTCCCAGCTTTGGGAAGAATTAAAAGATGGATGAGATATTTTTCCTGAGCTCATTCCCAGGCCCATAGTGATGCTTTTCAGAACTAATATTTTGACATTTAGTAAGCCAGGGAAATTAGGCCGTAGGCCCTACAGTTGACATTAGACAATTAAAAAAAAATAAATGCTGGTAATATTTAAAGTGGGAGCTGTTTTCATCTCATCATTTCTCTCCTGACATTTAAGTTAATATATAGTCTGGAACCAGATTTTCAGAAGCCTATGTTGAGGATGAGAGCAGCCTCTCTGGATTCCACACAGGTTGGAGAACTTAGCTATCCAAAGTCCCGGGCTTTATCTGATGGTCCAGTTTGGTGTAGTGTCTGGGCCTTTTGAAGCACAGGACAGGCGTGGAACTTTGTGCTTTGAGAATGAAGAGTAAAGTGAACCCTTATAGTAGCGGGGAGTGGGGGGACAGGGCTTGGTGACTAAGCCCTACACCAGTTTGAGGAGCTTGCAGACACACCTGTCTCGGTAGACAGCTAGGAACATCAGCAGTATTCCCAGCCAGAAGAACGGTAATATAGATTAAAGTCGTCCAGGAGGATGTCACTCATGAGACTGCCTGTTGGCTCAACATAAATTGGCAGGCCTATTGTGGTCTCTAGGACTTATATTTATGTATAAAATACTGAATTACTTACTTCAGAACTAAATCGGCAATCATGGCCCCATTCCTAAGCCTTTGGGCAGAACTGGAAAATGACCACAAGTCAACAAAATAATCGAAGAAATGTCCCCTAGGAGGGAACTTGGGTGATGACCTGGTTTTTAATTATCACCCTGAAAATGAGAAAGCACAAGCCCAGAGATAGTTAATGACTTCCTCAAGGCCCTAAAGCTAGGAAGTACGGTTTTGCATTTGATCACGAGTCCCTCAATGACTAGGAGCAACTGCTGGGTCTTCCTTCAGTACATAGTCTACCATCTCATGGTACTCAGAGACTTCTTCATCCTCTTTTCTTATACAAATATTTTCCTCTCCTTTTTTCAATTATTTCTGTCCTATGACTTTGTATTTGTCTTCTTGAAAGAGATTGTATGCATCTTAAAATTAGTATTTCAGTTTGGTGTGATTCGGGTCACATTTATTTAGGGTCTATAAGTGCCAGGCCTTGTGCATATATTAAGCACTCAGTCAATATTTATTAAACTGGACTATATATGGGAAGCCATTCTAGCATCAGCACATGAAAGAAGAGAAAATGTGGGGGACAGGGAAGGGAAATATAACCATGCTAATGCACTGGTCGTGACATAATTTGGTCCTAAAAGATTGTGGTGGTGATGATAGGAATAAAAAACACAGAAAAAAATGAGGAATTCATTTCAGAGTAAAATTGGATTCAGAAAAGAAGAAAAAGAGAGGAATGATAAATCATATTTTACACATTTCACATGGGAGGTACCAACTGGGCACACATTTGGAGAAGTCCCACAAACAGGGGGAAATGCATAAGTGGGACTCAGGCAGTAGTCAAGGTCAGAGCCTAGAGAGAAGATAGTTTAAACAGCGGAAGCAGAGCTTGCCTTTCTAGAAGTTAGTCCAACTCTCTGCTAAAATTCCCCTACTGCTCTGAAATATTTGAACTAGATCAAAGACTGACAAAGGTAGCAAAAATAGACAAAGTGAATAGCACAAGACCAGCAGCCCATGCAGTCTACCCTTGCCCATTGGCCCAGCCAGCATTCTTTTTACCCATCACTCTAAATGACCCGTCTCCTTCAGGAAGGCCTCCTGGTTTTGATGAGAACCACTAGGTTACCTGCCTCTTTTTCTAGATTGGGGCATGTCAGTCATCTCAATGGTTGTATTAGTGGTATACACCGGCACTTCATGGTAAGTATTTTCTGATGATGCTGATGGTCACCACACCACCCATGTGCCCATCTCCCCTCCTTTAGTTGCCCATCCTCCCACTGTTGTGTCCTTTCTCAGTCCCTGCTGCCAACACCCTTCCTGTCCAGGCTCCTTGAAGCTCTCATATCTACCCATATCCCTGATAAGTTCCAGCAAGGAATGAATTTTCTAAATCAAAATTTAAAAAATGGATTTATGTCACAAAGGAGAAACCTGCTTAAAATAGACCTTGGCTTTGTAAATACTGTGCATATGTTAGAGCTACTCCCTAAATGTGGCGAAGATCTCTGTTTGATAAACCTCTAACTCGATCTCATTTTAAATATTTGTAAAAGTTCCGCTAGAACATGCAACCATGGCTGGTGGCACTGATGATCAAAATAGAAGCAAGGAAATTGGATGAAAACAGCAGACCACTTGGGCCACCCAAGTGGGGAAGCCAAACCACAGAGGAGCAGGAAGCTTCAGGGACACAGCCCTCTGGGAAAACCTTCAGCTTCCTCTTTTCCAGAACAAAAATGTAGACGTGGCATGGTTTATCTTATCATGAAAGGGCTGCCCCACCCAAATACTGGAAGGTCAGGGGCTTTGTACACTGAATCCCAACAGCAACACAGTTTACTACCAACAACCACCAGTATATTGGAACTCGATGTCTTCTAGATTACCCAAACCTGCAAAATCTTGCCCAAAAGGTTTCCCCAAAACCTTCCCAGTCACATTACTGGGTCTTATGAGGAAGAACTCAAAACCTGAAACTCTCGAAGAATATGACTTGAGGAGTTGTCTTTCCGTGTGCTTAGCATTTTCCGGGCAATCCATCACACCTACTGTGCACCAGAGTGAAATGAGCAATTCAAGTCCTCTCAACCATTCCTTGACTTGGCGCTTACGTGAAGATGAGGAGGATTCCCGGCAGAACATTTCCCACCGCCACAGCTAACAATCGTGTCTTGTCTCCTAACGCAGCCCCTCCAGTAAGAGCCCAGGCCAGACCCCACCACACCCAGTAATGGGAACTCCGCTGACAAATGCTTCTCATCTGAACCCAATCCGTTTACGGGGCCTTATACAGAGCTACGAATGTGTTCCATATGCGCTCCGTCTCTGAAATTCTGAGGCCTCGGCCCCGAACCAAAATCATATTACTACCATCATTGTTGTTGTTTAACATTTGTTCTTTTTACAAGTGCAAAGTGCAGCCCAATCATTTCATTAGGGTCTTGTCCTCTGGAGCCCAGTCCCTGTGCAGAGACTGGCAACAGAGGTGAGCTGGAGAAGTGCTTTGGCCTTGGTGTAGCCCTGGTATTCTTTCCTCACCCAACCCACTCACCCCTCCACCCCTTAACCTTCCAAAGGAAGGGCTTGGCCTGAGGTCCGCCTGAAGTTTGGTTCGCAGAGCTGCCCTCATGCATAAATAACAGTGTGGCAAAAACAGAGAGAGCTCCAATCCCGCTGAACGCTGTGGGGACTGGTGGTACTCACAACCTTCAGGTCGCAGCGAGGAATGAGGACGGAAGGATGAACTGGAGTGCTCTCCTTCTCCCATGGGGAGGATGTCTGCCAGCTGGGGAAGATGATGGTCTGTGCGTCTGTGCCTGTTGGAGAACCTTCCAAGAAGAGGATAATCAGGTAGGTGATTTCTGGAGGGCAGTGGCCCACTTACAGCATTATCCCCAACTGTTTCTAAAATTCCAGGCAAAGAGTATCTTCCCCACCCCCACCCCTACTCTTGTGCACTCAGGCCAAGTTCACAGGCCTATCAGTGCACTTGAGTATTTCAAATCATTTTGATGGTAACTAAAACAAAAGGGAACTGGAAGGTAAGTTGTCTGTCTGTAAAATCTTTCAGAGTCCAAAAGAACAGAGCCATCCTTTGGGAGGAGCTCTCCTCCCCCGCCCCCGACCTATGTCCACCATCCATGCTCAGTGTGGCTCAGAATCCATGCTTCCAGAAGCATTCTGCGCTGCTCATATCAATCATTTGCAGCTTTCCCAATGCACTAAAAAAATGTGAACATAGACTTTTCTCAATCGGACGCATTTCTCCCATAAATTTTTGTTCCACCCTTGGTGCCTGTTACCACTTGCCTATTAGCTGGAGCTAGCATAAGACAAAATAAATGAATGAATAGACACTATTAATGAGGAACTCTGAAACGAACACTCTTGCATCCTTCAGCAGTTTGCTTTCTTGTGGCCTGAGCCGCTAATGTTTGCGGTTTAATACGATCATGTTTGCTGGGGGAAATCCCTCCTTGATCATTTGAAGAAATTCAAGAGATCCTATTATATGGCATTCAGAAAAAAAGAAAAAACCCAGATAGACTCCATGACAAGACATGTAGAGAGGATTTTGAGCCTGGTCTGGTTCTCACCCTGGGCAAGTTCTTCCACTGACCTGATCGCTCCAGCCTCAGTTTCCATAGCTGCCAAATGGAAGTAAATAGTAAGCAATCGATGGGGTAACACTCTGAGGACTAACGTGACCATGCTAGTGTGCCCAGATCGAGGCAGGCACTCAGTAAATGTCAGTGACTGTTACTCCGCGGATAAATGAATGTGCATTTTACATATCCCTAGCCCACCTCCTCACACTCTCGAGGTGACCCACAAATGCCATTCCTTTCCCTTCCCTGCAGCCAGAGGGCTATTATGCCACAGCTGCTCTGCCCTCAGACCTCCCTGAGCTCTGGGAGGTGCTTCACACCACTTGGCTTCGAGGCGGGTTTCTGAGCTTCTGCCCAGAGCCACCAGCTTGGGACAGACAGAACAGCCCCCAGAGAGCCCCAGGGAGCAGAAGCTCAAGTACAAGAGAAGCCCGAGGGAGAGAAAGTGTCTGCACACCAACAACCAAAGGCGTCCTGCCCCGGCCAAATCCTGCCGTTTCCTCCGAAGCCGCCCGAGCTCTCTCACGTGGGGTCCACCCAGGCCCCAGGGTCACCCTCTCACAGCTTTGCCTGGACCAGACCCAGGAGTCTGCCATTCCTGGCCCTTTAATCACATGCAAAGAAATGTAAATAGTTCTCCCTGAAACAAAGAACAAGTGCTGCCTTGCAGAAAGAGCTAACCCCTCAGAGATGCACAGCCTGGTGCTCATCACAAAGGTGTTAATCAGTTGGCAGAGAGAAAAGCTGGCTGGGGAGGAGTGCTGGCCTCCGGCCCCCTCCCCAAAGTGGTTCCAATTTTGGCTTCCTTAAGATGAATCTGTTTCAACAAGATTAAACAAGCATGGAATTTGGGAGGGAAAAGGAAGAAATTTAATAATAATAAAAAAAAAAAAAGTAAGAGAATTTTTCTTACCGAAAGACCCAAAACAAATCTAAAGTATAAAAGCAGCGTCAGCTCTTAGCAGCTAAAAACAAAACAAAACAAAACACCAGCTTCCAGCCTGAGAGTGTCAGTGTCCAAGGGAAATTAATTTCCTGGGGTCAACATATGACAGAAGAATTAGAAAGGAACAAGGACCCAGAGGCACCACCTTCAATTTGCTTTAGAAAAGGAGAAGGAGGAGGAGGAGACACAGAGAAAGCTTTCTAGCTCTAATGCATTTCTCCTTAGAACGCCTGCATTAGCCACTATAAAATAAGAAAATTATGTACTTTGTTAGGGCCCTGGAAACCTGGTAATAGATCCACACAAAAGGACTCAGAGTCAGACTCCTGATTCATACCTTCATCAATTTAGTCATTCGACAGACAGACATTTTCCGAACATCTACTTGGTGCCAGGTGCCATACTAGGCACTGGGGCTCCAACCAGGAACCTGATGGAAATGATGCCTTCCTTCAAGAAACGTCAAGACTCATGGGGAAGGGGCTCATAAACCCGTCACATTGGGCGCTGTGTAAACAGAGGTAACACAGTTGGCCCTGCCCAGAGGGGTTACTGAGGTAACGCATTCCTTCAGATGAGAGGTGACATTTACCCCAGACCTTAAAGAAGGAGTAGGGGTTCTTTAGGAAGAAGAGAATCAAGATCTTTTTAAATGGTGCCCAGAGGCGCCCCTGGGCATGCCATGTGCTGGGTCCTCCTCCCTGGGGAGGAAAGATGGCTGTGTCTAGGCTGCCAAAGCTTGTCCTACCATTTTCTACAGCTCCAACTTTGCCCTGTACATACCGGAGCTTCTCAGAAGGTGGAATGACATCGTGAAGAGAGCACTGGATTGAGAGCCAAGAAACCAAAGGATCTGCCATTTCCTAGCTGTGTGACTTTGGGTAAGAAACTGTCCCACTCTGATCCTCAGTTCCCTTCTCTGTCAAATGAGAGAATTGAGCAAAATGAATTTTTTTTCTGAGAGGTGAAATAAATTGAGGCTGGAAGCATGGTGTAGAAGCAGGTTGCAAAGCTGTCCATAGGGAAGGTCCCACGCTCCTAGGCCTTCCGACTGATGTCATCTAGGCGCTGCACGTCCATATTTGGGCAAATGGAGGATGGATTGGAAGGGTGTGAAAGCCATCACACCCTTCCAATCCATCCTCCATTTGCCCACCAAACAGTGAAGGGATTAGAGTGCTTCTGGGATCCAAAGCCCCAGTAGGATAAAGCTAACACTCCTCAGCATGGAAGAGAAAGACCCTTCAATATCTATAGTCTCACATCACAAATGTTATAACTAGATGTTCCAGCTCTGACCGGCCCTCTGCTTCCCTGGCCCCAGTGCTCCTAATACGTGATGTGGCCTCACACACCTGCTCCTTGCCCATGGGGCTTCGTCTGTCTGTAATGCCCTTTCCCCACCCTTGCTCACTTGGTAAACCCCTGTTCACTCTTTAAAACTTGTTCAAGAATGACCACAGCAGGGGCACCTGGGTGGCTCAGTCAGCCGAGTGGCTGACTCTTGCTTTCAGCTCCGTCGTGATCTTAGGGTCATGGGATCAAGCCCCAGGTCAGGCTCCATGTCCAACCTGGAGTCTGCTTGAGAATTCTCTCTCCCTCTCCCTCTGTCCCTCCTCCCGCCACCCTCCCTCTGTCAAAAATAAATTAAAAATTAAAAAAAAAAAAGAAATGATCTCCTCAGCAAAGCTCCTTCCCAGCCCTGCTCATCAGCCCATCTTGTACATACTTCTACCCACGCCTGGGACACTGGATGTAGCTACTACCTTACATGACTCTCCCCACAGAAGATAACTTCTCAAGAACAAGGGCTCTGAGAAAATGCAAATCAAAACCCCAGTGAGATGCCGCGTCATGCCAGCCAGAATGGCTGGTATCAAAAAGGTAAGAAATAACTAGCATCTGTGAGGATATAGATAGAAAATTGTACATATTGGTGGGAATATAAATGGGGGTAGCCAGAATGGAAGACAGTATGGAGATTCCTGAAAAATTTAAATCTAGAATTACCATATGATCCAGAAATTCCACTACTTAATGTTTACCCAAAGAAAGCAAAAACATTAATTTGAAAAAATATATGCACCCTCATGTTCATATAGCATTATTTACAACAGCCAAGATACAGAAGCAACCAAGCATCCATTGATAGAAGAATGGATAAAGAAGATATGATATGTCATAAAAGTCATAAAAAAGAGTGAGCTCTCACCATGTGCAACAACATGGATGGGCCCGGAGTACATTATACTAAGTGAAATAAGTCTGAAGAAGACAAATACCGTATGCTTTCACTTATAGGAGGAACACAAAACAAAGAAAAAACAGAAATGGACTTACAAATACAGAGAACAAACTAGTGGTGGCCGGATGGATGGAACAGGTGAAGGGGATTAAGAAGTTCAAACTCCCAATTGTAAAAGAAAGACATCACAGAGATGAAAAGCACAGCATAGGGAATATAGTCAATAGGACTGTAATAAGGTTGTATGGTGACAGATGGTAATCACACTCATTGTGGTGAGCATTACATAATGTACAGAATTGTCAAATCACTATTTTGTGCACCTGAAACCAATGTTCCATTGCATATCAACTACACCTCGATACTACGACATTTTTAAAGAACTAAAATATTTTAAAAAGAGAGAACAAGGACTGTGTCTCCATGACACTCGTTCCCTTAGCTCCTAGGACTGTCCCCGGACAAAATGCCTGCGGACATAGAATGCCTGTCCCCGGACATCAGTAGAGCTGATCACCTGTGGTTTTATTTAATTGTTCTGGTTGTGCGTGCAAATAATATGGGACAATTCTTTGACAGTCTTTCGGGAACTAGGGTCCCTCAGAGCTAAGTTAGATGCCAGGAGAGAACTGCCCGGCATAGTTTGGTGGCCCATCACCTTGTATATTCCCAACTTCTCATAACCGAACACCAGACCACGGCGGGACAGGTGGGAGAGTGGACCCCTCACACTTGCCCAGCAACCTGTCACTTTCATCTCATTTTCATTTCCTAGAAGCAGCCCTCCTCCCAGAGCAGAATGTCTCCCCAGCACCCTGGAGTGCTGCTTATCCAGATCCAGCTGCCAGACCATGTCCTGGGGGAGCCTAGCCTGTTCTGGACTGATCCAGAAGAAGGCTTCCTCGCATTTCCCATATAATCCTGGAGTTTCCTGTGCTCCTATTGTAGTAACATCTCATTCCAGAGAAGGGGTCTCATGACCAAGGAGAGGGGAAGATGTGATTCAAAAAGCCTGGAATTTCTCAGAGATCATCAAAAAGCCATTGAATAGTCAACTACAAACAAGGTCTCACAATCTGCTTTCTACGTCACTCTGTTTTGATCTCCTACTCAGTGCAGAGACCCTTAAAACTCTCCCTTTTAACCATTCCCAACAAGCCTGCCAGTGGACGGCGGCCTCTTTCTCAGCCCCACCCCCGCCCCCATCCGCCCTCTGACTGCACGACTCTCAGGGATAATCTTAGCCTCTCTAGCTCTTTTACTTTCTGCTGTTTTCTCTCTTAACCCCACTCCCCAAATGCTATACTACAAAAGAAGGCCCAGAAGCTTCCTTGATTTTGAAAGCACTGATATCTTCCATTCCTCTACTATGCAGTGGTGGAAATAGAAGCAGGCACAGGACAGCAAGCCTTCACATGTTCCCTTTGTCTTTTCTTCTGCTGTCTACACAGCCCCTGGTGCTTCATCCAACCCCAAATGCCACAATCACTCTGATCACCCTCCTTTTGATACTGGATACCGTCCTTGGATGATTCCCATTATCTTTAAAAGGACGTGCCCATGACAGAACACAGTGATTCAAGTGTGTTTTCACAACACAGAGCACTGTGGAAGTTTCCATGAAGAAGGAACTCTACTAATGAAGCTAAAGAATGCATTGCTTTTTCAACATTCTCTACAGTTGAAAGTACTGCCCAGTTCAAAGCTGGACACCAGCTTTCAGAGGTGGGCGCTGCGCTCTGTGGGGGGTAAGTTGATGGGTGTGCACCCTAGCACGTCAGAAGGGGCTGAGCACTCAGGCCCGCCACCCTGTGTGTGACTGGAGGGGCTCTGGGGGCATCCCCACCCCTCCCACCAAACCACGCCCACTGTCAGGGCACATACCACGTGACTCAAAGGCACTGAAAGCAATTGTTAAGATGCCACCACGTCGATAGGAGGCTGAGACCCTCAAACTTGCTACAGTTAGGGTTTTAGCCAGAGAGAGTTCAGATGTTATTGGCTAACCCTTAAGGAAGGAAGGAGAGGTGGGAATCTGTGACTCTTGGGGGTTGTGGTTTCCATCCAAGGGGGCGTGAGGTAAGGGAAGGGTAGTGAGAAATACAAAGGATGCATCCACCAGGAGTGACGGGAGGCTGGTAAGGGTGGCAGAGCCCCTATGGCTGCCAGGGAACTCGCCTCGGAAGCTGTGTAAGGAGGAGTCAGCCTCTGCGGGCTCCCAGCGAAGCACACGGCGACAGTGCCCTCTAGCGGGAGCAACAATCGCTCGCCCCCCCTCAGCGCTGCTCAGAGGGCCGGGATCTACGGACAGTCACCTTCTCTGGGCATGTGAACCACAGATACTGCTGGAGTCCCCACTGTGCGCTAAACACTACCACAGACCAGCGAGTGAGACATCATTACACCCTCAAGAGGATTTCGGGCTGGCTGGGGAGGCCGGACAAGTCATGGTGGCGTGTGTGTGTGAGCATGTGTGTGTGTGTGTGTGTGTGTGTGTGTGTGTGTGTGTGTCTCAAGGGCGTGTGCCAGACAGGTAAGTGGGAGGCCTTCCAGACAGAATAGCACCTTCTGGCGGTGTTCTAGTCCCCTGTGGGAGAAAGAGAAGGTGGGGACCACAGCCAGAGAAAAAGCTGGAGAGGGGAAAACTGGGTCAGATAAAGGAGGGTTTGGCCTTCATCCCAAAGGTGATAGAAGCCAAAGAAACATAAATCAATTTTACAGATTTAAAAGGTTTTCTCTGGAGTCATCTGGGTGGCTCAGTTGTTTGGCATCTGCCTTCAGCTTAGGCCGTGATTCCGGGGTCCTGGGATCGAGCCCCCCATCGGGCTCCATGCTCCTCGGGAAGACTGCTTCTCCCTCTCCCACTCCCCCTGCTTGTGTTCCCTCTCTCACTATATCTCTGTCAAATAAATAAAATTTTTTAAAAAAATAAATAAATAAAAATAAAAGGATTTCTCTGGTAAAGGGGGTAGAAGTGGAAGCGCAAGGAAAAACCAAGATCCTAACCCAACAATGTCAAAGGCATGGAGGAGGAGATGTGAAGGAAGGAGGGTCTATAGGCCTGGGTTGTAGATGAGGTGCGAGGATAAAGGACACAGTTTAGCATGACCGTTATGTCACCTGTCAAACCAGAAATAAAGAGAAGGAACAGATCTAGATGCAAGGTGAGCTCAGTTCTGAACAGGTAGAATTGGATGTGCCTGAGGGACAGCCCCGAGGAAAATTCTGGAAGGCAGCTGTACATCTGACTATTCAGTCTGGAGCTCTGGGGGGTGAGTTGGGGGTTGGGGGTAATCTGTGGCACTGGAAGGGAAACTGTCTCAAGGTGCACGGTCTATAGAGGAGAGAGCTGAGGACAGACCCTCAGGGAAAGCTCATTTGTAAGAAGCTGGCAGAAGAAAAGTTGCCCCCCCGGGGAGACTAAGAGGAATGACTGAAGTGGAAGGAGAACCAGAAAGGACTGAAGCCGTGGAAGAGAGCTTCAAGAAGCCTGTCGTCAGTCTTGTCCAGTGACCACCAGGACTACGTGTCTCACGATGGGTTGAAGAGTACCTGCGGCCTAACACACTCTTTTAAACTTGGATTCTGAAAATGTCAGTCTTTTTCCTTCTACCACTCAGCACCCAGGGCTACCCAGGTACCCTATCTTCTAGAGGATGCAAACCCTTGGTTTGATAACACTCCTCACAGGACTGTAAGAATTCAATAAAATCATTTATGGAAAGCACCTAGAAAATTGCCCGACACATAGCAGGCACTCGACGCTAGCTCCCTCCCCCGCTTTGATAAAACAATGAGGAAAATAAATCTAACAGAATACAGCCCCACACTGGATTAGCCTATGTCTGGGCTGACCAGGTCATGGCTCGCCCCTCTGAACATGGTAACAGAGAGTGGACTCAGCTCCTGTGGACAAACCCCCACCTGAGGTTTAGACCCATTAGTGACCTCAGTGGTCCATCACCGCAGAGGTACAACGTAAATATTATCCTTATTCCTTTTTACAGATGAGGACATTGAATTTCTGAGGATTATGTAATTCTCCAAATGCCACACATTCTTTCTCAGGAACCGGGGTCTGTTTTTAAACTATGTCATCCCCAGTGTCCTTGAAGATTTAGGAGGACTAGAGAGGAACACGCATGCACGCACACACGGACTCTACTGGACGGCAGCCACTCTGAGCAGGAACCCAATATTTCCTCAGCTCTGCAGTGAGTTCATCACCTCATCCTTATTCAGCTCCCCTCTTTCCTCAGTTTCTCCATCCGGAAATGGGATGAAACAGCCTATGCCTCCCGCTTCCCTCCAGGGAGTGGTCCTGATGAGACCATGTCTGGATTATTGGCGCGGACAGAGGGAAGGCCAGTCCCCCTCCTGACTTCCAGAGGATAGGCGTATGCAGGAGCACAAGCCAATGTCACGATGGCTGCCTGATTACTTTGCTCACTTCTGAGGCCTGGAGCAAAAGTGAAGGTGAGGGGGTTGTTGACAGTTCTCCACAGGGAGCAGTAAGGAAATAAAAGCTCAATTTCAATGGTAAACTCTCAAAAGGAAAGGTGGTAGGCCAACTGTCCAGCTACAGCCAAATTAATAAGATCTGTAAATCATCACATGGATCTTGGAACGTGGGTCCTTTACTCTGCCCTCGCTCCCCAACTGTATCCCTACTTCTCATTTTAATCTCACTCCAAGTCCAAGTTCTGAATCTAAACACAGAAGCTGGGACATCTTAATTGGACATAACCCTCTTGATGGGGTTCCTCAGAAATATCTCATGCCTTGAATTTGTCAATCTCACACTTTCTTCCTCACTCATCATACATTCTTCTCCTACCTCACTGTCTCACTGCCCTCCTCTTTCTCCACCATCTACACACACACACACACACACACACACACACACACACACACCCCTCTAGCTACTTTAAGGAGTCCAAAGAAATGAGCCACCCTAAGGGCACCTCAGCACCTCAGCCTGCAGAAACAACACTCATGTGCCTGGAATGTTCCCCGGCCACCTCTTTGCCAAGCCTATCTCTTTCTCCAATCTATCTGCTCCTGAAAGCCCACTTCCTCTGCAAGATCTTCTTGGATTAATCACAGAAGCAGTTGCCCCTGCCCCGCCCTGCCTCAATATGTATCTTAAAGTTGTTCCTGCAAGCTACTTTCTTACCTCAATTATTCATTCATCACTTTTTCTAGCCTCCAGAATGCACTTACCCTTTATGTGTGACTCGTGTTTATTCTCCACGGGCACGTTATGAAACTTTCTGATGCCTTCCCGTGAGCATGTATGTGTCCATACTCATCTGTCAGCGTGGCAGGAAGGGGAAGCTTTCTGCGCAGCACCAGACAGGCATTAGTACGGAATTTGTGAAGATGGCAACAACACTGATCCCACTCAACAATTATGTGTTGAGCTGCCCCTATCTGCCCATCTGTACGCTCATTTGGCCAGGGTTGGGATTGTGACAGAGCCAGTAAAAACTACAAAGCAAAATCCTTACAAGAAGAACATAATATCAACCCTTGGATGTCATCGTTCCCATTTTACAGATGGGGAAATAGAGGTTCGGAGATGCTCACAGCTGGCCAAAGTTCCCACAGCACAGAGCGCCCAAGCAGGCGCTCCTGGCTCCAGCCCCAGGGTTCAGGGCAACAACGAAAGCGATTCACTGCCAGCACAAACATAAGCCTCCGAGGGCAGTGAACAAAAGTGTCGGTGGTGGGGGGCTAAAGGGTATGGGGAGATGACTGGAATCCATGTCGGTGGGGCGTCTCGGGGCCGCTGAGAGAAGCACCGCTCACTGAGTTGCTGCCCTCCCGGCCACATGTCCCCCACTCCAGGACAGCATTGCTGGCCACACTGGACACAGGGAACAGCACTAGCACCCCTCAATACATCACTCTCTGGGCACAAGTATTGGGAAACCATTTGACTTTAAATGACACCCACATCATGAAGGAAACTAAAATTAGCAGTCTCTGCTGCCATGACCCATTTGTTCTTCCAGCTGGACTCTCCGGGAGGGGAGCTTGGCTTGCCCGGCCGTCCCGTCCACCCCATCACGGCCCGGCTGCTCTACGCTTGGAGCACTGCCATATCGCAGCCGAGTCTGTAAGTGCTCTGAAATGAAGATGCACGTGTGTGCGTGCGTGTGTATGTGTGTTCGTGTGTGCACGTGTGGACATCCCCTGACCTTCATGCCCCAGGAGCCTAGGATGTTACTTAGGCCACTCTGTGTGTTGCTTGCCTGAGACAGAAAGTGACCAATGCCGCCTCTCTTCGGGGGTGTTTCTTAACTGGCACGTGGGTGCGAGAGCCCAGGAAAGCCAAGCAGCCTGGCCTCAGGGGAGGCGCAGCCGTGAGGGTTGGTCCTGGGTCTGTGGCAGCCCCAACGGCAAGGGTCATACATCATCCAGCTGATGGGCCACCACGAGCCGGACTTGGCCTCCTTCTGTGCTTGCCCCTCGTTTCCCACCTGTGAGCGGCTCTCTGGCCGCCTCTGGGTAGCTTCTCCCCACCTCACAGCCTCTGCTTCTCGGAGCCTCTTGCCCATGTCCATCCCGACCGCCTGCCTGCAGCATGTCATGATCTCACAGTGTCAGCTTCAACGGCTAGCTCGCTCTCCAGCTTCGTCTGAGTTCAGAGCAGTTCGAGGGGACATTCCCGGGCCTGGCTCGTCTTTTCAGACAAGCCAAGTCATGGGCGGCTGAAGGGAGAGTGTCACCTCGGGCAGACGCTCGTCTGATCCGGGCCAGCCTGGTACAAAATGAAAGCTCTGGGCTATTTCCCAGAGCAAGTGGCTGTGAGCGGGAGGCCAGCGGGACAATGCGGTGACAGCCACACCCGGGGCACTCACTCACAGGTGACCCAAAGCCAGGCCCCGGGTCCTTCTCACCTGGGAAGCCACAGCAGCACCTCAACCCGATCCCCACTCCCACGCAGCGCCGGGACTGAAACTCTGGCTTTGCCATGCATCTCTCTCATTCTCTCTCTTTCTCCCTCAGCCTTTAGGTTACTCTCTGGTGCTCCCACTGCCCATCTTCATTATCTAGGTGACTCATCAACCAGACTGCAAAATCCTCAAGGCCAGGGAGGATCTCACCTTTCCTGCTATGACAAAGCCCTGAGTATAATATGATATGCAGGCCAGAGGCATGAATGAATGAACGTATTAACTTAGGGAGGAAAAAAAGACTGACCAGACGACTTTCTGAAGCCAGAGAGCCTACAGCTTCCTGGACAAAGGGGGTGTCCTCTGCTCTGGCCTCAGGCTGCAGGCAACTGAGCCCTCAGTGACCCCAGACACCCAAGCCTACAGGGTCCGAGGAAAAGGCTTCCTTGTCTCTTAGATCGTGCTCAGAGCCCACATGGAGAAGTAACCATCTCATCTGGTTCCTGGGAATCAAGCCAAGCCCAGAAAGAAAGGGGCCCAAGACATTAAGAAAAGAACATCTGGGTGAGCGGGGACAGAGGTGGGGGGACCTGGGGGAGGCAGAGAGAGGGCCATCCTGGAGAGTCTGCAGCACTGCCCGAAAGCTGGGCCTGTGCTCTGGGCCCGTGGCTACCCCAGCTGTGCGCTCTTGGCCAGTCTCTCATCAGGGTTGCCATTCACCTCCGTAGTCCTTCCTGATTCCGAGGGGTACTGAGAAAGTCAGACACAGTCAAACACGTCAGATGGGTGTCATTCGTGCCGCCATCGTCACCGCAAGCCAGAACCTGTGCCCCAAGTGGCCCCAAGTCCCTCCGGCTCTGCTAGCTAGGACAGACATGCTCACCCAGACATACGTGTCAGGAACACAGAGAGTGGGGAGAAATCAAGACAAGACCCAAACACTCACGTGTGTATAGATCCTGTATCGAATGAAGCCAAGCGGTTGTTTATCTAAAACACAGGACTGTTTACAGGGTGCAGCCCATGCCCTGAGCACACAATCGCCTTGAAAGGAAGAGCGCGGAGTCACGGCAAGCCACCATCACGGGTTCAGGTGCCCCACGTGCCATGCCCCACATACTGGTCAGAGCAGCGTTGACAGCCTTATCTTCTCTTCTGCAGAGAAGGAAATCGAGCGTGTGGGAGAACTGAGGCCTGAACCCAGCTCCGTCGGAGTGCAAAGCTGGGACCTGTCCACTCCAGAAGGCTTAGAGAGTTTCTAGGCCAACCACCCTTCGGAGCAGTCTGGGAAAACCACAGCGGGCTCCTCTGGCCAGGCGGCTCGCCATGCCCCAGGGCAGCACAGACCCTGCTTGTGGACGGCTGGGACCCTGAGAAACACTGCCGAGAGGGCACATTCACCCCCGGGGAAGCGACACGGCTGCAATCTCCCTCCACGCTCTGTACCAAGGGACCTGCCCCGGTCCTCAGAGAAGCCTGAACAGCCTGATTTTCACGACTGCCATTCAGATCCCAAGCAGCGCGTTCTGTTTTATGAACGGCCCTTGTTTTCAAGACTGAGAACCCCCGTGATCGAAACACTTAAACCAAAACAAACAAACAAGCAACAAAACCACCCAGGAAAGGACTCGTGACCCAGCACTGCAGGATCTAATTGTCTCCCCAGCAATCAAAGAGAGGTTGGTGACTTGTGAATCAGTCTTCGCTTCGGGGCCTTGGCGAGACACCCACACTCATAAACTGGGCTTCCGGGCCTTTTCAGAGATCCTAAGGCCAAAGCCCCACTCTTCTTCCCATGAAGTGGGGCATTTTGGGGTGGGCAGGTGAGCCCAGTGGTGAGGAGGGTGCAAAGTTGGAAACGCCAGACAAAGGGGCAGCTGGAAACACTTCATGCTGGGGCCCATGGCCTCTCCATCCCGCTGTGGTCCTGTGTGTTGTGTGTGCTGGTGTTTATCATCACTTGTATGGAGTTGGCTTGTTTTTGCTCAACCAGCACCTCCTACTTTTCAAATATGTGGAAAATAATGAAAATGGCTTTAATAACTGGGATTACTTTTTTTTTTTTTTTTTTTTTGCCACAGCTTCCCCTGAAAAGATGTCTGGAACCCACAAAGAATGGTCAGATAAAACACAAGTGGGGACCCATTCAGGACCAAGCTGTAGGACCACTGGTCCCCTCTCAGAATCTGCAGGCCCCCTAGGGCCCCCGCCGGCTCCCCTCGAGTGACCCAGGCAGAGGAACTTTCCATCGAGGCGGGACCTGACTCAACCTCTCCCAAACAAACCAGAAACCAGCCACCAAGCTGTCAGCACAAGAGTTTCCATAATGAGAAGCTTCCAGGAAAGCCCCGTAAAACCTTTACTGTAAATTCAATAAACTGGATTTCCAACATGGTGGCTGGGCTGGGGAAGCCTGGGGCCACACGCAGCCCTCCACCCCTCCCATTCCTGCCCTGAGGAGATGCAGCCCCGCCTTCCCCAAGTCAGTGTGCCCGTGCTCTCACGCCTGCCACACCACCAGAGCAGCGAGGGCCAGGTATGCAGAGAAGCCACAGCGAGGGACTCTCCACACAGTGCTCAGCCACTCATGGGGTTAGAAATCCAGCCCTCGGAACCCTTCCAGCACACCCAGGTGCTTCAAGGACTTAGCCCCCCGATGCTTGTCGGAGCCCTTCACCTGCTTTTTCTGTGCCCCGTACCATTAGCCCAGTCGAGGAACCGGCCATCTAAGACCATGTAAAGGAAATATACCCCCGGGGTATATTGTGACCAAATCATAGCCTTTTTCCCCCATCCTGTTCGAAAACCTCACCCCTCACCACGATTCTCAGCTGAATGCCTCACACTACCCAATGTTCCTATCCACACAGCTTTCGCCCAAACCCAGTGAAGGGGGTCGTGCAGGAGGGTCCGACACTTGCAGAGGGGTGTGGACAACCCAGCCTGGGCTCTGCCTGGAGATGCAGAGGCACAAATCTGGGGCCTCCAGCTCCGTGCTCAGCCCACCTCACCAGGGCAGGGAGGGATCAGGAAGGGTCACAGCAGAGCGTGAGTAGACCGTGGAGGGGACGGCTGCGTTGGCAGGAGCCGGCTAATCTGGGTTTGATCAGAAAGTCCCGCCCCTCAAAGCCTCGGACTTCAGAGATTCTCCAACTCTACACTCGCATTGTGCAGATGAAGAAACTGAGGCACAGAGAGATAGAGCAACTTGCCCAAGGTCCTGCATTCATTCTTTCACGCAATCAAGAAGCCACCTGGGGGCCAGGCACAGTGCCACAAAGGTCGGGCTCCTGACTCCAGAGGCCTCCCTCCCCAGCACCTCCCTCCTATGGGAGAACACAGCAGGGCCCTACCGAGTGTGTCAGGCAGGAGACCGAGGGGCAGCACACAGTCTAGCAGAAGGGACGCTGGACTCCTGGGAGACTGAGGTCAATGTGGGCCTAAGCAGACGCCTCCCCTCCTGACCCTGAGCCTCTGCTTTGCACAATAGACCAAGTAGTTAGAATCTACCTTCTGCACCCCACCTCCCCCATTGACAGCAAGTGTCAGATGAGATCACGTGTCAACCTGTGAATCACTACCTAAGGTAGGAAGTGAGGAAGAGGTCACAGAGAGTAGGTTAGCCCAGGGAGGCCAAGGCAGCCCCAGCATCCTTGAGAACACAGATGCATGGTCCAGGCCCCCACAGAGCATCTGGGGATCGAACCAGGCATACTGACTCACTGGACCCCTGCCGTCTGAGGCCGAGACGTACCAGCCTGAGCCAAGTCGCCGATGCCTCCGAGAGCGGACAGAAAGTGAAAGGCACAGTGTGCACATCTCCTCCCCCCGAGGCCACAGGGTTTCATATTCCTTCCCTGCCTCAAGAGGACCGCAGAATCTCCTCTCGGGCTGCAAGCCCGTCTGTCTAGAGGACTTCCCGCCCCCACTCTGCAGACACTTGGGGTGTGGATTTTTTCCACATTTTTTCAAGCTGCTGTTTTGGGAAACTATTTTCCTCTAGCCCTGGACCAAGGACAAACGAGTCAGCGCTTGCCATTGCGAGCACGGAGGGCAGCCAGGCTTTTGCCTGGAGGCCTGCGGGGTACCACGCAGTCTGTACTTTTCCATGAATGGAGGGAAGGGGGCAGCAGCAGGGACGGCCTCCCTAAAATGCTGCCTGAGCGACCTAGCATCCCAGAGACTTTCCCAGTTGGCTTTGGGGAACTTACTCCTACCTGATCCAGCTGTGGCCGAGGCCCCGATGAGGGTAGGGATTCAGACTTTCAGGCCTGCTCTGAAAACAGGAGGTAGTCCTGCCGCCCCAATCCTGGGCTTCTCTCCCTCCCTGGAGCTGCGTGGCAGTCCATCAGCCTGGGTTTCCAGCCTGGGCCTCGCTGCCTTCCAAGTACCTACCCATTATTCGCATGACTTCAGTATCCCCAGCTTTTAGGGCTGGTTCGGCCTCCCCAGTAACCTGGGGGTGAACTTTGGCTGTCCCAATTCCAGAATCAGATGGAGAACGTGAACTCCTGCAGCAGCCGACAGACCAGGATGACGGCAGAGTGTCCCAGGGGACACAGGCCCCATGCAGAAGAGATTAAACACGTGGAGGTTGGGGTCTGACATACTTGAACTCCCCCGGCCCTGTCACTTGCGGCTGCTGTTACTTCTCTGAGCCTCAGCTTCCTCGACCGTGAGAGGACTGATGGGTCTTAACCTCAGAGAAGTGTAGGTCGCACTAATTAAGGTGACACATATAAAAAGTGCTTGTGCCTGATACAAAATCGGAAATGTACTATCATTATGAACAGGTGGGGTAGGAGGGGGTATACAAGCTGCCCGCCCTCTCAGGCCAGACTTATGCCCTAGGGAGAGCAGAAGAGAGGCCCACGGAGCAGCATGGGACAATCTCCCCCATGACGAGCTGCATGGACAGCTGGGTTTTTGCAGCAGAGGCCTGCAATGGAGGAAAAGGGGTTGCCTAATCTGCTCCTTGGAGAACTCAGGGAAACTGGAGTCTGCAGGGAGTTCACACGTGGCCCACAAGCATCCTTGCAAAATGGCACCCCGCACCCAAGGCCCGGACACGCCCATCTTCTGCTGGGCTTGCTCCCTGGGACTCTCTCTCTCTGTTCCCCAACCCAGCCCGTTGGGTTCCTGTCCCCTCACCAATGTCCCCTTCTTCCTGCCAAACCTGGAACAAAATCACCGTGTGACGCTCTATGTTTCCTGAGTGCGGATTGACAAGGCAATATGTACAGGGCGAGCATTGTGTTCCAATTACACTGCGATTATCATACCAGTATTTATCAGCGGTTGGAAAACCACATGCCAAGACTGCTATATTCCAGGGTTAACAGTGATTACCTAATGCCTTCAGGCAGTGAGACTAAAGATTTTTATTTTCTACTTTGTGTTTTACTGTATGTTCCAAATGAATCATGTGTGGGTTTTATATTCATAGAATATGATTAGTTTGTTTTAAAAAATAATAAAATTCATCACTGGTTTTTCTCTTTTTTTAAGTTTTTATTCAAATTCATACAGTGTAATATCACCTTCGGGTGTATCATTTAGTGATTCAACACTTTTTACATCACCCGGTGCTCATCATGACAAGGCCCTCCTTAATCCCCTTCACCTGTTTCACCCACCCCCCCCACCCCCCCCACCCCTGGAACCATCAGTGTGTTCTCTAGAGTTCAGTCTGTTTCTTGGTTTGTCTCTCTTTTTTCACTATGATCATTTTGTTCCTTAAATTCCACATATGAGTGAAATCATATGGTGTTTGACTTTCTCTGACTGACTTATTTTGCTTAGCATAATACTCTAACTCCATTCACATTATTGCAAATGACAAGATTTCATTCTTTTTATGGTTGAGTGATATTTCGTGATATATATATATATATACGTATATATATATATATGGGAGAAAACCCTGAATTTCTAGGGTCCAGACGTTGACAAAACCATTAGCAGTAGGGGTGGCCCCTGTTTCATTGTTGAGCAAGTTTTGGCCCCGCAGTTTTTACCACCAGCGTCCACTCAGCATTCTCGTTTTCATGTTTTCTATAACCTATACCGACAACTGTGTATAGTATTCTGTTTTATAACAGTCTGGATTCACTTATAGTTAAAAGAAAATTTAAATACACACACACACACACACACACACATATATATATATATATACCACATCTTCTTAATCCATTCATCTATCAGTGGATACTTGGGCTGTTTTCCATCATTTGGCTATAGTAAATACTGCTGCTATAAAGATCGGGGTGCATGCATCCCTTTGAATTAGTATTTTTGTATTCTTTGGGTAAATACCTAGTAGTGCAATTGCTGGATTATAGAGTAGTTCTATTTTTAACATATTGGGGAACCTCCATACTGTTTTCCAGAGTGACTACACCAGTTTGCATTCCCACCAAGAGTGTAAGAGGGCTCCCCTTTCTCCACATCCTCACCAACACCTATTGTCTCTTGTGTTTTTGATTTTAGCCATTCTGACAGGTGTGAGGTGATATCTCATTGTAGTTTTGATTTGCATTTCCCTGATGATGAGTGATGTTGGACTCATCTTTTCATGTGCATTTGCATTTCCCTGATGATGAGTGATGTTGGACACATCTTTTCATGAAATATATTTATATTTCCCACTTACAAGCCCTTCTTCCAAGATGACATTGGTAATTCTCCCATCAAAGCCTATGTTCTTTCCTTGAACCTGGACAGATCTTTGGGACGCCCTCAGTCAGCATCGTATGATGAAAGTTATGTTGTGTGACTTCTGAGGGTAGGTCAAAAACTGCTGTGGGCTTTGTCTCGCTCTGCTGCAGTGGTCACTCTAGGGGAAGGATGATGGTCCCAGAGAAGCAGTCCCACTGCCCTGAGGCCGCCATGCTGTGAGGAAGCCCGAACGGGCCCAAGCTGAGTGACATACGGAGAGTTCTTAAAACCATGCAAAGAAGAGAAGACTCTCAGGCTCTTCACATCCCCACCATCCCAGCAGCGGCCACACTGACTGCAACCTCCCCAGAGACCCTGAGCTGGGACAGCCAAGCCCAACCCTTCCTGAATCCACAAGAGACAGAAACTGATTGTCCTTTCAAGTTTGAGGGCAGTGTGTCATGCAGCAATAGCTCATCAGAACAGTTAGGTCCCCGGAAGTGGTGTGCTGTCTTCACAAGGCCAAAAACACTTGGCAGCAGCTTTGTAACTGGCAGGTGGTTGGGAGTCGGAAGGACCTTAGCTACTGTCCACAGCGAAGCCTGATTGCCTCTCGGAGTCTGTCCGTGCGGGCTTAAAGGAAAACATGATGGGAAGCTGGAGGACAGGGCATGCTTTCTCTGCCGTGGCACACATTCTGATCATACGTTCGCAGGCAGTAAGATGTAAACTAGGACCCATAATGAACTAACTTGATGATCTGAGACTTGCAGGCAGAATACTGTCAGGGCCACCTGGCTGTGAATCACCATCCCTGTGACTCAGTGTGAGTGGAGAGAGACGAAGTCAAGGATGAACTGATAGACACAATGGAGTGTCTGAAAATAAAACTTGCTCATGTCCAACCTCTCCACCGTCCACAATCCTCATGTTAAGAAATGCATCAAACCTAAGGAGGGGCTATAAAATCCTTTGTCCAAACATCAGGAAGGTTTGAGATTGTGCCACTACCCAATGGCTCTCCGCCAGCGGTCTTTTTCTCCCCGGCCCCCGCCCCCAGGGCACATGGGGCACTGTTTAGAGACACTTTTGGTCGGCACAGCTCGGGGACGCCACTGGCATCGAGTGGTGAGCTATGACTACACGTCCTCCAGGGCACAGGGCCGGCCACAAGAACAGAAGATCATGTGGCCCAAAAGATCAAGAGCGTTGAGTTTGAGAAACTCACTATGAACAGATGAAAGACCTGCTAAGGATATTCTCTTGTGAAGTACAGTTGACACACAGTGTTACCTTGGTTTCAGGTGCCCAAGGCGGCGACGGGACAACATATGCCTTGTGCAGCAGTAAGGGTACCCCACAAGTCCCACAAAACTCTCAGCCCATCCCATGTACTGGATGCCATACTTGGCACTGGAGACACGACAGTGTGTATAAGTAGTCCCACTCCTGCCCTCAGGAGACCGTCACTCAAGTTGGGTAAACAGAGGCTATAATAGGGAAAGAAAAGTAATACAGGATATTGGTAATAGTGAGTGGTCATAGGCTCAGCCTCCCCTCTCTTGGAATGTTTGAGATTGCTTTTCTTACTGTAATGTCTTTAGGTGGAAGGTAATTTTGACCTGAGAGACGCTTTGTTTCATGTGTTTACAGTCTCTCAGCGTTGCCTTCACTGTAAGCCATGAGTCTGGCTAGGTTGTGTTTTCTTTTTCATTCATCTCCAAACAGTTTTGTGATTTCTTTTGTGATTTCTTCTTTGACCCACTGGTTACTTGTGTTGCATAATTTCCATATATTTACACGTTTCTCAACTTGGGTTCTGTTACTGGCTTCTGATTTCATTCCATTATGGTCAGATAAAAGATTTTATGTTATTTTAATTGTATTAAATTTATTGAATTTTAATTATTTACAATAGCCAAATTATGGAAACAGTCCAAGTGTCCACCAACTGATGAATGGATAAAGGAGATGTGGGGTGTGTGTGTGTGTGTGTGTGTGTGCGCGCGTGCGCATGTGTGTGTGGTGGAATATTACTCAACCGTGAAAAAGGGAAACGTTGGCATTTCCAACGAGAAGGACAGAGTTAGAGAGTATTACGCTAAGAGAAACAAAGATAAATATCGTTTCGCTTGTATGTGGAATTTAAGAAACAAAATAAATGAGTGAAGGGGAAAAAAGAGATTGAGAGAGACAAACCAAGACACAGACTCTTAACTCTGGAAAACACACTGATGGTTACTAGAGGGGAGATGGGGGGGGCAGAGGGGGGATGGCTGAAACAGGTGTTGGGGATTAAGGAGGGCACTTGCTGTGATGAGCACCAGGTGTCCTACAGACGTGTTGAATCACTACATTGTACACCTGAAACTAATATAATACTGTATGGTAGCTATGCTGGAATTAAACGAAAATAAAATAATAAAATAAAAATTTATTGAATTTTGTCTGAGCATCTGTCCTGGAGAATGTACCCTGTGTACCTGAGAAGAACTTGTATTCTGCTCTTGTTAGATGCAGTGCTCTATAGATGTTCAATCATGTTGCCCTAGAGTCTTGTTCAAATCTTTCTTCAATTCACTTTCTTAATGAGATGTACCCTGACCTACTCCATTTAAGCTGAAATTTAAATCACCCTTCCCACCATCATGCTCAATTGTCCTTACCTTCCTCTCTATCTCCCTTACCAGCATACTAGGTAACTAGTAGTAATTATTACATTTATTTCTTACTGTCCATCTTTTCCCAGAAGAACGTAAGCCATCAAAAGAACTGGCATTTCAATCTTTCTGTTTATTGCTTTAGCCTGAACACTTAAAGAGGACCGAGTGCCAAGTAGGGTTGAATGAATTTTTATTGAATAAGTGAACAAATGTCTACTTCTTCTCCAGTTCCCTCTATTAAGAGACTTTGTCATTTTTACCAATTAAACAGATAATAGTCAACTCACTGTGGTCTGAATTTCTTTTTCCTTGATAATTAAAGAAGTTGAATATCTCTTCATGTGTATATTTGCCATATATATTTCCTATTCATGTGCCTTATCTATTTTCTCTTGAGTGGTTTTCTTGTTATCGAATGGTAGGAATTATACATATAGAATCTTGAAACTACTCTCTTGCAAGCTACATGCACACTGAGTATCTGCTCCCAGTATGCAACTTATTTTTTAAGGTGTCTAAAAAACAGAAATTCTTTATTTTAATCTAATCAGCGTTGTGGTAAATTCTTTTTATGTCCTATTCAAGAATAAACTATTCTTCTCACAGCACAGCATCAGGGCCGGGGGCCAGTCCTTTCGAAATCTTTCCTTTTAATTCAAAGCTTGCTTTATTGCCCACAGAGGGGTCCATGCATGAACTCCAAGGTATTACAAAGGACCTCAGGCCCCCTCCAAAGAGTCAAGCCCATCCACTCCCGAATCCAGACCCCCCTCTCTCCTTCAGCACCATCACCTTCTCCCCTCTAGCAACGTAAGGAGAGACAACACCATGAATCACTCGCTCAGAGCGGCCAGGTGGGCAAGAGGTGGGGGAAAGTGGGAAAGAGCCCAAGGGAAGGGCTGCAGTTCAGAAATACCAACCAGCGGGAGGAGCCCTCCCCCTGCCAGAGGAAAGGGGGAAGGGAAAGGGAAAGGACTCGGCAAGTCCCAACACAGGATTCTAAGGGGCATTTAGGGATTCGAAATGCAGCAAAGAAGTTGATAATAATAGAGTGTGGGCGTGAAGCGCTAAGGAGAGCTCAGGCTAAAGCTGGTGAGGCTGTGCTTTTAAAAAAAGAAATACCCTTTCAGATGGGCCCCGTTAAGGCAGGGGACAGTTGGGGTGACCTCCGCGCCCCTAAGAGCACCAGCATTGCGCTGATCTGCACATGGGCACAGGTTCCTGGAAATGAGTAGACATCCAAGGCAGGGGAGGGAGAGGGGACGAGGGTGTTTGAAAAGCTAGCAGTACCGTTCGGACGCTGACATAGTCACTCACCGATCACGGGCTTCCAGAGGCCTCCTTGACTTCACACCTGAGGATGAAAGTCCTTTTTCCTGTATGGAGGAGAAAAGGAGACATTTTAAAACCTAAACACCCAAAAATGCCCCTATCCATCTTCCTAAGGTTAGCCGGGCCCTCCGTGTGTAACCTGCAGAGGTTCCTGAGCTGCCCATGACTGAGGAGTCACTAAATCTAACCTGAAGTGTTCAGACTTTACCTCCTCCGAATTTGGCTCTGACATGTCAACTCTGCCGTCACTGCTGAACAGTGACTGCTGCCCAAGCTTGGGCCATGGGTAAGCCTCCCGCCTCAGCTCATCCTCCTCTACCCTGCCCGCCCCAGCACCCCAAAGGGACAGCCTCATGCTGAGCACCGGACTGAGAGCCACAGGAGCCCGATCCTGCTCAGGCTAGTTCCTCTCATCTGCACAACGAAGTTTTGAGGTGAAATACAAGCCAAAAAATTGGAAGGCCGTCATGCAGAGAATGACGTCCAGGCATGATCTTTATCCTCTCCCACCCGCCACAGAAAAGTATACAGGGTGCCTCTGCGCCCTGCAAATTTGCCATGAGGCACCCAGAGAGAGGCAAATTTGCCATGAGGCACCCTCAGCTCAGAGCCAATCTCCCCGCCCGCACACATCACTGGACCTGTGAGAGAGGGGATTTCCCCTCCGGGTTTCCCTGCTACTCACCAGCCCATGGCCATTTCAGGAAATGGGGTCCTTCGAGCAGTCAGGACACGTGCGGGTTTAGCTCTGCCAGGTAACTCGGCAAGAAAGGGAGCCCCACACCCAAACTGTTCTCAATGAGCCGAGCCCTGGAGCCCCGGCTCGAGACCCTGCACGTACAGCGGGGCTTCCCCAGAGCATCTGAAAGGGGCTCACGTCCTATCTTTGAGGATCTCCCAGTCCAAGGAAGATTTCATGGGTGACAAGTCTCCTAATCTAAAAGGTAGAGGCAAAGTCGCTGCTGTCAGGAGAGGAGTCTCCTCCAGAAAATTCCCGAGTCCCTAGAGGCCCCTGATGGGGCCGATGAGCACACAGTTGCCAGATTCAGCAAATAAAGATACAAGGCAACCAGTTTAACATCAATTTCAGATAAATAAGGAATCTTTCTTTTTTGGTATACTTAAACTAAGGGAAAAAAAATGATTCCTTGCCTATTCGAAATTTAAATTTACCCAGACATCTCATATTTTATCCGGCAACCCTAGAACAGAGCAAAATCACAAGCCCCCAGAACTTGGTCTAAGTATGTGGCAATATGCAAGTAAATGAAAAGTCCGAAGAAGTATGACAGAGTCATACTGCTGTGGGTCTGAGGGTGGTAGGGGGACGCCTCGGACTCTGCCCCATCACCGCGGGTCACTGCTGGCTGCATCCCTGTGTGGTAGGCTGCTTGGGACCCAGAGAGAGACGTCCAGGGGCTTGACAGCCAGCTGTGTCCTCTTGAGCCAGAGCTGAGGCCAAGCACGCTGGGAGAGAGAAGATCACGGGCAGGCCCTGGGGGATGGCGAGTCAAGATCTGGGGGAACACAGATGGGTGCCCAAGGGACAGTGTGTGCTTTCAAAATGAGGAATGATGGGAAGTCTTCTTGGTTGCCAGGCAAGAAACCTCCTTGAGAACACTGATGCTAGGGGTGCTGGTAGCACAGGAATCTGAGGCGGGGGGGGGGACTGGAAAATAGGAAACCAGAGCGACCCAGAGCTGAAGCCCCAGACCCTGAAGGTCTGAGCTCCCTGCAAGGCTGGGCAACCCAGGCTCTAGGAGCCCGACACCAGGAAGCACCCCTGGACAGGTTTCTGCCCCCACACCCACAGCTCCCCAGCACCTGCCATGTGAGGCAGAAAAGCAATTCACCAAGTCCAGAACTATTACGAAATATCTAACCACTCTTCCCCATCAGATCAGTGAACTCAGGGGGCCTCCATCTGAGGGGGCCAGGGGTCTCCTCTTGTAAGGACCAAGACACAACCTCCCAGGAGGCAGAAGCAGTTTCAGCAACCTCTGCTTCCAGGGGCCTGAGGCCTGAGAATCACCAACACTAACAAGTTAACAGACCAAATGCCGATGTCCAGGGAGCTCCCTGGCACTCTCCTTGCCCAGCCTTCCTCTTCCTCTCCTCTTCCTTGGCCTTGGGCACCAGGCTCCTGGCTCCTGGTGCACTCCTGTGAGAAGGGGAAGGTGAAGAGCGCTGAGAACGTCTCAACACCCCAAAACATCCCAGAGTCAAGGCAGCTTTCATCACCGCTGAGAGTCCCACCCAGGGCTGCCTCCTTTGAGGAGCTTTGAAAAGGATCACGATGATCACTACTATTATTACTCTTTACCAATCACTAAATGTATGCCAGGCAATGTTAAGTACTTTATGCCCTGTCTCACGGAATGCACAAATGGGGAAATGGGCACCATCAACACTATTTTACAGACGGGGATCTGACAGCCACAGGGTTCCACCCATACAGACAGTTAACACCTGGGGGTAGAGAAGACAGTGAGACAAATCTCAGACTTTGGAATTGATCATCGGGGGTGAAACCCCAGCTCTTGGGAGAACAGTATCAGGACAGAAGATGCTAAGAGCAGGCTCCAAGTCCTTACAACACTGCTTTCTGCCAGCAGGGGGCGCCAATGTCTGCGAAAAGCCACTTGCCACAGACAATGTAGACACCATTGGTGCGGAGGAATACAGATACCAAAGGGAAGAAGGGGCGATGATCCCTTGATCCCTATAGGCCCCAAGAAGGAAAATCGAAACAAAGCCGCCATGTGCAACAAGCCTAGATTTAGAAAGAGCTAGATTCTGGCTTATTGAGCCTTCTTATCAGCAAATGCTCTGTGGAGAAGACCAGCCTTGCCTTCCGGGCTCCTCTGGTTTCTCTGTCCTGCCAACCTCTGGAGATGGCTACATCCTCAGTGGTTTCTTTTTCCCTCGGTAGAGTTTCTGCTCACTCAGATCAAGGGCACACCTGGCAAATGCCCCCAGGGAAGAAAATGAATGGGTTTCAGCTGGCCTAGGAAAGGCTCTTCCTTCTCTAGGTTAGTTGCTTGGATTCATTGCCTCCAAGGCTCTCCATTGTCTTTCCACATATGCTTTGTACAATGTATCCAGTTTTCCTCTAGTTACTGCCTTACTGTAGCAGTTGTGGTGGCCTGATGCAACTCTGTATCTTACCCAGGAGCAGATATCCAAGTTCCCTGTCTCGGCTTCCGCTTCCTCATTTGTGAAATGATAGTGGTGTGAACTTTAAATGAACAGAGGTATGGCAGTCAGTGGACACAGTGCCCAGAGCACAGCGGGCACTCAGCAGGGTCTGACCTGTGGTCAGCCACCTAAGGGATTTGCAGGGGGGAAGCCCTATGGGTCTTGCTAAAGAGCACTGGACTTGGAGTCCACGGGTTCCTTGAATCCCAGCTCCCCAATCTGCAAGTTGCATGACCTTGAGTAAGTTGCCTAACTTCTCCTAGCTTCAGTTTTCTTCTCAAAGGGGGAAAACTCATGTCCATCTCATAGTCTTGGGCACATTAAATGATATGCCATATGTGAAGCCCTCAGCAACATGCGTGCCTAGCTCTCAGTGGGTATTCGGTGGTAACTAGTAGTATATCTTCTCTCACTTACTAGATGAAGTAAGGGCAGGTGGGTTAAGGCATTATAGAATTTGGAGAGCCCCCGGAAAAGACCAAATGTTATAATGGATATCAGAAAGATACAAGGCAATGATAAATATTTCCCACATTTTATATCCATTTAGCAATTTGTCAAAGGCAGTGCTTTGACATTATCTCTTCATGTTCTCATCACCACAAGGTATTAGACAATAGGACAAATATTACCCCCATTTTAAAGAGGAAACTAAGCTTTGGTGAGATTAACTGAATTAGCTACTCAGGCACAGAACCAGAATTAGTCTTTACACTCCTAGTTGCTGCCTTCTAGGATCTAATAATCCTACCATGAAATGGGCCAGACAACATAATTAGGTGGTACAAGGTGAACATTAAGCAGGGTATGATAGAAGGTCACAGAGAGGAGAGCTGTGGAAAAGCTTGCTAGCCACGACTGTGTTTATGGGTTGATTGGAACTCCAGCCATCATGGCCTAGTACAGACCAGAGGCCTAAAGAGAACAGATGAAGCCCAGAAATCCTTGTAAGATGGAGACTGGGAGTAAGTTCATATCTCAGGTGGTCCGGCAAAGTCTGATTGCACGTTTTTTCTGTGTTCATTCAGCAAAAATGTTTTCAACTCTTACCCCCTAACAGGTGCTGTGTTAGACATTAGAACATAGGAACAAAAACAGTTCCTATCATCCCGGAGTTTATACTCTAGTGAAGAAGACAAACAATGATCAAATAAGGCACACAGATATATGATTACAAAATACATGTTATGATGAGAAAGTACCAGGTGTGTCACCAGGCCCTAGCTGACAAACCTGGGCAAGGGTTGGGAAGGGCACAGTAAGGCCAACTCCAAGAGCCCCACAGGCAGAAGGCAGCACGGGCGAATCCCCACAAGAGAGTTCATGGAATAAACAATGAAGGAGAGAAGGCCAGGGAGGTGGAAGAGAGACTGATCACCCAGAACGTGGGGTGGGGAGGTCCCCAGGTCCCTTGTGGCCTGGGCCTTCAGGCTGCTCTGGGAGCTGGGTCTTGCTCTAAAAGAAATGTGAGGCCACCAAAGCCACAAGCAGTGGGGGAGAAAAAGGAGCAGAGGGTGGCCTTTTGGGGGTTCTTTGATCATAAACAACAGTGACAGAGTCTGCCTTACTTCAGAAAAAACAATTTATTGGAAGCAGATGTTGTGGCATCAAAGGAAAAGCTAAACAACGGGGTCTTGAAAGGGACAGGAACAAAGGAAATGCCACAGATCCCAGAAGTGGGGATTATAGACAGTCACCATCATCCCCAAGAAGCTGCCTGACCACTTTCCAGTCCTTGTGCTGCATCTCTCATTCTCCAATTCCCCGGAGAGAGACTGACGGCTCGCTTTGGGTCACATGTTCGCTTCTTGGCCATAAGACAACACACCTACACCGACAGACTCTCAGTAAGACAATTTCCAAGGGGAGGAGCGTTCCCCCAAAGGAAAATCGCAGAGAAATTGGGGAGATGTTCCCAAAGAAGTGGGAAGGGATTCTGGACCAAAAAAAAAAAAAAAGGAGAGAGAGAGAGAGAGAGAAAGGGAATAAGGCATTTACTACAGACTGAAAAAAATGCAAGAGGATCATTAAGGACAAAATGAATTTACCTGTGGTTTTGCCTAAGAAACAAAGTCAGGCTGCATTGTGTCAGAGGATGGGCTATAGGGGAGGTTTGAGAGATGGGACGTAGAGAAAGGAGGTACCAGATGGCACCTCATATCGGGTCACATACCACGTAACCCTCCCCAGGTCTCATTCTCTGACTCATCTGTAACATTCAGAGAGATAAGGTAACCAACCACTAAATAAATAAGCCACCAAGCTATGGAGAGGTGGCAGAGGAAACTGAAAAGGAATTTATTTATTCTACCAATAATTAAATATAAATATGTCCATCTAAGGAAGAAGGCTAACTCTGACGTGTCCCCCTTGCTTCGGAAGGATGAAGGAAGGGATGAGCATTACCCATCCATGAGAATCCAGTTGTCAGAACAAAAAGCCAGGAACATGAGCTGACAGACTATAGGCAGGAAGCACCCAGAGCCAGGCCAGAGCCCCTTCTCCTGCTCCTGAAGATCTATCACATTAGAATAACACTGTAGTTTCCTTCCTGAACAGGCAACTTCCCCCACCATATGCTAATTCAATGCTTTATTTCTCACAGGAAGAACATTTCATTGTGGGTTGCAGTATCTTAAGAAATCCACAATGCTTCAAAGAAAGTAGACATTGCAAAAGAACTAAAGATAAAAAGGGCACAGGCTTGGAAATTAGGGTAGGACAGAAAGCCTTGCTTGCCTCGGTGCTATTTTCACTGGAATAGAGCTCAAGATTCTTTGTGCAATTTCAAGGCATCAGTCTGAGAGTTTCAGAAGGTCTTATTGCTACCCCTTACCCCCACCCCCCCCACACACACTTTTCATGGAAGACTTCTTTCATTGCAATGAGATGAAAACTTTTTGGTGCAAAAAGAATGGCGTTGATTCTAAGGATAAAACTCAGAGATGAAACTGATACGTAATGTGTCAAGTCTTCAAAACACCACTGCCAAAACCCAGAGATGTCTATTTGCAGAAAGGCAGTGGGGAAAACTGTGGCTGCTTCCAACAGCACATGTTGCTTCCATGTGAAGCAAGCTGATGAATTTACAATAAGACCTTGAGCAAATATAGGAACGTGTGAAGGAAAAGTAGTGCCTGTTCCTTAAAGAGGAAACTCTTACTACTAATGTGTTACAATAGTTTCCTTACTGGTCTCTCCAGCCTAGATCACTTTTTCCACTTTATACCAGTTCCCAGACTGGTCTTTCTACCCAAGCACCACCCTAAACACTAATGTGCCTGCCCTCCTAAATCATTCTAAACTTAGCCCACCTTCCCTGAATTTTTCCTCGATGGTTTTTGTCATATCTGTGCACCATCCGAATTATTACTTGGTGAATTTAATTACATTGCCTCATTTTCTTTGCTTTCCTTCATTGTAAGCAATATCATCATTACCGTTTAAATATTTCCACAGTACATTAATATAAATGCCTAACTGATAAACTCTAAAGTGTCCATCATATGCCACCAAAAACCATTTCATGCATCCCCTGTCTCACTGAGCACCCCTCATTCATACACCCGGCACTCTGGCCAAAACGGACAATTTACCATCCCCCTGACCCCCCCCAACCCCCCCCAACCCCACTCACTCCAATGTTTGTCCCACCGCCCAACTCTGCCTCTCAAATCACACTAATCATTCAAGACCCTCCACTGCCACCCCCTTCCCAAGGTTTTCCCAGACTCTCAGCCTGAAGGAGTCTTGTCTCCCTGAGTTCTCACTGCACTTAGAGCACTGGGACTTCTTACTTAGGACTCTCTGTTGGCCTCTTCCAAGTACGAGGTTTTGGTAGGCACCTTTTCTTTCAGAATATCTGCAGGCTTGCTGAGACCAGAGGTCATAGCTCGTTATTTTACATAGGCTCTTGCTCAGTTAACACTTGCTGGACGAACGCGTTCTCCTCGCTGACCAGTGCTCTTTTTGGCAAAACACAAATCTGCTCATATCGTTCTCCTGCTCCCCGCGAAACAAAGTTTCAATAGCTTAGCAGACATGAAGAGACAGGGTCCTTGAGTTGTGGGGGAAAGCAGTCTCCCTCCCTCTCCCTTCCCCATGGTGGAGTGGGACTGACCCTCTCTCTCCAGTTTGTCAATGTATTTTTAGCCTTCTTTAATAAAGCCCAGGTGATAGGGGAGCCCCTTTACAAGGCTAGTAAACTAGGTTCTTTTTCATCCCTGTGCAAGTCCTGCACATACAGAATGGTGGTTATTTTTATGTGTCACCCAGACCAGGGACAGGGTGCCTAGACATTTGGCCAAACATCATTCTGAGTGTGTCTGTGAAGGTGCTTCTGGATGAGATCCACAGGTGAGTTGGTAGACTGAGTAAAGCAGATTACACCCCCCCACCACCAATGTCGGTGGGACTCATCCAAGTCATTACAGATCTGAATAGAACAAAAGGGTTAAGTAAGAGAAACCTCCTCCCCCTCATGACTGCCATAAGCTGAGAGAGACATTGCTCTTTTTCTGCCTCCAGATTTCAACTGAAAAATCAGTCCAGCTTTCAGACTGGAAGTACACCATTGACTCTGCATCTGTGGACTACAGACTTTGGGACTTTTCAACCTTCCCAATCATGTGAGGCCATCTCTTATAATATATATTCACATACATCGTTTTGGTTCTATTTCTCTAGAGAACACTGCTAAGACAGATAATCATACACCTTGCTTTAGGATATAAAGCTCCGTAAGATTTTGTTCTCAGTCTTTGGGGCCTCTGTCAAAACTTAGAAACAACAGGAAAAGTCCCACAAAATTAGTCCAGCTTATTATTCTGTAAGTTTGTAAAGTTTTTCTTAATCCAGGTGATGAAAATGGGGATCATCTATGAGCTATGATAAATATTCACACTTGGACCTTGAATGGGTTTCGTTCTCTTCCTTCCCGACCCCCTATAAAAACGAAAATGAAAGTGGGTAGGTTATTCCCACTGGGCCCTATGGAAATAATCAACTGTCCTTCTCATTTGTTCCCTCTCCTGTTTCCTGGTCCCTTCTCTGGCTTCACGCTTGTCTGCACAAGCAGGTGTGTGCTCCTTCCTCTCACCAGCAAACACAGAAGCGAAACAAGGATGAAAGGGAGCCACTGCTGCCTGAATGCTGCAGAGAAAACATTGAAAGAGGAGAGCCCAGCAACCTGTGACCAAGGGATGGGTTGTAATCAGGAAACCAAGGCCCATGCCTTCCCCCTCTCTCTGGGTATCCAAGAAATGGCTGGTTTACAAATCCAGAGCCCACAGACTATTCTCCAGCAACAACTGCATAGCAACAGGATTCATACATTGCAAACCTAGGAGTCAAAAACGATTTACATCCTGCTTATCAAAACCAAAGTTACAGGCGCCCGGGTGGCTTAGTCGATTAGGCGTCTGCCTTCAGCTCAGGTCATGATCCCAGAGTCCTGGGATTGAGTCCTGCATTGGTCTCATCCTGTCTCTTTCCTCCTCTCATGCTCTCTCTCTCAAATAAATAAATAAAATCTTAAAAAAAAATTATGATAGCGGGCATACCAGTCTTCTTTTTCCAGCAGTAGGGCAGACTTGATATCCCAAACTACTTTCTCCATTGAAACTAAAACACTGGGTAAAATTCATCAGCATCTTTTTAAAAACACATTGCTCAACTAGCACAAAAGAAAAAGAATCTACAAGGGCCAAAGTGAAATGAAAGCAAGAATCCTGGGAAGGAAAGGTGCTGAGGACACCTCTGGGCCTGAGTTTCTGTGTCAACAGCTGCAAAGTCTTGCAGCTCATCAAGTAAAGCGTGAAATCCCACTAAGGTCACGAGCTATTTAGGAAACCCTTGCTATCCCCTCCTAAGGGCTATGCTCTCAAGGTAGGAATGGAGAGGAAATAAACCCATCATAAGAAAGAGGGCAACAAGGAAATGGACATGTTGGATCTTGGAGTCAGCTGGGGGAGGGGGGGCTTCAGGTGAAATCTCCCCTGGGAACTTGTAAAGCCAACCTTGAAATAACACTCAGTGATACTACACTGAAATGACTGATCTGCAAAAGTCCAAGGGAATCCTCTCCAGAGAAACAAAACTTCAACTCAGGACACAAAGCATTTCCAGAATTTTCTAAGGAAAAAGAGCAGCTTACAGTAAGAAAGAGAAAGGAAGCGCACAATTCACAAGGAAACAAGATATTAAGATCAACAAGGCAGAAAGTTCCACAGGCAGCAAAATCAGATCTCAGAGAGCTCAAGGGTTGAAATTAAGTAATCTAGAAAGTCAGCTTTTCCTACAACACCATCCTTGCGTGTTTTCTCCCATCTCCAAATGTAGACCTCCATCGCCTTCCATCTCTCCACACCTGTCTATGTCTCCCAGAGACTCTGCTTTTGCTGCTTCTTCAACCTGTCTTTCTCCACAGTCACCTTCCCAAAGCATGAAGAACATGTCCAAGTCTTTTCACTGAGGAAGGAAAGAAAAGGAAACTAGCTTCCCGGCCCCCATCTTGCTCTACCACTCTTATAGCTAGGCTTCCCAAAGAGCGACTTTGGGACTCTCTTTGGGAAGAGAGTGACTTTCCCACTATCCATTCACCCCTAAACTGCAGCCCAGCTTCCACCACCGCGCCCCGCAATTCTTCCAAAGTAGCCCTTACCCCAGAGTCCTGAGTGACCAGGGCACCGAATCCAGTCAACTCTTATCTCACCTCTTCCTGCTGAGGTTCCTGTGCTCTGACGGTTCCTCCCACTCAGAAACTTCTCCTCCACCTTCCTCCCCCCCACCTCTATGACATCACTTTCTTCTGATTTTGCTCTTACATCTCTGGTCATTTCCAGCCAGTCTCCTTTGAGTACTATGTCTCTTCTGCCCACTTTTTAAAATGTAGTTGTTTTTAAGTTTCCATTCTCAACACTTTTCACATCCTCTCTGGCCGTATCATCCACTCTCATGGCTTAAAGCAGCCGTCCCATCTCTGGGGCATGCATAACCTGGCAATGTAAGAAATCTTTCCAGAGGGCACTCCAACATGAATAGTTTTCAAGAGAATCCATTTCCAGATCCTCCATTGCCATGTGTACTCTTTCCTAGAGTCAATCTGCCTGAGAATATGCCTGGGATCAAGCCATCTTCCTTCACAAGCTCCTTCTTACTCATCCTAAATCTGAGAAGGGTACATCTCTTCAGAGTTTATGGAAAAATCTCTGGGCCAGCAGACTTGAAAAACTATTGTTGGAGAAAACAGTCTGATGGTTGCCAGAGGGGAAGGGGTAGGGGATGGGAAAAATGGGTGAAGGGGAGTGTAGGGTGAGGAGTGAAAGGAGATACAGGTCTCCAGTTATGGAATGAATAAGTGACAGGCATGAAAGGCACAGCATAAGGAATATAGCCAACGGTACTGTTATAGCCTTATATGGGGACAGATGGCAGCCAAACTTGTGGTGAGCATAGCATACGCGTATAGACTTGTCAAATCACTACGCTATACACCAGAGAGCCATGTAATATTGTGTATCAACTATACTTCAATTAAAAAAATTGTCATAGACATTGAGACTACATACAATGACTATAATACAGGGAATGACATAATATAGGTAATAAATGCTCTTGTAAATTAGAAGGATTCCAACTCTCCTTTCAATAGGATTGAAGAAAGACTAAATGGAATTGTCAGCTTATTGATCATTTGATGATAGTTTTTGATGAGATATCTGTATGTGAATTGGGGTTTATGATTCAGAAGGGGTTTAAAGGACTGACTGGCACTGCTATAACAGCTTCTTCCACTGTAATCCACTTACTTACCTAAACAATGTTTCTCAGCATTAACATCAAAGCAATGAAAAATATTAAGGGAATTTATGCTGAGCCCTGTGTTGTTCTAGCAATGAGGAATATTCATCCATGGATACATGAAGTAGTAGGAAAAAAATCTCAGTGCCACCAAACTCATTGAAAGATGCAGCTCCAGGGGGTATCTGGGTGGCTCCGTGGGTTAAAGCCTCACCTCTGCCTTCAGCTCAGGTCATGATCTCAGGGTCCTGGGATTGAGCCCCACAGCAGGTTCTCTGGTCTGCAGAGAGCCTGCTTCCCCCTCTCTCTCTGCCTGCCTCTCTGCCTACTTGTGCTCTCTCTCTCTGTCTGTCAAATAAATAAATAAAATCTTTAAAAAAGAGAGAGAGAGAGATGAAACTCCAGTAATATTTTACTTTTATGTTTGATAATTATGTAAACTATATTGTTTTTTTAATCAGTAATCAATTATGTACCAAGAATAATTTTAATGATAGCTCAAGCTAGAATAAATGAACACTTAGAGTGTTAGGGTCTTAGGAGGCAAAAATTCTTTTGATAAACATATAAGGGGAGAGCAAGATGGCGGAGAAGTAGGAGACATAAATTTCATCTGGTCCCAGGAATTCAGCTAGATAGCTATCAAACCATTCTGAACACCTACAAACTCAACAGGAGATCGAGGAGAAGAAGAGCAACAATTCTAGGAACAGAAAAGCGACCACTTTCTGGAAGGTAGGATGTGTGGAGAAGTGAATCCAAGGCAGGAGGATAGACCACGGGGGGAGGGGGGGGAGGGGGGAGAGGCTACCGGCAAGCCACAGAGCAGCAGAGCACAAAATCAGAACTTTTAGAGTCTGCTCCACTGAGGGACATCGCTCCAGAGGCTAAGCAGGGGATGGAGCCCTTGCAGAGACAGTGTGGTCTCAGGACATGCAGGGTCACAGAAAGACTGGGGGTGCCTGAGTGTGGCAGAGCTCCCAGGTATCAGATTGGGGAAGCCGACTGCATAGACGGAACTGAGGGGTGAGCTGTCAGTTCAGGGTTACCTTAAACCATGATCCAAGGCACAGTTGGGCCACTGCTCTTCAAGCAGAGCAGCCACTGCCCTACAAGCGGCAGATCCGGGGAGACTCACCTTCCTCCTCCGGGAGGAGCAGCGCGGGAGCGCGCGTCAGGAAACGGCTGCCAAATGGCACCGTGTGCCGGACTTAGAAGCTCTCCGTCACAGGCCAGGTGAGCTCCGAGCGCAGCCGGCCGGAGACCAGGGAGACGGGAGGGACTGACGGCTTTTCTCTGAGGGTGCACTGAGGAGTGCGGCCCCGAGCGCTCAGCTCCTCCCGGCGGAAATTGGGAGGCCGCCATCTTCATTCTCCTCCTCTAGGGCTGTACGGAAAGCGTTCAGGGAACAAAAGTTCCGGAGAGCGAATCAGAGCAGATTGCCTTGCCTGGCCCCCGGCAAGGGCGGTGCAATTCTGCCTCAGGCAAAGACATTTGAAAATCATGGCAATAGGCCTCTCCACAGATCAGCAAGAACATTTAGCTGTGACCAAGTTCACCGATCAATGAGAGCTGGAAAACTTCAGAGCTATGGGAGTACTGCACATAAAATTCATTGCTTTTTCCCATGACTCCTTAGTCTTTCAAAGTTAAATTTTTTAATTTTATTTTTTCTTTTTCTATTTTTTAAATTTTTTCCTCTTTCTTATTTTAACCTATTTTAACTATTTTATTTTATCAATACCTTTTTAAAAATCTTTTTAAGTTTTCATTGTTATAATCATATTCTATCCCTTCACTGTATTTAACTTTATTTTTTGTATACATAGAAGTTATTCTTTCTAAAATTTTGGGATACAGTTTCTTCTAACAGATCAAAATATACCGAAATCTAGCATATGGCTTCGTTCTAGTCTCCAGCCTGATCACATTCTCTTCTTTTTTTTTTTTAACCACCTTCTTATCTTATGGATTCCTTTTTTAAAATCTTTTTTAATTTTCATCTTTACAGTCATAGTCCATCCCTCCATCATGTTTACCCTTATTTTTATGTGTGTATATATATATATTTTTTCTTTCTTTCTTTCTTTAAAATTTTAGGAGGCAGTTTCTTCTAACAGACCAAAATGCACCCAAAATCAAGTGTGTGGCTCTGTTCTATTCATCAATCTAATCATATTTTTTTTTTCTTTCTTCTCCCCCTGGTTTCAGGTCTCTTCTGATTTGGCAAGTGTATATTTTTCTGGAGTTGTTGCTACCCTTTTAGTATTTTGTTCTCTCATTCATCTATTCTCTGGATAAAATGAAAAGGTGGAAAAACTCACCTCAAAAAAAAAAAAAAAAAAACACAAGAGGCAGTACCGATGGCTATGGACCTACAATGCGGAAATTAGCAAGATGTCAGAACTAGAGTTCAGAATGAAAATTATAAAGATGCTAGCTGGGCTTGAAAAAAACCATAGAAGATACTAGACAGTCTCTTTCTGGAGAAATAAAATCCCTTTCTGGAGAAATAAAAGAACTAAAATCTAACCAAGTTGAAATAAAAAAAGCTATTAATGAGATGCAATAAAAAATGGAGGCTCTTACTGTTAGGATAAATGAGGCTGTTAGGATAAAAGAGAGAATTAGTGATATAAAACACCAAATGATAGAGAATAAAGAAACTGAGAAGAAGAGAGATTAAAAAAAAAAACTACTAGATCATAAGAGCAGAATTGGAGAGATAAGTGATACCGTAAGATGAAACAATATTAGAATAATTGGGATCCCAGAAGAAAAAGAAAGAAAGAGAGGGGCAGAAGGTATATTGGAGAAAATTATAGCAGAGAATTTCCCTAATTTGGTGAAGAGAACAAGCATAAAAACCTAGGAGGCATAGAGAACCCCCCTCAAAATCAATAAAAATAGGTCCATGCCCTCTCATCTAATAGTAAAACTTACAAGTCTCAGTGACAAGGAGAAAATCCTGAAAGCAGCTCAGGACAAGAGAGTGGTAACATACAACGGCAACAGACCTATCCACAGAGACCTGGCAGACCAGAAACAACTGGCATGATATATTCAGAGCACTAAATGAGAAAAATATGCAGCCAAGAATACTACATCCAGCTAGGCTGTCACTGAAAATAGAAGGACAGATAAAAGGCTTCCAGGACAAACAAAACTAAAAGAATTTGCAAACACCAAGCCAGCCCTACAGGAAATATTGATAGGGGTCCTCTAAGCCAAGAGAGATCCTAAAAGTAACAGACCAGAAAGGAACAGAGATAATATACAGTAACAATCACCTTACAGGCAATACAATGGCACTCAATTCATATCTGTCAATAGTTACCCTGAATGTAAATGGGCTAATGCTCCAATCAAAAGACACAAGGTATCAGAATGGATAAAAAAACAAGACCCATCTATATGCTATCTGCAAGAGACTCATTTTAGACCCAAAGACACCTCCACATTTAAAGTGGGAGGGGGGGAGAGATGGATGCATTCCTAGAGATGTACAAATGACCAAAACTGAACCAGGAAAATAAAAAACCTGAACAGACCCATAACCAGTAAGGAGACTGAAGCAGTCATCAAAAAACAAAAACAGACTCAAAAATGGATGAAAGACCTCAATGTGAGACAGGAATCCATCAAAATCCTTCAAGTGAACACGGGCAGCAACCTCTTCGACCTCAGTCACAGAAACTTCTTCCTAGAAACATCGCCAAAGGCAAGGGAAGCAAGGGCAAAAATGGACTATTGGGACTTCATCAAGAGCAAAAGCTTTTGCACAGCTTTTGTGCAAACAGTCAACAAAACCAAGAGACAACTGAAAAAAGGGAGAAGATATTTGCCAATGGCCTATCAGATAAAGGGCTAGGATCCAAAATCTAGAAAGAACTTATCAAATTCAACACCCAAAGAACAAATAATCCAATCAAGAAATGGGCAGAAGACATGAACAGACATTTCTGCAAAGGAGACATCCAAATGGCCAGCAGACACATGAAAAAGTGCTCAGCATCACTCGGCATCAGAGAAATACAAATCAAAACCACAGTGAGATACCACCTCACACCAGTCAGAATGGCTAAAATTAACCAGTCAGGAAACGACAGGTGTTGGCGAGGATGCGGAAAAAGGGGAAACCTCCTTTTCCCATCCTGTTGGTCGGAATGCAAGCTGGTACAGCTACTCTGGAAAGCAGTATGGAGGTTCCTCAAAATGTTGAAAATAGAGCTACCTTACAATCCAGCAATCGCACTACTGGGTATTTACCTTAAAGATACAAATTTAGTCATCTGAAGGGGTATGTGCACCCGCATGTTTATAGCAGCAATGTCCAAAATACCCAAACTATGGGAAGAACCTAGAAGTCCATCAACAGATGAATGGATAAAGAGGATGTGGTATATATACAATGGAATACTATGCAGCCATCAAAAAACCCCAAATCTTGCCATTTACCATGACTTGGATGGAACTAGAGGGTATTATGCTAAGTGAAATAAGTCTATCAGAGAAAGAGAACTATCATATGATCTCTGTGATATGAGGAATTTAAGAGGTAGGGAGGGGGCCATGGGGGGGAAGGGAGGGAAAAATGAAACAAGATGGGACTGGGGAGGGAGACAAACCATAAGAGACTCTTAATCTTGGGAAACAAACTGAAGGTTGCTAGAGAGTAGAAGGGTCTGAGGGATAGGGTAGCTGGGCGATGAACATTGGGGAGAATATGTGCTATGGTGAGTGCTGTGAATTGTGCAAGACTGATGATTCACAGATCTGTGCCCCTGAAACAAATAATACGTTATATGTTAATAAAAAATTAATAAACTAAAAATAAATGTATAATAATATTTGTTCAGACATGTATAAAAGGAGATTCAAGAAAAATGTTTCAAGCATAAAAATTACCTTAGGATTACATTTCATGGAAAAGATGGAATGGAAAAACAAGTTCAAGGAGAAAAAAGGATGTCAAACTTTCACTCTGGTAAAGAGGCGTTTAATCATACTTTTTTAAAGTGGATAATGAATATGTACGAATACTGACTCATTATGTTGTACACTTGAAACTAATATAATGTACATTCATTGCACCTCAATAAAATGATTTAAGTTTCCATCAATGAGAAATATTTAAAAATTGAGAGCCCACCATCTACAAGCATTGATCAATAGTTTCCTATTGTCATTCAAGCCCTAAACCCGATACATAAAAAGAAATGGATGATGGTAGGTAGAAGATAACATTGACACTAAGTTTCTCCTGGGTGCATTAAAATGAGGATGTGACCATTTTTTAATGTCAATATTTAAAATACATTAGAAACAACATCTTTTGCAAACTTAAAAGTTAAAGAATTTTGTATGCCAGTCAAAAAATACATGAGGGTAAATACTGTACAATTTCACTTTTATGATGTTACAGAACAGGGAAAATTAATTATGAAAAAAATCAGAACAGTGTTTCTAGGAGGGATGGTGGCATAGACTGACTGTAAAAGGGCTCAAGGGTACTTTCTGGGGTGATAACGATGTTCTTTACCTTAACAGAGGTTGAGGTTAGAAAGGCAAAAGTGTCTGTCAAAAATCATCAAATGGTGTACTTAAGATGTCTAAATTTTATTAAGGTAAGTTTTATCTCAAAAAAAGAAAAACTATAAACAAATATGTGAACTCATAACTCATGTTATGCATGCTGAAGAATTTAGGAGTGAAATGTATTGGTGTCAAGAATTTATTTGGAAATGTATAAAAAATAAGATAGACTGACAAATGGACAGATGTAACTAAAACAAAATGTTTATAGTAGAATCTAGGTGGTGCGTATATGTTGTTCACTGCTCAATTATTTCAAATTTTCTATATGTTTGAAAATATTCACAACAAAATATTGGAAGAAGTGTACAAACAGGTATATATTTTTTCATAATTCTTTAAGAGATGTGTGGGTAAAAGTTTGAAGACCATTGGTTTCTATCATCACCATTTACTAATGAATCTCTAATCTAAACTTACAGCCCAAATCTCTCTCCAGAATCAATCATCTTTCCATCTGTCTCCTGGAATGCTCCATCTGGATTTCCCATCCGACCTAAAACTCAACAGATCCAAATATGAATTTATTGTCTTCCTGTGTCAGTTAGAAATACCATCAGCTGCAAGAAACAGAATAGAACAAACAAAACAAGGGGGATTTTTCTTACATAACAAATAGTTCTGGAGGTAGGTGGCTGCTGGTGTTGGTTCAACAGCCTCAATGATCTCCTGGCTAACAGGTCTACCATTCCCTTGGCCTTCCCTCGTAGTCACAAAGGGTTCTGCAGCTCCAGGCATCATGTCTGAGTTCAAGATAGGAAAAGGGTGAGGGGAGCAATGCCACTGACAACTGAACTTTTATCAACACAGCTTCAGATTTCCCAGAAGCCTCCCAGCAGACTTCCCCATAAATCCCATTAATCAGACTGTTGGCACTAGCTGCAAAGGAAACCAGGAGGCAAGTACTTAACTTCCTTATCCTCTAAATTCGATGTAGGATTGGGTGATGGGTGAGCCTGCCTACAGTATCTGGATCATTCTCCCCACCTCCTATATCCCTCATCTGTGTTCACAGTCCCAGGACCTGACTAGTTACCCAAGTAAGGAGCCCCAGGAGTCATCCTTAGCTCTTTTCTCCCTCTACACCTCATATCCACTGTCTTGATCTTTTCTCAGTCTTCGAATCTCTCTTACACCTGAGCCTCCTTCCCATACCTGCTGCCACTGTCTTGGTTCATGTTCTCATTTCCTCCCTGAACTGCTCTAACAGTCTCTTAGTCTCAAGTCTTAACTTCAAACCATCCTCCATGTGGCCCCAGCTTGACCATTCTAAAAACAGACATCTAACCGTCTTAACCCCTGCCTAGATATTGTCTGTGTCTTTGCCTAACACCTAGTTTAACGGCTAACTTTTTTAGTATGTTACGTAACCTAGTCCTGCAGTTTCCTTAATAACGTAGTCCTGAAAATGTGCGGTCAGTTAGAGTGCCCCAGTCCTGTCAAGGATCAGCTCCCTTAAGACACAACTTCCAGAGGGAGGAGCTGGGGAAGTTGATACTCAAAATCCAAACCAGTTGTGCTAGACAGACAGCCATCTGTCTTTAACATATCTGTGCTAAAACTGTAGTATGAAAGAACAATAGGTTTACATGTTATAATGAGGGTTCTGTTCCCAGAGACTAGAGAATATATCATCTCTAAATACATTTTGTCCTGGAGACATAAAGTCAACAATAGATTTAAAGTATAATATCATTGTTGTTCATTCAGTTCAGAGATTTATTGAATGCCCACTATGTATCAGACACTACCCTTTAGTTCTTTTCCTTTAGAATAGAACAGAGATGACAGATCTAGAACACTGTTCAGTTGAAGCTATCTGCCTCTTTCTGCATACCTAATGACTTCCATCTTTTTCTCTATTGCACTATTTAAGAGTTATTCTTATCACCAGAATCAGCACTGTCATTTTTCTGTCTTCTACTCATTTGCATAAATAAAATTCATTAGATATTCGAACAAATGCCTAAAGGCACAAATGGAGACAAAGATGGCAACCTGGTAAAAACTGGTTGATTTTTTTTAAAGATTTTATTTATTTATTTGACAGAGAGAGACCACAAGCAGGGAGAGTGGCAGGTGGAGGGAGAGGGGAGGCAGGCTCCCCGCTGAGCAAAGAGCCCGATGCGGGGCTCGATCCCATGACCCTGAGATCATGACCTGAGCCAAAGACAGATGCTTAACCGACTGAGCCATCCAGGTGCCCAAAACTGATTGATTGATAGAGTGCAATGAGATATGATAGGTAGGCTTTCCAGAGCACTTACTCTGTGCCAGGCACCCTTGTAGGCACTCCACAAACAGGAACTCCTTAATCTTCACAACTCTATGAAGTAGGTACCATGATCTCCATGTTGCAGATGAGGAAACTGTGGCCCAAGGGTAGTTTTGCACTTTTGTCAGCTGAAAGCTATGCCCGGTCTTTGGTCTCTCCAGCCCTGTGCTTTTGCACATGCTGTCCCTTCTGTCCGGACTGCTTGTCCTCTGTGCTCATTCTTGGAGACCAAGTGAGGCCCACGCTCCTGGGGTGAAGTCTCCTCTGTCTGGTGAGGTGCGGTCAGGCTGTGGGGGCCAGGACCTTGCCCAACCTCCTCATCCTGCTACATTTACGTGCTTACAGCTCTCTCTCTACCACCAGAGATGATGCTACCAGGCCTGGCTCTCTCCTCATTCTGGAGTCCCTGGGGCTTGCTACTATGCCCAGCCTGGAATCAGCACTTAAGGGCTTGCTGAATTGATGCACAGGATCCCTGGATTTTACACTCTCTCGTCGCCCCCACGCCGTCTGGCACCACATATTGCAGACACTCAGTCAATGGGAGCAGGAGCCTGGTTTCCCAGCCAGCAGCCTAACTTAATGAAACAGAGCAAAACAAAATCCGCCCCCTTTTCTCCTATCTTCACATCACAATAATCCCTGAGGATCTGAATTCCTTTCCAAGCCCTCCCATCAGTCAAATCCAGCGGGACCCGGGGGAGTCCCTGACTCCGCTGGCTAGGTGGAGCAGGGTGGGGAGCAGCCATCAGGGCGCAGGGCAGCCTCATCGCGCGCCTTCTGCCAGTTCTTGCCTATTAAGGTAAGAGTTCTCGGAGGAGCGCGAGAGAGGCCGGCGGAGGGTCCCCTAGTCCCCTAGAAGGGGCCCCGCGGCCTGTGAGCTCGCCTGGCGCCAGGGGAGCACAGCCCCAGGCCGGGTGCCCCGCGACAGGTACTGCCAGCTTCAGGGCGGCCCCGGATCCTACTTTGCTCTTCACCCGAGGCCACCTTCCTAGGTTTCCATAGCCACCGGGCCGCGTCCTCATTCTCGACCGCCACTGGAGGCCTCAAATGAGTCTCTGCACAGGGCGCTGATTAAATGGGTCTCTGGTCCCCAGCAGACGCTCCTTCCCCGCAGATGCCCACAGAAGCACCGAGGGAACGCACCTGCGTTACGGGGGCAGAGCCGGGAACGCGTCCTTCCGGCAGCCGGATCTCCGCCCCCCCGCCCCCCCCGTGCCCCCATCCCACGCCAACCTCTCAGGGTCCCCTGGGGCCGGCTCCCGCCCCGCGCCGGGTTCGGGCCCCGCCCCTCAGCCCCGCCCCCGAAGGCCCCGCCCACGCCCCCTCGCGCTCCGCCCCCTCCCCGCCGGCTCCCGCCGCTCCCGGCGCTCCGAGCGCGGGCCTGGGGACTCGGGATCCCGCCACCCGCGCCGCAGCATGGGGCGCTTCCGCGGGGGCCTGCGGTGCATCAAGTACCTGCTGCTCGGCTTCAACCTGCTCTTCTGGGTGAGACCCGGAGCCGGGCAGGGGAGGGCCCGGGCGGGGGCGCGGGGCCGGGGTCCCGGGGGAGCTGGCCGCTCCGGCGTCCGAGCCGGGCTCCAGAAGGCTGGGTGTTCCAAAAGGCTGAGGTGAGGACGAGGCAGACAAAGAGGGAGGGGAGGAATAGCAGGAGGGATGGGGGGGAGCGCAGAGGGAGGGAGAGATTGAGCAACAAGAAACGGTGAGAAGGGGGGGACACCTTGTGGCTCTTCCCTTTGAGGAAGCTCTGCCTCAGCTGGTGACTCCAGGTGCGGGGACACCAGCCCCTCCTGAGGAGTCGGCTCCCCACCTGGCCTCCGGGGCACTCGCCGCTTGTCGCTTTGCCTTTCCGCTGCAACCCGGGCCTGGCCAGGGCGCTGGGAGAGAAACCCCTGTGCCCCTGCGGGGGCTGCCAGGGTGGTGCCCCAAACGGCGTGTGTGGAGACACCACCTGGCGGTGATGGTTTTGTTTAGGGAAAGTGGGGGTAGGAGTGAAAATCCTATTGGGGGGCAGGTGGCGTCCTTATTCTGGGTGTTAGAGGAGGTTACCTGGCTGCGAGGAGGCGGTGATACTCTTCCCTGAAGCGGATGGACGGCAAAGGGGGGGCTTCCAAAGGGCAACAACATCGCCCCACAGCCCCTAGCCCACAGTCTCTGCTAAATACCACAGATGATCTCATTCAACTTTGTATTGAACCAACATTCCCGGATTAGTGGTTCACAGAGAGATAGGGCCCATGCCCCTTGTCTCCTATATTATTGGGACAAGGTTAGGGCCAGACCATCCCTAGATCCCTGGTTACCCTATCTCAGGCCCTGGAGGACTGTAAGACAAGTTCTAAAAATTATCTCTTTTTTTTCCCCCAAATATGTTTATTTTATTTTTTCAGTGTTACAAGATTGATTGTTCATCTTGTCTGCACATTCCTCTCGGGCTTTCTCAAGAAACTGTCAGTCAGTTAGGCCCTGAGGGAAAATATAAATGTTGTTTTGGGTGAACAGGTTCTTAATGCTAGTGGGGAACAGCCTGGTGCTCGGAAACAACTAGGAGAGAGGAGGATGGTGATTGCCCTATCTGCTCTAGGGAGTTTGTCTTCCCATGACTGCAACTAATTAATTATTGAATGATGGGCTCTGCTTGTGTCTGCCAACCCATTAGCCCAGATGCCTGGGTGACTCCAGCAGCTCTAACCTCTCAGGAGACAACTTGCCATGCTCAGCATCCTTCAGCAGGGGAAGGTATGAAGGAGGCACCCCAAAGACAGCCCCTGAATTTTAAAAACGCACATGGTTTTTGTACACCAGGCATTTAAACTCAGCATACTACAGGAAGGGATATTTCTAAAGGTCCTTTATGTTGTACTTTTTAATAATCTGGCTTAATTTTAAAAGCTGTTAGTTATAGATGTCATGCTTCGGCGACACCCTCCACTCTCACTGCTTACAAATTCAAAACAAGTTTTCTGTCACCCTCAGAAGGATTTCTCAGGCTGGGCTTAGTGCTTATTTAATGCCTGATGTTGTGCCGGCCTTTCCAGGGATTTTTTTTAACGTTTTTTTTTTAACGTTTTCGGTATGTCAGGGACAGTGCTAAGCACATTGCATTCATTATTACACTCAATCCTCACGGCGATGCGCGTGTATATAATATTGTGATCACCATTTTTATACCCGAGGAAAGAGAGGCACACGTGGATTGACTTGCCCAAGGTCACATAGCTAGTGTGTGGCAGAGGTGGGACTCAGACTCAGCGGTCCCAAGCACTGTGGCACATTACACTCCTAAGCAGTGGTTCTCAGAGGGTGATTCCTGGACCAGCAGCATCAGCATTTCCTGGGAACTTGTCAGAAATGCACATTCGCTGCTCCATTCTAGGCCAGCTGAAGCAGGAACTCTACGGGAGGGACCCAGTATCCTGTGTTAACAAGCCTTCTAGGTAATTCTGATGCTTTCTCAAGCTTGCGAATGTTCAATGTTAAACAATTATTAAATAAGTATTATAACATATAAATATAAATCAGTATACATAATTTATAAATATAAAATGCTATTCCCTAAGCTGCTAATGTTGTTAAGGAAACAAGTCCAATGTATATAGAACAACAAGTTAAGAAGTATATAATTAAGTGACAAATGTCACACTTATGGCCATCCATAGTAAGGAAGGGAAGTAGGAACAAAGCGATGTTTGAGCGTTTGCCATGTGTTAGCCACTGGGGTTAGACATGACCTCTTATATATATGATCTTTTTTTTAAGATTTTATTTTTATTTATTTGACAGAGAGAGATCACAAGTAGGCAGAGAGGCAGGCAGAGAGAGAGGGGGAAGCAGGCTCCCTGCTGAGCAGAGAGCCCGATGTGGGGCTCGATCCCAGGACCCTGAGATCATGACCTGAGCCGAAGGCAGAGGCTTTAACCCACTGAGCCACCCAGGAGTTCAGAGAAAGGTGGGGCGCCTGGGTGGCTCAGTCAGTTAAGTGTCTGACTCTTGATTTTTGGACTCAGGTCATGATCTCAGAGTGGTGAGATTGAGCCCCGCATCAGACTCAGCGCTCAGGGAGGAGGAGTCTGCTTGAGATTCTCTCTCCCTCTCTCTCTGACCCTCCCCCTTGCTCTCTCTCTCTCTGAAATAAATAAATATTTTTTAAAAGGGAAAAAAAGGAGTTCAGAGAAAGGATTGCAGCAACAATGAGGAGTCAAGATAGTTGTCCTGAAAATAGGGTGTTTAAGCTAGACCTCAGAGGATGGGTAGAATGAAGGTGGGCAAGGCAAGGTGGGGGGGGGGGTGACATGCCACCCACCAGCAGAGGAACAGCACAAGGCTGAGTGTGACTACATCTGATAAAGGGTCAGACTCAAGTGCAGAGATCCCATGCAGGGTGTGCTTGAGTAAGTTACTCTTACTTCTAGGTGTCTGTCTGCTCATCTATACAATTGGGGTAACAGGGTTGTCAGGGGGATTAAAATGAAATGTGTAAAGTGCCTGACCTCATCTTCTTATGAATCTAGTACATAGTAAGTGCTCAAAAAACATTGTTATTAGGGCGTGCATGTAGGAACATTCAGTAAAAGTTAACTGCCTTTCCCGAGTCCCTTAACTTGGGGAATAGCGTCTATGTTTGCCAGGTGACTTGCAGCTTGTCCTTGTTTTAGGATGACTGCACATCATCCTCTCAATTTGTGCTTGGGAGTTTTCTCCACTAGAACTTGGAATGCTTTGAGAGCAGGCTTTTTTTTTTTTTTTCTCTTATGTTCACAATTATATCTCCAGTGCCTAGAACAGAGCCCGCTGTGCAGTAGGCATTCAGTAAATATCTATAGAATGAATGAATGAATCTGCAGCTTAGAGCACTCGGTAGAAGCGGCCTTCCCAATTTGCATTGATAATCAGTGATCTGAAGGACTGATCCTACCTCTTCCTGCGCATTACCTGTTGATTTGTTTTTTGTTTGCACAGACTGAGCCCAGGAAGCGGGTATGGGGCCTTCCTCTCTCCCAACTCCACGGGAGGGTGGGGTCCGAGGGTGTCTGAACAGCACCGTGATGGGAGGCCTTCCCCAGTCTTAGACATGCACCACCACAGGGAAAGGGAAAGGGCCAACTGAAACCAGTACATAATGGTTTAGGGGAAAGTGATTATTGGGGATAAATTATCTAGATTTCTGCCTTCACTGTAACTGAGGGAACCTGATTCCAGAAAAGCTCCACCCTAGTTTCTGAAGTTGTTTTTCTTGGTTGGAGGGGTTTGTGGGAAGTTTGGGGGAGGGGCAGAGGGTGGGGGTTGGTTTTCCTCGAAGGCTCGGCTTTAGCTGTGACTTCAAGTGTCTTATTCACTCACACCTTGGCATGCCCGGGCGCCCGCCCTTCTGAGCTATAAGGTCCTCCTCAGTGACTGTACTCTCTTTGCTATCAGGAACTCGCCAGAAGGCGGGCAAGGAGGAGCAGGCAGATGTGTTCTATGATCTGCAGTTTGCCCCCTTCGGTGACCACACTCTCTTTGCTATCAGGAACTCGCCAGAAGGCGGGCAAGGAGGAGCAGGCAGATGTGTTCTATGATCTGCAGTTTGCCCCCTTGGGTGACCACACTCTCTTTGCTATCAGGAATTCACCAGAAGGCAGGCAAGGAAGTGGGGGGCGGGCGTGTTCTGTGATCTGCAATTTGACAAATCGATTTGCAGGCTCCTCTGGCAGCCTGGTTTAAGTAAGTTTCCCTAGGCTGTGCTCCTGATTTTATAAACATTCAGCTAGATCTGGCCAGACCCGGCACAGCTCTGTCTGGCCCGGGGCCACCGACTGTATTCACCGCTACATTTTTAAAAACAAAAGTAAAGCCTAGCCATGAACCCCACTAAATTCATTTCTGTTATCATGGTTGATGTCTAACATGGAACCCCTCCCAACATCTGTCATGTCTAAATTCGGACACTATAATCAGATAGCACGGCATAGGCCTGTGCCTCTCACTGGAATCACCTTTATTTTTTTTTTCCTCCGTTGCATAGCAATATAAATAAAACACCACAGGCCACCAAGCCACATATGTTGGTTTAAAGAAAAACTTGGGCGCTGTTTATCCCTCGCTTTATTGTTGTACGCTCAGCGTTTTCCTATCATTGTGCTGTATACTGAGCAGCTCAGCGTTAGCGACCAACAGGAAGCGGGACTGTTGATTGTTGAAAGTCACAAGCCGTATATGGCTTGTCTGAACTTGCTCTCCTTTCCTTCTCACAAGCATTCGTGCGGCTCTGGGGTTTTGGTCGGTGATGCCTAACGGGCGCTGTTAGGAAAGATCGTGTCCCGCAAGCCCGGGAGTGAACGATATTTGATGCTACTGGGGCTCACCCAGGTGGCCCCCTCCTCTTTCGCAAACTTATTTCAAACAGTAATTTCAGAGCTAACACCCCCATCAGGAATACTGGTTTAAAAAAAAATTCCCGAAGAAAGTATACTTTGGGGTCCATCCAAAAGCTCTACCGCCCCAGAAAGCAGATGAGAATTTCCTTGGTCTTCTTGTAGGATAGTCTTTGTTTCTGATTTCTGTCAAGGTGGGAAGAGAGCAGGCGAGGCCAGCCTCCCCTAATGTGGACAAGAAGGGCCTGGCGTGGCTGGAAGGGGCAAGGTGTCTATGATAGGGGCCAGTGTGCAAGGGCTAGAGGGGGAGTGCAAGCAGTCTGCAGACCTCTAACAGGTCCAGGCAGGATGGCCCTTCAAAGCCAGGAACTCAAAGCCGGGAAGGTGGATGCTGGCATCACACTGCCTGGGTTGACTCTTGCCTGTATTATTTACTAACTAGGGGACCTCAGGCACATTGTTTAGCCTATTCGAGCCTCAGTTTTCTCATCTGGAAAATGGACGTAATTAGGTACCAACATCGATCTGTGATTTTTGTGCAGATAAAATGAGTTAATACCTGTCCAGTAGTAAGTAGTATGGTAGGCGTGCATAGTTAATACTCAATAACGTAAGATAGTAGTAGTAGTCATATTTAAGCACTGGAAGCACAAGCAGAAACCAGAATGCAAGAGGTTCGTAAAAGTAAAGAGAAGTGGCAAATAAGTGTCCTAGGTCCAACCAACCAAGAAAAAGAGCAAGAGTTCCATAGATTCTCAAGGGCATGGAATGCAAAGGAGAGATTTCCTGCTCTGCAGGCACTCGGGAAGCATATGCTGATGACCTACTGTGTGCCCAGCACCCTGCCAAGTGCCTGGGCATTCAAAAATGATGCAGAAACAGTCCTTGACCTTGAGGAACTCATGCCTCTATTTACTGCTCCATTTTGCCTTTGATTGTAGTTTATTTTCTCCCTAGCATCATTGCTTCCTAAGGCAGTGACTGTTTCTGGCCGGGATTCTCCTTCTTTAACCCCTTAGCCCCTAGAAGAGATTCAGCAGTCACTGGTAAACTCTAGCTCACAGGATTGCGGGCACCAATGCCCACACAGGTGCTGCTCTTTGTTCCCTGCCCTGCTTCTCAGCTACCAAGGGAAAGCCTTGGAAGGCATGGGAAAACCTTGGGGATTGGTGCCCCTCTAATTTCAGTGTGTATGCAAATCATCTGAGGGTCTTGTCCAAATACATATTCTGTTCTATAGGCCTCTTTTATAAGACTTTATTTATCTATTTATTTGTTTTTGTTGGTTTGTTTTTATTTCAGAGAGAGATACACACATATGTACATGAGCATTCAAGTGGCAGAGGGGCAGAGGGAATGGGAGATAGAGAATCCAAACAGACTCCCTGCTGAGTGGAGATACCGAGCTCAGTCCCAGGACCCTGAGGTCATGACCTGAGCAGAACTCAAGAGCCTAAGGTCATGACCCAAGCTGAAATCAAGAGCCTGATGCTTAACGGACTGAGCCACCCAGTTGCCCCACTAGGTCTGCATTTCTAACAAGCCTCCAGGTGATGCTAATGCTGCTGGTCTAAGGAATAGACTCTGAGAACCATTGGTAAAGACCTACAAGTGGTTCTCATTTCTGAATGGGGCAAAGAGTGCCCTTCGTCTTCACTTCCTTATGGCACTTCTCTCTTTCTCTCTCTCTTTTTTTTAACATATAATGTATTATTTGCTTCAGGGGTACAGGTCTTTGACTCATCAGGCTTACACATCTCACAGCACTCACCATAGCACATACGCTCCCCAATGTCCACACCCAGCTACCCTATCCCTCCCCACACCCTCAGTTTGTTTCCTGAGATTAAGTGTCTCTTATGGTTTGTCTCCCTCTCCAGTCCCATCTTGTTTCATTTTTCCCTCCCTTCCCCCTACAACCCCTGCCCTGCCTCTTAAATTCCTCATATCAGAGAGATCATAGGATAGTTCTCTTTCTCTGATAGACTTATTTCACTTAGCATAATACCCTCTAGTTCCATCCAAGTCATTGCGAATGGCAAGATTTTGGCTTTTGATGGCTGCATAGTATTCCATTATATATATATATACCACATCCTCTTTATCCATTCATCTGTTGATGGACTTCTAGGTTCTTCCCATAGTTTGGGTATTTTGGACATTGCTGCTCTAAACATTAGGGTGCACATGCCCCTTCGGATCACTACATTTGTATCTTTGGGTTAAGTACCTAGTAGTGCAGTTGTTGAGTCATAGGGCAGCTCTATTTTCAACTTTTTGAGGAACCTCCATACTGCTTTCCAGAGTGGCTGCACCAGCTTACTTTCCCACCAACAGCATAGGAGGTTTCCCCTTTCTCCGCATCCTCGCCAACACCTGTCGTTTCCTGACTGGTTAATTTTAGCCATTCTGACTGGTGTGAGGTGGTATCTCACTGTGGTTTTGATTTGTATTTCTCTGATGCCGAGTGATGCTGAGCACTTTTTCATGTGTCTGCTGGCCATTTGGATGTCTCCTTTGCAGAAATGTCTGTTCATGTCTTCTGCCCATTTCTTGATTGGATTATTTGTTCTTTGGGTGTTGAATTTGATAAGTTCTTTCTAGATTTTGGATCCTAGCCCTTTATCTGATAGGCCATTGGCAAATATCTTCTCCCTTTTTTCAGTTGTCTCTTGGTTTTGTTGACTGTTTGCACAAAAGCTGTGCAAAAGCTTTTGCTCTTGATGAAGTCCCAATAGTCCATTTTTGCCCTTGCTTCCCTTGCCTTTGGCGATGTTTCTAGGAAGAAGTTTCTGTGACTGAGGTCGAAGAGGTTGCTGCCCGTGTTCACTTCAAGGATTTTGATGGATTCTTGTCTCACATTGAGGTCTTTCATCCATTTTTGAGTCTGTTTTTGTTTTTTGATGACTGCTTCAGTCTCCTTACTGGTTATGGGTCTGTTCAGGTTTTTTATTTTCCTGGTTCAGTTTTGGTCATTTGTACATCTCTAGGAATGCATCCATCTCTCCCCCCCCTCCCACTTTAAATGTGGAGGTGTCTTTGGGTCTAAAATGAGTCTCTTGCAGATAGCATATAGATGGGTCTTGTTTTTTTATCCATTCTGATACCTTGTGTCTTTTGATTGGAGCATTAGCCCATTTACATTCAGGGTAACTATTGACAGATATGAATTAAGTGCCATTGTATTGCCTGTAAGGTGATTGTTACTGTATATTATCTCTGTTCCTTTCTGGTCTGTTACTTTTAGGATCTCTCTTGGCTTAGAGGACCCCTTTCAATATTTCCTGTAGGGCTGGTTTAGTGTTTGCAAATTCTTTTAGTTTTGTTTGTCCTGGAAGCTTTTTATCTGTCCTTCTATTTTCAGTGACAGCCTAGCTGGATATAGTATTCTTGGCTGCATATTTTTCTCGTTTAGTGCTCTGAATATATCATGCCAGTCCTTTCTGGCCTGCCAAGTCTCTGTGGATGGGTCTGCCGTCTTATGGCACTTCTCTTAATTCCAGTTACAATTTTACCATTATCATTTCAAGACTTTTTTTTCATATTAAGACTTGATGGTTTCTAGATTTACCAGGTGGCCACGTGTTCATTTTCCATTCCATTTCACTGTGTAATTCTAGAACATCCATGCAGTGTCTTTGGGCCTCCAACTAGTGTGGCAAAAGAGAACATAATCTCTGTCCCCTACCTTAATATGGACAATTAATGTCACAACAAGGCTGTTCTCCTAAAGTAAGTGATGCTGAAGTGACTACTGAGACCATGTTGTGGTTGCTAAGGAATCAGGAGAAGGAATGGAGGAAGAAGCAAGTAAAATGAGAATATCAGATTGGCTGGGATCACATCTTACAGATGAGTAAGGGTTACCATGGCCCACCTTTCCTCCTTTTTGGATTTAATTGGGAACAAATATAATAATGCTAATTAACATTCATGTGATGTTTTAGTTTACAAAATGCTCCCACATGCATTATCCCATTTGATCATGGATTGCAGCCATCCCATGAACTAATGTAATTATCCCCATTTTACAGAGGTCGAAGCTCAAAGTCAGGCCCAGTATGAGAGAAACAGGAGAGCTAGGCTGAAACCACTGCTGCTCAGTTTAAGGCAGAGGAAAAGCAAGATGGGAGTTGAGAAGGGGTAGGTATCAAGAGACGCTTTTAAACTCAATTTCAGTAGCAGAATCTTGAGGAAGAGTAGCGTGATATAAATGCAAGCTGTGTGCTGCTGTTTTCCTGAGCACGTTTTGTACCCCAGTTACTTAAATCCTCACACTAACCCCCTGAAATAGCAGCTCTTATCACCCTCCCGTTTACACAGGAGGAAGCAGAGGTACAGAGAGTTTCAGAGACTTGCCAGGGACTCAAAGCCAGCCAGCGGCAGGCTGGGGTCGTGTGTGGCCCCAGAGTCTATGCTGTCCACCACTGCAATCTGCAGAGGAATGGGAGAGAAGGTTGGGGCTATGACGAGCATGTGAATTCCAATATGCCGGCGAGGCTACTAATGTAATTTGAATGTGGCTACTAATTTGAATGTGGCTATTCAAATTTAAATTCATTAATACTGAAAGAGATTTCGTATTCGGCTCCTAAGTCATAGCAGCCACATGTCAAGTGCTTGGGAACCATAGGTGGCGAGTGGCTGCAATATTGGGCGGCACCGATGGAGGACGTCAGGTGTACATCCCTGGAGAAAGTTCTATTGGAGAGCTCTAGCCTAGAAATAGTTATTCTTCCTCTCTAAACCACTTTTCTATGTCTCTCTTCTTGGGTCTTAGAAAACTATAACACCAGAAAGAGAGGGGGCATAGCTGACATATTGAGTATAGATCATTTAAAAAACTCAAGGGATTCTAGCTGACCTGGAAAGAGCGTAGAGCTAACATAAAAATGAGTAGAGAAAGGCAGCAGAGGACTTTGTTATTGGTACTCTGGGGGTGGTATTTCCTACCTCGGGTCGGATTCAGTTTTCGGTTTGAACGGAACATTGCAAGTCTACCACCATAGTAACACTAAGTGATGGGCACTCCCCGTTCTAAATGTGAAACTCGAACTCATTTAACCTCTTAGGGAGGCACTGTTATTACCTCCACTTTGCAGAGGAAGAAGCTGAGGGTTTGGGCAATCAGGTGTCTTGCCCCAAATTGCAGACAGAACCCGATTCAAATCTAGGACGCCCAGAAACTCCGCCCCCTTTTATCTGCGGTGGCTTCTTGACGCCGTGACACCGCAGGGTTATACCGTGGATGTTTCTGTTATTATCCTGCCCCAAGGCACCGCTATGCGCTCTGATTACCTAGAAGAGCTAGAAGTTTCTAGAAGAGCAGTCAGGCAGTGTCCCAAAGTGCATACCATGGTGTCCTCCCCATCATAATGGTGGTTGGGACAGAGTCAGCTTATAAACCGGGGCAAGAGCATTGGGCAGGGGTGGCAGAGCCCCCAGCGGGGCAGGGCCTGGTGCCTTGCAGGCTGCTGGCACTCGGCCAGGAAGCCCACTTGCTCACCCAGCACACGCTCGAATGGGCCTGGCCCCCCGCAAATGACACAGTGCTGCCTGCCTTCAGGACACAAATGGCCGTCTGGCAAGATTGCTGTAAAGTAAAAGCTCTCTGGAACCCCAAGCTGGACTTCCATGACGTCTCTGGGATTCCATCCAAGCTAACTTTTTAATAAACCAAAGCTTTTAGGCTTGTTCCAGGCTAACCTGAGTTCTACCTGAGATGGTTTTTTTCCTGCCGTTGTCTCCCAGTAACAACTTACACTGGGGGTAGATCATTTCCATCGACTGATATGTAAGAATCCTATTTATCTCAAGAGTGGTTCTCTCAAACTACCTTGAACAATATTAGGCAGTAAAACAAATATTGTTAAATGCCCAGCCTTTGCTCATAGGAAGCTCGATATAGATGAGACCTCCCAGTAGGCATGGTAGACCTTGGAGTTGAGTGTTTACTCAGAGGGCGAGCCTGAGATAAGAGCCAGTCTGTCTTGCCAGGAGGAAGTCAGAGGATGTCAACAAGGCCATTACCGTCCTGGAAATCATCCGCTAGGTGAGGCAGGGCAGACCTTGGATTTCCTTCACTCCGGTGACTTGCTAGATTGGATCTTAGCTCTGTACATATTTGATCTTCACTTTATCATCTGTTCGCTGAAGTCATGAGCCAGCAGTTTGATATTTGTGCGGCCATCCAAGACAACTCTCCCACTATCCTCTTTCTCCTAATTCTTGCTGATCTTTCCTCCCTCCTCTGCCTCTTATTTCTTTAGAGAAAAGGCCTTGTGTAGAACCATAGAATAAACTCAGCATGCTTCCCAGCACCTGTCTGGGACCTGCTTTGTCACGACAGCAAGCTTTCTCCTACCCCGGGTTGGTTTCCTTCCCCTGAGCCCGGAATGCCCCCAGCCCTTCCACACCACCTCCCAGCTGCCTCCCAGTTGAGCCACACAAGGCAACTTCCGAACGACCTAAGCGAACAGAAGAAGGTATGCTCGGCTCAAATACACAGCCCTGCGTTCCCTCCAGAGATGAATAGCGCCCTCCTGATCCGGTCACGACTGTGACGGCAAAACACTACCGTCAGGGCAGAGAATTCAACACTGATTGGCTTTATTTTTTTTTTTAAGATATTATTTATTTATTTGACAGAGAGAGAGAGAGATCACAAGCAGGCAGAGAGGCAGGCAGAGAGGGGGGGGTGGGGAAGCAGGCTCCCCGCTGAGCAGAGAGCCCGATGCGGCGCTCGCTCTCAGGACCCTGAGATCATGACCTGAGCCGAAGGCAGAGGCTTAACCCACTGAGCCACCCAGATGCCCCAACACTGATTGGCTTTAAAATATATCCTTCCCTGAAAGAAGTGTTTTGGGAATTTCTTAGCGTGAGCTCATTCTCATGGAATCGTTAATGAGAAAAATAACAGGGAAAATCAGAAACCCTGGTCCCTAACCAGCTATTTCCAAGCTAACCGCCTCCTCATCACACGCTGTTGCCCTGCCTTCCGATCCCACCTCACCTGCTCCTGAGGTCAAGGCAAAGGCAGCAAGCTTCCTCGGGGGTGGTTGTGCATGGATGTCCTAGGGCATTGGGCTCTTGTATTTCTTCTGACAGAACGCTTGACTTTGAGAAAGTGCCGTCTGACTCCTTGCCTTGCTCTCACTGAATAAGAGGGTGAAAATCGTGAGAGCTGGCTTTCCTCTTGGAGAAAATTAGTGTCGTCTTCCAGAGCAAATGTGCTTCCGACTTTTGCTGCTAAAAGGATGGAACTCCATTACCCTTCTGGTATCCTAATGTGGTTTGCAATCTGATCAAGATCGCGAGTGCTCATTACCTGATTGCGTCTGGGATGGGAACTGCCACCGGGAGCAAGTATTAGCTTAAAAGCTTTTAATGAAAACGCTAGGGTTACAGTGTCATTTCCAGCTCTGTGGGACTCCATTGCAAAGAAGAGAATTGCAGATGAGGTGGGTGGTGTAGACACCTGGTGTTCCCCCTGGGGAGGCAAGAATACAAAACTGACCGTGTTCATTCTTGCGTTCAAGGGCATTGCGTGCGTGCTGCTCAAATTGCGTTAGGTGTTCACGAGCCCCTTCCTCTAAAGGGCACGCGCGCGCTGTATCCTTGGCCTCCGTACATGAGGTGGTACACATCCCCACAGGCTTAAGAAAACACAGAACTGATACCACATGCACCAGTTGTGTTTTGTTTTTCTGTGGGAAAGTATTTTGCTGAGTCAATTCAACAGTGTGTTCACGCATGCCTTCCAAGGTGTCTGTATAGCATTTCCCAGGTGCAGATGTTTTTTAAAAATAGTACTTGGCAAAGGATTCCCTTGGGGCGCAATCCCTCCTGTCAGCCTGTCTTAGTCAAGTCAGGTTGCCATTAAAAAACAAAACAAAACAAAACAAAAAAACAGAGTGCCTTACACAACAGGAATGGATTTCTCCCAATCCTGGAGGCTGGAAAGTCAAGATCAAGGTATCGGCCAATCAAGGTATTGGTGAAAGCTTTCTTCCTGGCTTTCAGACGGCTGCCTTCTCACTGTGTCGTCACATGGCAGACGGAGAGACAGAGAGGGAGAGGGAGGGCTCTGGGATCCCTTACAAGAGAATCCCATCATGGGGGCCTCACCCTCCTGACCTCGTCTAAGCCTAATCACCTCTCAAAGGCTCCACCTCCAAAAACCATCACACTGAGGGCCGGGCTTCAAGAGATGAATCTGGGTGCCAGGGTGGTGGGGGGAGGAGTCAGTTCAGTCCATAGCACAGTCCAAATGGTGCCTTTGCGAAGGCCGTCCACTCTTTCCTTGAACAGATGTCCAGATGTCCGTTGGGAGCCTGCTCTGCACACAGAGGGCTAAGTGCAGTATACACTCTGTCCCTGTCCCCATGCAGCTCAGGCCTTCATTTCATTTTTTTAAATGAAGGCAGGTACATACCCGGGCCAGGGTAGGCTTCCCAGAGGAAGTGACTTCGGAGCTGATAGCTATGGGCTGGATGAGCTAGGTGGACAGGGAGGGGAAAAGAACTTTCCAAGCTAAAGAAATAGCAGGAGCAGAAACCCCAAGCGGGAGAAGGAACTGAAACTGTGTGGCTAGAGGATCCGAGGACAACAGTCTCCCATCTAGGTAAAAAAATACGTGCTGTGTGAGAACTTCCCCAAGTGAAGCTTTTTACCCAGAAAGGGAGCTTTCTGCTGGGTCAGTCATCAGGTAGCAGAGCGGCATGTCTAGGGATTGTGATAAGGGTTGGCTGGCCTTCTCTGCGTGGGGGTGGGGGTTGGGGGCAGCTCGGCAGCCGGGGGGACCCGGGTCTGGTGAGCGATCTTGGCGTCTTTATATCTCAGCCCTGACCGATTTCCAACTTAGTACCTTCCAAAGAACCATGTTCGTGATTCGTGAAACCTTTTTTTTTTTTTAAGTGCAAAAAAAATGTGTCCTCAAGATAGAACATTTCAGCAGCGATCCCCGGAAAGTAGAAGTAACTACAGTAAAATAAAACTGAAATCCTTTAACGAGTTCTGCTTCGTGCTAAATGGCCTGTTTCTGGCAGATAGCCATTCCTTAAAGGAAACTTCTGGCCCATCCACTTTGCTTTAGATGCTTTCTGAGCAGGGAGGGCCGTAGTCCTCTCTTCTGCTACTTCAGTTTTAGAACACTGAACTGTCTTCTCTAAAAACATATGCTTAGGATTTGCAAACTTGTTTCCTGCAGACTCTCTGGAATATGGTTCGAAACTGAAATCACTTGTCCCTGAAGATGCATAATATAATTGTATCTGGTGACACCCCCCCCCCCATTTAATGACGTGGATTGATATGTCGCTGTCCCTTTCACTGCTACTCTCTCTTTTTTTTTTCCTGTTTTATTTCTTCTTAAATAATGGGCACACTTTTGCCCTTGGAATCCTGTTTTGTCACATTCTCTGAGTTCTTAACACACAGTTGAGACTCAGAAAAGAAATGATGCTATCTGGCATCTTCTCGTGGGCTGGTTCTGTGATTGAATTCTCACCTGCAAGGTTAGTGTCCCTCCCGGACCACCCAGTGGGAATCAGCTCTTCCACAAGCCCCTGAGAGCCTCCTGAGAAGGAGCTGGATCTTCCTTTCCTATGAATCCGTGGCTCCTCGCTCACAATAGATGCTCGATAAATGGGACCTCAAAGTCCCACTCATACTATCGCGCGCAAAAGTCCATTCCTGGAAAAACAACGTTTCTAGTGATAATTATTCCAAAGGCATGGCGATTGGTGCTAGTCCTGGAAGCAGAGCAGCCCTCAGCAGAGTTCTTTAGTCAATAGAGTGTATCCTTCTGGTCCTCACTGCTCACCACATCCACTTGCTGTTGACCCCTCTCTCTCTTTCAGCCATCTCTGGGTCCTCGCCGCCCGGCACCAGAGAGCACCCTTGCTCCTTATTGTTCGCGTCAGAATGAGTAGCTCCCATCTCCCCTCCCCCAGGGCCCCGCCATGGGCTTTCCAAGATGGTAGCAGGCTCAGAAGAAGCTGTGGGCCAGGCATGGTCTGCCCCAACTTGCCTTTTCCAACCCCAGATTCCTCTCTCTGCCCAACACAGGCTGCAGGTAAAGAAGCGAAGCTTCACCCATGCTGTTCCCTCCGCCTGGTGTCTGCTTCTCCCTCCAGTCCTCTCCTGCTCAGGGACTTCAAATTCATGCTTCAGGGTGTAAATCAAGGCAGAACGTCTTCTGCTGAACACCACTTGTGGAGCTTTGCTCTGCTCCCTGGGCAAATGTGATGCTCTCCCCCTGAGCTTCCTGCATTATATTGCATGTGCCCGTTACACGATCAGCTCCCGCGTGAGACTGTGAGTCCTGTCCTTCGTCATTGATTCCCTGAATCCTGGCACGCCCCGACCCGGACTGCAGTTGATTCCTTGAAAGATAGGGAGGAAGGGGAAGGAGATGAGAGCAGGGGGCAAGAGAAGGAAAGGGCAGCCTCTCAGTCCTTGTTCTAGCATTGCCTGAGGGGCCATGTTCTGGCTGAGATTAAGAAGAGAAGAAAAAGGGGCTCCTGAGTGGCTCAGTGGGTTACAGCCTCTGCCTCTGGCCCAGGTCGTGATCTCAGGGTCCTGGGATCGAGCCCTACATCGGGCTCTCTGCTCTGTGGGGAGCCTGCTTCCCCACCCCCCAAGCCCCGCCTGCCTCTCTGCCTACTTGTGATCTCTCTCTCTGTCAAATAAATTTAAAAAAAAAAGAAGAAGAAGAAGAAGAAGAAGAAAGAACAGGGAACAGAGGGGTCTGGGTCTAGAAGGGGTTAACATTTTTTGTGGGCCTGAAGGCTTCCCCCACATCATTTAGTGAGCTGTCTCTTCCCGGGCTTGGGACCCACCGAGCAATGGGACTTCGTAACACTAGCCTTGCTCACTTGGCTCCTGACTGGTCTGAAACTAGGGCAAATTTTTCCAATTCAGTTCCATTTCTAGGGTGAGGCAGACCAGCCAAAGCCCAGTGACCGGAGTATTACAGGAGCTTTACAGGAATGGAGAGTTCGGAAGGACCAAAGGGCTATGTGGTCTCTGTTGATGTCACTTTCCAAAGCAGTGATCGCTGTTGTCACGAGCAACCTCAGGCCTGACGGGTCCTCCCCTACGTATTCCTGACACAGCCGGTGGCTGTGTGCTGGGAGGATTCCCTCCACACAGTGATGACATTCAGTTAAGCCGCAGTTTCCTTGACCCGGGAGGAAACCCGTGTGGTTTGGGGTTGGGGGGTGTGGACGACGAGCAAGCGTAGGTTTTTTTCTCTCATTGCCCCGTGGCTTGAAATTGCAACCTCTCTTTTAATTTTCCATTATGCATCAAATACAGCTGTGCCAGAAGTGGACAAATGTATTCCGTCTGGGAGGATGATCCCAGACAGCAATAAATTAGAGTCTATGTGCAGACATGCCAAAAATGTGGCCGCGTGGTAGGGTGTCCCTGGGCCCAGTCACCTCCTCCACAGTCTGCGTGGTGGCTGCAGGCCTTGGCCTGATGCCTCTGTCAATAGGTTTTGCTTTGTATTTGGAAACTGTCTTTCCATCAAGGCACCACAGAGGCAAGATGGGGAGGGTTGCCCGCGCGGCTTTGCTGGGCACATCTGTCCCAGGCAGCCTTGGGGAGCTTCTGGGACAGCGCCTTCCCCAAGGGCATCGCTCTCTTCCCTGCACCAGAACAGCAATGACCTCAAAGCTGGTTTCCTCCCAAAACTAGAGCACGGCCCAAGAAAACCCCACTTTTTCTGGGTTGAGCAGATAAGTACCATATAATGCACTGAGAAAACAGTGTTTTTAAATGTGCGAGAGAGTAATTCCATGCTTCATGTGGACAATCTAGAAGATAGAGTGAAAAGAAAAAAGCCACCTATAATCCTACCTTCAAAGATAAATGCTGTGGATGTTTTAGCATGACTTCTGTCAATATTTTTTCACACCATGCTACCCTTCTAAAAATGCAAAACTTTTAAAGCTGATTGAGTCCAGCTCTAGCTGTCCCTCACATTACCCAATTAGTGCTTTCCTCTGAGTACTGGAAAATTTTACTTATTCCGGATGAGAGAGTCCAGCTGGTAGAGCTCTAGCCCCTCGGACTTGTAAGGGAAGTCACGCCGCTCTTCTGAAGAAGCTGGCCTGGAGGGCAGAGAAGGGAACGGCTAAGGCCTTCCCCAAGTCCAGCCAGAGAGCCCCGAAGGGCAGCCCCAGGTCTTGACCTGCGGCCCTGCCAGTAGAGGGACCCCGTGGACAGAGGGCTCTGGTCTGCCCCTGACTTTGATACCGTGTTTCCTTTTTATTTAAACCTCTCCTCATCTTGACTGCATGCTGTCTTGTTGCCAGCATCTGTGTCTGCTCTTCCCTTTTGGGACAGGGACAAGGACAGGGACAGCCTCTAAACTGTTTATCTGGTGACAGACCACGAACTAGATGGGTTGGCAGAAGCAGGAGGCTGTCCTTCCATCTGCTTCCTTCCCTGCGTGGCTTGAGCCCAGAAGGTGCCCAGCGAATGTCTGTTGACGGGTTGGCGTGATGCGATCCGGGATGGGTGCTCGGGGCGAGGGCCTGCGGGGCGGCAGTCATCACAGCCCTACAGTGGGAGAAGAGACGCGGAGCCTCACAGAAGCCCTGAGAGCGGCCCAGGGGGCGCGGGTGATGACGCCCCCCGCCCCCCCCCCCCCCCAGCCGCCAGCCTGCCCAGCCGGGCCTGCGCCAGCCACACAGCCTCCCCGGGACCCGCACAGCACAAAGACCATGCTTTTTCAGAAAATTATTTTTTCCTTTCTCACTTTCCATGGAAACTCAAAATAGCAACCAAAAGGGAAAAAAAAAAAACCCAAAACAAAACAAAACAAAAAACGGCCGAGCTCCCTCTCCACCGGCAAAGCCACCCCCAGGCAGGGCAAAGACCGCCAAGGCCCCGGGGAGCAAGGGTTCTAGATGTCTCTGGAGCAGCTTTCTAACGGGCACCGCACACTCATGAGGTGTGAGTGGGTTCTGAAGGTTGTGTGTCTCCTTCCAATGTAAAAGAATGGGTTTCCTCCAGGTCTGAGAGTTCATCTGGCTGCTGGCGACCCGGAGGCTGAAACACAGTCCCCTGTCTCCGTGATGTTGGTGAGGAGGCCCGGGGTGCCCAGCGAGGGAGAACATGGGATGAAAGGGGGCAGATGCCTTCCAGGGGCACTGTTATTGCAACATTCTTGTCTGACGCCTCCCCAGGCTGTGCTGTCTATGCCCAGCATCCACTCAGCTTGGAATCAGGAAAACCCAGTTCTGATCCTGGGGGGCTCTGAGCACGTCATTTCCCCTCCCCCAGGAAACACGAAGGGCAGACAAGCTGATCCCTGAAGGGACGGCCCCCAGCCCACTCCTGGGCTACGCGTACCTTGTCCCCTTCCCCTTGCTGAAAACCAGTGTTTCCCTTTCAGCTGGCAGGGTCGGCTGTCATTGGTTTCGGACTGTGGTTTCGGTTCGGAGGCACCGCGAAGGACTTCTCATTGGAGGACAAGTCCCCAGAGTATTTCTACATGGGTGAGTGACTTCAACTTCCCTGAGCGTTAGCCGGAGCTGCCCCAGAGACTTAGAGCAGCACCATACCCGGACTTCCGCGGGAGGGGAAGTGAGGAGGCAAAACTGAGCCCTGTAGGCTCCACCTGGCCTGGGGGCTGGAGGGGCTGTGTGGTCAGGGCGGGCGAGGACCCTGCACCCCTAGCCTGCCCGCTCCCCACATGGTTCGTTGAAATCAAGAAAGACCAGTGTGGGAGGACAGACCCACTGTGCTTCTTTCAGCCACCACCCATTCCCAGAGAATTAGAAGACTCCCTTTTGCCCGCTGAGCGAAGTCAGTTATGCATCCGTCCATCTGGGCTGCTGGGGTCCCTGAGGAGTGAGGGGTTTATTTGTGATCTGTGATCTTGTATTTTAAGTTGTCGATGAGGGAGATGTAATTCCAAGTGAAGACACATCTCAAGGTTCAGAGGTATTCAGTCCCTCCCTAACTAGGGACTGCAGAAGGCAGGGCTCCCCTGGGGATGAGGCTGCCTCCCGCACCAGCTGTGGGGAAGGGGTGATGGGTGGGGGGTGGCCTGCAATTCTGAGACAACGTGATAAGTAGGGGCTGAGTGTTCCCCTGGGGTTAGTCCCTCTGATCTATTTCTCGTCCTCTTCTGTGGGCTGTCCTCACTCTAGTCGAGTGCACCCAGCCTCTAGATTGCAAAAAACCCCAGACCCTTGTCACTACAGGTCATAGCCCTAGTGTCTGGCCGTCCCATGGTCTGCACCTGCCACAGGGTACATAGAGTATGGGGAGAAGCAGGGTCCCGTGCAGGCCATTTGCTCCCGGTGCCAAGAAGAGAGGGAGGACGGAGCGCCCAGGCTCCCTGCAAGCCTCGCAAAGGGCTGCTTCCAGCTGGGCTGCCTCCCCTCCCCGGCGCCCTCCCCACACCCGAGCGAGGCGGCAGTCACAGCGCCGAGGAGACTCCTAGAGGAAAGTAACCACAGACTACTGTGAGAGGGGCGGCAGTAACGACAGTCCACAGTTCACCAAGTCGTAGATGCAGTCTTTTGTAAAACAGTTACTTTAAGTTCCCCTAAGAAAAAATGCTGCCAATTCCACTATGACAGACCATAAAACGCGCATCCCAATTTTAGGGACCGTAAAATGTGAATGTGTCGAACGTATATTGAAATCGGTGAAACACGGTGGAAGAAGCGTGGCGGTGGGGACTCTCCAGAGTTAGTTCGGAGTCCCACAAGGTCATCAAGGACTCAGGTTCTTTCCATCTTTCCTCTGGCCGTCCTCAGGATGACCTCGGATGCATCCCCTCGGGTTTAAAACATAGCTGCGGTGGCTCCAAGTGCCATATCCTCATACTGGAATGTCCAAGAGAGAGGAAAAAAAAAAAAAGCCAGTTTCACCTCACACGGCCCTCTTTAGGAATGAATACAGCCTTTGTCAGAAGACCCCCGGCAGCCCTGTCCGGGCAGCCTACTGGCCAGAGCCGCCGAGTGTGCTCATGCCAGACGGAGTCCTGGTCTCCAGGGGGGCTGCTGTGAGTGGCTCCTGTGACTAATGGAGAGTCACCCTGGGCTTGGGAAGGGGCCCAGGTGTCCCACAGGGCCCCTGACACTTGGACCAAGTCAGAGGTTTGTTTCCAAGGAAGAAGCAGAGGAATCTGCCATCGTACTTAACACTGAAATGCTCTCTTCCACCCGCGCGGTTTCTAGGTAGCGCACACCCCTCCGTCCAAAGCTAACACACGCATTTAACACAGTTCTCCCTGAGGAACTCCGGGCCCTGCAAACCCCCTCAGAAGCGTTCTCCGTCCCAGAGCAGGCTCCAGGGCCCCGGGACAGAGCTCAGCCTGTCCTTGTCCCGCGCCACCTGCAGGGGACACGCAGGGACAGTCAGGGGAGGGTAGCAGAAGGAACGCCTCTCCCATCGTGTTGCTCATGGTCCTGGGGCGGCTCTTTTCATAGCTGTTCCCTATGCTTTCTAACCCCGTTCGGCATAGACACACCTCCGGTGCCCACTGCATTACCCACAGCAGAGGTTGGATCCGCCTTAATGGGATTCCTGCCCCTCCAATAATGCAATAATAAACAGCAGACAGTAACCACAAGCACATGTGAAGGGCTAATGAGTGGTACAAACAGAATCACTGAATTAAGAAGTGAGAAGGGGCGCCTGGCTGGCTCCGTCGGTAGAGCGTGCAACTCTTGATCTCGGGGTGATGAGTTCTAAGCCCCACACCGGGTGTAGAGCCCACTTTAAAAAAAAAAAAAAAAGATTCTGTGTGGGAACAGTGTTGGTATACACCCGTGACTTTAGCAGTCACATTAGAAAAAAGCATCAGAGATTTAGGAAGAAGCTTCTAACAACCACCTGGCTGGCTCAGTCAGTACAACATACTACTCTTAATCTCAGGGTCATGGGTTTGAGCTCCACATTGGGCCTAGAGCTCACATTAAACAAGAGAGAGAGAGAGAACACTAGGGGTCGGCGAGACAAGCGTCAGGGTGGAGGGGTACTTGAATGGGGCCTCCGAAGACAGTGGGGTTTCAGATAGACTGAGCCAGGGAGAGCCTTATTCACGACTCTGAGTCAGCACTGGCTGAAAGAAGGCAGGCAGCTGCCCGGCATTTCTCTCGCCTAATGAAGAGATGGCTCTTCATTAGAAGAACATTATCTTCTCCCCCTACTCTGAATCATTGGTTACTTGATGTCCCAACACGATATCAGTCCCCATAAAACGGTGGAAATCTATTGCCCCTGCAGTTCAGGCATGGAGAGGTTCAGGGTACCAGTCTGTCTTCGCGTGCTGTGGGCTCTGCACCGGAACCCTATTTATCTCCTCCTCCTCAGAAAGGACTGGAAAGACTTTCCCTCAGAGGCGGCTGATGTGCCCTCAGGTGGTTGGGGAGGGAGGGGTCCGCCCTTCATTAGAATCAAAACGTGGGACGGCATCCCCGCCCCCTTCCCTTACAGGCAGACATTCTCTTTCAAGTGGTTTGGCAGAAACTGCCTAAAACTGAGCCACCTAGCCTCCTCACCCCCACCAAGGGTGAGGCTGAAAGATGTAAATCTCTATAATGTAATTCCTGAGCTTCAACTGGGAATGCTGGTCAGCAGTAAAGAAAAAACTATTTCTAAAAAAAACCATGGAGAGCTGGCTTCTCTGAAAAACATGTAAGAAAGGCTGTCTCCCTTTCAATGAGGGTAAACACCTGGCTATCTAGAAATCTCATGGTGTCTTTAATTTGGGGGTTTCATCAAGTATTTGGGTCTATGCAAACATCGTTATGCACTGAAGCAGGGGCTCCTCTATTCTTTCCCTCTTTTTTTTATAGTCTTCTCCATTTAGGAAAAAACATAATCCATTCATGGCTACATCTGCCAGCATCTATAGTCCTGGGCTCTGGAGTCACACAAAAGAGGATGAGAAGGCTGTCCTGGCTCCCATGGATCTTTGCGACCTATTTGAAAAGACTCACAGAGTTAACAATTTAAATTCTAATGGGAACGAGCGTGTAACTAAATGCCAGCCAAGTGGTGTTTGCTGTGGGTGCATCGGGGGTCATTCTAGACCGGTGAGGCAAGAATCTGATGTAGGTTTTAAAGCCCAGCTGTCCTCAATGAGTGGAAAGCCAATAAGAACAGCGGAGGTTGAGCGGAGGTCGTGGGGGTAAAGTCTGCGCCCGGCACGTCCCCGGGATAGCGTTCGGCGAGCCCCGGCTGGTTGGAGGACTCTGGTTGCGGTGGGACAGATTGGGGCAAAGTGGGAGGTAGGATTAGAGGCACAAGGGAGGGAGGGAGAGGACAAACACGCAGGGCCGTGAATGTCAATGCTCGTTCATTTGGTAAAGCAACGGGGGGATAATTCAGGGTTTGGGAGGAGGGATGATCGGGGCTGCATTTTAAAGAGATTATTCTGGCAGCAGCGGAGTGAGAGGGGAGACAGACGAGAACGTGCTGGGTGACTGATACCGTCAGCCAGAAGGGCATCACCGCAGTGTTGTCAACGGTAGGAGCTGTGAAGAAAGAGACCGGAAGACGAGAAACGTTATTAAACGTTATCATTAAGCTGTATTAAAGTCAGGGACAGAAGGAATCAAAACGATCAAAGGTATCCGTGAGAGAAGAGTCAAGCCCGGCAGGGATAACTCATGAGCCCCGGTGGGAACCTGAGCTGCGGAGGGAAGGGCTCCGGCTCAGAGGCGGGACGGTGTGGCCTGAGGGGCAGCGGGGGAGCAGCCTCCGTCGGCCCTGTCCCACGCCGTGCTGGCCGGCAGTTTCACAGTTGCCAATTTGGGTCCAAGGTAAGAAAACCTTTTTCATGATTTTGTAAGCCCAAGAAGCTGAGCAGACTCCCACAGGTAAGAGTGAGCTTTCCCCTCCATCGGTATTTAATTAACCACTAACGCGGCAAAAATCAGAATGCAGTGTTCGTCAGTTCAGGAGATTCCTGGGTTGAGTAGGAGGGGGACCCGCTCCATGCAGACATTCCTATTTGCTAATCTAAACTGGAGCAGGATGAACGGCCCACAATGCAAGAACGTCATATCTTTATGGACGTATCTGTCGGGACTCTTTTAACTGTAAGTCACAGAAACTTGACTCAGGCTGTCTTGAGCACAACAGAAATTTCTTGTACTCGCCAAACCGAAAAGCCCAGGATCCGTGCTCGTCCCAGGGGTGCGAGTGATGGGGTCGGAGTCCCGCCTGTACCCATCTCTTCGCTCTGCTTGCCTTTGGCCCCGTGCTTGGGCCGGGCTCCTCAAGATGTGACAATGTGGCCCCTCCAGGGGCCAGCTCCCTAGTAACCCTGGCAACGGAGGGACCTCCTTCTTTCCTTCCAGCAGCTCCGACTAAAATCCTCACTTTCGTTGGCAGTCTTGGGTCCAGGGCCGGTTCCCACACCGATGGATGGGATGGGCTTGTGGGCCGAAGTCTGGGCTTCACGTCTGCCTTCAAAGTTAAAGTCACAGGGACGCGCAGAGAACGTTTGTTTCTGCCACAGAGATGGCGAGGAAGTGAATGCTGGCTAGGGAAAACAGCAGTCCGCAAGGCAGGGCCTGAGTCCTTCTAATGTGTTCTTGGTCGCCTGGGGCATGGATGTGGGTTCGCCCATCCTTAGTTCTTCTTCGTCCGCCACAGCTCCCCTCCCCGGGTCTGCCCTTGAGCGGCTGGTGCTGAAGATGCTTGTGATCAGTGCTCAAAGTTCAGGGAAACGTGTCACCAGGAATCTTCTCACTAGGGAGAATAATGCAACAGGACTGGGGGGAAGGAACGGGGCGGGCGGTTGTTTGGAAGTCAGCCGTGGTTTCCAGCTCTTCGTGGCGGGGCTCAGCCCACAACCCAGGTCTGCCGACACCGCGGCCTGGGCTAGCGCTGTTTCCCCCTGGACAGTGGCGACAGTAAGCAGTCCTGGCAAGTCAGAGACCTCCTCTCCACGTTAGGTATTTCTTACACTATAAATAGAGCCATATACATGTTTGCAGAAGTTGATATTTCTTTCCTCAATAAATAATTGTCCAAATAGAAAGGATACCCGCTCTCTGGCAATAAAATGAGAAGAAAAATACACCAGGACACCATTTATGGACTTAGAGAGCAAGTCCTTATGGTGTGAGGTCATCGGATTTTTAAAAAGAAGCAGGCCCAGATTTTGGAAAACTTCACTTCATGTCCTGGAGTGGCAGTCACTAAGCTGGGTGTTTTCTTTTCAGAATTAATGCCAGAGCTGTCACCCATGAAACTCTTATAATCCCTTTGTTAAAGAGTGTTGGTGAACAGGCGGGGCACATTCAAGTGGCTTTTTTTTTTTAGAGACTTTGTTTGAGAGAGAGGAGAGAGATCACAAGTAGGCAGAGAGAGAGAGGGGGAAGCAGACTCCCTGCTGAGCAGAGAGCCCGATGCGGGACTGGATGCCAGGACCCTGAGATCATGACCTGAGCCAAAGGCAGAGGCTTTAACCCACTGAGCCATCCAGGTGCCCTTCAAGAGGCTCTTAAAGAAATACAGCCTCACAGCCTAGAGGCCCCTCTGAGAGGAGCCTCGGGAATGCACGAGGCCTAGCTCCCTGTTTCTGGGGAGATGACTGCCAGGCTTTGTAGGAGAATGTTCATTGTCTTGGGGGATGCTTTCCTGTGTGAGATCCTTGCTGCTTCCTTGTGATGGAGGGAAGTTCCCTTCCTGTGGTAAAGATCCACTCTGACGTCACAGCTGGGGACAGGGTGGAGAGATCCAGCCCTGAGCCCTGAGGGAGACAGGAGCCGAGGGCTGCCCCCTGCTGCCCCCTCTCAGGGTTCTCTGAGTCCAGGCCAAGGTCTGGAGGCTGGGCAGGATGTCGGTATCCCTGGATGCTAACGTGCAGAGAGCCTGCAAGAGAGGTACTGCTGGGATAACTTGGGGTTTCCAGCACTCTTTCCGCTGTAGACTCCGCCAGCTCCAGGGGGACGCTCCCCTATGTCTTCGAGACTCCACCCACCTGCCCCTCAGACCTCCTGTTCCGGTCACTCTCCGGGGCTACCTCCTAGAGGGACAGGAGGCACAGGGGGCCTTCCCAGGAGTGCTGAGTGGGGCGCTGGCCCCCCAGGCCTCGGAAGCCTGGACAGGGCACGCATGCTGGGCGCATGAAGTTGTGTCTGTGAGCCGAGGACGTTGGCAGGTTTTCTGCACGGAGGGGCGCCCACACAGACAGCAGCCCTTTGGCCGTCCGGGGTCACGGGCTGCCCCGTAGCTGTCTCTCCCTGTTGAATTCAGAGTCCGGGAGCCTGGTTTCGATGGTGCCTGGACGTCATGTGTGAGGAAAGGGTTCCAGGGCTGAACACTGGGGAGCTGGCTTGCCTTTTTCGAAACTCCAACTCACTCCACTCCTTTTCTGTTACTTCTTGGTTTTCGGCTGTCCCCGAGAGTCGTGGTCACTGCAGAAGAGAGGTGCTGTAGCTTACCTGGTTGAGACAGTTTCTCCAAAGCGTTTTTACAAGTGAGATTACTATTTCCATGTTGCACATAACAAAACCCTCAGGTCAGCTGACGGGCCCGGATTTCTGGCTCCCAGCCCTGTATTTTCAGAGGGACACCCAGGCATCATCCCTTAGAGACTCCGCAAGCCCTCGCCCTGCTGACATTTATAAATCTCGAAGTGAATAGCCTTTTAGCTGGGAGATCCCCCGTCCTGCGTTCCCACTGGGATGGCGCCGGTGGGTCAGGCCGTGCACTTTGGAGCAGACTTGCTAGCTCGGTTCCAGGCTTGCCCCTCACCAGCTGGGCCGTCCCTCCGGCAAATGCCTTCAGTTCTCCGTGTCTCAGATTCCCCGGCAGTGAAATGGGACCACTAAGAAGCCACAGACCCCGTCACACCAGGTGAGGGGGGAGAAGAGCTCCCTCACGCACAGCACCTGCTGTGTTTATTATTTTTATGTAGGGAGGTGACGGTGTTCCTCAGTAGAGGAAGCAGCCCGCCTCCAGGAGGCAGGATTCCACGGGAGGCAAGACAGAGGAGTGGTTTAGAGGTCGTGCAGTCAGAAGGAGAAGGGTGGATGGCGTGGAGGCTGGTTCCTGGGCCGATGCCCGTCGGGTGCCCAGTGTGTCTGCTGCAGAGAGCAGGGTGAGGTGCCAGAAAGTGGCCGTTGTCCCCCCAGTGCTGAATGACTGTGACTCATCCGTGTTAAGCTCCACACAAGGGTCCTCCCTCAACACAGCTGTTGTTCACATAGAGCTCAAGTCTCTACCTTCCCCATCGGCTGAGTCCCCTCGTGCATTCTAGATGCGTATGTAATTACGTGCGGCCCGGGCCAGCTGGGAGGGAGGGAGGGAGGGTGGGAGGGTGGCGCCGAGGTAGGGAAAAAACATTCTTGGGTGGAAAATGATCATTAGCCGGGTCTGTAAAATCGTCTGCCGCCAGAAAGCCACGGAAATGGATGACCGTGCCACTGTCTGGTCCCAGAAAGGGGGAGCCATTTTAAAATGAGTTGCTACAGACAAGGCTTTTTGGTTGCTGGGGTGAGGCCTTAGGAACTAGAGCTGCTGGGTCAGTCCCAGGGTGTTTTTGCTCTGAGCTCTAGGATTCCAGGAGCCTAAGAATGGCCTACTATACAAATAAGCAGACTTTCTGGGGAGGGGGGGTGTCATTTAAGAAGGACAAGGGTTGTTGTGAGCTTGTCTCCAGTGGGGTACAACGGGGTGCTCCTCAGTCCCTGTGCCTGTGTCCACCGCACGCCTGCCTCCCGGGCAGCAGCCCTCTTTGCTGCACGCCAGACTCCCCGGGAGCCGTTCCCAGGAGTGCGGCCGCGAGCTCATCTGCCCGACCCCGGAGAAGGCCCAGCCCTGACGTCTGATGAGGTGTATTCCTAGCATGTATCTCCCGGCAAAGCTGGGCAGTGGCAGACAGCCAGGCTGGTCAAGAAGTCTGTCTTGTGCTGGGCTCATTCTAGAGTGGGTGAGTAGGGTTAGTTGGTGGACTTAGGATACAGAGAAAGACAAATACGAGAACCTGCAAAAGCACCAAATGGAAAAGAGCAGGCCGGGTCAGGTCCCGGTGAATTCCCCGTGGCCGGAGCCCAGGGTAGAGAAGGCTCCCAGCGGGCCCGGGCCCTCGGCTGTAACTCCGAGCAGAATCTGTAGAGAGAAAGCAATATACGAAGGCAGCCCACACGTGTGACAGTTTGTGAGGGGACCAAATAAGGTGGTGCCGCTGCTGCCTGGTCGAACAGGACGGGAGTTGGGTCTCCGCGCCTGACCCCCAGTAAGAAACCAGAAATAGAACCCTTGCTTCCCCTAACGGGCTTGTTCGAGAAGCCAGTGAGATGATGGAAATGAAAGAGCTTTGAAAAAAATGTTTAAAGCAATAAGGTGTTGAGGCTGCGGAGCCACCAACAGCCAGTTTTTAATACAGTGTCATTTCTCTTGTGATCACATCCATTCCCCACGAAATCCTGCTTTTAGTGAAGGGGAGAGGGGAGGAAGGCTCCGAGCCGGCAGCAGGAGAGGAACCCCCGCCTCAGACCTGCAGCTGCCGCAGGGCTTCCCCGGCCCCGGAGGCCCTGAAAACAGCCCGGGGGAGACAGGAAGCACAGCAGCCTGGCCCGCCACCCACCCTGTCTGCGTCAGGGACCCGAGAGATCTGCCCACAAACCAAGGGCAGCACCCCGGAGGCACCCCGTGGACGCGCTCAGGCTTCCCCCACAGAGGCGGCCCGCCGGCTCCCCACCCTTTCGGAGAATGGGAGGAGTTTCCAGGTGACTCATATGACTAAAATGCAAAAAATAAAATAGGGACAATTAGCATTATTCTAAGCAAGTCTAGTACCAGGTCTCACATTGTGTGCTCACTTATCTCCGGATCAGAAAAGGAAATAGGAAAGGGCTTGGCTTTATTTCTCTCAGAACAAGAACATTTCTGTCCTTTTCTTTCTCTGTGAGAGCAATGGTTCCTCTGGCTTGACTTCAGGAGAAGGGAAATCAGCGCCCGAATGAAGGCTGCTGTTGATTCTGGATAGCAGGTTAGGGTCGTGGTGATGGGATGGCTTTAGAGGCGGGTGGGTATTTTTATCCCGGCTCTATGAACTTGGGCAAATCGCTTAACCTTTGGGGGCCTAGTTTCTCTAGAAAATAGATATAATCATGGTACTTTGCCTCACGAAGATTAAATTAATAAATCTGTGCCAGTTGCCGTGCCCGGAAAAAGTAAGCCCTTCATAAATATAGCTAATATTGTATTAGTAACAGTATCTGGTGTGTGTTACCTTGTCACCTCCTCTCTTGGCTGTTTTCTTGGAACGTGGCAACCTCTCGTGTGCCCAGCGTACATGGTGATGCCTTCTAAAGCGTGTGATTCTCACAAGACTTTCGGCCTTACTGCTGTGTCCTCTGGCCCCTCTCCATAACTAAAGCCTCCCTCTTCTGTCCCACTGTGTCCCTGCTTCCCCCATCTGGGCAGACCATCAGCCCTCCCAGACATTTTGTCCTCCGGCCTCTCCTATGATGGCAACAGCCATGAACTCCTGAGTGCCAGGGGAGCCCAAGGGGCTCCTAGGGAGGTGTGGGTATGTGTCCTGTCTCTGGCATTGATCTGACCACCCCTGGACCCAACCGCGTCAGTTTCACAGAAATGATGGTAATGACCACTTGACAGGGATGGTAGCCCTGGCATGGTGGGGGGTCGGGGGGGTGTATGGAGGTGATTAAGAGCATATGCGCTGTGAGAATCAGACAGAAGAGCTTTCATATCCTTGCTGCTCGAGTGACAGTGAGGAGATCCCTTCACCTGGGTCAGTACCAGCGTTCTGTTCCCGGGCGATAACGGAGCCCCTGCCTCTCAGGATCCCCGCGCAGGTTCCGGCAGGTGCCTTCAACAGGTGTTACCCATTACGTTAGCAGCAGCGGAAGACACTCTGCCGAGCCGGACCCCAGAGCTGCCGGGGAGCCCGCGGGCTGAGGGTCAGCCACTCCTCTGACTCTTCCCCACAGGGCTGTACGTGTTGGTTGGAGCAGGGGCCCTGATGATGGCCGTGGGCTTCTTCGGGTGCTGCGGAGCCATGCGAGAGTCGCAGTGTGTGCTCGGATCTGTAAGTGGGGCGTCGGGGGAGGGGACTGGTCTGAAGGGCGCCCCCAGGTCTGGCCTCCAGCACCAGCTCCTGGACCCACTGAGACCTTGGCACTCACTCCCTCTTCCCTGAGTCTCCGTTTCTCCATTTCTTGCTTAAGAATAATATTATCTTTGTCCCCGCCTCATATGGAAAGTATGAAAAAAAAAATGAGGTCACTAGCGTGAAGATGTTTGGGGAGGAAAAGTGCCTAATAATTGTAAGGGGTAATTATGATTGCCCTTTCAAAATTATTTCACAGTGAGGGAGGCAGCTAAGGTTCCTATCGGCAGGGAAGTGTTGTTAACTATAAGAAAAGCTGTTTGAGATCAGTAACGTTAAACATCCCTCTTGTGGTTTATTAAGCAGCCTCTGTCTTAACAAAAGAAAACAAAAATGAACTTCAGTTACTGCTCTACACCTGGTGCCAGAGTGACCGGAGAGAAACAAGGAGAAGGAAGAGGGGCCGGAAGAGAGAAAGATTTTGTCTTCCTCCACGAGGGAGCAGAAACAGCAAATTTAGGGGGCAGTCTCTCCTTACTCATTGCCATCTTTGATTTTTAACTGTGGTTTCTGCTGCTGCTGGGTAAAATCTCTGCCTCGTCTCCTCAGCCCTCCATTCTTCCCATCTTTTCACTGTTGCTGAGTCCCCTGTCATTTGTCATTGAGCACAGAGCAGACCCCAGAGAGCAGAACAGAAATCTGTCCTAGAGGACACCCCTCACCACCACTCCCACTCCCCCCACAGAAGCCTCCCAGCCCACACAGTCTGGACCACACCTTCCCCAAGCCCAGACCCCACCAGTCACTTCCTATGTCCTGGCCTTGTCTTACATCTTCATGGAATCTCTTTCATTCAAGAATTCATTGAGCGCCTAGGTGTCAGGCACTGTTCTAAGTGGCAGAATTTCTTTTTCTCTCTCTCTCTTTTAAGATTTTATTTATTTGAGAGAGAAACAGAATGAGAGGGAGGAGGGTCAGAGGGAGAAGCAGACTCCCCGCGGAGCTGGGACCCCAATGCAGGACTCAATCCCAGGACCCGAGGATCATGACTTGAGCCAAAGGCAGTCGCTTAACCAACTGAGCCACCCAGGCATGCTTTTTCTTTTCTTTTTTTTAAATTTATTTTTTTATTGACATATAATGTATTATTTGCCCCAAGGGTACAGGTCTGTGAATCATCAGGCTTACACATTTCACAGCACTCACCATAGCACATACCCTCCCCAATATCCATCCCCCAGTCACTCCATCCCTCTCACCCCTCCCCCCAGCAACCCTCAGTTTGTTTCCTGAGATTAAGAGTCTCTTATGGTTTGTCTCCCTTCCTAGTCCCATCTTGTTTCATTTTTCTCTGCCTTCCCCATGACCCCCTGCCCTGCCTCTCAAAATCCTCTATCAGAGAGATCATATGATAGTTGTCTTTCTCTGATTGACTTTTTTCGCCTAGCATAATACCTTCTAGTCCCATCCATGATGTTGCAAATGGCAAGATTTTGGCTTTTTGGTGGCTGCATAGTATTCCAGTGTGTGTGTGTATCAAATATTCTTTATGCATTTATGTTGATGGACATCTAGGTTCTTTCCATAGTTTGACCATTGTGGACATTGCTGCTATAAACATTGGGGTGTACGTCAGATCACTACATGTGTATCGTTGGGGTAAATACCCAGTAGTGCAATGGCTGGGTCATAGGGTAGCTCTATTTTTAACTTTTTGAGGAACCTCCATACTGTTTTCCAGAGTGGCTGCACCAGCTTGCATTCCCACCAACAGTGTAGGAGGGTTCCCCTTTCTCTGCATCCTTGCCAACACCTGTCGTTTCCTGACTTGCTAATTTTAGCCATTCTGACTGGTGTGAGGTGGTATCTCACTGTGGTTTTGATTTGTATTTCCCCGATGTAAGTAGCAGGATTTCTTTATCACTACCTGAAATTACCTAGCGCACTTTTATTGCTTTATTCATTTATCATACTTTCCATTGTCTTTTTTTATTATTATTGAGTTAGCCACCATCTAGTACGTCATTAGTTTTTGACGTCGTGTTCAGTGATTCATTAATTGTGTTTTAACACCCCATGCTCATCAACCACCCATGCCCTCCTTAATACCCATCACCTGGTTACCCATCCCCCCACCGCCTCCCCCACCCCCTCCCTTCTGTAACCCTCTGTTTGTTTCCTGGAGTCCGGAGTCTCTCATGCTTTGTCTCCCTCTCTGATTTCTTCCCGTTCAGTTTGCCCTCCCTTCCCCATGGTCCTCTGTGCTATTCCTTATGTTCCGCATATGAGTGAAACCATATGATAATTGTCCTTCTCTGCTTGACTTATTTCACTCAGCATAATCCCCTCCAGTTCCATCCATGTCAATGCAAACGGCAGGTATTGTTCCCATTTTTCTAGTAGAAGGTCCATGCTAGCAGAGCCGTGGGGACCATATCTTATTCACCACTGTATACCCAGTGCCGAGGACGGTGCCTGGTGCAGAGTAGATGTTTAATGAACAATTGCGGAATGAATTAACGAGCAAATGAATGAATGACAAAACTTACAGGGGAAGGCAGTAGATGCTTCCTACCAGATCAATTCAAACTAATAATCTCGCCAAATGTTTGTTTGTTTGTTGTTGTTCAAATGAAACTAGCATTAAAGAGCCCAAATAAATTGGAAAGGTATTGAGTTAATGAAGTGAGTATTTTCTCTCCTCTACAGTTCTTCACCTGCCTGCTGGTGATATTTGCTGCTGAAGTAACCACTGGAGTATTTGCTTTTATAGGCAAGGGAGTAGTAAGTAGAAATTACAATTTCTTTTTACAATGGTTAAAGTGTTTCTTTATGGCAAAGGCTATGAGAATATTTCACCCACAATGATATTGAAAAACTAAATGATTCCCACAGATATCATTTATACAGAACTTTTTAACCTAGAAGTATTGTGCAGACCTGTGCACATTGTATGTATAAATGTGCATACATTTACTTGGACACATTTTTCTGAGATGATAGTTCATAACTTTCATTAGATCTGTAAAAGAGTCTATGATTTCTTTTAAAGGCTCTCTAGTTTAAGATGATCCCATTTGTAACGAGGAAGCAGGTAGATTGCACACACGAGAAAGACGGGTGGAGAGGAACATGTGTTTTTACCCCTTGGTAGACTATCATTTGTCCATAGGGCTTGGCCTGAAAAGAGGCCAAATCATCCTCAAAGTCTAAAGTCTCACCTGCTGTGTGCTGGTGAAGCCAGTTTATTTATATTGGTGCTCAAACCGAAGGTATCCAAAATACGTTATCAAGAGAACCCACAGAGGAAGTGGGACGCACTGTGTTAAGACACACTGTGGGAAAGAAGGGCATGAAGAGGAGAAAGAATGGAATCTTAAGTTTACTGTATTTCACATAAATTCATGTGCTATCAGTATTGTGTGTATAAGCTTTAGATTTTTCTAAAAAATGGTAAACATGTAGAATAAGTGAATATCACCTCCTTTGGAATATTTCTGAAGTAGTTGGTTCTATCTGTAGGTTGGAGGAATTGGGTCTTAGGACTTTTTGAGATTGCTATGGATGTCAGATCACCTGTTTTTGTAACCAGAAAAGGCATTCTCTAAGTTTCATATGATATTTGTATGCTGAACCAGTTTTCTCGGTCATGAACACATTTCGAACCATGTCATGGATAGACTTGAGTACTTTTAATAAGTAGGGTACCAAGAATGCATAAATCCCCACTTGGGTTGTACGTCAGAATCTCCTGGGTGGGCCCAGGAGCCTGGGGGCTGATGGATGCTGATGTTCATTCAGGTTTGAGAACCTCCGCTCTAAGAAATCTTTCTAGTGTATGAAAGCTGCTTTCGGTTAGTCTATCCTTCCACTCCAAAAGTATATGAGAAACGAGTCTCTAATCTATCCCGTATATGCAGAATTGTCTTAAAATACAGATAAACATAGAGAAAAGCTGTATTTTCCAAGGGTAAGGAATAGGGGGTTTTCCTTGATGAAAGGAGAAGGTTTGAAACTTTCCCCACTCACTGTCTTGTTGGTTTTTCAGGCTATACGACATGTTCAGACCATGTATGAAGAGGCTTATAATGATTACCTGAAAGACAAGGAAAGGGGAAATGGGACTCTCATTACCTTCCACTCAACAGTAAGTAACTTGATTTCTTCCTTGAAATGGTCTCTTCTAAAGATTATTCATTAACCAGGTTCTCTCTCATCACCTGGATCAGAATAAATTTGGTGAAACGAAGCTGGAGCCCTGTATTCAGCCCCCACAGGAGCCACTGTGGCATTCTGTGTAGAACCTAGAAGAGGAAGAGGCCTAGCCCAGAGGGTTCACAAGAGGAGGTCAGGAAATGCGCCCCAGAGAGACAAAAGAGCGCAAATAAGAATGCTCAGAAAGCAGCCCAATTAAATACCAAGGTCTCTCAAGAGGTGGCATAATGGTATAACGGAAAGAGCCATGACCTTCCAATCGGAAAAGCTCATTTCTAGCTGCAGGTCTGCCACTGAGCAGCTTCGTGACCCTGAGCAAGTTCCTCGTCTCCCTAATAATTGCTCCGCTCCCCATTTTAAAATGAAAGGGCACGGAGACAGCCGTGCTGCCTTTATCCTGGAACGTTCCGTGGGACTGTGCTATCAGTGCAGTGCTGAGGGCTGCACACAGGTCACCAAGGAGGGTGTACAGAGATGGGCCAGGCCAGAGTCTCAACCCCTCTCTGCGATACGGAGAAGTAGCTACGAGCTCCTGGCCAGGAGCTTTCAGGTAGCGCCATTCTTGTTTGTCACAAGAGTGTCCTGGAAGGTGCCGACCATTTCTCCTGCTCGGCCTCAGCTGCCCCAAGACATCAAGCCGCACACACTCTCCTTTGTCCTTGAAGGGCCAGGCGTCAGGCAGGACACCTGTTTGCTGGCCAGCCTTCAGGCCCTGGCCTTTCAGCCCCCAGGGTTTATTTACTGTGGTCACTTTTCTTCTTTGTCCCAGACTGTCCCCAGTTAATGAGCCCTTCCTGAAACTCCTACAACTTTAGTTACTCAGCAGGTTAAATCATTCCCAGGCTGAAGAAAAAAAGAATCTAAAAACCTAATTCCTGTCTAAAAAAAAAAGCAATTTACACAGACACCATCCATTGGCTTCTTGCTCTGTTTGGGTTGCCTTGAGTCACTTCCCATCATAAAACTCAGAAAACTTGACAGAAGTCTTTCCCTTGTTTTGCTAGCATAATCATGTGACTCTTTCTAGAAATGGCAGATTGGGTTGCCCTGACTGGGCCTGCTTTGCTGCCTCAGTCCCCCAGTCCTCAGCAGTGATGCCCAGACTTGTAGCTCCCACTTCTCCCTCCTCTGCCCTAAAAACTCTTTTCTGACTCTCTAGTTTCAGTGCTGTGGAAAGGAAAGCTCTGAACAGGTCCAACCCACATGCCCAAAGGAGCTTCTAGGGCCCAAGGTAAGCTTCTCTACCAGAGTCCCTATCCTACTGTGGTGTAAGATAGTTCTAGCCCATGGGGTGACAGGTGTGATTCTAGGAGGCCCTCTCCCAGTGGCTTCTGTGCCTCAGCTCTATTCTGTGTAAAGTAAGTGAAGCAATGCTGAGTCCCAGTCTCCCGGACCCCTGGGAAATTATGGAATGCTGACTTGCCCATAATGGTGCAGATGCTATGACGTTACTTAAACTTGCCAAGGCCAGGGGTGTGCACCCTGAGAATGTCGCCCCACACTTTTCCGTGGCCATCACTGATAAATGCTTCCTTTATTAAGTGCTGTGTGTCGGGCACTGTGCCGGGTTCTGAAAGCTCCGAGATGAAGAACGTGGCTCTTGCATCTGTGGCCTCGAAGTCTGGTCAAGGGAGAAGGTGCTGGGCCTGGTCTGTGGAGACAGGGGCATTAGGAAAGCTTCACAGAAGTTGGAATCCTCGAGCCGCATTTTCACAAGGGACGGTCATCCCAGGCCCAGGAAGCAGAAGGAACAGAGGCACGGCCAAATGGGACTCCAGGAAAATAGGGACTCTAGTGGGCATGGTGAGGGACATGCTTGGGGAGGTAGACAGAGGCCTGATTGTATACCTGGAAGTTTGGGAAAGGTGTTGCTTTTAGCAGAGGATTAACATAGTCAGTTTTAAGTCATAGAAACAGTACTCAGGCTGCCAGGTGTGACAGATAGAAGGTTGGAGAGTGATGGAGGGAGGCCACTTCAGTGGCCCTTGTGGTAACCCTGGTAGGAGAGGATGAGAAACTGATGCAAGTGATGGGCAGGAAGTGAGAGGAAGCAGCAGCTTCTGAGACGTTCAGAGGTGAAATCCACAGGCCTCTTGCACGTGAGGGGGAGTTGGGAGGAGGAAGTTAAGACTTCAGACGTCTGCTTGGGCAGAATGGGTGGGTAGAGGCTCTGCTCCCCACGAAAGGTGGATATAGGGAGAGGAGCAGGCCCTGGGGCAGTTTTGGCCAAGTTTGCCTTTGAGGTGCCTATGGGACTTGCACGTAATCTGAGCTCGGGATAGGTATAGGGTTCCCAGCGTGGTGGTGGTAGCTGCAGCCGTAGCAGTGAAAGGAGCACCCAGGGAGATTGTGTAGAATAAGACAGAGTTGGGCTGAAAAGCCTGCCATAGAAGGGATAAGCAGAGGACAAGAAGCCAGAAGACTGTGAGACCAAAGACAGTGGGGCCTGGGCAGTGAAGGAGGAGATGGTTTGCCCAGAGTCCAGTGCTGGGAAGAAGACAAAGAAATGAAGGCCGGAAATAACCTGTTGGATTTGGTCTTAGGAGATTGTTAATGGTGTTTGCTCTGCAGTTTATGGGAAGGGGTTGGGGAAAGCAGATATAATGCGGGAAGTAAGGGGGGGCGGATATGAGAATGTGGGGACAGTGGCATAGATGCTCTAGGCATGCAGCTTGAAGGCACTGCTGAGACCTTAGCTCCAGCTTGACATGAGTTATGCACTGAACACGTATGGACTCCCTGTGACTTGGATGGTGTGAAAAGGCAGAGCCACTGCCCTCACAGCTTCCCCGCCTGCTGGACGGGCCCACAAGGGAGCCAGCTCCGCCGCCCACCAGTGCACGAGTAGGGCTACATGAGAACGAGTACCACAGACTCAACAGGGGGCTCGCCATCTGAAGGGTTGCCGGAGGCCCTCCCAATGTGATTCATTTTGGTTGTTGTTCAAGTATCATTAACGTACAGTGTTAAATTCGTTTCAGGCATATAATGATTCAATACTTCTTTTTTTTTTATATTGCTTTACTGTTTTTTCACTTGTGGTAAAATACATTTAACAAAGTTTACCATTTTATTTTTATTTTTTTATTGTGCTATGTTAGTCACCATAAAATACATCATTACTTCTTGATGCAGTGTTCCAGGATTCATCGTTTATGTACAACACCCAGTGCTCCATGCAATCCGTGCCCTCCTCAATACCCACCACCAGGCTCGCCCAACCCCCACCCCTGCCCCTCCAAAACCCTCAATTTGTTGCTCAGAGTCCACAGTCTCTCATGGTTCATCACCCCCTCTGATTTTCCCCCATTCACCCTTCCCTTCCTTCTCACAATGTCCTCCATGTTTTTCCTTATGTTCCACATGTAAGTGGGACCATAAGATAATTGACTCTCTCCATTTATTTCACTCCGCATGATCTCTTCCAGTCACATATATGTTGATACAAAAGTTAGGTATTCATCCTTTCTGATGGAGGCATAATAACTCCATTGTATATATGTACCATATCTTCCTTTATTATTTTTAAAGATTTTATTTATTTATTTGACAGAGAGATCACAAGTAGGCAGAGAGGCAGGCAGAGAGAGGGGGGGAAACAGGATCCATGCTGAGCAGAGATCCCAATGCAGGGCTTGATCCCAGGACCCTGAGATCATGACCTGAACCGAAGGCAGAGGCTTTAACACACTGAGCAACCCAGGCACCCCTGTCCCATATCTTCTTTATCCATTCATCTGTTGAAGGGCATTTTGGTTCTTTCCATAGTTTGGCAATTGTGGCTATTGCTGCTATGAACATTGGGGTACATGTGGCCCTTCTTTGTACTGCATCTGCTTCTTTGGGGTAAATACCCAGTAGTGCAATTGCAGGGTCATAGGGTAGCTCTATTTTTAATTTCTTGAGGAATCTCCACACTGTTTTCCAAAGTGGCTGCACCAACTTGCACTCCCACCAACAATGGAAGAGGGTTCCCCTTTCTCCACATCCTCTCCAACATTTGTTGTTTACTGTCTTGTTGATTTTGGCCATTCTAATTGGTGTAAGGTGGTATCTCAGTGAGTTTTGACTTGAATCTCCCTGATGGCTAAAGATGATGAACATTTTTTCACGTGTCTGTTGGCCATTTGTATGTCTTCTTTGGAGCGTGGTGGTGGTAGCTGCAGCCGTAGCAGTGAAAGGAGCTGTTCATGTCTTCTGCCCATTTTTTGATGGGATTATCTGTTTTGTGAGTGTTGAGTTTGAGGAGTTCTTTTTTTTTTTTTTTTTTGAGGAGTTCTTTATAGATCTTAGATATCAGCCCTTTGTCTGTCGTGTCATTTGTGACTATCTTCTCCCATTCTGTGAGTTGCCTGTTTGTTTTGTTGACTGTTTCCTTCACTGTGCAGAAACTTTTTATCTTGATGATGTCCCAAAAGTTTATTCTCGCTTTTGTTTCCTTTGCCTTTGGAGACATGTCCTGAAAGAAGTTGCTGTGGCTGATGTCAAAGAGGTTACTATGTTCTTCTCTAGGGTTTTGATAGATTCCTGCCTCACGTTGAGGTCTTTTATCCATTACCAGTTTATCTTCATGTATGGTATAAGAGAATGGTTGAGTTTCATTCTTCTACATATAGCTGTCCAATTTTCCCAGCACCATTTATTGAAGAGACTGTCTTTTTTCCACTGAATATTTTTTCCTGTTTTGTCAAAGATGATTTGACCATAGAGTTGCGGGTCCATCTCTGGGCTCTCTATTCTGCTCCACTGGTCTATGTGTCTGTTTTTGTGCCAGTACCATGCTGTCCTGGTGATCACAGCTCTGTAGTAAAGCTTGAAATCAGGCAATGTGATGCC
>CM052798.1:86822847-86862492 GCA_028533885.1 Nasua narica | reverse complement strand
GCATGAAAGATGGTTCTCTGTCCTTTCACTTTCAGTCTGGATGTATCTTTTGGTTCCAACTGTGTCTCTTGTAGACAGCATATGGATGGGTCTTGTCGTTTTATCCATTCTGCAACCCTGTGCCATTTTATGAGAGCGTTTAGGTCGTTCACGTTGAGAGTGATTATTGAAAGATAAGTATTTATTGACATCATGTTGTCTGTGAAGTCTTTGTTTCTATAGATTGTCTCTGTAAATTTCTGTTCTATGTCACTCTTGTGTTCTTTCTTCTTTTATAGAACCCTCCCTTAATATTTCCTGTAGGGCTGACTTGGTGGTCACATAATCTTTTAAACCTTGCTGGTCCTGGAAACTCTTTATCTCTCCATTCATTTTGAATGTTAGCCTTGCTGGATAAAGCATTATTGGCTGTATGTTCTTTTCATTTAGTGCCCTGGATGTCTTTCCAGCCCTTTCTGGCTTGTCAGGTTTCTGTGGACATGTCTGACATTATTCCAATGGACCTTCTTCTGTACATAAGGACCTAGCTGCCCTCAGGACCTCTTGTCTAAAATTGTAATTTGTGAATCTCACAATCAAGTGTCTTTATGTCTTTCTGGACTTGTTGATCGTGAGGGGTGTCCTTTCTGCCTCTAGGATACGAACACTTGTTCCATTTACCAGGTTGGGGAAATTTTCATCCAGAATTTGTTCAACTTTAGTCCTCTCTCTTTCTCCACCCCCTCAGGGATCCCAATAATTCTGACATCAGAATGTTTCATAGCATCATTTATTTCCCTAATTCTGTCTTCATGGCTTCTAAGCTGTTTATTCCAGGCCTCCTCCTGATCCTTTTTCTCTATCAGTTTGTCCTCTAGATCACTAATTCTATCTTCTGCCTCAGTTACGCTAGCTGTTAGAGTATTTATATTAGATTGGATCTCATTGATAGCATTTTTAACTTCTGCCAGATCAGCTCTCACTTCTGCCCTTAGAGATTCTATGTTGTCACTAATGTTTTTCTCCATCCTAGCCATTGCTGGATAATTGTTACCCTGAATTCCCTTTCCGACATACTGTTTATGCTCATTTCCAATAGTTCTGAGGGAGAGGGTGCAGTCTCTGAATTTTTCCTCTGTTGGGTGTTCCTCCTCCTAGCCATTTTGGTGAGAGGTGGTTGAGGGGATGTATAGCTGAAGATATCAACCATGATCCAGGCAAGGTGCACCCTGGAAGTTTCAGAGAAATTGGAAGTCTCCACTAAAAAAGAGAGAGAAAACCCAGCCAAAATGAGCCTCAAAAGTAAGGGTTATAAGGTATATAAACAAATATGAATAAACAAAAAGACTGATAAAAGTACATGACAAAAAAACCCCAGCCAAAATGATCCCCAAGAATAAGATTTATATAATACCAGAACAAAAACAAATACACAGAAACACTGACATAAGAATAAGATGGGAGGGTGGTTATAAATCCCCAATGTGGGCGAGGAAGGTTATTTCGGTTCTTCCTGGGTGTATCTTGTTATCTTTGTTAAATGACTCAACTTTCCAGTGATACAGGGAAATTAAAACTGGTTTATATATAGGGGTAGTATTGGACAGGGAAAAAGGATTACCTTGAAGCTTATACCTAAGAAATAGAAAAAGACACAGGTATATGTATGAAAAAAGTTCAGGTTAAAAAGTTATTATGGAATATGTTGTATTAAACCTCTAGTTGTAATGGTAAGTAGGTTAAAAAAATTAAAAGAACAAGAATCATGAGAACTAATTAAAAAAAATGTTGTATCTATGAAGTATACAGGTTTTAGGGCAATATCAGGAGCTTTATATGTTGTTTTCCCCTGATGTTGGGGTTTTACACTTTTATGGGACCCTGTGGTTATTGTCCTCTTGCCTTTGGCTTGTCTTCTGGGAGAGGGGTCTGCTGCATTGTTTTCCAGCCAATATTGCTTGGGTTGAGTCGCCCTGTTGGCTATCAAGGGGCTGGGATCTGTGGAAACCGTTTTTTCAGGCTTTTGCTCTCTGGAGGTTTTTGTTCTTTGGCAGCTTTTTGCAGCTTTTCTGAAGATCAGAGTATAGAATCTGTCTATACCTAGACCTCTGCCTCAGAGAGAAACCTCAGTCTGCTCCCCTCTGGGTGGTCCAGAACACACAGACTCCCCTTCTGGAAACTCTGCTGCACAGCGCCACCTCCCACAGGTTCTGTACACCCCCAGCCACCATCTCAGTGGTCACCCGAGGCCCCCATGTGTCAGTGCACCCCAGTGCCACTGAAACTGCGAGCAATATTGGTCCAGTCCAGGGAGCCCACTTCTGGTGGCTGCCATTGCCGGGACTGCTTTGTGGATCCAGGCCCATTTTGGGTGCGCTCAGACTCCAAGGTCGCGCCAACCACAGAAGGCTGCTAGGATCCCGACCTGAGATCCTGACCTGAGGTGCAGGCTGGCAGCTCTCAGACCTTGCATGGGTCATGGAAACCTGCAGTCCTAGAGACCACCAGCTGGCGCCCAAACCAGGCTCTCAGGCAGGTCTGGCAGTATGCCCAGCCCAAGTGGTGGTGCAAGCAGCAGAAAGCCGCAGGCTCAGGGACCACAGACTGGACCCTCCACGGGACTCTGTCTGGCATGGGTGGTCACCAGCAGTGACCATCCTGGGTCCGTGGGCTTAGGCCCATGCATGCGTAATTCCACCAGTTGTCCCTTAAGATCTTTTGCTCTTTTTGAGTGTGTTTAACCAGACTCCAAGTTAATTATCGTCCCCAATCACGGGGCACTTTCGCATTGGGGTATTACTTTCCTTGGGTCACTTCCGATGGCTCCCTCCCCCTTCTGTTTATCCTTCAATATCAGTCCGAATGTTCCCACTCTGCTTTACCTCCCGACTGCTGTCTTCTGCCCCTGTAGAGATCCAGAAATGTATAATCTTACATCTCAGGCTGATTTCATGGGTGTTCAGAGTGTTCTGGTAGATATTATCTCACTTTAGGGGACTGAATGAAACAGGGTTCCCTACTTCTCTACCATCTTGCCCCTCCTCATTGTGGTTTTCATTTGCATTTCTCTGATGCTGAGTGATGCTGAGCATCTTTCCATGTGTCTGTTGGTCATCCTGATGTCTTCTTTGGAGAATGTCTATTCAAGTTCTCTGCCCATTTTTTAACTGGATTATTTGGTTTTTTACTGTGGAGTTCTACAAGTTCTTTAGATATTTTGGATATTAATGCCTCATCAGATATACCATTTGTAATTGTCTTCTTCCATTCATAGGTTATCTTTTCATTTTGTTGATTGTTTCCTTCACTGTGCAGAAGCTTTTTATTTTGATGTAGTCCCAATAGTTTATTTCTGCTTTTGTTTCACATGCTTCAAGAGACATACCTAGAAAAACGTTTCTACAACCATTGTCAAAGAGATTATTGCTCATGTTTTCTTCTAGGAATTTTATTTTTTCAGGTCTCACATTTAGGTCTTTAATCCATTTTGAGTTTATTTTTGTGTATAATGTAAAAAAAGTCCAGTTTTCCCAGCACCATTTGTTGAAGAGACTATCTTTTTCCCATTCCATATTCTTGCTTCCTTTGGCATAGATGAGTTGACCATAAAAGCATGGGTTTACTTTTGGACTCTGTTCCATTGATCTCTGTGTCTTTTTTTGTGTCAGTACTATATTATTTTGATTATTGCAGCATTGTAGTGTATCTTGAAATCTGGGATTGGTTTTCTTCAGCTTTGTTCTTGTTACTCAAGATAGTTTTGGCTATTTGGGGTCTTTTGTGGTTCCATAGAAATTTTAGGATTATTTTTTCTCATTCTGTGAAAAGTAGTATTGGTATTTTGATAGGGATTGTATTAAATGTGTAGATTGCTTTGGGTAGTATGGACATTTTAACAATATTTATATTAACAATAAAAATTATATTAATAACAAGATTCTTCCAGTCTATGGGCGTGGAATGTTTTTGTGTCATCTTCATTTCTTTCATCAGTGTTTTATAGTTTTCAGAGTATAGACCTTTCACCTCCTTGGCTATTTTGAGTGCAATGGTAAATAGATTGTTTTCTTAATTTCTCATTCTGCTACTTCATTTTTACTGTACAGAAATGCCACGGATTTCTGTATAGTGATTTTGTATCCTGTGATACAAAGGATCTGTAATGAACTTACTGTTCATCTCAAAAATGAGATCTTCCTGAACTCATTTATCTATTCTAGTAGTTTTCTGATAGAGTCTTTAGTGTTCTATGTATAGTATCATGTCACCTGCAAAATAGTGAAAGTTTTATTTCTCCCTTACCAGTTTGGATGCCTTTTATTTCTTTTTGTTACTTGAATTCTGTGGCTAGAACTTCCAGTGCTATGTTGAACAAAAGTGGTGAGAGTAAGAAAAATGAAAAAAAAAAAAAAAAGGTAAGAGTGGGTATCCTTATCTTGTTCCTGATCTTAGGGGAAAAGCTCTCAGTTTTTCACCTTAAGTATAATTTCAGCTGTGGACTTGTCAGATATGGCCTTTATTATGTTGATGTATGTTCCCTCTAAACCTACTTTGCTGAGGGTTTTGTCATGAATGGATGTTGTACCTTATTAAATGCTTTTTCTGCAGCTATTGAGGTGATCATATAGTAAAACCTTTCTCTTATTGATGTGATGTATCAAGTTGATTGAGTTGTGAATATTGAATTAGCCTTGCATACCAAGAATAAATCCCACTTGATCATGGTGAATGTTTTTTTAATGTATTGTTGGACTTGGTTTGCTAGTATTTTGTTGAGGATTTTTGCAACGTTGTTCAACAGAGATGTTGGCCTGTAGTTCTCTTATTTTGTAATGTCTCTGTAACTCAGAGAATCTGGGTAGCTCATTCAATTAAGCATCTGACTCTTGATTTCCACTCAGATCATTATTTCAGGGTCTATGATCAAGCCCTGCATCAGACTCTGTGCTGAGCATGGAGCCTGCATAAGATTCTCTCTCTCTCCCTCTGCCCCTCTCCCTACTCATGCAGGCTGTCTTTCTCCCTCTCTTTCAAAGGGAAGGCGAGGGGAGGGAAGGGAGATACTTTAAATAAATAAGAATAGGTGTTAACTCTTCTTTAAACAAGTGGCAGAATTCACCTGAGAAGCCATCTGGTCCTGTACTTTTGTTCACTGGGATTTTTTAATTACTGGTTCATTTTCTTTGCTAATATTCAGTTCATTTAAATTTTTCATTTCTTTCTGATTCAGTTGTGAGAAGTTATGTTTCTAGGAATTTATCCATTTCTTCTAGGTTGTCCAAATTGTTGGCATAAAACTTTCCGTATTCTTTTATAATCTTCCATATTTCTATGATGTTGGTTGTTTTTCTTCTCCTTTGTTACTGATTTCATTTATTTGAGTTCTTGTTCTAACTTTTTTGGTGAGTCTGGCTAAAGATTTATCAATTTTAATGATCTTTTCCAAGAACAAGCTCTTGTTTTCAGTGATCTGTTCTACTGCTTTTTGAGTCTCTATTTCATTTATTTCTGCTCTAATGTTTATTATTTCCTTCCTTCCACTGGCTTTGGGCTTGGTTTTCTTTTTTCTAGCTCCTTTTGTGTTTAGGTTGTTTGAGAGTTTTCTTGCTTCTTAAGGTAGGCATGTATTGCTATAATCTTTGCTCTTAGTATGGCTTTTGCTGCATCCCAAAGATTTTTGGAATGTTGTGTAATCATTTTCATTTGTCTCCATTATTTTTTAAATTTTCTCTTTGATTTCTTGGTTGACTCATTCCTTGTTTACTAGCATTTTATTTGGCCTCCATGTATTTGTGTTCTTTCCAGATATTTTGTGATTGTTTTCTAGTTTCACACCGTTGTAATCGGAAAATATGTAGGATTTCAATCTTTTTGAGTTTATTGAGATGTGTCTTGTGGCCTAACATGTGACCTGTTCTGGAGAATGTTCCATGTACACTTAAAGAATGCATATTCTATTCTTATTGGATGGAATGTTCTGAATATCTGTTAGAACATCCATCTGGTCCAATGTATCATTCATAGCCACTGTTTCCTTGTTGATTTTCTGCCTGCATGATCTATCCATTGATTTAAGTAGGGTGTTAAAGTCCCCTACTATTATTGTAGACTATCAATTTATTCCTTTATGTGTGGAATGGTTGCTTTATGAACTTGGGTGTTTCCTTGTTTGATACATCAATATTTACAATTGTTATATCCTCTTGTTAGATTGTTCTCGTTATCATTAAGTAGTGACCTTCTTTCGTCTCTTATTATATTGTTTTAAAGTCTATTTTGTCTAATATAAGCATTGCTATCCCAGGTTGCTTCCATGTGCATGATAAAGTTTTTTCTACCCCTTCACTTTCAATCTTCTGTGTCTTTAAGTCTGAAGTGAGTCTATTTGAGGCAGCATGTAGATTGGTCTTGTTTTTTAATCCATTCAGTCACCTGTGTCTTTTGATTAGAGCATTTAGTTCATTCAAAGTCATTATTGACAGGTATGTACTTATGCAATTTTGTTACTTGTTTTATGGTTATTCTGTACTTCATCTGTTCTTTTTTCCATTTTGTTCTCTTCCCTTGTGATTTGATGATTTTCTTTTATAATTTGCTTGAATTCCTTTCTCTTTATTTTCTGCATATTATTACAGGTTTTTGATTTGTGGTTACCGTTAAGCTCATGTAACATCTTGTGCATATAGCAGTCTATATTAAGCTGGTAGTCACTTAAGTTTGAACCCATTCTAAAAGCACTAAATTTTTACTCCCCCTTCTCCACATGTATATGATGTCACACTTTATTTTATTTTGTGAATTCTTTGATTTTTAGAGATATAATTGATTTTTCTGGTTTTGTGCTTTAATCTTTGTACTGTTTTTGTAAGTGATTACTACTTTTATTATGTTAGTATTTACCTGTGAAACTTTTGCCTTTCGTAATTTTCTTAATCCTGTTTATGGCCTTTTCATTCCACTTAAAGAACTCCCTTTAATGTTCCTTGTAAGTCTGGTTTAATGGTGATGAACTCCCTTAACTTTTGTTTACTCGAGAAACTCTTTTCCTCTCCTTCTGAATCATAGCCTTGCTGGATAGAGTATTCTTGGTTGCATGTTTTTTCCTTTCAGCACTTTGAAATGTTCATGCCTATCTCTTCTGGCCTGCATAGTCTCTACTGAAATAGAAGCTGGTAGTCTTATGGGATTTCCTTTTTATGTAACTGTTTACTTTTCTCTTGCTGCTTTTAAAATTCTCTTTATCACTTTTTTCGCCATTTTAATTATTATGTGTCTTGGTGTATATCTCCATGGGTTCACTTTGTTAGACACTCTCTGTGCTCCCTGGACCTGTTTTTTTCCCCCAGATTAGGGACGTTTTCAGCGATTATTTCTTCGAATAAATGTTCTTCCCCCTTTTCTCTCTTCTCTGGTATTTTTATAATGTGAATTTTATTATGCTTGATGATGTCACTGAATTCCCTTAACCTATTCTCATTTTTTGTTCATTTTTTTCTTTTTTGCTATTCACCCTGGTTGCTTTCCATTATCCTGTTTTCCAGCTCTCATCCATTTTTCTGTTTCTTCTAATCTATTATTGATTCCCTCTAGTGTATTAATTTTGGTTATTGAGTTCTTCCTCTCTGTTGAAGATTTCGGTGAGATCCTCCACTCTGGTTCGCATGTCCAGTGAATATAACCATTGCTTTGAATTCTTTATCAGGAATATTGCTTGTCTCCATTTCATTTCATTCTTTTGCTGTGTTTTTGTCCTTTTATTTAGGACATCTTCTTCTAATGGTGTCTAACTATTTGTGTTTGTATCTATGTATTAGGAAAGTCGTGGCCTATGAGGAAGAGGTCCTGTGGTACCCTGCAGTGCAATGTCCCCTGTTCACCAGGACCAGGAGCTTCAGGGGTGTCTTCCATGTGGGTTACATAGGCCCTATTATTCTGGCTGAGCCTTGTTTATCTTCAGTCCAGATGACTGTGGTGGCCCACTTTGCCTATGGTGGGCAGGATTTGGTCCCTGTGCTATTACAGGGCTAGTCCGGGGCCACAGTGGGCTTATTGTTGGGCAGTGTGAGCAGTCAAACCAGATGTCTGCCCTCATCCTGTCTACTGGGGCTGTGGTCATACCAAACTGCAGGGTACTATCTCTGCCTTATCCCCTAAAAGGCTTTCATTGGTAGGTGGGGCCTATAGTCAGACCAGATGTCTGTTCCCAATCCATCTGCTGATGCTGCAGCGACCATGAACTACAGGGCTCTTTTCCTGTGAGGTCCTCAGGAGGTTTTTGTTGGTGGGCAGGGCCAGTAATGAGATCAGATGTCTGCCCCCAGTCTGTCTAATGGAGCTGCAGATGCACTGATTGGCTAGAGCTCTCTCTCTAAACTGCCAGTTATAAGGTTTGGCTATTGGGACTACAGTTGAAATGGTGTATATAGTTATCTTCCCCTCTTCCCATGGCAGGAGTCACTTTGGAGTGGTGGAATCCCTACCTGGGCTGATTGCAGGTTGAGATATGGCAGGAGCCACTCTGGAGGGACTCCTGCCAAGTAGGGCTGGTTGGATGGGGTGGACCCAGATCCACAGCAGAACATGGAGGCAATGTGCTGTTAGCAAGCTGAGTGTCAAGTGTTCTCACTGGTTCCTCTAGGTATCTAGGCTGGGGAGCAGGAGGAGAGAAGTGGTACCCACCAGGCCTTTTGTTCTTGGAAAAGTCTCCTAAAGATCCCTGCCCCTCTAACTCATGTTCTGAGATATAAATAAATCTCCTTCCCATATACTCCAGGTACTTTTCAAACTGCTGCTTCTATGCTGTATCTCAGTAGGTCTGTTATGCTGGCTCTGTAAGAACAGTGACTCAGTTTCCTAGCACCCTCTGGCTCTCCAAGAGCAGAGCATGCTGATTTTTAAAGTTCCTGGTTGTTAAGCCCCACTGATTGTAAAAACTCCCAAAGTTAAGCCCCTCTGGTTTTCAAATCCAAATGTTATGGGGACTTACCTTCCCAGGTCCAGTCCCCTGTGCCTGGGATGCCTGGTAAGGAGTCTGTCTCTCTCCCTTCTCCTTGTGGTGCCCCTCCTGTTTGTGGTGAGTCTAACCAGGGGTTTGTTTCCCAACTGCATCTCTGCCCTCCCTACCCTTTTCAAGGTAGCCTCCTCTCTATGATTAACTGTGGAACGTCTGTTCTGCTCGTCTTCAGGTTTTCTGGGTTGGTTGCACTGATACAGCTGTTGTTATCGAGGTGTGTCCGTGAGAGGAGGTGAGCTTAGGATCATCCTACTCTGCCATCTTTCCAGAAATCCTCTCCCCAATGTGATTCTTAGGATGAGTTTTAAAGGATCAGTTGAAGTTTAGCAAACAAAAGAGAAGGGTGTTCTATATAAAAGGGATGGGGTAAAGCATGGAGGCAAGAGAAGGTCATTGTATCCGGAAAAGTGCCAGTAGTGGAGAGTGACTGAAAGCTCAGGTGCCTGTGGAGAGGAGTCCTTCAAAGAGGAGGGGCCTGTCCTTGAAGGACCTTAAATACTCTTATGAAGCCAAAAGTCTAGATTTCATGCTATATGCTTAGGAAAGCACAAAGGTAGAATCTGGGGTGGGATTTGCATTTTCCTGAGTTTGCTGTAGTAGCAGTTTGGAGCAGTTCTATTGATGGAAAATAATCTGGAGCCAAGGAGACCAGTTGAGAAGGCTGCTATATCACTGTCAGCCAAGAGATGTTAACTGGTAACAAGCTGGACTGAGCACCAGGAATGAAGAGAAGGCCATTTAGAAAATAAAATCTACAGGACCTGGTGACTAGACCAGTTAGATATGAAAGAAGAGGGGTAGATACCAGCTGAATAGATGGTATCATTTATTGAACTGGGGAATAGGGAAGAAGGAACAAATTTTGAAGAAAGTGAGTTCAGTGCTTAACATGGTAATTTTGAGGAGCCAGGGGAACTTCCAACTGGAAATGTCCAATGGACAGTCAGAAAATTTAGCTTGTAGCTCACGGGAGAGGTTGGGGTGTCAGTATTTTATGGGACTCTTAAAACTGTAGATAAGAATTTGATCCACTAGGTTTGAAAGGAGGAAGGGCAAGGGTAGAACTCCAGGGAACAAGAATATTTAAGGATGGGGAGAGAAAGAGCTGCCAAATAAAGAAAGTAGAAAAAATAGATGCACGTGTGAGAAGACACATGGTGTGGGGAGGGAATGGTCACCAAGGTCAGGTGCTGCCACTGAGGTCATCTCAACACTTATCAATACCTACCTTATGCCTGGCACTGCAAATACAAAGATGAATGATACAAAGTCCCTACTGTCAAGGAACTTGCAGTTTATTCATTTCTGTGCTTATCTTTCCTGTTAAAGTGCAGGAACAGAAGTATGCGCAGAGTGTACAAGTGCTATGAAAACGCAACGGGTTACTTAGTGAGGCCAGAGGCTGAACAGATCAGAGGAAAGCTGATTGGAGCAGTGATGTCTCAGCTAACTCTTCAGGTGTGGGAAGTAACTATGGAAGCATTAGACAGGAGAGGGTAAGGGGAGATCTGTCTGCAGAGGAAATAGCCTAAGCCATGGCACAGAAGCAGAAAATAGGATGGTTTGTGGAGGGAAGTAAAAGTCCAAGGAGGTCCTGTAAGATAACCACAAAAATGTTGACAGGATTGAGCATTTTAAAAAGATGCCTGGATGTCAGGGATAGAGTGAGGACAGAGCCCATGCTGCATGAAATGAGATGTAAGGAATAAGGGTGCCCTTTCAAGTAGTCTTGGGCCAAAGGACAGGAAAAGAGTTCAGAAAAGATGAAATCCAAATTACCATTAAGCACATACAAATGTAGGCAATTAATAGCAATGTTTTAAAAAATTGCAAATTAAAGAGCTGCCATTGTTTAACCTATGAAATGGGCCAAGTTCTTTTTTCTTATTATATATGATATTGGCAAAAATGATATAAAGCAAGCATTTTTAGAGAAATTGGTTCAAAATTTTTAGAGGTTATTATGATTGCAAAATTCGTGAGTTAAGAGTGCTTCTAAGATGGCCGAGTAGGAGGACTCTGATCTGACCATGTTTACTGCTAGTATCATCCTCACCTAAGTCAGTAAACTGGAAAGCAGTCCAAAAACTGGGAAAAGAAACTTCACAACAAATACAGAGAAGCTGCATCTGAAGGGTTAGGGAGGTCAGAAAGGCAGAGGAAGGCTGCCTGCAGGAGGGAGGGAGCTGCACCTGCAGAGCGGACAGAGAAATGGACTCCTGCACCAGGGAAGACTGATGCTCATAACGTTTGGTTTTAAAAACCAGAGAGGCTGAATTCCATGTTTGTAAAACCTGTAGGACTTGGAGCCTGGAGCTTTAAAAATCAGCTGACTGAGCACTGGACAAGCTGGAAGGGTGAGAGATGGCTGGGTCACCACCCTTAAAGAGCAGCCTCTATGGAGAGGCAACATGAAAATAGCAGTGTACACAGTGCCAGAGGCAAACAGGAGACAGATCTGTTCATACTGATTTCAGACCATGTTGGGTGACTTTGAAAATAAAGGAGCTGGCAGGTGCCATTTTCCTTCACCACCTTCCAGCATAAACACGGAGTCCCCTGCAGGAAGCAGGACTGCACAGATACTTCCTACCTAACCTGCTAGAGCAGTGTACCATGCCCACAAGATCTCCTGAGGACTCGCTCACTCCAAGCCTGCTAACCTTGGCTCTGGGCAAATTTTGTTAAAGCTGCCCGCACACCTGCCCAGCTGAGTATCCCTAGTCACCATCATGTGCCAAGTCACAGCTGCATACCAGCCTCATACCTCTGGCTGCCCTGGCACATAGCCCCAGCTTCCACAGTACTTCAGGGGTCTAGCATAGGACTAGTGGCCTGATACAAATTTTGCTAACACTGTCACCCTGCTTCCAAGTTCCCTGGCAGGCATGCACAGAGTTGGCCTCCCTGGATCCCAAACACCATAGAGAGCAAGCACAACATGCAACAGGCAGAAAGTCAGTGCAGATGATTGCATGCAAAGGAAAAGTGACTCAGACACAATAAGGGCATAAGCAACACACATAGGCTACTCTCCTGAAGGGCCAGGACCTCTTTTTTTTTTTTATAAAAGAGCAGTGTCAAGAATAGAAGACACAGCTGACTTTCTTAACACACAGAAACACAGAGAGGCAGACAAAATGGGGAGACAGAAATTTATCTCAAATAACAGGACAAGGCCACATTCAGACATCTAAGCAAAACAGATATAAGTAACATGCCTGATGTCATATTTAAAGCAATGATCATGAGGATACTCACTGGACTTGAGAAAAGAGTAGAAGACCTGAGTGAGACCATTAGCACAGAGATTAGGAAAAATATAGCAGTGATAAAGGGCTCAGTAAACAAAATGAGAAACATGCTTGATGGAATGAACAGCAGGGTGAAAGAAGCAGAGGAATGAATTAGTGACCTAGAAAACAGAGTAATGGAAAGCTGAACAAAAGACAGAGAAAAGAATTATGCAAAATGAGAACAGACTCAGGGAACTGAATAACTCCATCAAACATAATACCATTCCTATAATAGGAGTCCCAGAAGAAGAGAGAAAAGGGGCAGAAAATTCATTTGAAGAAATAATAGCAGAAAACTTCCCCAATATGGGGAGGACAGATATCCAGATCTAAGAGACACAGACAATTCCCATCAAAATCAACAAAAGCAGATCCACACCAAGACACATTGTAATTAAACTGGCAAAATATAGTGATAAAAAAATTTTTAAGTAAGACAAAAGAAGTCAGTACAAGAGAAAATCCATAAGGCTAGCAGGAGATTTTCCAGCAGTAGCTTTCCAAGACAGAAGAGAATGGCATGAAATAATCCAAGTGCTGAATGGGAAAAGAACACTCTATCCACGAAGAATACTCTATCATTTAGAATAAGAGAGATGAGGAGTTTCCCAGGCAAAAAACAAAAACAAACAAAACAGGAGTTCATGACCACTAAACCAGCTCTCCAAGAAATATTAAAGGGGATTCTTTGAGTGATATAGAGAGACCAAAAGTGACAGCATAGAGGTAAGATATACAAAAGGAATAAAAATGTTTCTATAAAAAATCAGTCCAGCAACTCACACAAAAAGGATATAAACTATAATAAAATAATAACATAAAAACGGGGAGGAGAAGAAAAAACAATCGGTTCAAACTTAAGTAACCATCAATTTAATATAGACTGCCATATGCAAAAGAGGTTATATACAAACCTAATGGTAACCATCTATCAAAAACCACTAATAAGTATGCAAAGAATAAAGAGAAAATTAAATCACTAAAAATCAGCAAACCATAAAAGCAAGACAAGAAAGGTTCAGAGAAAATCTTCACAAAGAACCACAAAACAAATAATAAAATGACAATAAATACACATATATCAATAATTATTTTGAATGTAAATGGACTAAATGCTCCAATCAAAAGAGACAGGGTGACAGATGGATTGAAAAAACAAGACCCATCTATATGATGCCTGCAAGAGGCTCATTTTAGGCCTAAAGACACATGCAGAATGAAAGTGAGGGGACAGGGAAATGTCTAGCATACATAGGGATGTCAAAAGAGAGCTGGGGTAGAAATACTTAAATTGGACAAGCTAGATTTTAAACCAAACACTGTAACAAGAGATGAAGAAGGGCATTGTAGTATAATAAAGAGGACAATCCAACAAGAAGATATTAACAATTGTAAATATTTATACTTGCAGCAAGGGAACATCTAAATACATTTAAAAAGTTAATAAAAAACAAAGGAACTAATCAATAAGAATACAATTTAATATCCCACTTACAACAATGGACAACTCATCTAAACAGAAAATGAACAAGAAACAATGGCTTTGAATGATACAGTGGACTAAATGGATTTAACAGATATATTTAGAACATTCCATCCTAAGTTTTTTTAAATGCGCAGGGAACATTCTCCAGAATAGATCACATATTAGCCCACAAAAAAAGCCTCAACAAATTCAAGATCAAAATCATACCATGCATATTGGGGAGACCATATTTCTGACCACGCTATGAATCTAGAAATCAATCATACGAAAAAGTCTGGAAAGACCACAAATACATGGAGGTTAAATAACATGCTACTAAACAATGAATGAGTCAACTGAGAAATAAAAGAATAAATAAAAAAGTACATGAAACAAATGAAAATACAATCACCCAAAACCTCTGGGATGCAACAAGAGCAGTTCTTGGAAGTTTATAGCAATACACGCCTACCTCAAGAAGCAAAAAGAATCTCAATAAACACCTAACCTTACACCAAAAGGACCTAGAAGAAAACAAAGCCTAAAGCCAGCAGAAGAAAGTAAAAAAATAAAGATTAGAGTAAAAATAAATGATAAAGAAACTAAAAAAAAACCAAAAAACAATAGAACAGATCAATTACACCAGAGCTGCTGCTTTGAAAAATCAATAAAATTGATAAACTTCTAGCCAGACTTACCTAGAAAAAAAGAGAACGGACTCAAATCACAAAAGAGAGGAGAAATAACCAACACCATAGAAAAACAAACAATCTTAAGAGAATATTATGGAAAACTATATGCCAACAAATTGGACCATCTAGAAAAAATGGATAAATTCTTAGAAAAAAAATAAAAACTCTCACAACTGAATCAGGAAGAAATTTTTTTTAATGTGAACAGACTGAATACTAACAGTGAAATTCAATCAGCACTTTAAAAATTCCCAAAAAACAGGGACGCCTGGGTGGCGCAGTTGGTTAAGCAACTGCCTTTGGCTCAGGTCATGATCCCAGCATCTTGGGATCGAGTCCCGCATCGGGCTCCTTGCTCTGCAGGGAGCCTGCTCCTCTCTCTGCCTCGGCCTGCCTTTCTGCCTGCTTGTGTTCTCTCTCTGTTAAATGAATAAATAAAAAATCTTTAAAAAAAAAAAAAATTCCCAAAAAACAAAAATCCAGTACCAGATGGCTTCACAAGCAAATTCTACCAAACATTTAAAAAAGAGCTAATACCTATTCTTCTCAAACTATTCCAAAAAATAGAAAAGGAAAGAAAACTTCCAAATTTATTCTACAAAGTCAACATTACCCTGATACCAAAACCAGATGAAACACCACAAAAAAGAGAACCAGGACAATAGGCCTGATGAACATGGATGTAAATATTCTCAACAAAAATACTGGTAAACCAAACCCAACAATACATTTAAAAAATCACTCACCATGAACAGCTGGGATTTATTCCCAGGTTGCCAGGGTAGTTCAATATTCACAAATCCGCATCGTATCAATAAGAGAGAAGATAAGAACCGTATGATCAGAAAAAACATTTGATAAAGTATAAAATCCATTCGTGAAAAAAACCCTCAACAAAGTAGGTTTAAAGGAAATGTGACTCAACATAATAAAGGCCATATATGAAAAACCCACAGCTAACACACTCGATGGGAAAAAACTGAGAGCTTTCCCCTAAGGTCAGGAACAAGACAAGGATGTCCACTCTCACCACTTTTATTCAAAATAGTACTGGAAGTCCTAGCCACAGCAGTTAGACAATAGAAATAAAAGGCATCCAAATCAGTAAGAAGTAAAACATTCATTACTTGCAGATGGCATGATATTATATAGCATATATAGAGAGAGATATAGATATGAATATATCTATAGATAGATATATAGATAGATATCTATATAGATATATAGATAGATATATTCATATCTATATCTCTCTATATATGAAAAACTTTAAAGCCTCCACCAAAAAACTGCTAGAACTGATAAACAAATTCAGTAAAGTCTCAGGATACAAAATCAATGCACAGAAATCTATTTCATTTCTACACACCAATAATGAAGCAGAAAGAGAAATTAAGAAAACAATCCCATTTATAATTGCACCCAAAATAATAAAATACCTAGGAATAAGCCTAACCAGAGGTGAAAGACCAGTACTCTGAAAACTATAAAACACTGATGAAAGAAATTAAAGACAATACAAAGAAATGGAAATATATTCCATGATTATGGATTGGAAGAACAAATAGTATTAAAACATCTATACTATGCAAAGCAATCTACACATTTAATGAAATTCTATCAAAATACCAAGAGAATTTTTCACAGAACTAGAACAAACAACCCTATAATTTGCATGGAACCACAAAAGACCTTGAATAACTAAAGCAATCTTGAAAAAGCAAAGCAAAGCTGGAGGCATCATAATTCTGGACTTAAGCTATAGTACAAAGCTGTAATAATCAAAACAGTATGGTACTGGCCCAAAAACAGATATATAGATCAATGGAACAGAATAGAAATCCAGAAATAATCCCACAACCCTAAGGCCCATTAATCTTCAAAAAAAGATTTCCAATGGGAAAAAGTCTCTTCAACAAATGGGTGTTGGGAAACTGGACAGCAACATGCAAAAGAATGAAACTGGATAAATAATTAAAAAAAATGAAACTGGAACACTTTCATACACCATACATAAAAATAAACTCAAAACATATTAAAGACCTAAATGTGAGACATGTAACCATAAAAAATCCTAGAAGAGAACACAAGCAATAACTTCTTTGACATTGGCCATAGCAACATTTTTCTAGCTATGTCTCCTGAGGCAAGGGAAACAAAAGCAAAAATAAACTATTGGGACACCATCAAAATAAAAATCTTCTGCACAGGGGCCCCTGGGTGACTTAGTGGGTTGGGGCCCCTGCCTTTGGCTCAGGTTGTGGTCTCGGGGTCCTGGGATCGAGCCCCGAGTCAGGCTCTCTGCTTAGTGGGGAGCCTGCTTCTCTGCCTGCTTGTGATCTCTCTCTCTGTCAGATAAATAAATAAAATCTTTGAAAAAAAAATCTGCGCAGCAAAGGAAACGATCAAGAAAACTAAAATGCAACCTACAGAATGGGAGAAGATATTTGCAAATAACATATGTCATAAAGGACTAGTATCCAAAATATATAAAGAACTTATAAAAGTCAACACCCCCCAAAATCCAAATAATCCAATTAAAAAATAGGTAGAAGACATGAACAGACATCTATCCAAAGACATTCAGATGGTCAACAGGCACATGAAAAAATGCTCAACATCATCACATCATGAGGAGAATGCAAATCAAAACTACAATGAGATATCACCTCACACCTCTCAGAATGGCTAAAATAACACAAGAAAGAATAGATGCTGGTGAGGATGCAAAGAAAAAGGAACACTCATGCACTGTCAGTGTGGATGCAAACTGGTGCAGCTACTGTGGAAAATATTATGGAGGCTCCTCACAGAGTTAGAACCACCTTAAGATCTAGCAATCGCACTACTGGGTATTAACCCAAAGAAAACAAGAACACTAGCTCAAAGTGATACATGCATCGGGATGTTTATCATATCATTATCTACAACAGCCAAAATATGAAAGTAGCCCAAGAGTCCATCAGCTGCGGAATGGATAAAGAAGGTATGGTGTACACACAGACACACACACACACAGGAATATTATTAAGCCATTAAAAAGAATGAAATATCCCCATTTGCAATGACATGGATGGAGCTGCAGAGTATAATGCTACGTGAAATAAGTCAGAGAAAGACAAATACCATATGATTTCACTCATGTAGAGTTTAAGAAGCAAAGGGGAAAAAGAGAGACAAATCAAGAAACAGTCTCTTCACTATAGAAAACAAACTGATAATTACCACAGAGAGGGGTGTTAGGGCTATGGGTTCAATAGGTGATGGGCATTAAGAAGGGCACTTGCCATGATGAGCACAGGGTGACATATGGCAGTATTAATTACTATATTGTACACCTGAAACTAATACAACACTGTATGTTAAGCAACTGCAATTAAAATTTTAAAAGAATTTTAAAAAGACTAGTGAGTTAAGTATGTTCATGCCCTGATTGAGAAATTCCACTCCTCGATTTAGTTTAAGGAAAAGAAATCAGAGATGTGGTATCATTACAGTGTTATTCATAAGAATAAAATACTGAATAAGCCACTATGTAACAAAGGATCATCTAAATTATGTACTATCATATAATGAATTATTTTACAGCCATTAAAAGCCACTATTTCAAAGAATTTTTAAAGAAAGTAATTTTGAAGTCATAATTTGAAGTCTAAAAAGCACATGGTTAGATATAAAGAATGAAGCAAATGTGTGTTCGTGTTGAGGAATACACCAGGGGTGCCTGGGTGACTCAATCAGTGGAGCTTATGACTTCAGCTCAGGTCATGGTCTCGAGGTCCTGAGATGAGCCCTGCATTGGGCTCCATGCTCAGCAGGGAGTATGCTCACCCCTCCCCCTCTCCCCTGCACATTCCCCCCTGCTCATGCTCTCACTCACTCTCTCTCAAATAAATAAATCTTAAAAAAAAAAAAAAAAAGAATACACCCGTAGGGGTGGTTGGCTGGCTCAGTTGGTAGAGCATGCAACTCCTGATCTCTGGGCTGTGAGTTCAAGCCCCACAGTCAGAAAAATAAAACTTAAAAAAAAAAAAATACACCAAAACAGTGTTAGTGATTATCTTTAGTAGAATACAAATATGTCTTATTTTCTTTTTTTAATCTGCAGTAGTTCCCCCTTATCGGCAGGGGATATGTTGTAAGACCCCAGTGGATGGCTGAAACACACATAGCACCAAACCCTATATATACTGTCTTCTCTCCTATACATACATACCTAAAGTTTAACTTATAAATTAGGCACAGTAAGACATGAACAATAAGTAATAGAATAAAATAATCATAATCATATATTGTAATAAAAGTTATATGAACGTGGTCTCTCATTTAAAATATCTTGCCATATCATACTCACCCTTGTTCTTATGATGATGCAAGATGATAAAATGATGAGATTACTAGGTCATTCGTCTAATGACCTAACAATATGTTAGGAGGATCATCTGCTTTCAGACCCGTGGTTCACCAGGGGTAGCAAACTGCAAAAGCAAAACCACAGATAAGGGGGAATTACTGAATTTCCCAAATTTCAACAGGAAGCAAAAATAAACCATATTTCTCTTACAAAAAGAAGCTGGTGTGAAAGCAAGGTGGGTGGGGGATACGGGCAGAGCGAGAAGAGGACAATAGTAGAGGGGACTGTTTTGTACACGGGCATGGCATTATACGATGAGTGGAAATGTCATTGGAGAAGTAGAGGCTGAATGTATGAGAGACAAGAAGATAACTGACAGCACAGGCTTCCTGAGGTGATAAGAAGGAATGAGGTCTGGCTCTAGTAAAAGAGTTAACTTTCAACAGAGAAGGTACTTCTTTGACTTTATGAGAGAGAAGGAAGTAAGGAGCAGTGCTGCCTTGTTGACTTTGCATGCTCACTGCCTACAATAGTGCCCGGGGCTGAATGGAGCATGTAAGTTTATAGGTGAAGGAGAAGAAGATTGGAGCTTTTACTATAGGTTGACTCTATTTTCTCCAGTGAGAGAGCCAATATCGAGTACAGTGGTTCTCAAACTTTTACCAGAATGTATTATAATGTGTTGTTTTTTGTGGGTCTGTATCCTTTTCTAAACTGTGAGCTCCCTAAGGGCAGAAGAAATCATATCTTCTTCTCTCCATATCTACCACACCATTAGTGACTTACTGATGCAAAGTAGATGATCAAGAACTGTTTGTTAAATGAATGAATGAATGATGAACGAATGCAGTATGGTAGGAGGCATAAGAATAGTGGAAAGAGTTTCATATAGCTTATGTGAGTGTTAAAGGGAGTTGACCAGTGACAAGTAGAAGGACCTGGGCAGCCTGAAGACAAAATTGCATACCTCTATACTTAAGAGGATTCCAAATAGAAACTGGAGAAACTAATTATAATTACAAATGATCTGTTCTGCTCCCTGCCCAATAACCCCTTTTCTTTGAACCTGCCCTGCACAGGTCTCTATGGGGCAGATGAAAGGATAGAGACCCACCCAGCCCAGCCATCATAGAAGAGAGTGGTCCTTTAACTGCTAACATTCAGTTTTCCTTTGTTTAATTTGAACCTGTACAGACTTTTAAGCCTCTTACTAGGTAATACCTACCTTGTATAGTAAATTGGACCAAGTATGTAGAAAGTCTTTTAAGTTATTAATGACAATACAAAAGCAAGAGACTACTATTTAGGGGATATTTTACTTATTTTTATATGCTGAAAGCAAGAAGATGCCCCAAATTTTTAAATGCTTCAGGTCCTAGAATAGCTTCCTCCAGCCAGGTTTCTGAAGCAGTCGTTGGCCTAAATAGGAACATTCCACCAAAAGGAGAGGATTATATTTTTTCCCCAATACACATTTTCACTTTAAGGTTATCAGAATGGTGCTAAGAGAAGTGGTTTAAATGTGAGCAGAAGCTGACATGGATTAACTTTCACAGGATGCTGTAGAGAAGGAGAGGGTTGGATCAGAGTGATGATTCACAGATATTGTTATTCCTGACTTTTTTTTTTTTTCCAAAACAGGATTGCATTGATGAAATTGAGGCCATAATCAGTGTTAAGCTCCAGCTCATCGGAATTGTTGGTATTGGGATTGCAGGTCTCACGGTGAGATAGTTCCAGAACTTACCTTTTTTGCTTTCTAAGAAGCCTTTGCATCTTATTTGTCTTCAAGTGTGATACAGCAGTATCTTAGGAGCGATTTCTCATAAAAGACAGATATTTGTTGATAGGACATCTTCTAAGAACAAGGCTCATTTGATTAGCAATACTCAGTTCTCTCAAATATGATACCAATTTTAACTTTAACCTAATTATGACCTTGAGTTTATCATTGCAATAACTTCCCACATTAAGGTCAGCAAGCTTAAAGTAGACAAGTGATTTCCAATTCTAGGTCTCTTCTTACGGTTAGAAATTTAAAATAGCCCATCAGGTTAATCTCTCTAACCTGTGATTTGCAGAAGTAGCTTAATATAGTGATTAATAGTGCAAGTTCTGGCATCCTGGTCTGGGTTCACCTCCTAGCTCCACTACTCAGGAGCCCTGGGATCATGGGAAAGTTTTTCAATTTCTCTATTCCTCAATTCCCTCATCTATAAAATGAGGATTTTAATGTACCAACCTCCTAAGATTGTTGTGAAGATGAAATGGAATAATACATATAAAGTATTTGTAGGAAATTAACTCATATGAAGTGTCTGGAAGATAGCACTCAAAAAATGCTAGCTCTGTACATAATCTGAGTGCTCCCACACCTAGAATCCAAACAAAGGGAATAACATGCAGAAGTGGGAAGCATAGTACATCCGGGCACCTGCAGATGGCTCCGGGCCTCCAAAGTACAAGAGCGAGCAAGAACTGATAAGAACCCACGGGATAGGATAGAAGTGGCAAGAGAGGACAGTGAGGAAGGTGTAAGGGTCCACAGAATTGTGGTCTTTGTGTGCCCTTTTGAGGGACTGGGCTCTATCCTGAAGGTAGAAAGAAGCCACCAAGGGTAGAAGGACTTGTGTTGCCATGTGGAGGGAAGCTGGAGGGAAGCCAGATTTGAGTCAGGCCAGTAAAGAGGTGATATCCACCATCCAGGGGTTGAGTAATAACAGTTAATCCTAAGGTAGTACTTACCCTCTAGTTCTCTGTGTAGGTGATTCATGGCATCAGCCAAAGCAGGGGCAAAGGAAACTGCAAGGAAAATCAAGGAATTGGCAGTTTTCTAGGACATGCAAGGACTTTCCCTCTTTTCTGTATTTAGAGGCCATCAGGGTAGGCAGCAGGTGAAATACTGTACTGAGGACCTCCCACAGCTGTCCCAGGGACATCCCTCAGGCCCTCCTCACCTGTTCTGGGGGGCTACCTTGGTTGCTATTCTGTGGCTTCCCAAGGAAATTTTGAGTCAGAAGATTTGAAAATGGGCTGGATAGAGGTACCAAAGAGACATCCCTAACAATTCTATCATCTCAAAGAGTGAGCATCCTAGAGGCAGTCATCCCAACTCATGACAGTGGCAGACAGGGCTGAGGAAGTTCCTTTCCGAGGGGACCCCTTTAGAGTACAACCAGCACGAAGCAAGTGTTGCATCCAACCTGACAACCACACTAGCGAGGAAGGCCCTCTATTTGTCACCTTGAATCCACACCCCCAGATCCTTCTGTAACTCCTTTCTTCTGAAGAGTTGCAATCAGTTAGCCAGATGTCCATTAGGTGTCTCCCCTGCCACACCCTGGTACTGAGTTCTGGCAGCCAGAAGCTTAGAGCCTTGCTCCAGGCTGCTCTTAAGCCTACCTTCTCCCTTCCATAATAGCAGATAATACATGGCTTTTTAAATTTAACATTTATAGGTTCTAGTCTGATGTGGGATAGGATTGAGGAGAGAATCATAAGATTATGGTGCAGATCTCCTTAAACAAACATTGACAGTAGTTTATAAACATCACACCTGCTGATAACATTCTATAGGCTCTGCAAAATTGTAGGGGAAATAATTGAGATCAAGAAAGATCTTTTGACATCCTTCTGATCAAACCATACCAATGACTGTTGGTTTTGCCAAGTATTTGGCTTTTCAGAGAATTATCCAAGAGAGAGAAGACATCAGTAATACCATAGTTCAAACATCTCAGTTTATGCTTTGGGAAAACTATTGAGTTAAATAGTGAAGCATCATTTGTACCTTAAAATGGAGGAGGAAAAATGAAAAGATGCTCACTTTGTAATATGTGGTCACTATTCCAAAAGTTCAGAGCTTTTCCAACAATAGGAAACTCTTTAGACCTAAATGTAAACAACTAATAGTTAACATGTTAATATAGAAGTCTTTAGCCAGCAGCGATAATTAGGTAGTATATATAAAAATACCACTTATAGCCAGTAATTATTGGTTATAATTATTTGTTAGACACCCACGCAGTTTGTTTTTTTTATCAATGTCTATCTTTTGAAAGTCATTAATAAGTGGTTCCTTCTGTTTCAGATCTTTGGCATGATATTCAGCATGGTCCTTTGCTGTGCAATACGAACCTCACAAGATGTGATATGAAGCTACTTCTACATGAAAATTGCAATCTAGAGCTTCCATACGGCTGTCACCGGAAGTGTCTCCTGACTCATTTTTAATATTCAAAGGACATTAGGATCTAAAATAATACGCTGTTAATTGTACATTTGCACATGTATGTATGTTTGGCTCATTACTCATTTACTCCTTGAGTGAATGCTGTTGACTGAGATTCATGTGTGATCTGTGTGTTTCTGGTGTATGCATTGCATATAATGAAATCTGTGCTGGAAATTCCTGGTTCTTATTATATCAGAGGAACAACCTATTTGACTCTCAGAAAAAAAATCAAATTCGGATAAACTTTAAAAACTTGGCTATTCAGGAGAAATGATAATGGGTCATTTTCTCAGATTCTAGCTATAGAAAGTTAGATGCAAAAAATTCAGGATTTCTGGTTCATGGAAGCAATAAGCTACAGGACTTGAGAGATCATGGCGTAGGGCTAAAACTGACTGCATCTGACTTAGGTGTAAGGGTTTCCTGGGATTTTTTATATACATACTCTCCCTAGAACACAGTAAACCATTTTTAGAACTAAACACATCTGTGAGACTAAATATAGCATGGAAAATCTAATTTGAATAAGTCATACTTTCCTAGTATTTAAAAACAAATACTCCCTCTGGAAAGAGTGGTCACACAGACAATCATATGCCCTATAAAAGTGAGTGTTTTTAGGACTTAAAAAAAAACTTTTAGTAACTTTTTAAGGATATTCTTTGTTCTTATATAAATACATTTAAATATTACCTTATAACTTTCTTTTTCTGACTCTGCTCTGAACTACAGCAGCCCTCACATGAACAAAAGGGCTTTTATCTCAAATTTTTCCAAGTTTCTCCAAATGTACAGATAGAAAGACTAAAGCAGCAGATCTGGCAGTTCCAAATAGTGGGAAAGAGAATTTTTACTGGCACTGTATCTCAAATACCTCATAACTTGAGTTTACATATTTTCCTAATTTTTTGTATTTTTCTTATTCGCCTAGAGAATTCTTCTTCATAGGTTTCAACCTATAGTTTTCACCACTTATGATAAAACAAAATCCTTCCTAATTCAAATATTATATCAGAAGCATCCTTGGCCAAACAGAAAGAAAGAAAGAAAAGCACATAGTAGTTGTGTGCACACAGAGACAAGCTAAAAAAATTTAAATACTTAAGCTCACAGAACAGAAATAAATTTTTTCTATGTAAATCTCCCATAAAAATAACTTTCATATTCTTTATGGTCTTGATGCTTCGATTTAGGTAGGTAAACCCAAATTTAGAGTCTAAACTGATATCTTTGTCAATTTTTAACAACTTAGTACACTTAGAAGACCATAGAGGGTTTTTTATTACATTTTAAAAGGCTACACAAAAGCGAAAGTACTGGGAAATTCAGAAACCCACGAAAGCTCATCCACCTGTGAGAACACAAGTCTTTGAATATGTGCTAAAGGAAGTGTTCACTCCCAAGAAACCTTTACAAAACGTTTTGCTAAAAAGACCTAACCACTACAAATAGTCTCATTTGCATAGAGAACCACACTTCTTCTGCCATACTTGCTACTGCTACTAACTTTGGAGGAAGATTTTCTGGAAAAAAAGTCAGATTGGAAGCAAACTAAAAATTTAATTATACATGGCTACTTTACTGTGTCTATAGCTAAAGAAAAGATTATTTTAAGAAAATCATTTCATGAAATAGATGTTTATACTCCAGTAGGTGAGAAATATAACCTTTTAAGCAAAGAACAAACAGTCCATCTCTCTTCATGGCTTTAGCTCATCCTCTGCCTGAAGACAGGCCCAAGTGCATAGGCTTCTTTCACCTCAGAATTGTCTCTGATTAAAAAAAAGTTTCATTTTATACCTGAATTAATAACCGTAAGAAGAGTACAATACTTAAAAGTGGGGGAGTAGAGAGCTGTTCCATCTATGGTTAATGTGTTCCTTTTGGGAGTAGTTTTTCCAAAATCTGTGCCATGAGTAAAATTAGAGAATTCCACCTCTGAGTGAGGGCAGATTTTTATATATCGTAAATCTATATATATCTTGAATTCCTATATATCTTGAATCTATGTGTCTTGAATCTATATATCTTGAATATATAACTCTTGAATATATATACATACATAATTTGAATATATGTATGCATGAATGTGTATACAGACATACATACATGTATACATATATGGGTATATATATATTTACACATACATATATATAAATTTTTGGTTATATCTGTTTATCTGAACTGATTTGAGATCAGACGCAAACATATGCTTAAGCAACTGGTACCAAGGCACTGAATTAAAATTTCTTGGTGAACTATTTTAAGTTATTTCAAATTAAATTTTCTATGTACTGGAATTGCTTGTTTCTCTTAAAATTCTATTGTATCTTTATACATATCTTTACACAACTTATCTAAATGTCCAACTACCAAACAATATAGGTTAAAAAAAAAAAGGAAATAGTAGTAACCCTTCTGTGGTGTGCCTATGAGGAGCTAGATGTAAAAATAACACCCTAAGGACTTTTGTGCAAGTAGATTTCGGTTAACATTGTTTCATCCAAATTATACATTTTTTCCCCAGAATAGCTCCTTTGTTGTCCAGGGTTTGATCTGGAAAGCCACACTCTGATACAGGGGCCAGTGTAATCCCGCCCAGAGTCATCCAGGAGAGTTGCTCTCCTTTCCCCATGTGCCCTGTTAATAGGTTTAGTTGAAAAGAACGAAGCTTGTGGGAAGAGGGCAGTGAAGTAGATAACGTATCTTCCCTTCTGAAGTAAGTATCAAAGATTAAAAGGAAGAGGCACCCTTGAGAGTTCAGGAACTTGCTTGGTTCACTGCTCTGTTGACATCCCTTTTGACCACCAGCCCCCTGATTTCTTACCCACCCCTATGAGAGGGAACATTCATGGGCCCTGAAGCCACTCAATTAACTACATCATCTTAATTTGGACTCATCAAAATCAAATTTATATTAAAGTATATTTTGAGGGGCACAAAAAATGTCTCAACATGATCATTTTTTCCTATAAAATGTAACATGTAGGTGTCCATTGAAAGGTAAAAAGACTATACTAATACAAAATGTTATTAATCATTTTGTTGGTATCTTCACTGTCAACAAAAGTTAAATATATCCCAGGAAACCACTATTTCAATGGCTATCTCTTGCGGATATGGAAAGCACGAAGTATAGAAGTAATATGTCGTGAATGTTGCAAAGCAAATTTATGCTGACTTCATAAAATTTTTAGTTAATGTGCCAGAAACCCATCTGAAGCTTTGGGATTTGCTTTCATTGTTTTTTATTCTTGTACAACTTAATGATGGTTTCACTTATATTAAATAGAAGAAATTTAAATTAAAAGAAATAATTGACCGTGACGTTAGCAAACCTGGCAACTAATGAATATTATCTAAATTGTTATATTACACTGATGAGAATTTTTGTTAATTATAAATCAAATATGCATCATCTTGCACAACTGAAGATACTTATGCATGATGCCAAATACCTATTTGAACACATTAATTTGTTGAATTAATGAATAGCTTTTGAATTGGGAATTATTGGGAATTCCCAATAATTGGGAAATATTTCCCAATTCTATTTTTTTTCCCAAATATGTTTATTTTATTTTTTCAGTGTTACAAGATTGATTGTTCATGCACCACACCCAGTGCTCCATGCAATACATGCCCTTCTCAATACCCAATGCCAGGCTCGCCCAACCCACCACCCCCTCCCCTCCAAACCCCTCACTTTGTTCCTCAGAGTCCACAGTCTCTCATGGTTCATCGCCCCCTCCGATTTCCCCCCCATTCACCCTTCCCTTCATTCTCACAATGCCCAATTCTATTTTAACTCAAAGACTTGATATCAATAGCCACAGCCAGAGTTCCTATATTTTCCTCTGGGCCTGCTCTGCCTTATAAGATGCAAACCATGCTAATATTAGAATTTTTTTACTTTGTTTGAGGACTACTATTTTGTACATTTGACAAAACTCTTTAGAAGATAGTGATATGCTAAGATGAACAAGAGAAGTCTGTCTTCAGGGAGCTTAGAGTAGGGGAGAAAAACAGGCAAATATAATTCCCATGAGGTATATGCTATGATATTAACCAAAAGTAGACCTTCTCTACCTTGGAGAGGATGGTCAGGGGAGAGAGATTTTCTGAACTTTGAAAAAAAAGCCTGTATTCTTGCAGTGAATAGCAGTAGAAGAAGAGTCCTGAAGAATTCATACAAATTATCCAAATAAAAAGTAATAGTAATAGAGAAGAAAAGTGGATCACTGGGGAATGACATCAAGAAGACCCTGAAACAGCATAGAAGCATTCCAAAAGGGCATGTCAAGAACTGGGGAGATAAAGGGCCCCATTAAACTGAACTAAGGAGTCTCACCTTTGTACAACCATCACGGCAAAAATTTTTACAATAAGTTACAAAATAAAATTTGCACCTTTCAAAAATCACTTAGCTTTGATTGGAGAACATGATTAATGATTGGAGAACAAAGGCCAGAGGATTTCATGAGAATTTCTAACTAACATACTGGGGTTCCTACCAAGAAGTAGATAGATATAGGGGCAATGTAGGGATAGAGGAACCTGGAATCATTCCCAGGTTTCCTGACAGCTGAAGGATGGTGGCGCCCAGGAGAAAAAGCAGAATGCAGTGATGAGGCCAGTTGGAGAGGACTATAGGATATCCAAGAGGACACATAATCAGGCACTGGATACACAGCCTGAAGCTCAGGAAAGGAGTCTGAGCTAGAACTCTAGTTTAGGAATCTGCAACATAAAAGTAGTAATGCCCATATTTGAACAATACGGGTAGCCTTTTACGTTGAAGACCTCAGTGAGAAAGTTTCAAAAACTAGAATCCTCTACTCCAGTAAAGTTTAAAGCCCAAAACAGTTCTTTACTCCCCATCCATTCCTCTATCTCAGGCTGGAGGTCTCTATCGGCTACCTGCGCTCCTTCAATAGCTGCCATCTAATCCATCTTTTATTGAAATGGGTAGTTTCTCATATGTTCTACATTTAACAGTGTCCAAAGGGCCATGAAGATACATAAGATTATCATAGCACTAGCCCTTCTTTCACAAAGTGTGCAAACTTCACTCTTACAGCACAAAGCAAAATTATATTTCCAGAAGAAGTATAGTTCAGAACTACATTACAGTTGCCTGCTAGACCATAGCATGGTTTTCTACTCATCATGGAGAAAGGTAGCAAGAAAAGACTTGAAAAGAGAAAATGCTGACTTCAGCCTCATTAGGACTGATTATAAATGCCAGAGATGTATTATGTTGTGAATCCAGATATATGACCTCCACTGGGCCCTCTAGGGTAGCACAGAGGTCAGAGAAGATCAGGACCTGTATTTTGGACTATTAGTAAGTCATTGTCAGCCTTATTGGAAACAGTTTCAAAGGAATAGAGGAGTGGAAGTCAAATCATAGTGGGATGAGAAGAGAATGAGAAGTGAGGAAATAAATGGTCAGTGTAGAAGGTTTGCTATAGTCTGAAGGTTTGTCTCCCTAAAATTCATGTGTTGAAATCCAAATGCCCAATGTAATGGTATTAGGAGGTGAAGTGTTTTGGAGGTTCCTAGATCATGAGAGTGGAACTCCATTAATGGGATTAGTGTTCTTATAAAAGAGACCCCACAGAGATCTCTTAGCCCTTCCACCAAGTGAGGACACAATGAGAAGGACCAGTTATGAAGTAGGAAAAAAAATCTCTCACTGGAACAAGACCATGTTGAGCACCATGATCTTGAACTTCCCAGCCTCCAAAATAGGTTTCTGTTGTTTATAAGCTACCCAGTCTGTGGTATTTTGTTATAGCAGCCCAAACAGATTAAGATGGGATTTTTATGCACGTGCGCACGAGCATGTACAAGCATGCATGCACGCGCACACACACGCACTGGAATAAGAATTCAAAGACAGAGGAACAAACAGAAGGTTGCACAGGCTCACAAGAAGATTATTTAGTTGTTTTTGCTTTTGCTTTTGCATTTAGGAAGAGATTGAAGAATGATTCTTGCTGAGGAGAAAAAGTCAATAAAGAGGAAGCAAGAGAAGAGAAAAGCGAAAACAGCAAAGTCCTCGAGGAAATGGGGGATGGGATCTTTTGAAACTAATGGGAAATATGCTGAATCAGTCAGTACTTTTCAGTTGCTAGTGTCAGAAACCCAACTCCCAGTAGTAGCTTAAATAGTTATGATTAAAGTTACAATTTCATTTAGAGTTGAAGCCAGCTTCTGACTAAACTCAAATGATATCATTAGGTCTCTCTCCTTCACTCTGTCCTCTGGGTTGGCTTTATTCCCAGGCTGGCTGTTTCCAGGAGATGCCAAAGATGGACAGCAGTGTCTCTAGGCTCACAGCTAACAAATCCCAACAGGGTTTTGTCCTCTTTGTCCAATAGTTATATTTAAAGCCCTTAGACTGACTCCTACTAGAAGAGATTAGTTCACAAGCCCATCCCTCAATCAGTCAGGGTTGGTTGAGCCTAAATATCATGCCCACCTCCATCATTTGAATTGAAAATGTGGGTGGGGTTGGTACAGAGCAAGCAGCACTTGGAGGGAGGAGAGGCAGGAGTCCTGGCTAGTAAGTAAAAATTGGGGTGGGAACATGGATACCCCAGTGGAACACACTACATTTGTCCCAGGGAGAGTCAACCCCTACTTGATTATCAACGTCACATCCTTCCAGGAGGAGCAACCCCTGCCAGATGCTGAAGAAGCAAGCATGAACCTGCCCATGCCCAGCAGGTACTCCATGCCCTGTGGCTGTGCTGCACTCTGCAACCTGCCACTCCACCTGCTGGCCTACTCCAGCCCAGCTGTCATCTCTGGGTCCCTGAATGAGGAAGTGCACTCCCAGGAGAAAATGATCTTAAGCATCATACCTTGCAGCCTAGGGATTTCATCTCTTGGGAAAGACACCTCCAGAAAGACTTTTTACCTTGAAGGTCAGGCCCATAATTATCAGGAATTGCTAACCATCTTTGTGCTGCCAAACTCCAGGGAACAGACTCTTGGATTCACATGATGCATCTGAAGAAAGTACCACAGCCTGACTGCACACCATCTGGTGACCTGAAAGTAAAGATTTCCTGGAATTGAAGCAGACACATCTGATGAGACAGCTTTTCCAAGACGTCTGGACAGGACTATATACCTTTTTCTCACTGTTGCTTCTTCTCTCTGCTTCTTCCATGGAAAGACTGTCTTTGTCCACATTTCCCAAGCCCTTGCAAAAGAGGAGAACCTGGTCTTCTGATTATGGCTGTTCAGAAACCACTTCATTATGATCCTGGGATACACTAATTTTCACTTGCTTTTCCTGGCTTAGAATTTCCAGAGTTCACAGAAGTCTTATTTTATCTAAACCATCAACTGACTTTGGATTTTTATCCAGACTTATGGTTTCTGAATTTGCAACCTTACAAGTTGTGTTATCAATAACACATTTGGTTCCAAACAGTTCTTTTGAGATAGTGTTTTAAAACATCTTTTAAGTTTTGCTATTTTTCAAAAAGTTCATCAACTACTGCTTCATGTTTATATCTGCACTGTCTTCCCAAATGCACTCAGTTAATTCTTTCAGGGAGCTCCAGCAGTATTCACTAGTCTGCTTTCATGCTCACTTTAAGCAGAGACTTCTAGGAGGCATGTATGACTCCAGGTTTGCCTTCACAGGGACAACCTTTCTTCCCGTAATTAGAATAAATGCTGATAAATATTTCAGTTGGCTATTTTAAGATCTAGAGTCCTCATTTAAAACCATCATACAATTTGGAATTGTTATTTCTTTTGTATATAATTAAGTTTTGTATTTTCTTTACCATCAAACTTCTTTTAAAAAACACTTACCCAGTAAGGTGATATTAGGTCAGTGCTTCAAGGTGACTTTGAACACTTAAAACCTTGAAAAAAATAGAGGTTTTTTTTTTTTTAAGCTTTATTTATTTGAGAGAGCGAAAGAGAGAGAGCATGGGGGGAAGGAGAGAGAATCTCAAGCAGACTCCCCACTGAGCACAGAGCCCAGCACAAGGCAATCCCACAACCAAGATCATGAGCTGAGCCAATCAAGAGTCAGGATACCTAATCGACTGAGCCACCCAGGTGCCCTGAAAAGATAGACTTTAGATGAGAAGTACCTGAGAGTTTCTCCCTGCTAACCTTCCTTGCTGCTCAGACGTGGCCGTAAGTGGTTTCCTACTGCTATGCACATTCCCTCCGACATAGGACATGACAACCAGGAAAAGTATTTCCTGGTACTAAGGGACAAAACCATTAAACAGAAAGGACTTGACTCTTGATCGGTGATGCTTTCAAAGGAAGATCTTGATCAAAATCTGAAAACTAATAAAAGGAGTCTTGTTCAGAATGGCATCCACCAGCTAAGAGGGGGAGCTCTCATGCCCCAACATGTTTATCAGTTTCAGGTTCCATGAAAGTCATACGTGATTAGTGCCAGTTAGGTTTGAACAGACATTTTACTCACTAATCAAAGGTCTATGTTTGATATACAGTTTTTAGATAAGTGGATGTTACAGTCCTGCAGCTTTAAGTGTTCATGTTATCAAGTGATATGAGAACCCAAACCTCCAGATTAATATTTGAAGACTATGCTGATGTCAACCTCAAATATTAAGGTAAGCATAATGTGGATCCCTGACTTGGTATGTAAATGTACAACTATTCCCTTCCATTGGCAGAACATGGCTTGGCACTAATCCATCGACACTACCTCACCATCTGCACACACACACACACACACACACACACACACACACACACACACACAAAGAGCTACACACACTACATACTGAATGCATGTAGGCATTCAAGAGGGCCCTCTGAATGCAGCCAGTGACTACGATCTGAATGCAGCCAGTGATACAGCAAAGCCAACCAACCATCCCAGCTGATAACTGATTTTTACCCTAATGGTAGAAGTTTAGACAGAGAAAAATGGGCAAATATAAGATAAATCATCTTTTTTCGGTCAAGTCTGCAGGGCACTAGGTCTATCTCACTTCACGTATCTATCGAAACCAAACTCATGAAAGAGTACCTAAGAAAGGAAGAAAAAATTAAACAGTCACTTGCCAAGTGCATTTGCCAGAAAACAGTGTTTCAATATTGATGAAGGTTTAGATTAGAATTTAGGATGGTTCTATGCTATTTAATCTCTTAGCACTCTCTCCTGTCCCTAAAATCTTTTATAATCATACTAATTTTTCAGGACATCAAAAGCCAAAGCAGTACAAGTTGTTTTTGGTATAAATATTGAGAAGTGTCTCCTATTACTTGAAAGAATACAAAGGATTTAGACTTCCACATGTAAAATGATCATGGCCTCTTTTCAAGGCTTTTGGGGTATAACTTTCATAAGTCAGTTGGCCCATCAGAGTAATTAAATTAAAGAGAACAGTTTTTAGAATAGAATATACTGTCTGCTGAGTGTTGGTTAAGTTTTATCCTGTGCATTTGAGTAACTAGAATAAAGTGCTATGTTGCAGATTTCACATATTTTTTACTCTCCATGTCCTCTCCAGTCCTCTTTCTAGCCTTTGGAAGCAAATGTCTCCAGTTCCCTGATGCTCTGTGTTGCATCAGTTTCTGATCACATTACACTTACTACTCTGCAGCATCCCTACATCCATTTTCTATGTCAAGACGAACCTCATGTCATGGACTTCTATTAAGAAACCTGCTCAAGGCTGCTTTTCGATAGTATTTCATATCACTCTTTGCCATTTTACCTGCACTCTGTCCTTTGATGTGGAAACTATCCCTCATATGAGTTCACACCTCTTTCATTCACCTTTTCTTCTAAAGTCCGTAGGCTCTATGATGTATGTGTGGAAATGGGTTTGAAATAGTACTCAATATGTACACAGTGTGTTATGACATATATTGACATTTTATTAATTTTATTCCAGGTGAACACATTTAACTGAATTGCAAGTTACATCACTATAGAAGTTAGATAGAAAATCCCACCACATAGGACTTCTGAGGTTTGGTACAATAGTTTGTCTTGATGGCCTCATGTATACAGTCACTATAGTCAGTATTACACTTGCCACACTTACAGCTTACAGCTACAGGGTAGGAGAAATAGGGAGTAACATGGCGTGGGCATCCTGGTATTTCTACAGTCTTGTACATGAAGTCTCTATATGTACAAACATCCTGGGACAGAGCATATTTGGGAAGAAACAGTTTGCCATTGATATCCTGAGGAAAGAATAGAACAGAAAAGGGAGTGTCATGTTAATTCACTTATATTCCTTTGACACAAATAAGAGTTGGGAAGGATTCCTTAGTCCCATTCCCCAGTACCAATTCAACATATGCACACTGAATCCTTTATCAAACACACACACACACACACACCTCTTATCCTTGATCATGAGAACAATATAAGGTTTAAATAAATTCTGGGAGTAAAATCTGTACCAGTTGTTTTAAGTAGATCCATATAATATTATAACCTGGGGACTCTACCTCTAAGGAGCCAATAACCATTAGATTTAGGAAATGAGGCTGTTATTTATCTCATTTCCTTTCTGGAAAGAAATGGTTTATCTAATTTACAGCCAAAAAAAGTGAGATGAACTACATACCCGTGTCATACAATATCCAGCACAGATGGTGGTGTTGATGGTTAAGCAATAAGCACACTCTTTCCTTTCGATATGCATTGTATACTCAGTTGGAAAACAAAAAGACATTACTTGCCCACATGCAAGGCCAAAAATCATGGACATCAGGTAGATAGCAGTCATGCTAAATCAAAAAAGAAATTAAAGAATCTATTACATATATCCTTTAGGACATTCAGAAGGGACATTTAGAAAGAGCTAAAATATGTGTGTGTGTGTGTGTGTGTGTGTGTGCACGCATGCACGTGTAAATATTTGTATTTCTTGAATGCCTACTTAGTTCTATGCCCTATATTAGGTGCTTTTGCATAGTTAATACTCTCAATAACCTTCCTTTATGTATTTAGATGTGACTATGAGCCACATACCTCATAATGTAGGAACTCATATAGTGAAGGTCCTACTTGCAAGTGCCACTTGCAAGTTTTGGCTGCATGGAAGACAACAGAGGGTCCATTGTGCATCAGACAGAAGGAGAATATGTATCTCAATAGAACCTGTCTAATGAAGAATTTGTTCAATATCAACTGATTATTATAATGAGCTGGATAATATTATTATAACTAATGGCAGATAAATTAGATAAATATATACTGAACATTTGAACCAGGCAAAGAGAAATGTAAAATGGGTAAGTTATGGTCCTTTACTTCAAGGGCTGACAATCTAAGCAGAGGAGAGAAGTATGAGCACTAATAAGAAAAATATTATTCTAAGTGCTCTGAAAGAATCCAAATTATGACTCTGAGATACAAAATTATCAAAAATTTCTTCTGTATAAACAAGGAAGTGAAGTAATATATTAAAAAGTTTTCCTGGATAACCCCTTTAGATAAAATGTCGCATATTCAAGTATTCTTCAGAATTTTTTGGTATTTCAAGTAAAGAAAAAAATTTAAGAATCCCTTTGTTCATGGAGTCTGGTTTTCTTAAGTGCTTCACAAATGTGAGGTCCCTTTATGGTACAGAATTGATTCCATTATTTTAGAGCCACTGACCTAGAGGATCCTCTAAAAATGACATAAAATACTCAGTCATCATGATCATATGGTTCTTTCCTCTCTAGCCAGCCAACTACTGGATTTTTGCATAAAAATAATTAACTCACATATTTTAGCTCTATGATTCTACATAAAATAGGTGTGTGGTGATCTAGTGGGGAGTCCTGGAGTTAAGGAATAGAATTCTATTTCAAGATCTCCCACGGAGTTGTTAGAAATTGACTAAAAAAATTTAATCTGTCTGGGCCTTATTTTCTCATCTGGAAAACAGAGAGAGACAAGTAACCCAACCCTATTTTTCTTATTGTGTTATGCTAGTCACCATACAGTAGTACATAATTAGTTTTGATGTATTGTTCAATCATTCATTATTTGCATATAACACCCAGCGCTCATTACAACATGTGCCTTCCTTAATACCCACCACTGGGCTCACCCCATCTGCCCAACTCCCCTTCCTTCTGAAACCCTCAGATTGTTTCCTGGAATCCATAGTCTCTCATGGTTCATCTCCCCCTCTGATTTCCCTCCCTTCAGTTTTCCCTTCCTATTTTTTTTTTTTAAGAAAACATTTTTTAAAGATTTTATTTATTTATTTGAGAGACAGAGAAAGAGAGAGAGAGCATGAGAGGAGATAAGGTTGGAGGAAGAAGCAGACTCCCCGTGGAGCTGGAAGCCTGATGTGGGACTCGATCCCAGAACTCAAGGATCATGACCTGAGCCGAAGGCAGTTGCTCAACCAACTGAGCCACCCAGGCTCCTTTCCATTCCTATTTTTAATTGTAGGATAAAACACTGTTTTAGAACTTTTACCCATTGTTGTCATATTCATTATGGATATTATATTTTTTCAAAGTTCCTCTTTGTAAATGTAAAACTCTAAACTTACAAAAGGAAAAACTAAAAGTACTAAATTACTAGTTATGGTAGCTGTATAATTTTTATATAAAAAAAGCAAGAATTATTCTTTCCCCTTTATTATAAATAAAACATTACCTAAAGAATCTTGGGGAAGGAGACAAACCATAAGAGACTCCTAAACTCACAAAACAAACTAAGGGTGGCTGGGAGGTGGGGGGCGGTGGGTAGGGATATGGACATTGGGGTGGGTATGTGCTATGGCAAATGCTGTGAAATGCGTAAGCCTGATGATTCACAGACATGTACCCTGGGGCAAATAATACATTATATGTTAATTAAAAATTTAAAAAAAAGAATCTTTCTGAGCCTCAATTTCCTCATCTATAAAAGGAAGGCTTAGAACTGAAAACGATTTAGAAGGTCCTTTCAGCACAAACAGATTGTGATTCTATGTGATAAATTAGTGTCAGGTCCCTATTCTATAAGAGTCGGTGATCTAGTATTCTGCTTCTAGATTTCATTACAATTACATGTAACTGAGCAACTTACTATCTTTTGCCTTCATTTTTCCATATGCTCCTTCCTAAAATCATAAAAACAATAAAACAATATATGTGAAGCTCTTGGAATGGTATGGAAGAAAGCCTAGTAACCATATGACACTATATAAATCAGTATTAGTTAATACCTCCCTATATATCTGCCATAATTTCTCCTTTATTGTCACCTGGATTCTAATCTCTGCAACTTAACTTCCTCTTTTAAAATCATGATAAATGATTTATTTAGCACCTAAACACAGAGGGCCCTAATATGATATGATTTCAGGCCCTATATAATGAGAGATGCCTTTTTCAGTGTCATGGCCATCTGTCTATTTTCAACATTTTTCCTTATTATATCTTCTTCCCTTTGCCACTTACCCCACCTTAACCTCCTTCCCTCCCTTTTTTTGCTCTTGCTACCTTCATTCTTAATAAACACATTGCTCTCTACTCTTCTAATTTCCTTTGCCAATCTTTTCTAACCAAACTCCTTACTAAGCTATGAAAAGAATCAATTGTCCACCCTATGAGCAATCCAGGAACTTCACTAAAACAATATATTTTTCTAGAAACCAAAATGTACTGTAAGGCAGGGAATGTACATTAGACACTATCCAAAGTGAATTTACTGTTTTCACAGAAGTATATGATCATCAAAGAATCATTAGTAATTGACACGTTTTAATATACGGATAATTCAACTGATAAAAATGTTGAAATCAAAATATAAATAGAAAAAAAGAAAGCCATGAACATCAATTAGCCTTCATTAGAGAATTGACCAGTTGTACCTCCTACTTTAAGTCAATGAAAACTTTCTTATCCTTATATATGTAGTTCACCTACCTTTATTCACCACTGAAAGACTTTGGAGCAATAATTAGAGTTCTTAGTTTATAGAAGCAAATTATCACTTAGCATTTGCCATTTTTGAATATCAACTAAAATGGTAAACATGAAAAAAAGAATTAGAATAAAAATATTTCATTTCACAAAGCCTTCTCAGTGTAGACACCTACCTTACTTTGCATTGGTGAGCTGATCGTATAATGACCCAGACTAAAAACTCTTGGTTCATTTTATACCCTTCAGGATAAATCCTCTCTGATCTCCTTGTTTATATAATTGCATTTGAATTACTGCTTTCTTATCTGAAAAAACATCTACTGAAAATTCATATTGAACCCCAAATAAAATGTGTTTAGACAAACAATTTCACAACATACTCCTCTGGAAACTCTGACATTATTACAGCATGAATTTTCCTCTCTCCTATTTCAAAATAAAATTACCCTTTTAAATACATCCTTTATTAATATTAACAAAGGATATACACAGAAGAAGAAAAAACAAAAAAACTCACCATCATCTAAGTAAGTCTTGGGAATAAAGAACTTATTTTGGGCTTGAGTGTCCTAAATTTTGCCTAAATGCTCTTTTACAAATATATAAAATTATTGCTTATCTACAAAACAAAGGCAATTTTCAATGGAAATCCAGGGCAAATTACATATGTGTTGCCAATTAAAATAAAAAAGAAACCCCTAATATTTTATTGTGTTCAAAACAGTATTTTATTGTTTTATCTTTGGATTTGAAAAATAATAAGTACAATTTACATGTGTGAAAGAATAGTCATTTAAGTAAATGACCAAATCTGACAACATGTCAAACTTGAAATCAAATCATGAAATCAATCCTGGCTCTGCCATCTATTCTGACATTAGCATGCTTGAGCTTTATTTCAGTTTTGTCACCTATTTAAAGGCAATATTGTTTATGTAAAACACTTAACACAGCATCTGCCATATAATAAGTGCTTAATAAGTGATAACTAATTTAATAATTCAACACTTATTTGTTTAATAACTATTTAGTCAGAAAGCCTAGTATGTAGCAGGCAGTCATTATACATGCTTAATGCATAAATGGCTGAGGTAGTGTATGAATAAATAATTATTGAATTTTTTAAAACAACATATACTTTTCTCCATCTCCACAGCTGTAACTCAATTTTACTTCTTTCAATCCATTTTCCTCTCGGTGCAAGGTAATATGACAAATTTCTATCTATCTATCTATCTATCTATCTATCTATCTATCTATTTATTTATTTGAGAGAGAGAGAGAGAGAGAGAGACTGAGAATGAGAGGGGAGAAGGTCAGAGGGAGAAGCAGACTTCCCGCAGAGCCAGGAGTCCGATATGGGACTCGATCCCGGGACTCCGGGATCATGACCTGAGCCGAAGGCAGTCGCTTAACCAACTGAGCCACCCAGGCGCCCAGTATGACAAATTTCAATGAGAATTTTCCACTGCCTTCAGAAAAAAGTCCAAACTCCTTAGTATCATTTACAAAACCCTTGCAATCTATTTTACCTCTTTGGTTTTAGCTGCCACCCCACATCTTATCTTCTCTACCCAGCCTCCACTTTCTAAGTTCTTCAGCCAAACTAAATGGAATTCCTCCACTTAGCCACTTTCTTGCCTCCAAGTCCTTTCATATGCCATTCTGTTTAGAACATCTGCCTGATGCCCCACTCCATGCCACATCTCACCTAATCCTACTCATTCTTCATTAGTTAACTGAGAAAGCAGACCTTCTGCAAAGCCCTCTCTTGATTCCCCAAGCCCTTCCTCATGGTTAGTGCTTTTAAAAGAATTAGAGAAAATAATAGAACATCTGCCACATGGTGGATCCTCAATAAATCATAAATACTATTCTTGATTACTGACAACCACACTGATCTTCATTTATCCTAGTCTTTACCAAAAATTAATGAAAAAAAAAGGAGTCCTGGTATAAATGAGTCTCGCTGGAGGTGACATGGAGAATCAAGGCAGAATCTGGTATATGTACCAGGAATAGCCATTCTGGAGGCCTGCAAATCTCAGAAATATAAGTTACCTTGTAGCAAGAGAAAAACTCTGAAAATAGGAAAAGTGGAAATAAAGATACCAAACTTAACCTGCTTCATGTGATTCCAAGCATGTTAAGACAGGAGTACATAGGAAACAAACTGAGGGTTACTGGAGTGGAGGGGGGGTGGGAGGGAAGGGGTGGCTGTGTGATCAACATTGGGGAGGGTATGTGCTATGGTGAGTGCTGTGAATTGTGTAAGACTGATGAAACACAGACGGGTACCCCTGAAACAAATAATATATTATGTTAATTTAAAAAATAAAATTAAAAAAAGGAGTACAGTAACTGGGAACATTAGATGTTTGTGTCTAGTGCAAATAGTACCTCTGTTGTATAAATTATTGATTCAGGAATTCAGTTACTAGCACACTTACATACATATCCCTGAGAAATATGTATACATATAATAGAATTGATATACACTTGGCCTATTGCTTTAAAAACTATTAAAATACGTATTTAGGTAATTATTTTCATTTCAAAGGGAATATCATGTATATGATCTCATACTCTTAAAACAATCCAGGCAGATTAGAGAGATTCGAATCAAAACCACACTGAGATACCACCTTACACCAGTTAGAATGGCCAAAATCAACAAAACAGTAAACAACAAATGCTGGAGAGGATGTGGAGAAAG
>CM052798.1:86793737-86822347 GCA_028533885.1 Nasua narica | reverse complement strand
AAATTTGGGGAGAAAAAAAAAGTTCATGGTATTTTATATACAAAAATCAATAGAAGATTCTATTAGCGAATTAATATGTGGTAGCCAAGAAATAATAAATAGTGCAGTTAACTTCCTTCACTACATCTGTATATTAAACAACTGAAGTGAAAGAAGCTAAACACAAAAGATCACATATGGTGCAACTCCATTTATTTGAAATATACAAAATAGGTAAATTCATAAAGACAGAAAGCACACTGGTAGTTACCAAGAGTTTCAGGGAGTGGGAATGGGGAATGACAGCAAATAGGCAGAGCAAATGGTTATTCTTTTGGTGTTATGAAAATGATTTGGAACTAGATAGATAAAAGTAGTGTTTGCACAACATTGTGAATGTACATTTTTCAGAGAACAAAAACAAACAATCCTAAAATTTGTATGACACCATAAAAGACCCTGAATAATTGAAGCATTCTTGAAAAAGAAAAGCAAAGCTGGAGGCATCACAATTCTGGACTTCAAGTTATATTAAAAAGCTATAGTGATGCATGAACAATCAATCTTGTAACACTGAAAAAAAATAAACATATTTGGGGGGGAAAAGCTATAGTGATCAAGACAATATGGTACTAGCCAAAAAAAATAGACACATGATCTAAAAATAGATAAGATATTGATATAATTTTTATCATGATAGACATGATAAAAAATAATCATGAAACAGAATAGAAAACCCAAAATAAACCCAAAACTATATGGTCAATTAAACCTTGACACAGCAGGAAAGAATATCCAGTGGGGAAAAGAGTCACTTCAAAAGGTGGTGCTGAGAAAACTGGACAGAAACGTGCAAAAGAATGAAACTGGACCATTTTCTTACACCACACACAAAAATAAATTCAAAATGGACTAAAAGCCTAAATGTGAGACCTGTAATCCTAGAAGAGAGCACCAGGCAACATTGACATCTGCCCTTACAACTCTTTCCTGGATAGTTCTCCTGAGGCAAGGGAAACAAAAGCAAAAATAAACTATTAGGAGTTAATCAAAATAAAAAGCTTCTGCTCAGTGAAGGAAACAATCAACAAAACTAAAAGGTAGCCTACAGAATGGGAGAAGATATTTGCAAATGACATATTCGATAAAGGGTTAATATTCAAAATATATAAAGAACTTATAAGACTCAACACCCAAAAAATAAATAATTCAGTTAAAAAGTGGGCAGAAGACATGAATAGACATTTCACCAAAGAATATACAGATGGGCAACAGACACATGAAAAGATACTCAACATCACTCATAATCAGGGAAATGCAAATCAAGACTACAATGAGATATTACCTCACCCCTCTCAGAATGGCTAAAATTATCAACACAGGAAACAAGAAGTGTTGGCAAAAATGTGGAAATTTTTTGTCACCTCATGGTGACAGATTGTTGCTAGGTTTATCATGGTGATCACTTTATAATGCATGTAAATAGTGAATCTCTATTTTGTACACCTCAAACTAATATTGTATGTCAACTACATTTTGATTTAAAAATACATATCAGTGGTTATCAGGGATTGAGGGAAGGGAGGAATGAAAGGGCAGAGCACAGAGAATTTTTAGGGCAGTGAAAATATTTTGTATGATACTATAATGGTGGGTGCCTGTCATTATACATTTGTGAAAACCCATAAAATATATATCAAGAGTTAATCCTAATGTAAACTATGGACTTCAGGTAATAATGTTGTGTTGATAAAGGTTTATTAGTTATAACAAATGTACTACTTTGAATAGGATATTGATAGAGAGAAAGACTATACATGCATGGGGTAATGTGTATATGGGAAATTTCCATACTTCCCACTCAATTTGGATGTGCACTTAAAATTATTCTAAAAAAATAAAACCTATTAATTTTTAAAAAGTCAATGATGAAGATAAAATGAAATCATGACAATACCGGGGTGCCTGGGTGGCTCAGTCAGTTAAGCATCTTCCATCAGCTCAGGTCATGATCCTGAGGTTCTAGGATCAAGCTCCACATCAGGTTCCCTGCTCAATGGGGAGTCTGCTTCTCCCTCTCCCTCCAGCTGCTGCTCCCCCTGCTTGTGCTCCCTCTGTCAAATAAATAAATAAAATCTTTAAAAAAAAGAAAAGAAATCATGACAATACTAAGATAAATCAATTGAAATTAGAAACAAGGGAAAAAGAATAAAGAATAAAACAAATAGAAAACAAATGGCAATGTGATAAACTTAAACCCAACATCAATAATTATATGAAATGTAAATAGTTTAAACACTCAAAATTACAAAGCAAAGATGCTCAGATCAGATGGAAAAAAATCAAGACTAACCCTATTCCATCTACAAGTAACACAGCTTACCTATAGAGATACACGTAGGTTGAAAATAGAAACCAGAGGAAACAAATCATAAGAGACTCTTAATCACAGAAACAAACTGAAGGTTGCTGGAGGGGAGGGGGTTAGGGGATGGGGTTAGTGGGTGATGGACATTGGGGAGGGTAATGTGTTGTAATGAGCACTCAGTATTATAGAAGACTGATGAATCACAGACCTGTATGCCTGAAACAAATAATACAATATGTGTTAATTAATTTAATTTAAATTTTAAAAAAGGAGGGAAAAAAGATACACTACGCAAACATTAATTAAAAGTTAAATGCTATATGAATGTCAAAGTAAACTACAGAACAAAGAATATACCATGAATAAAGAGGGACATTTTATAACAATAAAGGGCCAAATTCATCAAGAACAGAAAAGCAATCCTAAATGTGTATGTAGCTAAAAACAAACTTCAAAATATATGAAATAAAAACTGACAGAATTGAAAAGTACAAATAACCTACAATTATAGTTGAAAATGTCAACACTTTACTCTCAGTAATTGAAATACGTACACAAATATCTGAAAGGATATAGGAAATTTGAACAATCCTATAAACCAACTTGTCCTAATTGATATATATAGAACATTCCATCCACCAAGAACAGAACATACATGCTTTATGCACATGAGTGCATATAGGACATTCACCAAAAGAAACTATATTCTGGGCCATAAAATAGGTGTCAAAAAATTTAAGACTGTAATGATACTGAGTATAGGTTCTGACCAAAGTGAAATTAAACGTCAACAGAGTATATCTGGAAAATTCCCACATATTTGTAAATTAAACAACATACTTTCAATATTCAATGGTTCAGAGCAAAAAATCACAAAGTAAATTAGAAAATATTTAAAACTGAATAGAAATAAAAAAACACAACATATCAAAATCTGTAGAATGCAGCTAATACAGTGCTTAGAGAAAAATTTATACTCATAGTGTACATATTAAAAGAAAATTGGTCAAAAATCAAATATTTAAGCTTCTATTTTGGAAGTAAAGCAAAGCAAGCCCAAAGTAAGCAAAATAAAGAAAAAAATTAAGATGAGAATAAAATCAAAGAACTAGAAAACAGACAAAAATCAATAGGAAAACCAATAAAACCAATATTTTTTTCTGGAAAACATCAATAAAATCCATAAACATCTAAGTATACTAGTCAAGAGAAAAAGACACAAGTCACCAAAATCAGATAAAAAAGATTAAAAAAGAGCCTTCACTACAAATCTTACAGATAAAATGATAATGGGAGAATATTATGAACAACTCTATTGCCAATACATTCAACCACTTAGGAAAAAAAGATGCATTTCATGAAAGACAGAAATTACCAAAATTGCTTCAGGAAGAAATAGTAACTCTAAACAGATAACATACTTATCAAATAAAATGTCATAGTTAAATAAATTACTTCAGTGCTCGCTTTGGCACCACATATACTAAATAAATTACTTCAAAGAAAATTCCATTTCCAGATGATTTCACTGGTGAATTCTATCAAACATTTAAAAAGAAATAATACCAATTTGATATAAAGTCTTTCCAAAAATTGGGGGAATGTTTCTCAACTCATGTTATAATACCAGCATTACCTTGATAGCAAATCAGACAAAAATGTTACCAAAAAAGTAAACTTAGAGATCATTCTTCAGAAAAATTTTAGCAAATTGAATTCAAGAATATATAAAAAGCATAATACATCATGACCAAGGGAGGTTTATTTCAGAAATGCAGAGTTAGTTTAAGATTCAAAAACCAGTGTAATTCAACCTATTAACAGACTAAAAGTAATATACCATATGATCATGTCAAAATATACAGAAAAAGAGGTGCCTGGGTGGCTCAGTTTGTTAAGCATCTGCCTTTAACTCAGGTCATGATCTCAAAGCCCTGGGATCAAGCCCCACATCGGGCTCCCTGCTCAGTGCAGAGTCCTGCTTCTCCCTCTCCCTCTGCTCTTCCTCCCTGCTTATGTTTGCACTTGCTCACTCTCAAATAAATCTTTTTTAAAATAGAAAAAGCCTGAGAAAATTCAACATTCACTCATGACACAATTTTCATAAGATTAGCAGTAGAATGAACTTCTTCAATCTGATAAAAAAATATCTAACATCATACTTAATGTTCAGTAATTAGGAAAAAGGCAAGGATGTTCACTCTCATCTATGTATACAACATTGTACTGGAGCTACTAGTCAGTGAAATGAGTCAATAAAATGAAAAAGCATATAGATAGGAAGAAGTAAAAATGTCTTTAGCTACAGATCCAAATAGAAAATCCTAAGGAATCTATAAAAATGCTAGTGGAACAAGTATTTAAGTTTATCAAGGTTTGGGATACAAGTTCATTAGACAAAAATCTCCATCATCATCTTCCCCCCTGCCACACCATATCTGGAGGGCCTGACCATACCACACTCACACCTCCTTTTTGGATCCTAGGCACTATAGATGGGTACTGCTAGGGGACCATCCTTAGGCCCATCTACCTGCTGTCCTGCTCGGTAACCTGCCTTAGCTCCCATGCACCAAACACTATCTCCTGAGTCCTCCAAAGCAGATGCAGATCTCAGCAAGGCAGACTTCCTCAGTCAGTAGAGCTAACAACAGTAGACCAGTGCTCCATGCCAATCTGGCCTTTCATAGACAGTGGCCACTATTACTGGACAGAGCTGCCTGGGGTTAGCCTCTCATGTGTCCATTTTGTGGGAACTAAGCCCTCAAGTCAACTCTAAGTTTTCAAAGAACCTGGGAGAAGCAGATATGTGGTAATAATGACTACTGCAGGCACCAGTCTAGCAATATGTGTTCTACTGACATTTCAGGTACTCCCATAACAGAAAAGAGGTTCTGAGGTTGGAGAGAGTTCACTGGCCAATATGGAGCTAGGGAACCTCCAGAGTACAGGTCCTCCTTTCCCACTGTCCCTGTTGAATTTTCACCTTCATATGGTGAGTCAAATCCATTAAAACCCACTGAAAGCCCTCCTGTTCTGGGCATACATAAGATTGGTTTATTAATAAATATGAGAGCTAACCATGATTAACACTTGCTTTGTGCTAGATACCTTTCAAAATGTCTATTAACTCGTTTTCTCTAGTTTTAAGAATCATCATTTTATAGACCTAAAAAAACCTCGGCCACACAAAGGTTACTATTTAGACCTTGAATTGAACAGCAATGGTAGGATTCCAAACTCAGTCAGCCCAAAAAAACAAAAACAAAAACATACTTTTAACTGACACATATAACATGCAGTCTGGCCTGAAGAATTAGTTTTGACTTAAGTAAACATGGTAATCTAATAAATTGTATTTGTAATTCAGCTGATAAACAAAATATATGAGTCTCAGATATTATAAGGACTAGAACTTGTTTAAAGTAATAGTTGTTAATTTACTATAGGTGAAGAGAGGACTAAGCACTATGAACAAAAATGTTGGTGAAGAGAGAAATTCTCTACTTATTTAACGACTATCAATTTACTTAGAAAGTCATTGGAAAAACATACATTTGACAAATCGTAAATCAGGGAGAGGCTTCTTTTAATAGCCACATCAAGCAAGTAACACAGCAATACTTTTTAAAAATTAAAAAATAAGGGCACCTTAGTGGCTCAGTCAGATAAGTGTCTGCCTTCAGCTCAGGTCATGATCCCAGGGTCCTGGATTGAGCCCCACATCTGGCTCCTGCTCAGCGATGAGCCTTCTTTTCCCTCTCCCTCTGCTGCTCCCCTGCTTGAGCTCTTTCTTTGTCTCTCTCTTTGTCAAATAAATAAATTTAAAAAATTAATCAAAGTGAAAAATAATTTGGAAATTAAACAATTTGTATTACAGTTTATATCTCTTGGTTAGCACTTTTATAAGAATAATGTTTACTTCTTAGAATACATTTTTGTCATAGACTATATTTTCAACTTTTAATTACATGATTTATACATTTAATATATATTTCCACACAAGTGAGTACATAATTTTACTACAATTCCTAGACAACATCTATTAAAATTTTTAATATATATAGCTGCAGGACCATCAATTCCAAAATTAATAATAAATGGAAATACAGTCACTAACATTAGCATTGTTCATAGTACAGAAAACTAGAAACAAAGAGAATTCAATTATCAGTTAAGATAGAGTAGGTTATGCCAACAATCATAGACAACCCCAAACTCTTAGGGGCTTAAAACTACAAATTCTTATTTCTTATTCATACTACCTGACCATGATGAGGAAATTTTATGCTATGTAATTTTCACTCACAGACATCGAATGACAAGAATTTCATCATCTGTAGCATCACAAATTGCTGCAGAGGAGAAAGAGTGTGGTAGAAGGTCTCACACTACATCAAATATTCTAGCACAGGAGTAATTAATGTACAACAGGTCTATCTAAACTTATTGGATGGAACTTATCATATAGGCTCACCAAGATGGGAATGGAAACCTAATTTTTTCACATCTTCACAAGGAGAGAGTAAAACAACTAGGTATAGGTGATCATAAAAGTCTCTACCACAATTTAAAAAATTGCTTAGTTATGATACATCCATGAAATATTACTACAGCCACTTAAAATAATGAATTGGAAGTAACCATATGTTAGAGATTTTCATGAGATACTAAGTAAATTAAGACTCTGAAAAGTATATTTATCATCCCATTTTCATAAATTAACCATGACCAGAGAATCCTGTGTGCATACATGCATATGTAAAAAATATGTAATTAAATACATTATATTTATTATCTACATCCATCATTAAGAAAAATAGGAAATTTTTTTTTCCACCCTAGGAGAGGGAGATTTGGCAGAGGGGTCCCTAATGTGTATAGATAAGGGAAGAAAGACGGTGAAGATTAAAACAAAAGGGAAAAAAAAGAGGGCACTAAGATTTTATATGATTATATTTATGTACTGATGTAAATTATGTATATGCATATAGAAATCAAGTCATTTTTCAAAACTATCTTGTCAATTTTGATTGCTTTTGTAGGCCTCAAATTACTGATCTGTTGAAATTAAATCTTTTCATTTCCCTCCAGCTCTAAACTCTATGATTTCATAACTTAAATAATGTTAAGTCTTATTTGTCTCCTGTTTGTTATTTCCTATTTCTAACCCAGAGCTGACCTTCCACTGATTAAAGTTCTGGATGTACGTCTATAGCCTGTGGACTATTAATTATACTGAATTCAGGTTGCCTGAATTATAAATAATTTATTTCTAACCTTTATATCAACCAAAGCAAGTTGCTCTTTGACATCATGAATTTACATTTACATGAAGTGGGATACATTTTATTACTGTTAAAGTGACAAAATCATAGATATTTTTCTTAGGCTAGGTATTAAATATAATCTAAAAGTCTGGAACTTAAATTTTTAGTCTAAGAAATTTTCCCATCTCCCACCTGGACTATTTCAATAGCTACAATATCTTCACCTTGCTCCAATTTACCTTTAATGAGCTTTCTAAAGATTGCTATTTCTTCTGCCTTAATTTTCTCTTGTCCTTCTTATACACCTATAACTTTTAAAAAAAAAATTATTTATTTGACAGAAAGGGGAGAGAGGCAGAGAGGCAGGCAGAGAGAGAAGGGGAAGCAGGCTCCCTGCCGAGCAGAGAGCCCAATGCGGGGCTCCATCCCAGGACCCTGAGACCATGACCTGAGCCGAAGGCAGAGGCTTTAACCCACTGAGCCACTCAGGTGCCCCCCCCTTTTTTTTTTAAGATAGCGAGCATGTGGGGCGACTGGGAGGCTCAGTGGGTTAAAGCCTCTGCCTGTGGCTCAGGTCATGATCCCAGTGTCCTGGGATCGAGCCCCACATCAGGCTCTCTGCTCAGTAGGGAGCCTTCTTTCCCCTCTCTCTCTGCCTGCCTCTCTGCCTACTTGTGATCTGTCAAATAAATAAAAATATTTTAAAAATATATTTAAAAATTAAAAAAAAAAGATAGTGAGCATGTGAGTGGGGTGGGAAAGGGTAGGAGAGAGAGAATCTTCAGCAGGCTCCACTCAGGAAGAGCCTGAGGCAGAGCTCAATCTCACAACCCTGAGATAATTACCTGAGCAGAAATCAAGAGTCAGTTGCCCAACTGACTAGCCACCTAGATACCTCTATAGTATTCTTATTTATGTCCAAAACTCATCTCTTCTAGAAGGCCTTCTCGGAAGCCAAGACATGAAATTATCTTTCATGTCTCTGTATCTTACAGTTACATATTTTTGAATTACTTACATTATAAGTGATTCATTTACACATTTATATTTCTTTTATTATGTTCAGTTAGCCACCATATAGTACATCATTAGTTTTTGATGTAGCGTTCAACAATTCATTAGTTGCTATAACACCTAGTGCTCATCACCACATGTGCCCTCCTTAATACTCATCACTGGGCTATCCCATTCCCCACCCTGCTCCCCTCCAAAACCCTCGGTTTGTTTTCCAGAGTCCATAGTCTCTCATGATTTATCTCTCTCTGTGATTCCCCCCCTTCAGTTTTTCCTCCCTTCCCCTATGGTCTTCTGTGCTACTCCTTATGTTCCACACATGAATGAAACCATATGATAATTGTCTTTCTCTGCTTGACTTATTTCACTTAGCATAATCCCTTCCAGCTCCATTGATGTCAGTGTGAATGGTGGGTATTCATCCTTTCTGATGGCTGAGTAATATTCCATTGTATATATGTACCACATCTTCTTTATCCATTCATCTGTTGAAGGGCATCTCGGCTCCTTCCATGATTTGGCTATGGTGAACATTGCTGCAAGGGGGTCTCTTCAAAAAATGGTGCTGGAAAATTGGACAGCTACATACAGAAGAATGAAACTAGACCATTCTTTTACACCATACACAAAGATAAACTCAAAATGGACGAAAGACCTTAATGTGATACAGGAATTGATCAAAAACCTAGAGGAGAACATGGGCAGTAATCTCTTCGACACTGGCCACAGCAACTTCTTTCCAGACACATCTCCAAAGGCAAAGGAAACAAAAGCAAAAATGAACTTTGGTACTTCATTAAGATAAAAGCTTCTGCACAGCTAAGGAAACAGTCAACGAAACTAAGAGGCAACCCATGGAATGAGAAAAAAATATTTGCATGTGACAGTACAAAGGGCTGGTATCCAAGATCTATAAAGAACTCCTCAAATCCAACCCCCCAAACCCAAATAACCTGGTCAAGAAATGAGCAGAAAACATGAACAGACATTTCTCCAAGGAAGACATACAAATGGATAACAGGCACATGAAAAAATGTTCAACATCACTAGCCATCAGGGAAATTCAAATTAAAACCACAGTGAGATACTACTTTACACAGTTAGAATGGCAAAAATTAACAAGGCAGAACACAACAATGTTGGCAAAGATGTGGAGAGAGGGAACCCTCTTACACTGTTGGTGGGAATCCAAGATGGCACAGCCACTTTGGAAAACAGTATAAAGGTTTCTCAGAAAGTTAAAAATTGAGCTACACTATGATTCAGCAATCGCACTAGGTATTTACCCAAAGAAGATACAGATGTAGTGAAAAGAAGGGGCACATACACATTTATATTTGCTACTGGACATGAAGTTATTGGAAGCAGAGATTGTATATCATATAGATAATCCCAAATCCAATGATTTATGCTTTCAGGTATTGACATTCAGAAGGATTTGACACAGGGGAATACCCCCTTCTTGAATCTGTAGTTACACTTCCCCTGCCTCTCCTTAATCTTTGCAGCAATTCCTCTATTGCTGGACTTTTAAATACTCCAGTATCCCAAGGCTCAATATCAACTCTTTTCTATAACACTCACTATCATAAAGAGGGTGCATTCAGTCCTATGCTTTAAATGGGATGTATATGCCAATGACAAGTAAATAATAACCCTTCTGGAGAACTCCAGATTCATTTTTTTGATGGCCTACCAACTGCTCCACTTAGATATCTAAGATATCTCAACTATTACACAGCACCTTCTCCACAAAAAAATATTACACTGCTCAAAAGAGAACTTCAAGACCCAAGTATGCTCCTTCTCTTTCCCTCACCTCATCCTTATTTCAGGCAATATGTCCGCAAATCTTTTTGGAGTTTCCCTTTTTGCAGCAACCTTGGAAGCCAGTTGTTGAGCGAGGCAGAACTAAAAGTTGGAAGGAGCCAGGTTTCCTGAATCACTGCCTGGAGGAATGCTGCTCACTAAATAGAAACGTTTATGTTGGACTTTAGAAAAGTGATAAGTTGATGAAAGAGAAGTCAGAGAAGCTGGCATTACCCCAACTAATACACTAGTCCTATTTTATTTTAAAATGCTTGAAAAGATATAGCTTTAAATATGAAATATCACATTATCAAGACTAATAATGCTCTAAAAAATACTTTCTCAGGAGACTAATCATAAATTTTCAATTAAGATAACAGAAGCTGGAAGTCCCAAAGCCATATCCAGGTTTATTTATTTATTATCTATTTCCCTCACTAAAATGTAAGCTCTAGAAGAACAGAGTTTATTTTTGTTTTGTTCATTGTCATATCCCCAGTATCTAGAACTGTATTTGACTCTTAGAAGGCACTCAATAAATACTTGCTTAAATTAATGAGTGTTGAATAAATAATGTTAGGAAGCCATACTGGTATAAAGCCTTTTTTTTCCCCTACAACTGAAGCCATTTTTCAATTTTATAAACAGATAAAACTGCTTCAGAATTTTGAAACTTCACCAAAATGACCTAAAGATTTTAAAAATATCAACATTATGATCAGCTGTTCAGATGACCTCACAGAATCAATGAAAAGCATTCATTTGCATCCAAAATATTTTAATAGTAAAGAATAGAGTAAATCTCAATGTGTTCCTAGCATTCAATGGATAACTTTACAAATTTGAAAAATTAACTAAAACAGTTTTCATGAATACAAGAAAGGTAAAAAGAAAATATAATCATCTTAATATCTGAATTACAAGGTTTCAGGTAACATGTGGTAATTTAGGCCAAAATATAAAAATCATAAAAAACAAATTATGTAAATACAAAAAATCTCAATGTCAGAAAATGTTTGGCTCTTCAGAAAATAAAACATTTTTAAATTAACTATAAATTTGATGCTCCTTAATCACACTGATTTTCTGAAATTAAACAAATAGCTTCTCTGCATCCTTTAGTTTTTTTTTCCTATCCGTTTTAGCAATTACAGCCCAACGATCTTCCCGCATTTTCCTCATAGCTCCAAACTTCAGCGTAGATCCAGGGGTTGTTAGAGATGAGGTCTGAACACAAAATCAAATCAAATCAAATCAAAATATGTTTAATTAAAAAAAAATAAAGTCCAGCTTTTGAAATTTGCTCTCTAAAGTAAAAATTTTAAACTACCTTAAAAAAGAAAAACACTACCTTTTTTGGTGTTCTGACACAAAGATGAGAAGTTGTTGGATTATTATTCTTGTATAACTTTTTCAATGTCTCTTCTTCTGAAACCATGCTCTTAAAGAAAAATACAAAAAATATAATCTGGCGTCTGTCATCACTAATATTAAAGTTTTGTCCATATATCACAGAGAGGAGGAGAAAGACAAGGAAGGGAAGGGAGGAAGAAAGGAGGTGAAAGAAGGGAGAGAAGAGAAAGAGGAGAAAAAAGAAGAAAAACTGAAGGCAATGACAAAATAAATACTCAATCTTCCAAATAAGGATACAGATTTAGATTCTATTTAACTATGTTGTATTATATGAAATACTAATAACTATACTGTATTAAAATACAACATGTATATAAATAGTACTTTTCTACTGATTTCTACTTCAGTTTCAGAGTCTTTATACTACTACTTTTCGTTCTACTTCCTCCCAGCCTACTTACTCAAACTCACGCTTTGGCCTTATAATAGGCATGTATATAATCCTATAAAAATTATGTTATCAACTATCAACTTATGAGAATTGTAATTCCCCCAAATAATAATAGCTAACACTAATTTAGTAACTTCTTTATGTTAGCTGTTTTAAGCACTTTGCCTATTTTAATTTTAATACCCACAATAATTTTATAAAGTAGATATACTATTATTATCCCGATTTTAAAGGTGAGGTACCGAGACACAGAAATGTTAAGTACTTTGCCTAAGATTACACAGCTAGTCAAGAGGTGAAGCCAGGATTCAAATCCAGATAGGCAGGCTCTAGAAATCCACTCTCTTAATGAATATACTACACATATTTAGTCTGGTAAGCAATCAGTTCACATTATCTTGTTCTGTTCACTAATGTCACATTTACAGAGGCTTCATGAATAAAAATATTCAAACAGATTTTCATAAATTCTAAGATTTCAGAATTCCCTAAGTCATAAAAAGCTGCCCTTTCAAATACACTCAGAACTATGTACCAACTAACCAGCCTAAAAAAGAAAAATTATTTTAAAATCTTATAAACTATCATTAAAATAGATATCTAAGTGCATAGTAATTGATTATTCATTAATAAATTCCCATACAAAAATAACAAATTACCCCAATTAGAGTTATATCTATAACATTCATCTTTTCATGTGCTTATTGGCCATTTGTATATCCTCTTTGAAGAAATGTATATTCAAGTCCTTTGCTCATTTTTTATTGGGTTGTATGGTTTTTGATGTTGAGTTATGGCAGTTCTTTATGTATTCCATTTATCTCTTTTCAGATATATGATTTGGAAATATTTTCTGCCATTCTTCAGCTTGTCTTTTCACTTTCTTAGTAGTGTACTTTCAAGCACAAAAATTCTTAATTTTGAGGTCGAATTTATCAGTTTTATCTTTTCTTGCCTGTGCTTTTGGTGTCATACCCATGAGGCCCTTGATAAATTCAATGTCGTGAAAACTTCCCCAATATTTTCTTCTGTTTCATAATTCTAGCCCTTAAGTTTTGGTTTTTGATCCATTTTGAGTCAATTTTTATATGTGGTATAAAAAATCCAACCTTATTCTTTTGCATGTGGATATCCAATATCCAGTTCTAACATCATTAGTTGAAAAAAAAAAAGTCCTTTCCCCCATTGAATGGTCTTGGCACTCTTATCAAAAATTAATTGACTATATATGTGAGAATTTATTTCTGAGCTCCTTTATTCCATTGGTCTATATATCTGCCCTTATCTTACTACTAATCTGTTGGAATTACTCGCTTTGTAGAAGGTTTCAAGGTCGAGAACTTTGAGTCCTCCAGCATTACCCTTCTTTTTCAAAATTATTTTAGCTATTTGGGGACCCTTGTAATCCTATATGAATTTTAGTATCAGATTTTCCATTTCTGCCAAAAAGCTGTTGGAATTTTGATAGAGATTGCACTGAATTTGTGGACTGCTTTGGGTAGTACTGACTTTTTTTTATTATGTTCAATTAGCCAGCATATAGGACATCTTTATAGGTTAAAGACTTAATACCCATAAACACAAATTTTTTTTCTAATTCTTTAGGTCTTCTTTAATTTCCTTCTGCAATGTTTTGTAGTTTTCATTGTATTTCAGTATTTCACCTTCTTGGTTAGGTTTGTTCCTAAATATTCAATTTGCTTAGATAACATTATATATGGATAGTTTTCTTAATTTTCTTTAATTTCCTTTTGGATTAATCATTGCTGGTGTATAAAAACATAACTGATGTCGTGTGTTCTTATACCTTTCCACATTGCTGAATTCATTTCTTAGCTCTACTAGCCTTCTTATGGAGTCTTCGTGATTTTCAATGGATAGAATTATGGCATCTGCAAATAGTTTTACCTCATTCTCGTGCGTATGCCTGCTTTTTCTCTCCATCTCCCTTTGTTTTTTGTCTAATAGCCTAATAGTTCTGGCTAGAACGTCCAGTACAATGTTGACTAGCAGTGGTGAAAGTGGACATCCTTGTCTCATTTTTGTTGTTGTTGTTGTTAAGATTTTTATTTATTTGACAGAGAGAGACATAGCGAGACCTGAGCCAAAGGCAGTCACTTAATGACTGAGCCATCCAGATGCCCCCCCCCTTGTCTTGTTCTTAATTTAAGGGATAAGTTTTAAATCTTTCACCACTGAGTATGATGTTAGCTGCAAGTTTTCATAAGTATTTTTTATCATGCTGAGGAATTGTTCCTCTATTCCTACCTTTATAAGAGTTTCTATGATGAAAAATGTTGGATTTTGTCAAATGCCTTTTCTGTACTAATTGAGATGATCATATGGGATTTTTTCCCCTTCATTCTATTAATGGTGATATATTACACTGATTTTCTTATATTGAACTACCTGAGCATTTCTTGGATAAATCCCACTTGGTCATGGTGAAAACAACTTTTAATATGATGTGATATTTGGCTTGCTAATATTTTGTTGAGGATTTTTACATGGATATTCATAGAGGATAATGGTCTTTAACTTTCTTTTCTAGTAATGCCTTTATCTTACTTCAGTATCAAGGTACCGCTGGCCTCATAGAATGAGTTATCAAGAGTTCTCTCCAATTTTTTGAAGTTTGAGAAGGTTATGTCCTCAAATGTTTGATATAATCAAGGAAGCCATCTGGTCCAGGACTTTTCCTTGTTGAGAGGTTTTTGACTACTAAGTCAAATTCTTTATGGACTATAGATAAGCCTGTTTGACATTTTCTATTTCTTCTTGAATCAGTTTAATTTGTGCGTTTCAGGGATTTTACCCATTTGTCTAAGTTATAAAATTTGTTAGCATATATTCACAGTATTTTTTATCTCTGATTAATTAGTAATAATGTACCCAGTTTCCATTTCTGATTCAATTCATATCTTGTTAGTCTAGCTAAAGAGTTGTCAATTTTTTTAAATCTTTTCAAATAAATTTTGGTTTTGTTGATTTTCTCTATTGTTTTCTATTCTCTGTTTATCTCTCCCTTGAATTTTCATTATTTCCTTCCTTCCTGGTAGTTTTGGGTTTAGTTTGCTCTTCTTTTTCTAGTTCCATAAAGTGTAAAGTTATTGACTTGAGATCTTTCTTTTATAATATAGGAATTTGTAGCATACATCTCGCTCTGAATTTTTTCTGTAACACCTAAGTTTTGGTATATTATGCTTTCATTTTTATTCATATTTAAGTCTTAATTTCCCTTGTGATTTCTTCTTTGATCCACTGGTTGATTAAAAGTGTGTTAATTTCAGGGCACCTAGGTAGCTCAGGCAGTTAGGCATCTGACTCTTGATTTTGGCTAAGGCCTTTATCTCAGGGTCCTGGGATGGAGCCCACATCAGGCTCCCTGCTCAGCGGGGAGTCTGTTTCTCCCTCTCCCTCTGCCTCCTTCTCTCTACCCATGCTCTCCTCTCTCCCTATCAAATGAATAAATAAAATCTTTTTTTAAAAAAAGAAACTTAAATATGTGAATCTTATAACTAAATATGCCTGCAAATCAGATTCTTCCCTTTCCCCAGGGTTTGCTGTAGTGAGTTGGTTTTGTTTTGCTTTACACTGTACAAGTTTCTGTGCCAGGGATTAGCTGGGTTAAAAATCTGGGATCTTCTCAGGGTTTTTTTTTGGGGGGGGGGCCTGTCTTTCCGTGGGCATGTGCAGTGGTTTTAAATACCCAAGAAATGTGATTGCTCTTGATGTCCTAATTTTTAAAAAATGTCTGATCCTCCAAAGAATAAAAGTAAAAAAAAAAAATAATAAGAAAAAGAAAACCCCGTGAAATAAACTGAGGGTTCCTGGGAGGTAGTGGGGTTGAGATATGGTGGCTGGGTGATGGATACTGGGGAGGGTATGTGCTATGGTAAGTGCTGTGAAATGTGTAAGCCTGATGATTCACAGACATGTACCCTGGGACAAATAATACATTACATGTTAATAAAAAAATAAAATTAAAAAAACAAAACAAAACAACAGTTACAGTTCATTTAAATCCTCTGTAAGACACCTCCAGCCAGTGAGGGTTGAATGTGGCAGCCAGTTTCTGTGCCTGCACAGCGATGAGAGCAGCAATGATAATACAGAACACTGAATCTTGGTACTCAGAGAAATAGTCCTTATTGTTCACCCTAGCTACAGCAAGACATAAGCATGGTTGTCTGCCACAGGACTATGGATTGGATGATAGATAGTCACTACCATTCTTAAGGCTGAAACTGACCAAAATTAACTATAATTTACCAAGTCAACCCTGGAAGTTGCAAGCATTCAAATAGACTCCAGAGTTCCAAAAGAGTTACTTTAGACAGTTTCTGCAAGTACAATTGCTGTCTAGGTAGAGAAATTTGTGGTATTTCCTACTCCACCACTTTCTCTAAGGTCACTCTAGACAACCCATTTTTAAATCTAACTTTTTATAATTATTTGAATGTTCACCAAAATTTAAACGCAACAATAATTACAAAAATAGTAAATTTGAGTGATAACTATAACCAAATAAACTGGACTATGAAATTTCTTTTTAGGCAAGTATAAATAATTGTGCATACTTATATAATACTATAGTATGTCTGCTGTGTTGCAAAGTTGTGATGTTCCTTTTAAAAATGAAAATGAAATCATGAATCATTCTGAATCTCAGTTAAGAAACTAGCTTAAATTCACACCACTAGAAAAATAGCATGGATTCCAACCCTGGACTGTCTAATTTCAGAGCTCGTAGTCTGTCTACTAATTCTCCTTACATTTTTATATATCTGGACTTCAGTTTGAGCTGACAGTTATTATGTATAACAACTTACATAGACTATGGCGCTAAACTGTCTGTGTTCAAATTTTGGCTCCATGCCTTACTAGCTATGTGATTTTGGGCAAGATACCTATGTGACTCAGTTTTTTCATCTGTAAAATGAAAATAGCAACATTGTGTATACTTCTAATATGAGATTATTCTAAGAAATATCTATATAGTCTTTGCAACAGTGCTTGGTTCACAGTTTTAATCATTAAAATGTTAATCATCACTATAAAACAAAGAGGTACTTAAGGAAGGATTCTTTAAGTTAACTTCAATAATAGGGTTTTAAGACTTCAGCTACTCATCATTCCAGAAAAAAATAAAATAGAGGGTCCCAAAGCAGTAAAAAAGCTTGAAGGATCTCAAAAGTTAAAACTGACAATAATGAAACAAACTAGCACCCTTAACTGGAATTTTGTAGTTAAGAATCTTTGGTATATTGCTTCACTTTGTGTGATGAGGTTTCTTTCTAAATCAAGTGAATCTAAATTTAATTATTCTCAATAAATCAATGTTATGACTTTAGAAAATACTGGTATGTGTGGATACACTCACGGGATGGAATAACTAGTAATAAAAACTGCTAAGGGTAACATCTTCTTTAAACAACTCATCTTTCATACATTAACTCTTTAAGAATGATAAAAATGTTATACGTATCAATCAATACCTTGATACAGATTTCAAACAGTAAGTGGTATAATATTAGGAACATGTATAATATGCAAAATCAAGAAGGGCCCTAAAATTTGGCCATAGCAAGATTCACCTAACCTTTCTTAAAAAAGAAAAAAAGAAAAAGAAAAGGGGAAAGATAAAAGAAAAGAAGAGTACATGGTAAAAACTCCTTTATAACAATCTGCTGGAAAACAAGATGGTTTAATCATCTTATGTGCCAACTATGTTACATTAAGTATTTCAAAATGCCATGTTTTCTAAAGTTAGATTATTTAAACCCTATTTCTCCAAAATGCTGCAAAAGCATAAGGTTCTGTGTTATAGAGTTCTATATTTTAGTATTGCAATGGTAGATACTATGTGTATATATTACACATTTACATCAAAAACTAATGTGTAAAAATAACATAAATAAGTAATAAATACTGATTTGTAGTATTTTTACCAAAAGATCAGTCGTTTCTGAGCTATCCGAATTAATATCAAACTCAAAGACCATTTTCCTCTTTTTATTACTTTCTTCTATGGGTACATTCTTGCTTTCTCTTTGCTGAATTTTTAGTTTCGTTGGTGTCTTCACAGTATATGCCTATCCAAAAAGAAAAAGAACATATTATCCCATCAAAAAACCCTAAACTGCTGATAAACACAAGTTGAATCTTTAGTAATCAATAACTCTCCATTATCAGTGGGACGTATATAGATATTTTTATAAGAATTTCATTCAGATATTTTTGATAACTAAAATTTCTAACTTTCTTCAAACAATTTATAATAGTGGCCTTTTTTTCTGCCCTTCCCTTCAACTTACTGAAGAAAATAATCGCAGGAGAGAGTGGGGAGAGACTCTCCAGCATCAGCAGTCAACAATCTTAAGGAAAGAGGGATTTTAGTTTTTCTACCAATAATTAAGACCAAAGAACTGAATGAGCTTTGCTTTTTTTTATAGAAATCCTTATTGATTTATGAGAAAATAGGTATGCTTATATTTTGTTCATAAACTAATTCACATTAGTCCACGTTTAGTATTCCATATTACCCTGTAAGTTTTATAATTTGTTTAAAGTATCTTTAAAAAGTTAGGTCAGTGACATCAGCAAAAATGCAGAGTAAGGTATTCCAAAAATCTGCTCTTCCGTAAAGCAATAAAAATACTAGTAAAGATGATGAACATTTTTTCATTTGTCTGTTAGCCATGACCCTGCAGTTGCACTACTGGGTATTTACCACAAAGAAGCAGATGCAGTACAAAGAAGGGCCACATGTACCCCAATGTTCATAGCCGCAATGGCCACAATCGCCAAACTGTGGAAAGAACCAAAATGCCCTTCAACAGATGAGTGGATAAGGAAGATGTGGTACATCTATACAATGGAATATTATGCCTCCATCAGAATAAAGAATAAATAATTATATGAGAATAAATTATATGGAATATTCTATTACATAGAATAAAATATTATGCCTCCATCAGATAAATATCCAACTTTTGTATCAACATGGACGGGACCAGAAGAGATTATGAGGAGTGAAATAAGTCAAGCAGAGAAAGTCAATTATCTTATGGTCTCACTTACATGTGGAGCGTAAAGAAAATCATGGAGGGCATTGTGAGAAGGAAGGGAAGGGTGAATGGGGGGAAATCAGAGGAGGCAACCAGGAGGGACCGTGGACTCTGAGCAACAAACTGAGGGTTTTGGAGGTGAGGGGGTGGGGGGGTGGGCGAGCTTGGTGGTGGGTATTGAGAAGGGCACGTATTGCATGGAGCACTGGGTGTGGTACATGAACAATCAATCTTGTAACACTAAAAAAATAAAGTAAACATACTTCTGGAAAAAAATACTAGTAAAATGATCAAAGTCAGCTTTTTCCGAACTCTGGAAATCAACCAAAAGCTTGTCACAAACTGTAGTGCTTATTTATTTTTTATTGGCCAAACATCTGTAAGAACAGCAAGCTTTGTGATGTTTTAACTTTTCTTCATCCCAGCCCCCGTTCTCTATGTTACCCTTAAAAAAATAATATCCCACACTCTTGGTCCATCCTGAGAACCACTAGATAGAGCAGAACAGAATTGAGAGCTCTTCCAAAGCTTTATTCCCAAAAAGTCTTCATTATTTTAACTGTCTAGTGGTTCTCTGAAAGACCTCACTTACAAGACTGACTGTATTTAACCTGACTCAGCTCATTCAGTACAAAAAACTTTCTCCTTCTTCTTGTGAAGTACAGCATAGCATTTGTCAAAACAATTATAAGCAAGTGTTTTAACTTTCCAGCTCCATGAGGCAATGGTTTTAATTAACAGGGCAAATGACAAACTAATAAAAAACTTCAAACAAACAGGTAGGAAATGAGACATCCATAGGGGCTTTGAAAAGTTGATATTAATGGCAAATAAAATTTAAAGTTAACAGTAATGTACCAATGTAGGTTTCCTAGTTTTGACAAATTTACATGATAATGTAAGATATTAACATGGAAAACCGGGTAATAGATATAAAGGAATTCTCTGTACTACCTTTACAACTTCCCTATAAATCTAAAATTATGGTAAAAAAATGTTCTTTTTAAAAAAGTAAGGTCACCACATCCATGAGAATGGCTAAAATCAAAAAGATATAAAATACCACATAGTGGCAAGGATGTGGAGCAACTAGACTTTTTATTCACTGCCAGCTAGGATATAAATTTATGTCATGATTTTTTTTGAAAAACATGATTGGCAGTGTAATACAATAAGAAATATATAATTTAGTCTTTATCCCTGGTTCCTCACAAAACTTCTAAAACACATCCATGTAATTTCCTGAGTTATCACTCAGGGGTGATCAGAGAATCTTTTGGTACAATATTCAATCTTTGTCCCCCAGTAATGTGGTAGGAGTCTTTCGTTATTCAAAATAAGCTCCTTTCAACTGGCAACTGGGGCTCCTAGATAACTTCAGGATGGTGGCTGGTAACCAGAAAAATCAAGGCTTAATTAGAAATTCGTAAATCAGCTACACCTTTTAACCAGGATCCTGGGAGAGGAAAGGGGATGGAGACTGAGTTAAACATATGGCCAATGATTTAACCAGTCATGTTAAGTAATAAAACCTCCATAAAAACCCCTAAATGATGGGGTTCTGGGAGTTTCCATGTTGGCAAACACACAGGGGTACTGGATAGGTGGCACTCCGGAAGAGGGCATGGAAGTTCTGAATCCCTTCCCTTAACATCTTGCCCTATTCATCTTTTCTATCTGGCTGTTCTTGAGTTGTACCCCTCATAATAAACTGGTAATAATAAGCGAAGGAGTCTCCTGCATTCTGAGAATCATTCTAGCAAATTAGTAAACCTGATGAGGGAGGTTATAAGAACTGAGCTGGTTGGTCAGTAGTACAAGAGGCAAACCAGGATTGTAACTAGTGTCTGAAGTGGAAGCAGTCTTGTGGGACTGAGCCTTTAACCTGTGGGGTCTACATTAACTCCAGGTAGAGTCAGAATTTAATCAAGTTGTAGGACAACTAGTTGGTGTCTGAAGAATCAGAGAACTTGTATGGGGGGAAAATCCACATGTTTTGTACCACAGTAAAAAACACAGCTCAGGCAGTATCTATTAAAATGGAACATAGTATACATAACCCTATAACCCAGCAATTTCATTCCCGAAGACATACCCAACCAAAATGCCCACAGGTCAAATACCAGAATTTTTATAGCAAGACTATGCATAAAAGCCCAATCTGGAAACTACCCGAAGTCCTTTAACAGTACAACAGATAAATAAACTGTGGTACATCACACAATGGAACACCATATAGAAATATAAACGGAAAATCTAAAACTTCAAGCAACAATATGGATGAGTCCCACAAACATAATATTAAGTGAAAAAGGTCAAAACAAAAATAATGATTCTATTTATAAAAAATGCAAAAACAGAGAAAAGAGAAAATACAAAAATAGGTAGAGCTAATATTAGAGTTGGGACAGTACCTTGGGGGACAAGCCAGTGACTAAAAGGGGGGCAGGAAAATCTTCAGAGGTGATAATAACATTCTGTGCTTTAATCTGAGTGCTAGTTATAAAGCCATGTTTAGTTTGTAAAGAATCATCAAGTTGCATAACTAAGATCCATTCATTTTTCTTGCATATATTTCAATATAAAGTTTTTTTAAGTAAGGTCATTCTATATAAAGATCACTTCATATTCTGAATAATACAAATACAACAAAATAACTTTATGTAAAAGCCTCTCTAAGCTATGTAGTTTACTAATTTTCATAATTTCCAGTGTGGATAATATTGTATATGTAACAGGATGTGAGAGAGACTCTTCCTTTTGCTCTGGAATTGTCAACTGGGGCACAAAGCTACAGAAAAAAATGCTAGTAACCCATATTCTAAAGAAAGCAACCTATGATTAAAGCCAGATCCTTCTCTAGAGCTTATTAAAAAGTGGTTAAACTGGCCCTCCAATCACCAAACACCTCCTTTCTTCCCAGTTATTTTAGGGAAACTCGAAGGAGAAAGCATAAAATTTCAGCTTAGCGGGATAGAGAGAGGTCGAAATATTTTTCCCTTCAATTTCCAAAGCAGGTGAGGAGACAACTCTTAATAGCAGCCTAACAAAAAATAGGGGTGCCTTCAAGAAGGATTGGCATCTCATTCCCTCACTAGATATAAACTTAGGAAGAAATTTTATCTATGTGTCTGGCTGGATAGTTTAGAGTAAAAAGAAATTAGAGATGGATGGTGGGAGGTGGGGTCAGAAATGTAGCATTCTGCACTGCTATTTAGCATGGAAAGGTTGAACAAATTCCCCACGGATTAAGTGAACATGTGAAAGATAGCTAGTAACAGGGACATCTTGCTGTTGGCACTTGACACACTGAGGGCTGACTGCTAAGTAAAGGACTCTAGCAACAAGATGATCCAAAGTAAACAGCAAAAGGAAGTTAACTGGGGTGATAGTGAAAAATGTTAAGTCAGAATCAGATTGCCCACATTAGGGAATGCCATCTGGTGAATGACAGAAAGTTATGGAATCTGCCCAAAATGTCATTAAGTTGTGGTAGTGATATAAAAAAAAAATTAACTATTTCATGCTGGTATCACACAAATTGAATTGTTTTTTACTTAAATGTGTGATATCAGATATATGATATATGATACCAGAACCTTCTTTTTTAACTAAAAAAATTATGACCTTCTTAGAAATGTTAGCAACCAACCTTTGGTAATGGTGTAGATAAAGTACTTTTGGCAGATGTCCACAAATAGTCTCTTTTATCTTTGGATTTGCCATGGTCAGCTGATGTGAAGTTTCGAGATATATTTTGTGAAGGAGCTGTTTTAGAATCAAATTTCCAATACTGAGATTCAGGTGTTTCCAATAAAGGTGTCTGTATTTTCTATGTGAACAAAAGGGAATAAAATCATCACTACATATCATTTTAATTAAAGTGCAGCAACTAATAGAAATAACACTAGAATAAACTAGAATTTACCCTCAAATTTATTATTAATTAGATAACTTTGAATAAATTACCCTTGTCACTTTATTTTCCCATTGAAGATGAAAATGCTATCTGCCTGTCTTCACAGAGCTGCTATGAAAAGAAACAAAATGTCTCAACTCTCTAACTGACCAAAAGTTGAGGATTTGCTGAAGAAAAGAAATCTCTATTCCTGGTGGCAAAGAGTCGTTTTTTTTTTTGTTTGTTTGTTTGTTTTGGTTTTTTTTTTTTTGTGGTTCATTACAATAGCCTTTAAGGTAGAGGGCAGTTTATTCTCATTTTTATCCATTCTTTTATGCTTTCATATTTCCTCTCTCTCATCTATAAAAATATCAGCCTTTTCCTATCCACCAGCCTTATTCTCCACCAAAAAAAAAAAAAAGAGAGAGAGAGAGAAAAGAAAAGAAAGAAAGGAAAATAGGAAAGAAAAATTACAAAAGTAGAACAGAAAAATTTCCAGGAGGAAAAAAAATGACTATTTTGTTTAATTCTGATGATAAACAAATTACAAATTCACTGTAAATACTTGACTTTATTTCAACTCAATTTCTTCCATTTCCTTTCTCTCCACCTTTATATGTATCTTCCCTTCAGCACCTGACCTATCTTTCTAGTAAAAGTTCATAATAACTGCTTTAGTGGAATTGTGTTAGCTGCTTTCTAATTTTATCACTTCCTTTGATCACCACTATCTTCATGAATACAATCACAGCAATTACAAGGCAAAAATGGAGCATGTGCATGCACACACACAACAAAGCTATTCTCAAAAGTTCAATGTTAAATCTGCAGTAAACTTAAATTAGGAGGGTATAGGATGTGGGATTAAGAGGTTACCACATGTACCATAACAACACTGGACTAACTGATGGGCAAATAGATAAAGGAAAATGTGGTATACATACAAAGAGAAGAATATTACACAACTGTAAAAAAGGCTGAGAATGTGCCATAACCATAGATCGACCTAGAGGGTATTATGCTAAGTGAAATAAATCAGACTGAGAAAGACAAATACCGTATGACTTCACCATGTGAAATCCAAAAAAAATGATAAGTGAATAAACAAAAAAGCAGAATCAAACCTATAAATGCACAGAACAAACTGATGGTTGTCCGATGTGGGGAGGATGGGCAAAATAGATGAAGGAAAGTGAGCGATACAGGCTTCCAGTTAGAGAATGAGTAAATCATGGGAATAAAAGGCACAGCATAAGGAAAACAGTCAATGATATTGTAATAGCAGTGTAACAGGACAGACGGTAGCTATACTTGTGAGGAACACAGCATAATGTACAAACTTGATGAATCACTATGTTGTACACATGAACTTATGTAACACTGTGTGTGTGTACACACACACACACACACACACACACACAACAACCATTGGACCAGGAGCCAAGTAATATGCTCATTTCTCCTGAATCTTAAACTCTTGGCTGCGTAATATTAAGTAATCTCCAAGTATCTCTAGGCTTAAATTTATCCATCTATATACTCAAGGGACTAAAGGAGATGATTTGTAGGTTTCTGCCCAGTTCTAGTGATCTCACTTCATAATCCTCTTTCCAGCAGGTATTAATTTTGGTAGCATTTTTTCACACAGTTGTATTTCTGTATCCTCATTCCTATATATTTCTATGTCAAGGTGATAACACAATTTTGATGAAAGCAAATTTTTTCTGCTCTCTGAATCTCCAGTCATTCTCAGAATCTCCAAAATGTAACTGTTTTCATGGACAAATTTTTTCCCCCTGAAAGGACTGAGAATGACAACTACACCACCTTGTGGCCAAGTCTAGAATTTAACACTTCCCTGACAGACTAGCAGCTTGAAAGAAAATGCACCCCTATTCTAGAATGCTGAAATAAACCTCTTCATAATAAGTCATAGAAATGTATGTACTTTCCTACAAGTCACATTCTTTTCTGAATGTTACATTTCCAGTGATGCATATACAAGCAGATCTCACTTCGTTGCACTTCACTTTACTGCACTTCAGATGCTGTGTTTTTTGGTGGTTTTGGTTTTTACAAATTGGAAGGTCTGTGGCAACCCTGACCCAGGCAAGTCTATCAGAACCATTTTCCCAACAGCATTTGCTCACTTAGTGTCACTTGTGTCACTTTGTGTCACATCCTGGTATTTCTTACAATATCTCAAATTTCTTCATTATTATTATTATAATTGTTATGGTAATCTGTGATTTGGTGATCTTTGATGTTACTATTATAAATTGTCTGGGAACACCATGAACCATCTCCATAAAAGATGGCAAACTTAACTCAAATGCTGTGTGTGTTCTGACTGCTCCACTGATCTACTATTCCCCATTTCTCTCTCTGTCCTTGAGCCTCCTTATTCCCTGAAACAAAACTGAAATTAGGCCAATCAATAACCCTACAATGGCTTCTATGTGTCCAAGTGAAAAAGAGAGTCACCCATCTCTCACTTTAAATCAAAAGCTAGAAATGACTGAGCTTAGAGAGAGGAAGGCATGTTGAAAGCCGAGATAGGTCCAAGGCTAAGCTTCTTGCACCAACCACTTAGACAAGTTCTGAATGCAAAGAAAAAGTTCTTGAAGGATACTAAAAGTACTACTTCCAGTGAGCACACAAATGATAAGAAAGTGAAACAGCCTTTACTGATATAGACAAAGTTTTAGTGGTCTGAATAGATCATCAAACTACCTTAAGCCAAAACCTAATCCAGAGCAAAGCCCTAACTCTAATCAATTCTATAAAGGTGGAGAGAGGTGAGGAAGCCACAGAAGAAAAGCCTGAAGCTAGCAGAGGTTCGTTCGTGATATTTAAAGAAAGAAGCCATCTCCATAACATAAAAGTGCAAGGCGAGGGATGCCTGGATGCCTCCGTCTGATAGTCATTATCCCAGGATCCTGGAATCCAGTCCCTAGTCGGGCTCCAGGCTCAGCAGACAGTCTGCTTCTCCCCCCTCTCCCTTTGCCTCTGGCCCCCCACTCATGCTCTCTCACTCACTCATTCTCTCTCAAACATATAAAATCTTTTTTTAAAAAAAGTACAAGGTAAAGCAGCAAGTGCTAGTGTAGAAGCTACCTCAGGTTATCCAGAAGATCTAGCTAATTAAGTACTGAAGGCATCTACACTAACGAAGAGAGTTTCAAGGTAGGCAACATATTGCCTATATATTGCCAATATATAGCTATATATTGGAAGACGATGCCATCTAGGACCTTCATTAAGTAGAGAGGAGAAGTCAATACCTGCCTAAAATGTTTCAAAGGCTGACTCCCTTGTTAGGAACTAATGCATTTGGTGACTTAAGTTGAAGCCAGTGCTCATTAATGATTCTGAAATTCCTAGGGCCCTTTAAGAATTATGCTATATCTACTTGCCTATACCCTATAAAGAGAACAAAACCTGGATGACAGCATATCTGATTACAACATGGTTTAGCTAAATATTTTAAGCCCACCGTTAAGACCTACTGCTCAGACAAAAGATTCCTTTCAAAATATTATTGCTCATTGACAATGTATCTGGTTACCCAATAGCTCTGATGGAGATGTATGTACCAGATTAACATTGTGATACCTGCTAACACATCATTCTGCACCCAATGGATCAAGGAATCATTCTGACTTTCAAGTCTTATTATTTAAGAAATACATTTTGTAAGACCATACCTGCCACAGATAGTGATTCTACTGATGGATATGGGAAAAGCACATTGAAAACCTTCTGGAAAAGAGTCACCAATCTAGATGCCATTAAGAATATTTGTGATTTATAGGAAGAGGTCAAATATCAATATTAACAGGAATTCAGAAGAAGTCAATTCCAACCCTCATGGATGACTATATATAAGGGGTTCAAGACTTCTCTGACAGAAATAACTGCAGATGGGGTGGAAAGAGCAAGAAAACTGGAATTAAAAGCGGAGCCTGAAGATGTGACTTAATGCCTGCAATCTTATGATAAAATTTTAACAAGGAGTTGCTTCCTAGGGATCAGCAAAAAGAAGTGGTTTCTTGAGATGAAATCTACTCCTGGTGAAGATGCTGTGCAGATTGCTGAAATGACAACAGAGGATTTAGAATATTATGTAAATTTAGTTTATAAATCAGCAGCAGTATTTGAGAAGATTTACTCTGGTTTTGAAAGAAGTTCTACTGTAGGTAAAATGCTATCAAACAGCAACCCCTGCTATAGAGAAATCTTTCATGAAAGGAAGAGTCAATGAAGCAAACTTCACTGCTGTCTTATTTTACAAAACTGCCAACGTCATCACAACTTTCAGCAACCATCACCCCTGATCAGTCAATAACCATTAATATCAAGGTAAGATCCTCCACCAACAAAAAGATTACAACTTACTGAAAGCGCACATGATGGTTAGCATTTTTAAGCAATATTTTTTATTTTTTTAAGATTTTATTTCTTTTTCCATTTTTTTTACTATGTTCAATTTAGCCAACATATAGTAATTTTAAATTAAGATATGAACATTGTTTTTTAGACATAATGCTATTATTGAACACTCAACAGACTACAATACAGTATACATTTAGCTTTTATATGCACTGGGAAAGCAAAAGTTAATTTGACTCGCTTTATTATGATATTCACTTTGCAGCATTGGTCTGGAACTGAACCCCCAAGATCAAGGTAAGCCTGTATACATAATATTCCCAATATTCATGATTTTCTGTAGTATTTTTATTTTTTTTAATTAAAGTAAAATTAACATAGTATTATATTTGTTTCAGGTGTACAATATAATGACTCAACAATTCTATACATTACACAGTGCTCATCATTGTATTTTTTTCCTCCACAAATATGTTTAATTTTTCAGTGTTATAAGATTGATTGTTCATGCACCACACCCAGTGCTCCATGCAATACGTGCCCTTCTCATCATTGTATTTTTTAAAACAGTTATATGGCATTTCCTATGTGCCAAGCACTATTTATATATAAATGCCTCACAAATATTAGTTCACTTAATCCTTTTAACAACTTTAAAAAACAGATACTATTCATTACCCCTTTACAGATGAACAAACTGAGGCATAAAGAAGTAACTTGCCCAAATCAGAAATATTTGATAAACCTAGAAATTATTATAAGGCTTATGATATTATTTTAATATTGTTGGAATAAAGTATAGCAAATAAAAGCCTATTTATTATTTCTTTTATTATTTCCTCATTATTTGCAATTTATATATTCATAACCTCAGGTAAAATATATGGCATTTACCAATCTAATCGTGGAGGGCATCGTGAGAAGGAGGGGAGGGGCGAATGGGGGGGGAAATCGGAGGGGGTGATGAACCAGGAGAGACTGTGGACTCTGAGGAACAAACTGAGGG
>CM052798.1:86777366-86793237 GCA_028533885.1 Nasua narica | reverse complement strand
GGGGGGGTGGATAGGGATATGGACATTGGGGAGGGTGTGTGCTATGGCAAATGCTGTGAAATGTGTAAGCCTGATGATTCACAGACATGTACCCTGGGGTAAATAATACATTATATGTTAATAAAAAAATTAAAAAAAAAAAACATCTGTTAATCTGAACCTCAGAACAACCCAATGATAAAGAAAAGTCAGGTATTATTATTTCCATTTTAGAGATGAGAAAATATACTCAGAGAAAGCATGTATGAAATAATATAAATGTCTGAACTAAGATAGTGGGTTGGGGGGAAAAGGTGTAATGAATTTCAATGTCAGGCAAATTTCTGAGAACTACTTGCAAATTGGATTTTTTCTGGGAAACTGTTTCAATAAGTAAATTGAAATCCAACCACGGGAAAAGCTTAAAAATGTGCCAACTTGCCTTGCATTTTGGGCTTTTTTCTTAACTCATTACTAATATCTTGTACATTGGTAAAATACATTTAAAATTCTTGGTAAAGGATTTTTACTTTACATTAAACCCCAAATTCATGTTTTTTCCCATCACAAAAGGATTAGTGTCTTGAAGCAGCCTCTGATGCAAATTTTGAAGTAGTAAATTACATAGCAAGTCTTCAGATTAAATTCCTTTTTAATAAATATGAAACTGAAAGAAAAAATAACTTTTTGAGAGAAAAAAAAATGTAGTATAGTCTAAAGAATGTCAGAAAGCCAGCACTACTACTTCTTAGTTATGTACCCTTTCAAGGCTTTTTTACCCTTTGGAGGCCCAATTTCTTAATTCATAAAACGAGGACAAAAATAACTTGCAGTTAACTAAGAAATCATATATAAAGAACTAGAATGTTCCTGGTACACTGTAAACCCTTAAAAATATTAGCTCATCTCGTCCTTACAATCTTAGTTGTAAGATAGTCTTACAACTTTCTAAAAATAAATATGACACGCCTCAGGTCAAAAGTCTTCAATAATGTCAAATTCCTAAAAATAGTTTATGAGGCCTTAAATAATCTGCTTTTATCTCTCCCAACCTTCATTTCCCCTATCCTTCATCTCTCCATGCTTATCTCTTTACCCTCAGCTTTCCCTACTCCCTCTACTATTACTACTATTTTAAACTCCACCTTTCAGCTAAGATGAACTTTTCAAAATTGTTTAAATATGACACTCTTGGGGCACTTTGTTGGCTCAGTCATTAAGTGTCTGCCTTTGGCTCAGGTCACAGTTCCAGAGTCCTGGGATTGGGCCTCACATTGGGAAGCCTGCTTCTCCCTCTCCCACTCCCCCTGCTTGTGTTCCCTCTTTTGCTGGGTCTCTCTCACCCAAATAAATAAGACCTTAAAAAAATAAAAATAAAAAATAAATAGGACCCTCTCTCATACTCAGTATATATAGTATGTGTGTGTCTTTGTGTATGTGCTTATAATTTATAATATTCCCTGATATATTTGTGTCCATCCCTCTGCCTTCCAGTAATTCCTATTAATCTTGGATTTCAAACTGAATGTCACTTCTTCCAGGAAGCTTGTCCTGACTCAACTTTTGATTAGATGCTCCTTGTATAGGCTCTAATAGCAATTATATAGAGGAGCTACTTTGGTCTGGCCACCATTCTTTCCTAAGAAGACTCTGTTAGTGTAAATTCCATAGTAATGCTGCTAAATCCATGTAGTTTGATGGAAGCTGATCTGTCTCCAGGAATGGATAGGTACACAGCTCAGGCTTGACCAAATTACTCTACCCTTTAACCACAGTGACTGACTTAGGAATAAGTAAAACTAAACAAGGGCAAAGTCCTCTCCAAGATTTTTTTCAGAGCTTTCAAGGCACTTTTTTTTTAAAGCTTTCCAACTAATTCCAGTGCCTTTCACATCTTCCCCATTCCATTCTTAAAAATTAAAAATGTGACTTCCCTAGTAATAAAAACAAACAAACAAAAAATCTTATCTGAATCACACATTATCGACCAAAACAAATGAAGTCTAAACTGGGCACCAAGAACAGTGCCTGGCACAAGTAGATAGCTAATAATATGTGCTGAGGGAATGATAAAACATAGTCAAAGCCTTCACAATCTAGCTTGATCTATCTACTTTGCAAATCTTTTCCCCACTACATATATTGTATATTATAATCATGTCACATACTTTGTACTATTCTTTTGTGACAGTCTTCCCTAAAAACCTTCCTGTTTCAACTTATTGAAATCATATCCACCAAAGCACAACACAAACTTATCAATTTATCAGTATGTTCATTACTGCTAAAATATGACCCCTTTTAGCCTAAAAATGTAAATCAATATTAAATATTAAGCATTTATGAAAGAAATTTATAATTATGCCACTATTTCTTCTAAATATAAACCATATAAGCAAAATAACCCAAAGTTGCCTATTGTTTTAAGGTCAACAGCCTACAACAGTCCCTATATCGACAGCATACTTCATTTTATTTTTTTTAAGACATGCAGTGTTGATTTTATGATTTGAAATTGTTATATAATTATTAAATATAACATACATTTTCTTCACTCTTGTCCAATTTACATTTAACTTCATCTCCTTTCTGTTTTAATTCTTCTCTCACAGATTCCAGTTCATTTCTTAAAGGAAATGGAAGAGTGACATTATAAAAACATTTTATATTTTTGTTTTACTCATTTTCTGAGATTTCTTAAAATGGTTGACTATTACATTTTTTGTTGTTGGTTAAAATTTTTATTTTGTTTAGTAATTTTTCTTGCATTAATGTTAGTATAGGCACACTTCCCCTCCTACCCTTAAATTACCTTCTACATTTAATTTGAAGCTAATTATCTAGATCCTTTAATCTATTAAAAAAAGAAATAGTTATTTCTTATTTAAGTCAAGATTTCACTTTACTCTTAAGTCATAAATTAGTCATCATTCTAACATGTAGTCATAATTTTGTACAAATAAATAGTATTTTCATTATTATATATGAAAACCGAAGTCACAGATCCATAGTTGTGTTAAGAAGTAAGCTATCTTAAAAAAAAATAAAAAAAAGTAAGCTATCTTGAAATGTTTTTATTTGAAAAAAAGAAAAACTAAGTATCAATATATCAATTTGAGAAAGAACTAAAGATTAATATTTGATACCAAGCAGACAAAAAATTTCTAAGTAGAAAAGCTATAGGAAAAATTACCCCCCCAAAAAAGCAATTAGATCTTATACAAAATCAAAAAACTTATGCACGACAAAAAATTACCCAAAGTGAAAGGAAAACAAGTTGGGGGAAATATGTATTGTAAATAAAACAAGGTAAAGGATTACTATATTTTTTAAAGCTTAAATAAATCAGTAAGAAAACAATTAAGACCTCAAAATATTAATGGGGAACAGATATAAGCAATTTTAGAAATAAGGAATTTCAGCAAGCAAGCATAAAAAATTCCAAAGCTTATCCAAAAAATAAAAATTATAAATCATAAGAACAATGAGTTGTTTTTATCTGTTATATTATTGAATAAATTAATGCTAATACCCAAAACAAATTAAAAGACTTTGGAACCATCATTTTCATACAAGAGTGGTTGTACTATATGGTTAACAACCAGTATAACCTATTAAAAACCATTTGACTATCAAAAGTCATTGAAACAATTATTTCAGTCACTCAGTAAATTCTACTCTTTGAAACATATCCTATCAAATTCGAAATAAGGGGAAAAAATCTGTATGCATCAATTGTTAACTATCTACCCCTACTATTGACGATAGTGGTAAATAAGAAAATGTAAGTATCTAAAAACAAAAAGGATTAAAATAAATACTGTTATGTCGACTTGACTGGTTTATAGGCATTAAAATAGATGATCTGAAAACACCTAGAAACATGGACAATGTTTAAAAATATTAACTTTTTAAAAATTTCTCTTCTAAATTTTCTTATAATTACTTTCTTAAGTATTAAATATAAGAAAGTTCAGGATGCTTTAAAATTAATTTCTAAGTCTAATCTCACTATTTCAATACTAAGAACAAAATACATTATAATTTTATTTTTAAGTAAAACTCCAACATAGTAGTTCTAATTTTTTACTTTATACCATATTCAACATTATTACCTAAGTTAACTATAACAAATTAACAGAAAAGAAGTACTAAAATCTTTTGCCAAAAAAAAAAAAGCCAACTCATTAGTCTTGCCTTAGTTGTGTTTCTGTTTCTTCCAGTTTTTCTATTTGTCTCAACATTCTTTCTTCTTGCTTTTTGCTATTCTAAGGAAATAATCAATGTTGTTTATATTAATTATTTTGTTTCAACAAAAGTAATATTGAAACTATTATTTAAAACCTTTATCTGTCAGCATAAGATTTAGTTATATATAAAACAAGACAATGGGCTATTTACTTTGCATAGTTTCACACTATTTTTCCAGCCTTATTTTAATTATTACCCTAAAAAGCACTATATCAGCTAAAAAAAAAACAAGTCTTACTTGCTGTTTCCCAGTGATAATTTAAGACTTCTTATCCTCTATTCACATTGTTGTGGCTTCAAGGAATGCTTTTCCATTCACTGTTAACTACTGAACTCACAGTTATTCATCTTTTAAGGCCAAAATCAATGCTATACTCTCTCTGAAGCCTGCTCTTCCACCAAGGCAGAAGTAATGCTGTCTATACCGGTAACATTTGGTCCCCAAAACAACACATATAACACAGTATTTTGGTTAAGTTAGAGCATTTAGTTTTTCTATTGAGCCATAAGAACTTAAAGAGGAAGATATTTTATTCACGATTGTATTCTTCACATTCTTACATGATTTACTTAATAAATGACCTACTTATTGAATAAATACTTCATAAAAATCTTGATGCTTAAAATTAGATTAACTTTATCAATGGGTAGTCTCTATATTCTGTTACCCATTATTCACCAACAAAATCAATATGCATATTTTTCTTCTGAAACAAAGTATCAGCTCTAACATAATCATATTAGTAAAGGTGAAAGAATCTTGGAAGGTTATCTATTCTAATACCCTAATTTACAGGTTAGAAAACTAAGTAACTGGTACTTTATCAACTCACATCGATATCTTCTTGCTGCTTCTTGATTTCTAGGGCCATATCACTTGTTTCTTGTGCTAGTTCTTTGTTCTCCAGTGAAAGCCTGTTGCAGCTTGCATTTAGTTCAGTAGTCTTAAGCCTATTTTTTAAAAACATATCAGATCTAAATATTTACCTATTAAATTATATGATGTGGAATTTAATTCAAGATAATCTTAGGGTAAAGAGAGAAAGGGCTAGGAGTATAATAATAAGATTGGCCATTCGTTAATTTCTGAAGCTGAGTGATAGGTACACGCTGCTTTACTACATTTTTTCCTCTACTTTGTACATGTTTAAAATTTTCTCTAAGTTTTTCAGGGTGCCATATTTCCTTGAATATTCCCTACATACCTTATGCCCCATATTTTTCCACAAATTTTAAAGTATATATTATTTTCTTCATATAATTTTTTGTCTATAGTATACCGTCTCTTAGAAACTGTTCCAAACTTCTGGTGATTTGATTAAAGTAGTAGACGAGGCATGAACTATCTTTAACAAAATATTTTCATTAAAATAAATAAAACTTGGTTTAACTTCTGTGCACAACACTTGAACTGCTCTTACAAGGTCTCAAGTGCTCTACACTGGAAGAGAGATTACTGCTATTATTGGTGGCAGTCAGGATCAATTTTAAATGAAAGAAAGGGACTGTGTGGCTCTATGGAATGATTTCAGCAGCTATCTGTTATCTTCTCCTACTTACTAGTACTGGAAATTAATCGAAGAGTAGATTCAAAAATGAAAGGTTGAAAAAAGCAAATATATCAAAGATAACATAAACTTACACTAAATATAAATAACTAACCAGTCCATTTATTAAAAGGAATTTTGGTTAATATATGAATTTTACCCATAATTCAATGACCTGTATGTATTTTGGTCACGTCAACAAAACAAATCTATGAAATAATTTAACAAAATAAGCAAAATAACTAGGTAGAACTGCAAATGATTATTTTTATCAGGAACTAAATACCTCCAAGAAAAGAAATATAGTAATCTTCTAAAGAAGTTTTCAACTTGGTGATGTACTCTTTTTATGATAATGATATATACATATCATTGCTAACTTAATTAACAATGAAATTAATAAACTATTTTGATCAGTAATTAGGAATAAAACACAACTTTAACCCCACTCAAAGAAATAGTGAATATAACTAATTTATTATTAACTATCAGAAAACTTAGATATTGAATATATAAGTTATTTACAGACAGACAACTTACTTCTCATTTTCAAGCTCAGTTTTCAGCTCTTTAACCTGTTTGGAATAATGCTGTTCACTTGTCACAATGGCAGTTAACCGTATTTCCAAATCATGTACTTTTTCCTGGAAAACGTGTATAATCACAGCAAACATTTTTTTTTAATTTTCTTGTTTAAAATATGGCCACTTTGTAATCAAGTCACATATTTGGCAATATTTTGGTAAAAAATGTCAAATTTTAAAATTTAATAGATTTAATGCCAAAACCATTACAATTTTATAACAAGGTGCGATGACAAATGTAATTTAAGTAAATTCCATCTTGATAGTCTAAAGCTCAACCAATAAGATTATATTTACATATTATATATAGTTTCATCAATTTTATTTGACCAGGTAATTAATCTCAATTAAAATGTTCTATTAAGAAAAAAATATATTAGTCAATGAAATCAGGTAGAATCTTAAAAACTAAGCTGTTCTGGGAGCACCTGGCTGACTCAGTCAGCTAAGTGGCTGACTTCAACTCAGGTCATGATCTCGAGGTCCTGAGATCGAGCCCCACATCCAGCTCCATGCTCATCAGGGAGTCTGCTTGTCCCTCTCTCTTCCCTCTGGCCTTCTCCCTGCTCGTGCTCTTTCTCTAAAATAAATAAAATCTTAAAAAAAAAAAACCTCATGAACAATCAATCTTGTAACACTGAAAAAATAAAATAAACCTATTTGGGAGGGAAAAAAAAATCTATGCTGTTGTTACTATTATTAAAACATAGTTACAATGCAATGCTATTATGTACTGAAAGAATACCTTTTTAAAATAAAAATATATTCTAAAATTATAGTATGAGCACTTTAAAAATTATTATAAACTTAATAAACATAAAATATTCAATGTATAAATACTAAAGACATCAAAAATGTAATTGTTATAAACCACAGCATAATGTACACTATTGATATCATAATGTTGATCTTATAATATGAAGATTCTCTAGATGGGTTTCAAATCAATCATTAGTGTATTAAATGTAGCAGGAACACTTCCTTCAAAAGGAATTTTGAGAAGAAATCCTTCACAAAGCTAATAGCTATACCACAATCTATCTTGTAAATCTGTACTCTACTAACAAAATGTAAAGAAAAAAGAAAAATGTATCTTTTTTAAACAAACCTCTCTGGTTTGGAGAAGACCAGTTAGTTCTTGCTCTGCTCCTTTTAATTCTTCAGCAATCTTCTCAAATTGTTTCTTTTCATCTAAAAGCTTTTGGTTTTCTGCCTATTTAAGAACAAATCATGACAGCTAAAGTACACATATATGCAAAATAATCAAAATCCCTAACAAGAGCAAAGAGAATTATGAGTTTCTTTCTTGCTAAATTAAAAAAAAAGAGAGCAAGAAAACAAGTCATAATTAATTCCAAACCTATATATGATGACAGAAGATTCAATGGACAGAGCCCTGAAATTTTTCATTGGAAAAAAGAAAATCATACAGGTCACTGACTTCAAATGTATTATCTTATACATAAAGCACTCCAATTTGTTAGCATTTATTAGTCACTCTATTCCATCAATCCTGTTTGTCCTTACATTATACTAAAATGTGCCTCCCTGTGACATTCATGCAATGGTCATTATTCTGCTTTCCTTAGTCACATAGAAGTCTAGTTCCTTTTTTACACGATAGCAAAAACAAATATTTGAAGAGTTATCAAAATTCCCTAATTTTTCTAACTATTCTAAAATCTCTAATTCTTATTATCATTCTTCTCATGAAATGCTTTTGCTTTATTCCCTCAGGATGCACTCACTTTTGTAAATACACAATTTTAAATAAAGTATCAAGAATTAAATTCAATGCTCTAGACAACCAAGGTGAACAACCTATAGTCCACAGGCCAAATCCAGCCACTGCTTGTTTTTAATAAAGGTTTACTATAACACAGCTAATATGTTTATGTATTATATATTACCATTTTGCCTTATAACAAAGCTAAATAGTTATAACAGAGATCAATATGCCCCACAAAGCCTAAAAATTTGCTACTGGCTGTTTAGATAAAAATTTTATCAACCTCCACTTTAGAGGAGTCTTATACATTAGGACTTTCTGCCATGATAGGAACATATGGTAGTAACTGAGCACTTCAAATGTGGCTATTGGAGCCGGGGTACTGATTTTTAATTTTGGTCTACTTTAATTAATTTAAATTTAAATGCCACATTTGGCTAGTAGTTACCATACTGGATATCATAGCTCTAGAAACCGAGCAAGACTAAGTATAAAATAACCATTATTTCTTTAGCTATGGGTACTTAATTACTATCAATTATTCAACAGAGTGTGGTGTGTGTGTGTGTGTGTTTATATGAACTCAATTTTTATGTTGTTTACTCAAGCATGAGATCACAAAAATTTCATTGAAGTCCTGACAATAAATGTCCTCTATTAATAATAAAAACTACTACTTGACACCAAACCCTGCCTCCCTGTGCACTGGAGGTGCATTTCCACTAGGGCAAGTTTACCAGAGAATCCGCACAACAGGCTCCTCCGCCAGACTAGCACCAACAACTCACACCAAGTTTACAAATAATAGAGGGCTACAAAGCTTCAGCTCTTAAGGAAAACAGTATATAGCACTCTGTATTTTTATTCTTTAGTCTTACGTTATTTTTTTCAGTCATTCTCTTATTTTTTCAATTCTTTTATTCTTTTTTAATTTCCTTAAAATACATTTTTTTCTTTTCTTTAATTGTATCTTATGTCTGTGTGTTTTATTATTTTGGGATATAGTTTTGTTTTGTTTTTAACAAGCAGACCAAAACAAACCCAGGATCTAGGTTTTGATGTTGTTGTCGTCATTGTTTTTGTTGTCTTTTTCTCTTTCTTCTCTTCTTTTTTCAACAAAATGATGACATAGAGAAATTCACCCCAAAAGAAAGAACAAAAGGTACTATTCACAGCCAGGGATTTTTAATCAATACAGATATAGGTGAGATGTCTGAACTAGAGTTTAAAACAATGATTATAAAGATACTAGCTGGGCTTGAAAAAAGCCTAGAAGACACCAGGGAATCTCTTACTGTAGAGATAAAAGAGCTAAAAATCTAGTCAGGCCAAAATTAAAAATGCTATAATTGAGATGCAGTCCCAAGTGGAAGACATAAAAACCAAACTGAAAAAAATCAGAAGAGTGAATCAGTGATGCAGAAGATAAAATTATAGAAAATAAGGAAGCTGAAAAGCAGAGGGAAAGAAAACTATTAGATCTCGAAGGTAGACTTAGGGAACTCAGCAATTCCATAAAGTGAGATAACATCCATACTATAGGAGTCACAGAAGAAGTAGTGTGGGGAAAAAGGGACAAAGGTTTATTAAAACAAATTATAGCTGAGAACTTCCCTAACCTTGGGAAGGAAACAGGCATTCAAGTCCAAGAACCACAGAGAATTACCCTCAAAATCAACATAAATAGATCAACATATCAACATATTATAGTGAAACTTGCAAATTACAAAGATAAAGAGAAAATCCTAAAAGCATCTCAAGACAAGAGGTCCTTAACCAACAAGGGCAGACACACATGGTTGGCAGCATACCTGTCCACAGAACCCTGGAAGGCCAGAAAGAACTGGCAGGTTATATTCAATGTGCTAAATGGGAAAAATATGCAGCCAAGAACACTTTACCCAGCAGGGCTGTCATTCAGAATAGATGGAGAGAGAAAGTTTCCAAGACAAACAAAAACTAAAGGAATTCATGAATACTAAACCAGCCCTGCAAGAAATATCAAAGGGGACCCTTTGAGCAGAGAGACCAAAAGTATCAAAGACCAGAAAGGAACAGAGACAACCTACATGAACAGCAACATTATAGGTAATACAATAGCACTAAATTCGTATCTTTCAATAATTACTCTGAATGTAAAAGGACAAAATGCTCCAAACAAAAGATATAGGGTATCAGAATGGATTAAAAAAACAAAAACAAAAACAAGACCCATCAATATGTTCCTTATAAGAGACTAATTTTAGACCCAAAGACACCTCCAGATTGAAAATGAGGGCTGTAGAAGCATTTATCATGCTAATGGACATCAAATCAAAGCTAGAGTAGTCATTCTTATATCAGAAGAACTAGATTTTAAACCAAAAACTTAGTAAGAGATGAAGAAAGACACTATATTAAAGGGGTCAATCCGACAAGAAGCTCTAACAATTGTAAATATTTATTACCCCAACTTGGGAGCAGCCAAATATATAAATCAATTAATAACAAATTTAAGAAACTCATTGATAATAACAATAGTAGAGGACTTTAACACTTCACTTACCGCAATGGACAGACCATTTAAGCAGAAAATCAATAAGGAAATAGAGCTTTGAACAACACACTGGACCAGATGAACTTAACAGATATATTCAGAGCACTTCATCCTAAAGCAGAATACACATTCTTTTCAAGTGCACATGGAACATTCTCCAGAACAGAGCACATACTAGGTCATAAATCAGGACTCAACAAGAAGACTGAGATCATACCATGGGTATTTTCAGACCACAATGCTGTGAAACTTGAAGTGAACTGCAAGAAAAAAATTGGAAGGACCACAAATATAAGGAGATTAAAAAACATCCTACTAAAGAATGAATGGGTCAATGAGTATATCAAAGAATAATTTTTAAAAATACATAGAAATGAATGGAAATGAAAATATGACAGTTCAAACCTTTGACATGCAGCCAAGGCAGTCCTAAGAGGGAAGTAAATAGCAATACAGGCCTTCCTCAAGAAGTAAGAAAAGTCTCAAGTACACAACCTAACCTTACATGTAAAGGAACTGGAAAAAAGAACAGCAAATAAAGCTTAAATCCAGCAGGAGAAAAGAAATAATAAAAATTAGAGCAGAAATAAATGACATAGAAATTAAAAAACAACAACAAAAACCACAGAACAAATCAACAAAACTGGTTCTTCGAAAGAATTAACAAGATTGATAAATCCCTGACCAGACTTGCCAAAAAGAAAAAAGAAAGGACTCAAATTTAAAAAAATCACCAATGAGGGGTACCTGGGTGGCTCAGTCAGTTAAGAAGCTGCCTTGAGTTCAGGTCATGATCTCCAGATCCTGGGACCAAGCCCCAAGACTGGCTCCCAGCTCAACAGGGCATCTGCTTCTCCCTCTGCCTCTGCCTCTCCCCCTGCTTGTGCACTCTCTTCTCTCAAATGAATAAATATTTTTTAAAAATCACCAGTGAAAGAGGAGCAATCACAACCAACACCACAGAAATACAAACAATTGTAAAAAAATATTATGAGCAATTATATGCCAACAAACTAGGCAATCTGGAAGAAACAGCATTCCTAAAAACATATAAACTATAAAAACTGAAACAGGAAGAAACAGAAAACCTGAACAGACCCATAACCATCAAGGAAATTGAAGCAGTAAACAAAATTCTCCCAACAAACAGAGAGTCAGGGCCAGATGGCTTCCCAGTGGAATTCTATCAAACATTTAAAGAATTAATATGTATTCCTCTGAAGCTGTTCCAGAAAATAGAAATGGAAGGAAAACTTCCAAACTCATTCTATAAGACCAGCATGAGATCCCAAAACCACACAAAGATCCCACTAAAAAGGAAAATTACCAATATCCCTGATGAACACAGATGCTAAAATTCTCAACAAGATACTAACTAATACAATCCAACAGTCCATTAAAAGGATTAGTCACCATGACCAAGTGGGATTTTTTCCTGGGCTGCAGGGGAAGTTCAACATCCACAAATCAATCAACATGATATATCACATTAATAAAAGAAAGAATAAGAACCATATAATCCTCTTAATAGATGCAGAAAAAGCATCTGCTAAAATACAGAATCCTTTCTTGATAAAAACCCTCCACAATGTAGGGATAGAGGGAACATACCTCAACATCATAAAAGCCATATAGGGAAGATCCACAGTTAATATCATCCTCAATAGGTGAAAAACTGAGAGCTTTTCCCCTAAGGTGAGGAATATGACAAGAATGTCCACTCTTATTACTGTTATAGAACAGTACTATAGTCCAAGCCTCAGCAATCAGACAACAAAAAGAAATAAAAGGCATCCAAATGGTCAAAGAAGAAGTCAAACTTTCATTCTTCCCAGACGACAGGATACTCTATGTAGAAAACTCAAAAGACTCCACCAAAAAACTGCTAGAACTGATACAGGAATTCAGCAAAGTTGCAGGATATAAAATTAATGCACAGAAGTTTGCTGCATTTCTATACACTAACAATGAAGCAGCAGAAAGAGAAATCAAACTATTGATCCCGTTTACAATTGCACCAAAAAATCATAAGATACCTGAGGAATAAAACCTAACAAAAGAGGTAAAAGATCCATACTCTGAAAACTATACAACACTTATAAAAGAAATTGAGGAAAACACAAAGAAATGGAAATATTCCGTGCTCATGGATCAGATGAATAAATATTGTTAAAATGTCTAGCCACCCAAAGCAATCTAAAGATTCAGTGCTATCCCTATCAAAATGCCACCAGGATCTTTCACAGAGCTGGAACAAACAATTCTAAAAAAAAAAATTTAAGATTTTATTTATTTATTTGACAGAGAGAGTGAAAGAGCACAAGTTGGGGGAGCAGCAAAGGGAGAGGGAGGAGCAATCCCACATCAGGATCATGACCTGAGCCAAAGGCAGACGCTTGATGACTAAGCCACCTATTTGTATTTCCATACAAATAAAATTTGTATGGAACCAGAAAATACCCCAAATAGCCAAAGCAATCTTGAAAAAGAAGAAAAGCTGGAAGCATCACAATTCCAGATTTTAAACTGTGTTACAAAGCTGTAATCATTAGGACAGTATGGTATTGGCACAAAAAGACACATAAACAATGGAACAGAACACAGAACCCAGAAATGTATCCTCAAGTCTATGGCCAACTAATCTTTGACAAAACAGGAAACAATAACCAATGAAAAAAAAGACAGTCTCTTCAAAAAATGGTGCTGGGAAAATTGGACAGCCCATGTAGAAGAATGAAACTGGACCGTTTTTTTACACCATACACAAAAAGGAATTCATAATGGATGAACGACCTAAATATGAGCAGGAGTCCATCAAAATCCTAGAGAACACAGGCAGCAATCTCTTTGACCTTAGCCATAGCAACTTCTTGCTAGATACATCTCCAGAAGCAAGGGAAACAAAAGCAAAAATGAACTACCGGGACTGCTTAAGGATAAAATGCTTTTGCACAGCAAAGGAAACAATCAACAAAACTAAAGGCAACCTACAGAATGGGAGAAGATATTCATAAATGACAGATCAGATAAAGGGCTAGTATCCAAAATCTATAAAGAAATTATCAAACTCAACACCCAAAAAACAAAAATCCAAACAAAAAATGGGCAGAAAACATGAACAGATATTTTTTCCAAAGGAGATATCCAGACGACTAACAGACACAGGAAAAAATGTTCAACATAACCTGGCATCAGGGAAATACAAATCAAAACCACAATGAGATACCACGTCACACCTGTCAGATGGCTAACATTAACAACTCAGGAAACAACAGATGTTGATGAGGATTCAGAGAAAGGGGAACCCTCTTACACTGTTGGTGGGAATCCAAATTGGTGCAGCCATCCTGGAAAACAGTACAGAGGTTCCTCAAAAAGTTAAAAATAGAACTACCCCTCAACCCAGCTATTGCACTACTAGGTATTTATCCAAAGGACATAAATATAGTGATTTGAAGGGGTACATTCACACCAATGTTTAGAGCAGCAATGTCCACAATAGCCCATCTGTCCATCAACAGATGAGTGATAAAGAAGATGGGGTACCTATACAATGAAATATTACTCAGCCACCAAGAAGAAAGAAATCTTGCCATTTTCAATGATGTAGATGGAACTAGAGGTTATTATGCTAAGCAAAATAAGTCCATCAGAGAAAGACAAATACTGTATGCTTTCACTCATATGTGGAATTTAAGAAACAAAACTGACGAACATAGGGGAAGGGAAGAAAAAATACAATAATATAAAAACAGAGAGAGAGGCAAACCATAAGAGACTCTTAACTCTAGGAAACAAACTGAGGGTTGCTGGAGGGAAGGTAGGTAGGGGGGATAGGGTAATGGGGTGATAGACATCAAGAAGGGCACTTGATGTATTGAGCACTGGGTGTTATATGCAACTGATGAATCACTAGATTCTACCCCTGAAACTAATAATACACTATATGCTAACTAAACTGAGTATTAACAAGACCTTTTTTAAAAAACCTACTTATTGTACTTAAAGAGTCTGAATTTTATCAATAGGAAATGTGGAGCTATTTAAATTTTTGCTACATCATATAACATGATATTTGTGATTTAAAAGGCTAATTCTAGCAATAGTGCATAGAAAGACACATTTATATATAGGCTACATATATCCATATATATAAGTACTTACAAATATAAAGATTAATACATGTTGAAAAATACACCATGAAAATCAAACATTCATCAAGACAAAAGAATACTATCAGAGATAAACAGAAATACTTAATAATGATCAAAGATCAATGTCAAGAAGACATAATAGTTATATATGAATGTGAGGTTTATAACAGAAATTCAAAATATGTGAGGCAAATATTGACATAATTAGAAAGTAACAATTACTAAATCAAAATAAGAGATCTTAATACCTCTCTCTCAGTAAATAAAAGAACAGGACAAAAAAATAAATCAATAACACAGAAGATTCTCAAACACCATCAATCAACTGAATCTGATATTTATAGGACACTATACCTAACAATAGTAGTGTACACATTCTTTACAAGTACACATGGAACATTTACTAAGATATTATAACCTTAACAAATTTAAATAAGTATATTCTCTGACCATATGGAATTAAACTGGAAATGAATAACAGAAATAAAACAGGAAAATTTCCAAACACAGGGAAATTAAATAATAGACTTCTAAATAACCCCAGGATCAAATAGGAAATCAAGATAAATTAGAAAATATTTCAACCTAAATGAAAATGAATATACAACATAACAGAATTTGTGGGATGCAGCTCAAGAGATAGTTAAAGGAAATTTTATAGCATTAAATGCTCATATTAGAAAAGCAAGTTCTCAAAACAGCAATCTGTTTCCATTTTAAGAACCTAGAAAAAGATCAAAATAAACCCAAAGCAAGTAGAAGGAAGGAAGTAATAAAAGAGAAAAAATCAATGAAACTGAAAGTAGAAAAACAGAGAAAAATCAACAAAACAGAAAGCCGGTTATTTGAAAAGACCAGTAAAATTAATAAACCTCTATCAAGACTGCAAAGAAGAGGGCGCCTGGGTGGCGCAGTTGGTTAAGCAACTGCCTTCGGCTCAGGTCATGATCCCGGAGTCCCGGGATCGAGTCCCACATCGGGCTCCCAGCTCCATGGGGAGTCCGCTTCTCACTCTGACCTTCTCCCTTCTCATGCTCTCTCTCACTCTCTCTCTTTCCTAATAAATAAATAAATAAAATCTTTAAAAAAAA
>CM052798.1:86741515-86770803 GCA_028533885.1 Nasua narica | reverse complement strand
TGATAATAATTTCTTTTTTTTTTTTTAGATTTTTTTTTTTTAGATTTTATTTATTTATTTGACAGAGACAGAGATCACAAGTAGACAGAGAGGCAGGCAGAGAGAGAGGGGGAAGCAGGCTCCCTGCTGAGCAGAGAGCCCGATGCGGGGCTCGATCCCAGGACCCTGAGACCATGACCTGAGCCGAAGGCAGAGGCTCTAACCCACTGAGCCACTCAGGTGCCCCCTGTGATGATAATTTCTGATGATTGTTTCTATTTCCTTGGTGTTAGTTGTGATCTCTCCCCTATCATTCCTAATTTATTAATTTGGGCCCTATCTCTTTTCTTTTGGATTAGTTTGGCCAGTGGTTTTACCAATTTTATTCTTTCAAAGAACCAGCTTCTAGTTTCGTTGATGTGTTCTACTGTATCTCTAGTTTCTAACTCCTTGATCTCTGCTCTAATCTACATTATTTCCCTTCTTGTGTGTGGGGTTGGCTTAATTTGTTGTTGATTTTCCAGTTCTTTAATGTGTAATGCAAGTTGGTGTATTCGGGATTTTTCAATTTTTTTGAGTGAGGCTTGGATGGCTATGTATTTCACCCTTAGGGCCGTCTTTGCCATATCCCTTAGGTTTTGGACCAGTGTGTCTTCATTCTCATTGGTTTCCATGAATTGTTTAAGTTCTTCTTTGATTTCCTGGTTGATCCAAACATTCTTGAGCAGGATGGTTTTTAGCTTCCAAGTGTTTGAATTCCTTCCAAACTTTTTCTTGTGGTTGAGTTCCAGTTTCAAAGCATTATGGTCTAAGAATATGCATGGAATAATGTCAATCTTTTGGTATCAGTTTAGCCCTGATTTGTGACCCAGTATGTAGTCTATTCTGGAGAAAGTTGCATGTGCTCTCGGGAAAAATGAGTATTCTATTGTTTTAGGGTGCAATGTTCTGTATATATCTATGGGGTCCATCTGATCCAATGTGTCATTCAAAGCTCTTGTTTCTTTGTTGATTTTCTGCTTAGATGGTTTGTTGCTGAGAATGGCATGTTAACATCCCCTACAATTAATGTATTCTTAATAATATGACCCTTTATTTTGATTAACAGTTGGCTTATATAGTTGGCTGCTGCCATGTTGGGGACATAAATATTTACAATTGTTAGATCTTCTTGGTGGATAGACCCTTTAAGAATTATGTAGTGTCCTTCTGTATCTCTGACTACAGTCTTTAGTTTAAAATCTAATTTATCTGATATGAGAATCACCACAGCAGCTTTCTTTTGAGGCCTGTTGGCATGAAAGATGGTTCTCTATCCCTTCACTTTCAGTCTATATGTATCTGTAGGTTCAAAATGCATCTCTTGTAGACAGCATATGGATGGGTCCTGTTGTTTTATCCAGTCTGCAACCCTGTGCCATTTTATGGGAGCATTAAGGCCATTCACATTGAGAGTGATTATTGAAAGAATAGTTTTTATTGTCGTCATGTTGCCTGTGAAAAAGTCCTTATTTCTATAGATTGTCTCTGTAAATTTCTGTTTGAGGTCACTCTTGGGTTCTTTCTGCTTTTATAGAACCCCCCCCCCTAATATTTCTTGTAGTGCTAGCTTGGTGGTCACATACTCTTTTAAATGTTGTGGGTCTTGGAAGTTCTTTATCTTTCCATCCATTTTGAATGTCCTCCTGGCTGGATAAAGTATTCTTGGCTGCATGTTCTTCTCATTCAGTGTCCTGAATATGTCTTGCCAGCCCTTTCTGGCTTGCCAGGTTTGTGTGGACAGGTCTGATATTATTTTGATGGTCCTCCCTCTGTACGTAAGGAATATCTTCCCCCTAGCTGCCCTTAAGACATCTTCTTTGAATTGACAATTCATGAATTTCATAATCACATGCCTGGAGGTCTTTCTACTCTCATTGATCTTGGTAGATGTCCTCTCTGCCTCTAGGACATGAACACTTGTTCCATTCCCCAGATTAGGGAAATTATCATCTAGGATTTGTTCAACTATATTCTAGTCCTCTCTCTCCTTCCCCTCAGGTATCCCAATAATTTTGATACTGGAACATGTCATGATGTCATTTATTTCCCTAATTCTGTTTTCCTGGCTTCTAAGCTAATTGTTCCTGGCCTCCTCCTGATCCTTCTTTTCTATCAGTTTGTCTTCTAAATCACTAATTCAATCTTCTGCTTCATTTACCCAACTGTTAGAGTATTTAAATTAGATTGGATCTCACTGATAGCATTCTTAAGTTCTACCAGATCAGCTCTCACTTCTGCCCTTAGAGATTCTATGTTGCCACTAATGGTCTTCTCCAACCTAGCTGTTGTCTGGATAATTGTTACCCTGAATTCTATTTCCGACATATTGTTTATGTCCATATCCAATAGTTCTGTGGCAGAGGTCACAGTCTCTGCATTTTTCCTTTGTTTGGTATTTCTCCTCGTCATTTTGGTGAGAGGTGGTTGAGGGGATGTATAGCTGAAAATATCAACTACAATACAGGCAAGGTACACCCTGGAAAGTTTTGGAGCAATCAGAAGTCACCACCAAAAAGAAGGAAAAAAAAGAGAAAAAGGAAAAAAAGGAAAAACCCAGACAAAATGAACCCCAAGTATAAGATTTATAAAGTACAAAAACAAACACACGGGAACACTGACAAAAGAATAAGATGGGAAGGTGGTTATAAACCCTTGATGTGGGCGAGGAAGGTTATTTCAGTTCTTCCTGGGTGTATCTTGTTATCTTTGTTAAAGGACTCAACTTTCCAGAGATCCAGGGAAATTAGAACTGGTGTGTGTGTGTGCGCATATATATGTGTGTGTGTGTATTATATATACATATGTGTATATACACATGTGTATATATATATATATATAACATGGGTAGGGAAATTGAATTAGGAATTGAATAAGGAAAAAGGACTACCTTGAAGCTTTCTCTCTCTATATATATATAAAAAGAAAAAGTTATATGTATGAAAAAAGTTCAAGTTAAAAAGTTATAATGGAATATGTTGTATTAAACATCTAGTGAAACTGGTAAGTAGGTAAAAAAAAAAGAACAAGAATTATGAGAATGAATTTTAAAGAAGAAAAAGGGAAAAAAAGAGGAAAGTTGTATCTAAGAAATATACAGGTTTTGAGGCAATACTGGAAGCTTAATATATTGTTTTCCCCTGATGTTGGGGTTTTACAGTTTTATGGGGACCCTGTAGTTTTTTTGTCCTCTTGTTTTTTGGTTTGTCTTCTGGGGGAGGGGCCTGCTGTGTTGTTTTGTGGTCAGTCTTGCTTGGGCTGAATTGCCCTGCCAGCTATCAAGGGGCTGGGCTCTGTGGGAAGTGGTTTTTCAGGCTTTTGTTCTCTGAAGGTTTTGGTTCTTTGGCAGCTTTTTGCGCCTTTTTGCCTTTTCGGAGGATCAGAGCAAAGTAAATTGTCTGCATCCAGACCTCTGCCCCCGAGAGAAGCCACATTCTGCTTCCCTCTGAATGGTCCAGAACACAAACTCCTCCTCTGCAAACTCCGTTGAACACCGCAACCTCCTACAGGGGGTGCACACCCGCAGCCACTGTCTCAGTGGTCCCCCGAGGCCCCGCTCGTCTCTGCACCCCCATGCCACTAAAACTGCAAGTGATATTGGTCCAGGCAAGCCCGATTCCGGTGGCTGCCACTCCTAGGACTGCTGTCTGGAGCCCCTGCTCATTCTGGGTGTGCTTAGCCCTGGAGGCAGTGCAAGCGGATGGCCGTGCACCCAGGGACCTGGGCTCTCTAAGGCACGGGCAGGGTTGCGCTCATCCCCAGTGTTGGTGTAGGTGGTGGAAGACCACAGACCCAGAGACCATGGACTACCGCCCTTGCTGGGCTCTGTTAGGCATGGGTGGGTGCCTGCTGTGGCTGCCCTGGGATGGTGGGCTCAGGTCACACCTGTGCCCCTTAATTCCCTTTGTTATTTTTGAGTGCTATTAACCAGTCTCCAAGTTAATGCTGGTCCTCAAGCAAAGGGCTTTTTCGTATTGGGGTATTACTTTCCAATGGGTCGCTTCTGGTGGCTCCTTCCTTTTATTTATTCTCTGATATCAGTCCAAGCACCCTCACTCCTCTGTAGCTCTCCACTGAAGATCCTCTGCCTCTGTAGAGATCCAGAAGTGTATAATCTTACATCTCAGGCTGATTTCATGGGTGTTCAGAGTGCTCTGGTAGATACTTAGCTCAATTCAGGGGACCGGTTGAAATAGGATCTCCTACTCCTCCCCTATCTTGTCCCTCCTCTTGCTTTTGTTTCCTTTGCCTTTGGAGATGTGTCTAGCAAGGAGTTGCTGCAACCACGGTCAAAGAGTTTGCTGCCTATGTTCTTTTCTAGAATTTTGATGGATTCCTGTCTCACGTGTAGGTCTTTCGTCCATTTTGAGTTTATCTTTATGGTGTAAGAAAATGGTCCAGTTCCATTTCTCTACATATGGCTGTCCAATTTTCCCAGCACCATTTGTTGAAAAGTCTCAAATTACACAACTTTTTTTCCATTGGATGTCCTTTCCTGCCTTGTCAAAGATTAATTGACCATTGAGTTGAAGGTCCATTTCTGGGTTCTCTGTTCTGTTCCACTGGTCTATGTGTCTGTTTCTGTGCCAGTGTCATACTGTATTGATGATTACAGCTTTATAATATAGCTTGAAGTCTGGTGTTGTGATGCTACCAGCTTTGATTTTCTTTTACAACAACTTTGGGTATTCGGGTTTTTTTCTGGTTTCATACAAATTTTATGATTATTTATTCTTGCTCTGTGAGAAATGTCGATGGTATTTTGATAGGGATTTCATTTAATGTGTAGATTCCTCTGAGTAATATAGACATTTTAGCAATATTCTTGCAATCCATGAGCATAGAATGTTTTTCCATTTCTTTGTGTCTTCCTCAGTTTCTTTCATAAGTGTTTTGTAGTTTCTAGAGTACAGATCATTTACCTCTTCAGTTAGGTTTATTCCTAGGTATCTTATGGTTCTTCATGCAATTGTAAATGGGATTGACTCCTTAATTTCTCTTTTTCTGTCTCATTGTTGGTGTATAGAAATGCAACTGACTTTTGTGCATTGATTTGATACACATTGCTGAATCCCTTTATGAGTTCTAGCAATTTTGGGGTGGAGTCTTTGGAATCATTTCCACATGAAGTATCACATCATCTGCAAAGAGAGAGAGTTTAACTTCTTCTTTGCCAATTTGAATACCTCATTTCTTTTTGTTGTCTGATTTCTGAGGCTAGGACTTCTAGTGGTATGTTGAACAATAGTGTGAGAGTGGACATCTTTGTTGTGTTCCTCATCTTAGGGCAAAAGTTCTAAGTTTTTCCTCATTCAGAATGATATTCTCTGTGGCCTTTTTGTATACGGCTTTTATGATATTGAGCTTTGTTCCCTCTATGCTTACATGGTGGAGAGTTTTAATCAAGGAAGGATGTGGTATTTTGTCAGATGTTTTATTTGCATCAATTAAGAGGATCATGTCGTTCTTGATCTTTTGTTAATTCTTTTTCTTTTGTTTTTTCTTTTGTTAATGTGATGTTCTTTCTTTTGTTAATGTGATGTATCACATTGATTGATTTGAGGTTGTTGAAAGACCCTTGCAGTCCAGTAATAAATCCTTGGTTGTGGTGAATAATCCTTTTAATGTACTGTTGAGTCTTATTGGTCAGGATTTTGGTAAGAATTTTGGTATCCATGTTCATCAGGGATATTGGTTTGTAATTCTCCTTTTTGGTGGGGCTTTGTCTGGCTTTGGGATCAAGGTAATGCTGGCCTCAGAGAACGAGTTTGAAAGTTTTCCTTCTATTTCTTTCTTTCTTTTTTTTTTTTTTTTTTGAAAAAGTTTCAGAAGAATAAGTATTAGTTCTTTAAATGCTAGGTGGAATTCTCCTGAGAAGCCATCTGGTCCTGGAGTCTTGTTTGTTTGAACATTTTTGATGCTTCAAAATTTCCTTGCTGGTTATGGGTCTGTTCAGGTTTTCCATTTCTTCCTGTTTCAGTTTTGGTAGTTTATAAATTTCCAGGAATGCATCCATTTCTTCTAGATTGCCTAATTTGTCAGCATATAATTGCTCATAATATGTTCTTAAAATTGTATTTCCTTGGTGGTGGTCATGATCTTTCCTCTTTCATTTATGATTTTATTAATTTGGGCCCTTTCTTTTTCTTTTTGATAAGTCTGGCTAGGAGTTTATTGATCTTATTAATTCTTTCAAAGAACCAGCTCCTAGATTTGCTGATCTGTTTTATTCTTTTGGTTTTGATTTCATTGATTTTTTTTTTCTGATCTTTATTATTTCTCATCTCCTGTTTGGTTTAGGCTTTATTTGCTGTTCTCTCTCCAAGTCCTTTGGGTGTAGGGTTAGGTTGTATAATTTGAGACTTATCTTGTTTCTTGAGAGAGGCTTGGATAGCTATATACTCCTCTCTTAGGACTGCTTTGACTACATTCCAAAGGTTTTGAACAATTGAGTTTTCATTTTCATTTGTTTCTATGAATTTTTTAAATTCTTCTTTAATTTCCTGGTTGACACATTCATTCTTTAGTAGGATATTTTTTAGCCTCCATGTATTTGATATTTGAGTCCTTTCCAAATCTCCTCTTGTGATTGAGTTCCAGTTTCAAAGCATTGTTGTCTGAAATATGCAAGGAATGATCCCCATCTTTTGGTACCAGTTGAGTCCTGATTTGTGACCCAGTGTGTGATCTATTCTGGAGAATGTTCCATGTGCACTTGAGAAGAACGTATATTTTGTTGCTTTAGGATGAAATGCTCTGAATATATTAAGTCCATCTGGTCCAGTGTGTCATTTAAAGCCCCTTGTTTCCCTGTTGGTCTTCTGCTTGGATAATCTGTTCATTGCTGTGAGTGCTTTGTTAAAGTCCCCTCCTATTACTGTATTATTATTATCACTGTTTCTTTAATTTAATTTCATTTATTTAAGATTTTATTTATTTATTTGACAGAAAGAGATCACAAGTAGGCAGAGAGGCAGGCAGGCAGAGAGAGGGAAGCAGAAGCAGGCTCCCTGCTGAGCAGAGAGCCTGATGTGGGGCTGGATCCCAGGACACTGAGATCATGACCTGAGCCAAAAGCAGAGGCTTTAATCCACTGAGCCACCCAGGCGCCCTGTTAACTTTATTATTTTATTTAATTATTTATTTTTAAAAGATTTTATTTATTTGACAGAGATGAGAGAGATCACAAGTAGGCAGAGAGGCAGGCTGAGAGAGAGGGGGAAGCAGGCTCCCTGCTGAGCAGAGAGCCTGATGCAAGGCTTGATCCCAGGACCCTGAGATCACGACCTGAGCCGAAGGCAGAGGCTTTAACCCACTGAGCCACCCAGGCTCCCCTCATCTTATTTTTAATTGGTTTATATAATTGGCTGCTCCCATGTTAGGAACATAAATGCGATTGTTGGATCTTCTTGTTGGATAGACCCTTTAATTATGATATATTGTCTTTCCTCATCTTTTGTTACAGTCTTTGGTTTACAGTCTAATTTGTCTGATATAAGGATAGCTACCCCAGCTTTCTTTTGATGTCTATTAGCATGATAAATGGTTTTTCATCCTCTCACTTTTAAGATTTATTTATTTGACAGAGAGACAGAGAGGGAACACAAGAAGGGGGAGTGGGAGAGGGAGAAGCAGGCTTCCTACTGAGCAGGAAGCCCAACATGGGGTTCGATTCTAGGTCCCTGGGGTCATAACCTGAGCCGAAGGCAGACGTTTGATGACTGAGCCACCCAGGTGCCCCTCCACTCTCTCACTTTAAATATGATGTCTTTGGGTCTAAAATGAGTGTTCTGCAGAAAACATATCAATGGGTCTTGGTTCTTTATCCAATCTGATACCCTGTGTCTTTTGATTGGGGCATTTAGCCCATTTATATTCAGAGTAACTATTGAAAGATATGAATTTAGTGCCATTGTATTACCTGTAAAGTTGCTGTTTCTGTATATAGTCTATTCTATTTGTTTGTTTGTTTGACTTTCAAGGTTTATTTGGCCCTTTTTAATGTTCTATTTTAATTAATTAGATTATGTTCAGTTGCCAACATATAGTATATCATTAGTTTTTGGTGTGGTGTATAATGACTAATTAGTTGTGTATAAAACCCAGTGCTCATCACAACACATGCTCTCCCTTACATCCATGGCTTGGCTACCCCATCCCCCCATTCCCATCCCTTCTGTAACCCTCAGCTTGTTTTTTGGAGTCTAGAGTTTCTCATGATTTCTGTTCATTTCTTTTTCTTTTTTTTTTTAAAGATTTTATTCATTTATTTATTAGGAAAGAGAGAGAGTGAGAGAGAGCATGACAAGGGAGAAGGTCAGAGTGAGAAGCAGACTCCCCATGGAGCTGGGAGCCCGATGCAGGACTCAATCTCGGGACTCCGGGATCATGACCTGAGCCGAAGGCAGTTGCTTAACCAACTGAGCCACCCAGGCGCCCTGATTTCTGTTCATTTCTGATGTGTGTTACTTTTGGGCTCTCTTTGCTTACAGAATTCCCTTTAATATTTCTAATCGGGCTGGTTTAGTGATCACAAATTCTTTTAGTTTGTTTGTCCTGGAAGCTCTTTTCTCTGTCCTTCAATTCTGAAAGACAGTCTTGCTGGATAAAGTATTCTTGGCTGCATGTTTTTCTCATTTAATACCTTGAATATATCATGCCAGTCTTTCCTGGCCTTCTAGGTCTCTGTGAATAGGTGTCCTGTCAGTCTAATGTTTCTACCCTTGTAGGTTAGGGACCTCTTGTTTCTAGCTGGTTTCAGGATTTTCTCTTAAGCTCTGAAATTTGCAAGCTTCACTATTATATGTTGGGGTATTGATCTATTTTTATTGATTTTGATGGGGAATCTCTGTGCCACCTAGACTTGAGTGTGTGTTTCCTTCCCTGGATTAGGGGAGTTCTCAGCTATGACTTGTTTACATGTATCTTCTGTCCCTCTTTCTCTTTACTCTTACGCTAGGATGCCAGTTATTCTCATACTGTTTTGCTTTATGTTATCACTGATTTCTAGAAGCCTTTCCTCATAATCCAGTCATTGTTTTTTCTCTCTTTTCTTCAGCTTCCTTATTTTCCATCATTTTGTCTTCCTGTCACTGACTCTCTCTTCTGCCTTGTTAATTTTGGCCTGATTAGATTTAATGTCTGTACTAAGGGATTCTCTAGTGTCTCTTACGCTTTTTTCAACCCTGGCTAGTATCTTCATAATTGTTGTTCTGAATTCTAGATCCGACATCTTACTTATATCCACGTTGATGAAATCTATGACAGAGGATATTATCTCTGGTTCTTTCTCTTATTGTGAATTTCTCTTTCTAGTCATTTTGTCTAAAGAATTGATGAACAAGAGGACAAAATAAAAAATATCCACCACAGCCCCAGTGAAATATACAGTAGACAAATCAGAAGAGATCAGAAACTTAGAAAAAAAAAAAAAGGGAAAAAATATAATCCAACAGGTGGACAGAACAGGATGATACAGTTGGTTCTGGGTGCATTTTGGTCTGTATTTTAGAAGACCCTAGATCCCAAAATTGTAAAGAAAGAAAAACGTGTGTGTGTATATATACATACATATACACAAAAGTACAATTGAATACAGTGAAAGAAGTAAAAAAATGAATATATTTATAAAATGTAAATGTACAAATGATAACTTGAAGACTTAAAAAAAAGTTGATACACTAGTTGAAAAGGAAAAAAGAAAAAAAAATTAAACTGAAAGACTAAGGAATCATGAGAAAAAACCCTGAAATTCTATATACTATTTTCCCCTTGTGCTGGAGTTTTTCAGTTCTATGTGATTTATAAATTTGGTATTAGCCTAATGTTCTTGCTGGTCTTCTGGTGAAGGGGCCTGTTGCACTGATTCTCAGGTGTCTCTGCCTGGGAGGAGTTGCACCGCCCTTGACCCCTGGGAGGGGTTAGCTTGGGGTAGGCTGCTTCAGGTTGCTATATGTGGCTTTTGTTCCCTGAAGGCTTCCCATGCCACTTTAGAGGATGAAAGTAAAAATGGCAGTGCCCTGATCTCCAGCCCAGGAGCTGAAAAATCATGACCCCCTACTCTTCAGTGCACTATCAGGGAAAAACAGTCAGTCATTTTTGTGTGGGGCTAAACTCTGCAGACTCCTGCAGTGTGCACCCACATGGCTCCTTCCTGGGGGAAGGAGGAAGCTCTCCCCATGGTTCTGCCACTTGCTGCATCTCCCTGCTTGTAGAGTGGTGGCCCAATTGTGCTGGGATTTGTAGTTTATGGCAGCACTGAGCTGAGGCCCACTCTTGGGCTCCTGATTGTAGCCAGCTTCGCCACTCCAGTGCTTGGGAACTCGCTGCACTCAGTCATCTCTGTTCTTGTGACCCTGGGGATCCTGAGACCACACTGTCCCACCTAGGATTCTTCCCTTCTTTGCCATCTGAGCACCTTTTAGGCAAGGATGTCCCTCACTGGAGCAGACTTCTAAAAATTCAGATTTTGTGCCCTGCTGTTCTATCACTCTTTGGTAGTCAGATTATCGAGGCTCCCAACCCCCGTGGCTTATCTTCCGATATATCCCTTCAGATTCGCTTATCTACCCCTCCTACCTTGCAAAAAGTAGTCGCTTTTTTATTTGTAAAATTGCAGTGGTTCTTTTCATAGATCTCCGGTTGAATTCACAGGTGTTCAGAATGATTTGATTGATATGTAGCTGAATTCAAGGGACCAGGTGAAACAAGGGTCCCCTATTCTTCTGGCATCTTCCCTCAACTTCCTGGACTGTTGCATTTTCATTTTCATTTGTCTTAATGTATTTTTTTGATTTACTCTTTGATTTCTTTATTTTGTTACTTTTCCCTCTTTGATTTCTTTATTAATCAATTTGTTGTTTGGTAGCATGTAGTTTATTTAGTTTCACTGTTTTTGTGTTCTTTCCAGATGTTCTTCCTTGTAATTGATTGCTAGTTTCATATCATTGTGGTCAGAAAAGATGATTGATATGATTTCAATCTTCTCAAATTTATTAAATTATTTTGTGGCCTACCGTATGATCTGTCCTGGGGAATGTTCCATATGCACTTGAAAAGAATGTGAACTCTGCTGTTTTTGGGTGGAATATTCTGTGTATGTCTGTTAGGTACATCTGATCTATTCATTTGAATATTCATTCAAAGCCACTGTTTTCTCATTGATTTTTCTGTCTGGATGATCTCTCCACTGATGTTAAGTGGGGTGTTAAAGCCCCTAATGTTATATTACTGTCAATTTCTACCTTTATGTCTTAATATTTGTTTTTTGTATTTAGGTTCTCCTAGGTTGGGTGTGTAGATACTTTTAATTGTTATATCATCATAACAGAGAAAGAGATGACAAGTAGGCAGACAGACAGGCAGAGGGAGAGGGAGAAGCAGGGCCCCCCCACTGAGCAGGGAGTCTGATGCAGGGCTCTATCCCAGGACCCCAGGATCATGACCCAAGCCGAAGGCACATGCCCAACCGACTGAGCCACCCAGGTGCCCCTGTAGTTTTGATTCTTGCTCTGTTTCTTCAAACTGTGTTTTTGCTGTTTTGTCTGTCTTTGTAATTTTTTGATAGCTGGACGCGATGTGGTGGGTAAAAGGAAAGGGTCTAAATAGACCTTTAGTAATGTGTTGGGGGAGAGGAAGTGTTCTCTAGTCCTATGATTAGGTCTCAATCTCTTAGTCTTTGCCTCAGACCTATGAACTTCACAATATTTCTTAGTTCTTTCCTGCTTCTCCACCCTCCTTTGGTGGAACAGGATGGCTTGAGTAGTCTGGAGTGAGTATTCTCTTCTTTCAGATGGAAGGCTAGATATTCCTGGAGTTCCTCCAGGTCCCTTAGACTCTGATAAAACCCCAGTAGCTTCAGGTCTCGTAAAATTGTTTCTCCCGAGGGCAGATCTTAAGAACAGAGTGCTCTGCTGTATTTTAAAATAATTCCTTCTATTACCCTGCTGAAATCATGAGGGGATTTTTCTACAGTATTTATTATGAGAACTGGTTAAGCCCCTAGTGGTAAAACTCATAAAAATGGGGGGTCCCTGCTACAACAGCATCCCTGTGGTGATTTTAACTTTCAGACTTGATTCCTGAGCCTCCAGCAATTTATCTGTTAGAGTTTGGTTTTTTCCTACCATAGCACTGGTTCTCAAGGAGTTGTCAGCTTATAATATTTTTCTCAGGTAACTTCTGTTCTCTGTATTCTCCTGTCAGTGTCTCCAATTTTGAGAGTAGTGGTTTCCCCTGTAATCTTGCTTCTTTTGTGGATTTAAGAAGAGTTATTGATTTTTAAGTTTGTTCAGCTTTTTACTTGTTCTTAAGGCAAGTGGCACTTCCCAGCTCCTTAAATGTGGAACTGGAAATCTGTTAATTTTTCAGTCTGTTTTCTCTCTGTTGTTCATTAGGCTAATTTTTGTTTTTCTATCTCTTAGTTCAGTTATTCTTTCCTCTGGTCCCTCTATTTTGTCACTGAGCTCAGATGCTGAGATTCTCATTTTGATTATTTTTTTTCAATTCTAAAATTTCTGTTTGGTTCTTTTTTACATCTTTAATGAGATTTTCTATATCTGCTGAGGCTTTTGGATTTTTCTTTTGTTTCAGGTGTGTTTATAATTGTTCATGAAGCATTTCTGTGGTGGCTGCTTTAAGGTCTTTGTGAGATAATTTCTCTCTCTTGGTGTTGGCATCTGTTGATGGTCTTTTCATTCAGTATGAGATTGTTCTGGTTCCTATGATGAGATATTGTTATTGAAATTTGGATGGTTTTGTAAGATGTAATGAGACTAGATCAGCTCACTTCCTTTTACACTTCTTTGTCTGAGGAAGTGGGGTTGCTGCCTTCCTTGTTCCTGCTAGGTGGAGGTTAAAGCCAGGTTTCCCAGTTTGCCTTTGTTGACACCTGAATGGTGGTGGTGTTCTTGTTAGTACTATTTGAGTTGGGAATTCTGGCTCCCTCTGTGGTCCCAGCGACGCCATGTGGTAATCGCCTCATTACCGTGGGTTTGGTGAAATTTGTTGCCCTTTACTAGGCCTCCTATGATGCCACCTTAGTGGGGAGTGGGAGGAGTGCCTTTTTATCATCACTGGATGGAGGTAGACATCCAGGCTCCCCATATAATTTCTACCACCACAAACTGGGGTTGGGGTACTCACTACTGGTTGGGGATGAGGGACACAGCTCCCTATCTGAACTTACCTGACACCACTTTAACAGGAGTGTTTGTGTCTCACCACAGTCTCACTAAGGTTGGAGGCCTAGGCTCACCATTTGGCCTTTGTTGGCATGGGTGGGGTGGAGGTCAGTTTTTTCTGTCATGTTTGTCTGGTATTGAGTCTCACTAGGGTGTCCCTTTCTTGTCTTTTTGCTAAAGAGAGCAGACTTTTCAGAGCTTTTTCATGTGGCCTATTGGTGTTTCTAGGCTTCTTCAGCTTTAAGACTAGGATATATAAGGCAAACAAACACAAAGCAAAACAAAATCCCAAACAAAAAAAATCCAAATGACACCCACTTTGTCCCAGGATCTTACTACTTTGTTGTTTCTTAGACCTAGAGGTCTGTGACTGATCTGGTTTCTGTGGTATATCTTTCAAAGTCACTTATATTTATTTTACATATAAAGTCAAGAGTTTTTGGAAGGAATAGGAAAAAGTAAATATAATCCATCTTCTTGGAAGTGGAAACCGTAATTTCATTATTTTTATTGTTCTAGTTTTTCCCCTTGACTACTTTGAAAGTTTTAGAATCTGTTTCCATTTTTTTTATTTGGTGATTACTGGAGAAATTACAATGTGGATTATTTTTCAATGTGAAGTTAATGTATTTACATTCTTTCTGGGTGTTCAAGGAATTTAGAATATTAACTCCATTTAGTTCTAGTTCCTTGTATTTTTGTTGTATATTTTAATTCTATAATGAGACATTATTATTGTTTTATGTAGACAGTGTTTATTTGGTTTTACCTGTGTGTTTTTCTTTGCTCTTAAATTCTTATGTGTCAGATCTTTTACTTGGATCATATTCTTTCTGCCTTAAAGAGAGATACTTGGAATATCCTTTACTGTAGATATACTTGTAATAATTTGTCTTCCATTTTATTTGTCTGAACACTTGTTTATTCTTATCTGTAAAGACTACTTTTGCATGATATGTATTTCTAGGTTGCACACTGTTATTTCTAGGAATTTCTTTCTTTTTTTTTTAAGATTTTATCTATTTATTTGACAGCAAAAAGGAGATGACAAAGTAAGCAGACAGGCAAGCAGAGGGAGAGGGGAAGCAGGCTCCCTACTGAGCAAAGAGCCTGACGTGGGGCTCGATCCCAGGACCATGAGATCATGACCTGAGCTGAAGGCAGATGCTTCAACTCAGGTCATGATCTGAGTCACTGAGCCACCCAGGTGCCTTTAGAAATTTCTTTTAGCATGCTGAGGGTGTCATTCTTTTGGCTTCTTTTGTTGATTTTAAGAAGTCATTTGTCAATGTAACTTTGAATCTATGAAGGTAAGGTGTCTTTTCCCTCTTGTATGCCTTTTGCCTTTTTAGATTTTTTTCTTTGATTTTTAGCATTTTCAGTATGATATAAAATATGGGTTTTATTTTGCAGCTTAAATCTGAAAATTAGTGTACTTTATTATTGCTTCTCTTCAAATGTTGTATTCGCTCTATTCTCTGTTTTCTCTCTTTCTGGAACTTTGAGTAAAAAACATGTTAATTTTCTAACTCTGTTTTCTGTGGCTTTTAATCTGTTTTTCATATTTTCAGAGTTTTGCCTTTCTATGCCTTATTTTTTTATTTTTTAATTTAATTTTTCAAGATGATGATGATGATGATTATTATTATTTGACAGAGAGAGAGACAGCAAGAGAGGGAACACAAGAAGTGGGAGAGGGAGAAGCAGGCTTCCTACTGAGCAGGGAGCCCAATGTGGGACTTGATCCGGGGACCCTGGGATCATGACCTGAGCTGAAGGCAGATGCTTAATGAGTGAGCCACCCAGGTGCCCCTCTATGCCTTATTTTGGATGATTTCTTTTAACCTATTTTCTTGTTCACTAATTCTCTCTTCATTTGTTTCTCATCCAGTATCAACCTTTACATTTTACTTTTAGTAATTAAGATGTTTATATTAAGATGTTATTCTTTCTCAAATCTGCTGTTCTACTTTATATAGGCTTTTAAAAATTATTTTTAAAGTTATGGCTTGTTTTTGATAATCTTTATCTTAAATGTTTGTGAACCTCATTCTGTCTTTTGTTTCTGATAGTTTTTAGTCAGAGTGCTTTGTTTTCTTGTGTGCTTTGTTGTCTTTGACTTCATGCTTATTATTTTTCTTGAGAAAATTATTTGTAGGAATAATTTAAAGCCTGCCTAGTACATGGATAACGTATCTTCCTTCTGGAAGGATTCCCATTTACTTTTGCCGTGTGCATGGTGGCCCTACCTATCTGATACAATCTTAAATCAGTTTCAAGGCCTGGGGCTCCTTGGACCACTCAGATCATGTGAACCTGGGCTGCATATATGCTTGAGGATTGATGCTTGGTTTGTTTTTGCTTCCCCCTTATATAAAGAGTGTCTCAGCTTATTGTACAAACATTTAATTATTGGACCTTCTGTCTTACATTAGTCTTTGGATTTTCATGTTTTTTTTCCTAACCTTATCTTTTTACCACGTCATTTCAAATCAAAGTCTAGCTTTGCCAGGATCTGCAAATGCCCTCAGGGCAAAAGCTGGTTCTGTACTTACGTTACTTCTCCCAGTTTCTATTTTCCCTTTCCCCTTTGGCCTGGTAATTTCTTATTCTTTTGTCAGGAGCTTAATGATTTTAATATTCTTAATATTTGATCCTAGATTTTTATTCCTTTTTTAGAGTAATGTTTGAATGACATACATTACCCATTACAGCAATGGAGTTTTCAGTTTTAGTTTTATATATGTCATTTCTAGAAGTTTTATTTTGTTTATGAATATCTTCTTCAGTTTTTAAAGAATGATATATTTTTAAAATCCACAACCAATAATTCTAACATCTGAAAATTGCAGATCCATGTCCACCTTTCATTTATTCTACTGACTCTGCTCATGGTGCTTTGTTTTCCTCTTGTGATTGTGAGACCATGTAACTTCACCTGTGGAAATTCTTTAAGACTTGGATTGGAAGTACATTTTTACAGAGAAAATTCACACTAGCAGCTCTGGGATCCTGGGTAAACTTAGGGGCCCTTCAAATTAAGTTTTGGCCTGGAGCTTTTTAGAACACTGAAACAGCATACATTCAGTTCTCACACATGCCTAAGGTATAGTTTGTGATTATGATTTCTCAGAAAAGACATTTATTACCAGACTATAAGAAATGTATAATAGTGGACACCAGAGTTTTGGGTTATCATTTTCTTCCCTCCAGATCTCCTTTGTCCATTTTGTTTTCAGAAGTGGACCTTCTAAAGTGGACCAGTTCAGTGGTGTAGAGCATTTGATGGCAGAGATGCTTCCATTTATACAGATTTTCAGAATGGAACCTTTAAAAATATAAATTTAAAGCATCATTTTGTTGCTTAACATCCTTCACAATTTTTTATGGTCTTTATGACTTATGAGCTATTTACCTTTGAACAAGTCATATAAGTCCTGTTATGATCTTGTCATCTTTCCAATCATGTCTGCTTTGATTCCTCCCTCATACTTTGTTTCATGCTATTGAAATAAATTTCCTCTAGACCCCAGAATGTGTCCTCTTGTCGCCATAATTTTTTTTGTACATGCTCTTTCACCTGTGATACTCTTTTTCTCTTCCAGCTCCTACTTACTCTTGTTAAATCTTACTGGCTTTCAAAGTGTTTGAACTGTGCTGACGTTTTCTGGAAGCCTTCCTTGAACTTTCCCTCTCTATGTCTGTCTTCCCTTACCTCTAACTTCTGTTGATCCTTTTTGGCTTGGGTGCCCTCCCATATTAATTTCCAGAATTTGAGTACCCATCTGCACTTATCATTGATTATTTGTCTGCTTGTCCATTTACATTGTAAATACTGTGATTTTTAAGGTCCAATTTCTAGTATACACCATTATTATCATTGTCATAATAATCTTTAACAATTATTGACTATATACTAGACACTGTTGTTAAACATTTTAAGTTGCATTATTTTGTTTGATCCTAACAGCAACCTTTCAAGATATGAATAATTATCATCATTCTCTTTTTCCAGTTGAGAAAAGTGGAGACAGACTGGTTAAGTATCATGCCCAAGGTTAGGTAGCTAGTAAGAGGACATAGAATAATTTCAACCCAAGGAAGAGAACATGAATTTCTTTTTTCATCCTATTTTTATGAGGTTTAAAAGTGAATTCACATATACACATAAAGCACATAGACTAGTACCTAACACTTAGTATTTAATAAACATTAGCTAAAGAGTCAAAACTTTTTTTCATAATATTTCAGCATATAAATATATTTTATTTTAATTATTATTTAAAGATTTATTTCTTTGAGAAAAAGAGAAGAAGAGAGAGAGAGAGAGAGAAAATGAGCAGGAGAGGCAAAGAGAAGAGAGAATCTCAAGCCACTGGGCTTGATCTCACAAACCTGAGATCATGACCTGAGCCGAAATCAAGAGTCAGATGCCTAACCAGCTGTACCACCCAGGCGCCCCTCAGTGTAATATTTTAGAAAAGTCTGAAACTCAAGATGGGCAATGTGAAAATAAAATGTGGAATAATTTCACCATTAGGAGATAGATTACTTGTAATATTTTTGTGTGTATTGTTCCCTTTCACGTGCACTGTTTATATAGATACCATTGAAACATGCCCTTTTTATTATGTGATGTTTTGTGAATATATATCCAAATTAGTGATTAATAAATTCTATCATCATTTATAGTGGTATATGGTATGCCACCGTGTGTATGTACCATCATAATTTATCTCCTGTTGAATATTTAGGTTGTTTCCAATGTTTAGCTATTATTAAAAATGTAGGACCAAAAATCCTCATATATTCACTCTTGAGTGCTTGGGAGATAATTATCTTGAAAAGTGAATAAAAGTAGATGATGACTGATATCAGTACATCTATATTTGCATAATTATACTTCATTTTAGAGTATCTCATGGAGAAAAAAAGTAATTATAACAAATAATTTGCTTTATTGGTATGTGTTATTAAGTACTACAGATGCACAACTCTCTTTTTTAGAATTACAGAATGAAAACTTAAAAGAATCAAATGAGAAGCAGGATCATTTGACATCAGAACTAGAAGATATTAAAATGTCTTTGCAAAGAAGTGTGGTATGATATAAAAACTGATTAGTGCGTGACAAGCCTCACGCTATGGAACAACAGATACTTATTGAATGCTAATACTATGTACAAGGACCCAGAACTTCAAATAGAGAAAATAAATCCCAGCCTACAAACCGCTTAAAGTTTAATGAAAACATTGGATAAAAACACATCAAAAGTATAAATAAAAAATCTTGCTAGATACCAACAGTGATTCAGGCAAAAATTGCCATAGTAGTTCTAAAATTAAAAAACACCGTGGTCAAAGAAGACTCCATTGGGAGGTTGGGACTATAGATTGGCTTTGAGAGAATGGTGAATTGAAATAGGAGTGTTGAATGGGCATTCCAGATTGGCCAGAGTGTGGGGTAGTGGAGGGGGTTAATAGAATAAGGAGGGAGGGAGAGCCAGCAAATTGCAGAAGCAGATGATTTCAGTTTCTTTTCTTTTTTTTTCTTAAGGCCCTTGGATTATAGCATTTGTTTTGTGCTTTGTTTCATTTAGAGTACTCAAAAGGCTTTAGAGGAAGATTTACAGGTAGCAACAAAAAAAATATATCAGCTCACTGCAGAAAAAGAAGCTCAAATGGAAGAATTTAATAAAGCTAAAGCTGCTCATTCATTTGTGGTTACTGAACTTAAAACTTCTATCTGTAACTTGAAAGAATTATTGACAACAGAACAGCAAAGGTAAAAATTTTTTATTTAGCTGAATAAAAACAACTTAGTTGCAATATTCATTGTATTTTCATTGTCAGCTGACTTCCTATAACATCTGTAACCAAGTCTCTTCCTTTTTAAAAAGATTTTATTTATTTGAGAGAGAAAGAGAGAGCACGTGTGCATGCTTGAGAGGGGAGAGGGAGATGTAGACTCCCTGCAGAGTAGGGTGCCTGAAGTGGGCTCTATCCCATGACCTGAGCTGAAGGCAGACACTTAACCCACTGAGCCCTCCAGGCGACCCCCATGTCTTTTTTTTTAATGTGAAAAGTGGAAATACATTTTAAAAGCTTGTATCCCAGGTGTCCTGGGAAAAGATAGCATGTATTCTCTAGGATAGTTCCCATGCATACTTTGTCACAGACTCAAGTTATATAGATAAGCTTATTAAATGCTGATGCAGTGATAGGACATATTTAATTAAACTGTGGATTATTATTAGCTTCATAGAAATAACTTCCTAGGTTGTGGGTTTGTTTTACTGGGGTCTGTAATCTTATATATAAAATTAGTAACTAGCCTGGAACAGAGTAGGTACTTAAGCACTTTTATTATTTTAAACAAACCCCCCCTTTCCCCTTTAAATGTAAACCTACTAAGCACTTTTATTAAATTAATGAATTAATGAATATAAGTAACTATAAAATATTCATTTGCATTTCATCTAAATAACAGCTTGTCTAAAACTTTAATTAAAAACGTACTCTGTTTTCATTTTTTTTATATTTGTATTTATAGAGCTGTGTTATGAGGCCTAAGTGATTGTGTTTATCCCATTAACATTAGGGTTATTTAAGTCTGGTAGGATGAAAGAGAGGAACAAGCTTTTCTGTGAAGTCATGACCAGTATTTCTTCTCTACTGCTTATGTATGGTGGAGGAAGAAAAGGTAGATTTTCTAAAAAGCTCAGCTCATTTTATATATTCTTGGTTGCTCTATTTAAGCAATTTTCAAATTTTGAAACTGTAAGTGACCTTAAATATCATCTGTTCCAGTTACCTCAGTTTTCTAGATGAGCAAGCAGAAAGCCAGAGGAATTAAGTGAATTGCACAATTCTCACATTTTTATTGTTCCTAATGGAAGAATTTGATGTAACGATAGTTACATATTCAATCTGTCTCAAAGTTCTAGGGTGCATTAATTTGATTATCATCAATAGCTAAGTGGTAAATTGTCACCAAAAACTTTAAGATTTTTGTGCAGAGGTAATTAATATACAGCTATGTATTAATAATAACTAATTTTGAGGTGTGCTGCTATATGGCATGGTAGGTACTCAAAAAATGTTTCATAGTCGAATGAGTGAATCTATGCAAGATATAGTTCTAACTGTAACAATTTTAGTTACTAGATAAACTGTGATTAAAGGAATGTTTTACATTGTAAACTAATATATTTTACAAGATTGGAAAAAAGTGATGATCAGTTGAGAATACTTACAATGGAACTTCAGAAGAAATCAAGTGAACTGGGTAAGATTTAGAGAATAACATGTGTACATGATAATATTAGCCAATTATAAAAACATTAACCACTTCGGAATAAAATATAGTTTCTCCTCTGTCATTTATTAATGACTTTGTAATTTTTAATTTGACTTTTCAAAGACGGAAAATTTAAACCTTAAGAAAGACTTTAGTTCCATTATGCAGTTCACAGATACCTAGAAGTGTAAGAAGCCTAAGAGATGTTTGTAGTCTGTTTTTCTTATTTTAGGATTTAGAGGCCTTAATAATTCTTAGTGGAAAATGTCTTATCTTTTAATTGAATTTTGAAGTTTTATTGATTATTCATGTTGGATTATGAACTATTTATGGGAAAATGCTATCCCATTTTGTCGTATGGTATTGTTAATATTTAACAGATTTCATGGCCAAAAGAGAGAGAAGTTCCGTAGTTATTTTGTGAATATATGACCCTTTAATTAGCTAATCCTAATAACTCCCATGTTTCATATTTATAGATATGTAATATGTACAGATGTGGAGAGTTACAAAGATAGAAAAACATTTTTCTTTTTTTATTATGTTCTAATTTTGGTGAAAATTATTATTTTTAAAAGATTTATTATATTTTTAGAGAGAGGGAGCGAGTGAACATGTGCAAGAGTGGGGGTGAGAGGCAAAGGGAGAGGTAATCTCCAGCAGACTCCCCCTGAGCATGGAGCCTGACACGGGGCATAATCCCACGACTTTGAGATCATAACCTGAGCTGAACTCAAGAGCTAGATGCTTAACTGGCTGAGCCACCCACCTTTTTTCTTACTGCAATAGTTTTTATACTTGTTGCTTTGATTCCTGATTATGCTTTGCATTCTTCCTTGATGGCATATTCTTAAGCTTACATCTTGGTTAGAATATTCCTCCATCAGCTTCCATCATTCCTTCAGAAGTCTCAGTCATTGACTCATACTAAGACCACTTTTTTCCTGCACAGATAAAGCCTACTCTACCTCTTATATCTTGGTATTAGATCTGGACCACACACCTCTGACCAGTACTAATTGTAATAGTTTGATAATCAGTATTTTTGTTTCCAGTCTTGTCAATTCTCTGCACTGATGCTAGAATGTTCCTTTGAAAATACAAATCTGACTATTCTGTGTTCTAAATTTGAGTCATCTTATCGCTTGAGTTCAAACTCTTTAAATATCACCTGTTGTTTTATTGCTCATTTAAAGAGTAAGGTAGTGCAGGCAAAGGAAGTTAAAACGGACTGTAAACACAAAGTCTTTGTCAATTTATTCTCAGTTTTTGACTTGGTACAGGTTGCTTTACTTGTCTCCTCTCTCCAATTTAGTCTAATGTAGATCTAAACAGGTTTTATTTCTGTGGTCATTTTTCTGTATCTGTACCCATGTTTGCTTTTACTCTGTTATGTGACAGATTCTCCCTCTAGTGTTTTCTGTTGCTTCTTATTTGATGATTAACTATTAACGTATTAACTATTGAATTTAGACTTAGATGTTTATTCCTTATTTAGCTTTGGATATTTAAGTAGGAACATTACAGACATGGTTTTTGTGCTGATAATGAGATTTGTGCTCTACTTAGGGAGACATATAAAATAACAAATATTTAATTACAAATGAGGATAAGTGCTATGAAGACAATGAAAATGAAACCATGTTAGAAAATAATAGGGTCTAATTTAGATTGTGTGATAAAGCATGACCTTTAGCTGACCTCTTAAGTAGGATTTAGTGAGGTAAAACATGAGTTGGAGAGAGCTTTTCAGTCAGAAGGAAACACATAGAAATGCTCTGAGTTGTGAAGGAGCTCGATTAATTCAAGTGACTGAATGAAAGCCTGTGTGAGTGTAAGAAGTGATATGAAAAGGATAATGAAATGAGTATGAGGTGATAGGGACAAAATTGGGTAGGAGCAAGGAAAGGAATTTTGATTTTATTCTAACCTTGAAGGAAAACCATTAAAAGATTTTAAGTAGGAGGATGACTGGTTTATGTTTTTAAAGGATCGCTTCAACTTCTGTTTGGCAGATAAATTTGATGGTGGGTGGGGAATGCTTGTAGTGAGGAAAAAAGTAGAATTTGAAAAATCAGATTGGAAGCTATATGAGTGGTACAGGCATGAGAGAATATCTTTAAAAAGTGGAATCATATCACACTTATGCTAGTAGCATTTGGTGAGCTCATGAATCTAAGGACATTTTGTCTTCAGCTCTGAAAATTTTTCTCTTATTTTTTCTTTTCTAGTGTCATTATTCTTTCTGCAAGTTCTGATAGGTGGATTTTAGAAATTTTGGCTCTATCGTTTGTCTTTTAAAATTTCTCTTTTAGTTCTTTTTCGGGGTGGAATTTGGGGAAACATTTTTTGACTTCCCCATGCTAATTCAGTCTTTAGTTATGTTTATTTTGTCATTTTTAAAGTTTCAGTTGTCAAACTTTAAATTTCTAAGAGGTGATTTATTTCATGGATATTGCACACTGTTGGAACATACTATACTCAGTAAAATACCCACTTCTGTTTGCTTTATTAATTCCTTCTTGGATTTCATTTTAGTTCCCTTAATTGCCTTTGGTGCCTCTCTTGTATAGTTTTGTTTTTTTTCACTAATTGTTGATTCTTGATTATTTACTTATCTAAATATTTGAAAATCTTTTTTCATCCACATATGTTATAATCTGATTTTTCTGATTATGTGGGGTGGGGTTGGGGGAGACGAGAGGTATTATAAGGAAAGGTGGACTTGGTAGCTAATCTTTTGGGTTTAGGAGATGTTTATCTTGCTTAGAGATCATGAACTGTTTGGGGCACTGCTGCATCACTTTGGCTCTAATTCCTAAATCTTTGATTAAACTTGAGGTGGGCTGTGTGGTGGGAGGTATGGTCTAGGTGTTTCACATAGCCTTCATTGAATTAATGTGGGTCTCCCCTCTGCCTGCCAAGATTCTTCAACTTTTTGATTTGTTCATGATAGTTTGGTTTTATTAATGTTGTAAATATATATATTTTTTATGTTGTTAAAAAAGGGATTGGGGGTGAGAGAATGTGGAGACATGCTTAATCTACTGTCTTTAATCAGTCCTTGACTTTGAAAAAATAAACTGTTTTTACTGAAAATGAAATGTGGTTAAATAAGCTTTGCTTGTAACAGGTTTTTCTTTGAGAGTACCTGGTGGTATTTTATATTTTGTTGATTTTTCCTTAAAAACTATGGGGAAATTACTACAAATTTTGTGTTTATTTTTAACGTACAGAATCTGGGAAACTTCCAGCAAATCTCTTAAATCTCCAATTATTAAAAACACTTAACAGTAAGGAAGGACAATGTTTCAGATACAATAAAATTTTAGGTGACAGCTAGACATCATTTGGGAACTTTGTAGGCAGTTAAAAAAGTCTAAGAAATGAGAAGAAAGGAGGAGGTTTGAGCTGGAAATATTTCAAAGTTAATTGGCCTAATAATAGAAGATAGAAAAGCATTGTAGAGTGTTATTAGTTAGGGTAGAAGAAAAGGAAGTCAGCAATGAAAATAGGAACAAGAGTTAGAGAGGCCAGGAATTGCAAATAGTGCAAGGTCTTGAAAAGCAAAGGGAGAAAAGTAGAGAGTACTTAATAGTATCAAATGCCAGAAAGCTCCACAATAAAGAGGACTGAGAATTATACCACAAAATGGTTATTGATGATCTTTGAGATCATAGTTTTGTTAATGTAACAAGAGGTATAATTAATGTAATGAGATAGGTATTAGTTTTGCATGGTGCTAAGAAAGAAATGTGTACATAACAAACACGAGTTTGTCTGCAAAACAAAGAAAGAAATTTGATGGTAGTACGAAAGGGCAGACAGGTCAATCAGATATTGTTTTGTATTCAAATAGATGTTTATAAGGGATGGGGGAATTTAAGTTTTAGTTTCCTCTAAAAGAGTTCATGTATATTGGTAACATAGCAACTAAAGTCTCAGGGGAGGTAGGAATATTGAGGTCCAGAGTACAATGGTCAGAATTAGCTTGAGAAAAGTGGATCGCTTCTTTTTAGTTTGGAGTGAAGATTAAGAGGTCAGATACTTAGTGATGCAGTAAAGGTAAAGCCACATGCTATGTGACCTCATTCCAAATATATTTTGTATAGTTCCATTGCTTATTTTGGTTAATGAACTTGAGTTCTTTTGGTTGTGGAATTCCACTTTATAGAAACATTACTATTAATATTTATCATTTTTGCATAGTTCCATTTGGACTTTGTCTATGCTTTATGGTACTTTAGTTTCACTAAACCATCTCTTGTTTTTTCCCTTTAAAACGATGATATTTCTTGTCTCTTCTTTCCTGTTCTTTTAATCTGATTTTTAACATCTTTTTATTCTTTTGTTTATTTTAGAAGAGATGACTAAGATTAAAAATAACAAAGAACTAGAACTTGAAGAATTGAAAAAAATCTTGGTAAGTATATAATATAATTTCTCTTGTTAATATAGAACAGTTACTTTTCAAAATAATATTGAATCCACTGACTTAGACTGTCACACTACAAATGTTTTATATTAGTGTTTTCAGCTAAAATATAAAAAATACATTTGTTTTAGTAAAGCCACATTCTTATCGTACCAAATTTAATATGTTTTGAAAACTGTCTTGAAGAAGGTGTTTATAATATTTGAATGTGTGTTGGCAGTACATTTAAGTAAGATCAAATATACATATGATGTTACTGATTTACTGATAGTAAATTTGGTATGTCTGTGAAACCTTTGAGCCACAAAGCTACAATTTTGGGGAAGATATGTATATTGTATATTGGGTAACTATGCTTAGTGTTCAAATAGAATCATATTTAATGTATTTGTTAGGAAAGAGTTAATTATGTTTTAATTGATTACAGTATGTGGAACATGGGCAACAAACTTTTTTTAAAGGACTAGAGAGTAAATATTTCAGGCTTTGTAGCCTATATACAGAATGTTAATTCTCTCCTCTTCCTCTTCCTCCTATTTCCACACCTTCCCTCCTCCTGCTTGTCTCCTCTTCTCTTTCATTTTTAACAACCTTATAAAAATGTAAAAATTACTTTTAGGTCAAGGGCCTACAAAAAGAGGCTGTAGGTTGATTTTACCTAGCAGGCTGTAGTTTGCCAACCTCTATATAATATTGTTTATGATTACAGATATTTGATTTTGGGTTTAACCTATTGGCATCTCTACCTGATTTTGCAACTCCTAATTCTTCCATCTCTTGGGAATCATTATTTCCAAATGCTTATTGTTTTTCCATTGAATTGCTTTACTTAAACTCTTGTGAATAATAATTACATTGCTTTCAGATTTGATAATGCATACTTATTATTTTTTGTTATACTTTAAGTCTCAGCTTGAATATCAATTTAGGTGATCTCTTTTGATATTATCTATAAACCTCTCATATCTAGTTTAGGTCTCTATGGCTTATACCTATAGCCACCTATATAAATTTTTCCTTTATAGCACTTAATACAAATGGAATTAATTAATTTTTTATATAGTTGTTTAAAGCTTTAGTCACCCTTTTGACTCCCCCTTAGTACAGTAGGTGGTATATAGTAGGTCCTCAGTAAATAGTAGAATGAAGGTATGCTCCTGTAAGGACTAAGAACCCATGTCCTGTTTTCCTTATAACCTTAGGACTTACTTAGCACAGTAACTGACACCTTATAAATATTTGTTGAATGAATGAATAAAAATAAGCATTGTTTTTACTATAAAGATTCACTACTATGCAGATGAGCATTGGTTTAGGGTTTTGTTATATTTGGACAGCAATAGAACACAATTATTTTGGTCTTTAAAACTGTAATGTTTCAATTGCTCTCCAGCTCTTTACTCAGCTATATGACTGAGAGCAAATTAGACTCTTTTTTTTTTTAAAGATTTTATTTATTTATTTGACAGAGAGATCACAAGTAGGCAGAGAGGCAGGCAGAGAGAGGGGAGGAAACAGGCTTTCCGCTGAGCAGAGAGCCCGACGCGGGACCCGATCCCAGGACCCGGAAACCACGACCCAAGCCGAAGGCAGAGGCCCCAAACCACTGAGCCACCCAGGCGCCCCGCAAATTAAACTCTTGATGCCTCAGATTTCTGTCTATGAAATAGGGAAAATAATTATACATAGCTAATGGGGTAGTTGTAAGGAATAAATAAAACAATATATTTGCCCATTTAACAAACATGTTGAGTTTCTGTTCTGTACTCTGGGGATACAGTTGGGAGCAAATGGTTTTGTTTGCTGCTTTCATGGATCTGCAGTCATGGAATATCATACTTAAATATAAGCAATCATTCAAAGGTAATATTAACATGATGACAAAGGCAATAAAGAAAATTGCTAATAAAGGCAGTGCTATGAGACCTTATAGGGACTTGAACTAGGTAGTTAGGTCAGAAGAGCCTTTTTTTTTTTTTTTTTGAAAAAGTAAAGATTGAACTAAAATCCAGATAAGGAAAGATAAGGAAGGGGGAAGAGCTTATCAGGTAGAGGACATATGTGTAAAGGTCCTTTGATAGGAAGGGGTGTGGTGAGTATAACATGGAGTGAGAAGGAGAGTGGTATGAAATGAGGCTAGAGACTTAAGATAGTAGGAGCATGGCAACTCATGGCCTTTTGAATCATATCAAGATAATTTTAGGGACACCTAAGTGGCTCAGTCGATTAAGCGTCTGCCTTTGGCTCAGATCGTGATCCCAGGGTCCTGGGATCGAGTCCCACATCGGGCTTCCTGCTCAGTGGAGAACCTGCTTCTCCCTCTCCCTCTGTCCGCTGCTCCCTCTGCTTGTGCTCTCTGTCAAATAAATAAATAAAATCTTAAAAAAAAGGATAATTTTATATTTCTCCTAAGAGGAATGGAAAGCTCTAAAGAATTTCAGTAGGGAGTGACTTGGTTTGCATTTTGAAAAGCTCATTTGGCTTGCAATATTGAGAATAGTATATTAAGGTAGAACAGTTAGGTAGGCAGACAATCACAGAGACCAGAGGAGACATAATTATAGCTTAGGCTGGAAGGTGGTGGTGAGAAAAAAATGGATGGTTTTGAGAAATATTTAAGATTTAAATACTTTGGATTGATCTAGGGAGATATTATCATTTGTTGAAAAGATTACTTTTTCCATGAATTGCTTTTGCACATTTATAAAAATCAATTGGCCATATTTGTGTAGATCTCTTTCTGGACTATTTCTGTTTTCTTGATCTATTTGTCACCAATTCACCAATATATCACTGTCTTAATTACTATAGTTTTATAATTGATCTTAGATTTGGGTAGTTTGATTCCTCCAGCTTTATTATTTTTCAAAATTTTCAGCTATTCTAGTTCCTTTATCATATGGATTTTCAGCTTGTCTGTATCTTTCTTAGATTTTCTTAATCCTGCCAGAGGTATGATATAATTGTGAGAAATCTATAGATCAAATTGAGTTGAATTGCTATAATTACTTATGTTGAGTCTTCTAATACATGAACATGATATCTATTTGTCCATTTGTATAGATCTTCCTTGAATCTTTAATTAGCATTTTGTAGTTTTCAGTGTACATATCTTTTATATTTATACCTAAATATTTCCTTTCTTGAAGGTGTTCTAAATGTATTTAAAAGTATTTTCCTAGTTGTACGTTACTAGTAGATGGGAATATGATTGCTTTATGCGCTGACCCTGTATCTTGCAGTCTCACTAAAATCATTTATTAGTTCTAGGGGTTTTTTTGCACATTACTTATAATTTTTTGTGTAGGGATCCATTTTGTCTGAAAATAAGGACAGTTCTTTTATTTTTGTCTAACTGCGCTGGATCAGACTTCTAATATGATCTTGAATAGGAGTGATGAACATGTACATCTTTGATGTTTTGATTTTAAGGGAAAAACATTAAGTATGATGTTAAGTATAGGGGTTTCTTTTGTAGAAATGCGCTTGTATTCCTAGTTTTTTGACAGTTTTTTTATTGTGAACCTGTTGAATTTTGTCAAATGCTTTTTCTGTGTCTACCAATATGATCATGTGGTTTCTCTTTTTTAGAATATTAATATGGTGTAGTACATCGATTTTCAAGTACTGAACTAGCCTTACATTCTTGGGATAAATCCCAGTTGGTGTGGTATATTTATTGTTGAATTCGTTTTGTTAATACTTTGTTGAGGATTTTTAATGTAGGGTTCATGGGAAGACTATGGTTTTTTTTGGTTGTCTTTGTCTAGTTTTGTAATTAGGTTATTCTTAACCTCAGAAAATGAGTTGGGAGGCATTTCTTTCATTTCTGTGTTGTGGAAGAGATTGTGTAGAATTAGTGTTATTTCTTCCTTAAATATTTGATAGAATTTTCTGTATGAAATCATCTGAACTTAGAGATTCTTTTTTGGCAAGATTTTTTTTTCCTCCCCAAATTTGTTTATTTTAATTTTTCAGTGTTACAAGATTGATTGTTCATGCACCACACCCAGTGCTCCATGCAGTACGTGCCCCTCTTGATACCCACCACCAGGCTCACCCCCCCCACCCCCTCCCCTCCAAAACCCTCAGTTTGTTGCTCAGAGTCCACAGGCTCTCCTGGTTCAACACCCCCTCCGATTTCCCCCCATTCGACCTTCCCTTACTTCTCACGATGCCCTCCATGATTTTCTTTATACTCCACACGTAAGTGAGACCATAAGATTATTGCCTCTCTCCGCTTGACTTATTTCACTCCGCATAACCTCTTCTAGTCCTGTCCATGTTGATACAAAAGTTGGATATTCATCCTTTCTGATGGAGGCATAATATTCCATTGTATAGATGTACCACA
>CM052798.1:86722011-86741015 GCA_028533885.1 Nasua narica | reverse complement strand
TTTTAAAAATCTCTGTGATCCACTGTTTATTGATTAATGAAGTGACTCTTAGATTTGTTTTGAGAATTAATAAATATAAATTGCTTAGAACAGTGCAAAGTGCTCAATGTTAGCTCTTCTTCTTCTTCTTTCCAGTATGCACCATTGCTAGTGTTTTTTATTCTTGGTCCCTGCTTATAGTACTTTGCTTTTGGAACTATAAATACTTACCAGAATGTAGTGCGCCACTACCAGCTCCTCCATTAAGTCATCCTGTTTCTTCAACTTTCAATTTTAGCTTTTCCTATCTAGGTATACAAAGTGGTAAAAAGTATACAGATGGGGTAGGAGGGATCATATATTAACTACTTTGCAAAAAATAAACTGGACCGTGGAGACAAGGCTGTTAGTTTCTTTTCTCTGTTTAGGTTTATGCTAAGGCAGATCAGATGGTGGGAGAGGGTTGAAAAGTCTTAACAAAATTTTAAGGTACTCTCTTAAATGAACCAATGACCATATCTTCATGAGACATGTAGATAGTTTTTCTTAAGAAAGCCTTTAGGGGTGCCTGGGTGCCTTAGTCGGTTAAACATCTGACTCTTGATTTTGGCTCAGGTCATGATGTCAGGGTTGGGAGATCGAGCCCCATGTTGGGCTTCGTGCTGGGTATGGAGCCTGTTTAAGATTCTCTCTCCCCTCGCCCTTTTTTCTTTAAACGAAAAAAGTTTTTTTACTTATTAATGTAAACTCCATCTAGATTCTTGCCTTAAGTCTTTTCTTTTGCTCTTGTGATTTTTCTTATTTATTTATTCACCAGGCTTTTTTTTTTTTTTTTTTTAAGATTTATTTACTAGCGGAGGGAGGAGAGAGAGAGAGAAGTGCAAGGGAGAGAATCCTCATGTGGACTCCTTGTTGAGCACAGAGTCCAATGTGGGGCTTGATCATTCCTGTGATCCATGCGATCACTACCTGAGGCAAAGTTTGCTTAGCTGACTGAGCCACCCGGCTACCCCTCATTCATCAGTTTTAATTTTTTTTATTTATAAAGGTTTTATTTATTTGTCAGAGAGTGGGCACACAAGCAGGGGGACGAGGAGGCAGAGGGAGAAGCAGGCTCCCCACTGAGCAGGGAGCCCGATGCTGGACTCGATCCCAGGACCCTAGGATCATGACCCACACCGAAGGCAGACAATTAACCTACTGAGCCACTCAGGCATCCCACCAGTTTTTATTTTCATTTCTTTATTTTTTAAGATTTTATTTATTTGAGAGAGAGAGCGTGCGCGCACACTTGGGTGAGTGTGAGCCAGAAGATGGGGAGAGGGAGAGGGAAAAGCAGACTGTCTGCAGAGCCTGAGGGAACCTGAGGTGGGGCTTGATCTCAGGACCCCGAGATCATGACCTAAACCTAAGGCAGATGCTTAACCAACTGAGCCACTCAGGTGCCCCTCATTCGCCAGCTTTTGAAGTGCCTACTTTGTGTCATGAAATGTTCCAAATGCTGAAGAAAACAGCAGTGAATAAATTCTGCTCTAAAGGAGTATGCATCCTCATGGAGGGACACAGACCATACATTAATAAAACACATGTATGATGATGATAACTGCTTAAAGAGAGAGTATTTTGGGATAGAGTGGTTAGGGAAGTATTTTAGTGACCCTCAAAAGTGAGGGAGTGAGCCGTGTAGCTACTTTGCACTATGAAAGCCTGTTTAATCCTTTCAAGTCAATGAGGCCACTGTGCTGTACCTTTGATATTTCTGCATTGTGTGTATTTTTTTTTTCTTGTGCACCATTCAGGAAAATGTCTTTTAATCTGTCTTTCAGTATACCAATTCTCTATTATCAGCTATTTCTAGTCTGTTTCTCTCTCTCTCTCTCTCTTTTTTTTTTCTAGTCTGTTTTTGAATTTGTCAGTTGAGGTCTTATTTTCTGTTAATGCATTTTTCTGGTTCTGTAAATATTAGCTGGTTTTTAAAATATCTGTAGTGTCACTTTTTATTTTTTATTTTTAAATTTATTTTTAAAAGATTTTATTTGTCAGAGAGAGAGATTGAGAGCACAGGCAGGGGAACAGCAGGGAGAGGGAGAAGCAGGCTTCCCGCTGAGCATGGAGCCCTATGCGGAAGTCAATCCCAGGCCCCTGGGATCGTAACCTGAACTGAAGTCAGACACTCCAACTGAGCCACCCAGGTGCCCCTGTAGTGTTGCTTTTTTGACTTTCTAGTTTGTTGCTGAAATTTTTAAAAATTGACATATAGTTGAAAGACAATATTATGTTAGTTTCAGGTGTATAACATAGTGATCTGATAGGTCTGTATATAATGCTATGCTCACCATTCGTGTTCCTTGCTGAAATTTTTAAGTTCATCTTTTTATCTCCATGAACATAGTAAACGTTTTATTAAGATTTTAATAAAGTTTGTTTAAGGGGTCTATTTCTGATCTGTTCTGTGGATTCTAGAGGTACTTCATTATCTTTGATTATTTGCTTGAGACTTAGAATGATGTCACATTTTCCTAGTTCTTTGAATGTTGAACAGTTTTGGATTATATCTTAGAGATTTAAAAATTATTATCTTGTGAGATTCTGGGTCCTTTTAAAATCCCTAGGAGAATGCTTGTTTATTTTTTTTTTTAGAAGTCAACTCAGGTTCAGACCACAAATTCTGTCTTGCCTTTTGTGTGCTGGGTTCTGTGCTCGCTTCGGCAGCACATATACTAAAAATGTGTGCTGGGTTCTAGTATCAGTTTGGTTTTCAGAGTCTTTGCTATGCTGCTCTGGCTCTGTTTCTAGTATGCTCCACTCAAGATTAGGTCTGGGATATGAATAGCGATTTATGTTAGATTTCAGTTTTCAAAGCCTTTGCTGTATTTGTTTTGGATCTGTCTCATATATGTATAGTCCTCCTTTTTTCCCATGGGACTTGTGCCAATTCATGCACATAATTAGGTAATCCTCTTTAGAGCTGTCTCTAAGATTGCCCCCTCATGCTCAGCCTTACAGGGGCCCATTACTTCTGTCCTTTTGCCAGAAATACAGTTTCTCTTGTGATTTTGTCTGTCCCTGCTGCAGCTCCACTACGGGGGCCATTCTGGAGAGGGCTATGAGAGGAAAAAAAAAACAAACCGAGGATTTCCTTTTGCTGCTCGTATTTCCTGTTGCAGTTTTGCTGGGGTCTTATACTTTGGCTAATGCCTTATACTTTGGCCAAAAAATTAAACAGGAAACTTACCTTCATGAGTCACTTCTTCAAGATTTTACTTTTTCCCCCTAATCTGCCTGCCTTTGCTTTCTTTTCAGAGTCCTGAAGTATTTGCTTTATGTATTTCATTCAGAGTCTTTAGTTGTAAGCAGTGGGAGAGAAAGGCTATAGTGGGATTACTTTGTCTTGACTCTCAATGGTAGTTGGCTTAGTGTTTTTGAATTATAATCCTCAATCTATTCTTGGCCTGATGATTCATCATTATCTTTTTAGATCTTTTATTCTTTTAAAAAATAAAAGATTCTCCAGATGGTTGGTCTGAGTTTCTTAGCCATTACCAGAAAACAGAGTCCTTGATGCTTTTCTAAAATATAGATCAAATCATGTCACTGTCTAATTCCTCTAATGGCTTTCCATAATTTTATGGATAGCATGGTATTTGCCACTTCTCTCCACCTTGCCACATTTCCCCCACATGCCTCATATACACAGGCTCATGGAGAACTACTTGTTACTCCCTAAACAGATTATGCTTCCGAGCTTTTGCATATTATTTTTGGTTGACTGATCCTCTTTACTCATCTCATTTCCTCTTATTTGTCCTTCAAAATTCAGCATAAATATTACCACTTGAGAAGTATTCCCTAATTTTGCAGTCCGATTTAATTGCTCCTCTTCTTTCACATAGTACCCTTAGTATACCTTTACCATATATTTATGAATTCTTTCAACAAATATATATGGAGTGCCTACTGCATGCTAGACATCTCACTGCAGCTTACGGGCAAGGGATCGTATCTTGACTCAGGATAGTCAACATTTTAGAAGGTGTCTTTGAAGATAGTAGGCAATAAATCAATTAAAGAATAAATCTGTTCTTAGATGTACCTATAAAAAACCCTTTATTTTAGTTTGTTTTGCGATTGTTTAAAAAAAAAAGAGAAGGTGGGGAAACTGAGGCTTAGAAGCTAATTAACATTCTGTGATCCCAGAAGTTATCTAAATCTGTTTTGCGACTTACCATCTGTAACATGTTTATTATGTATTTTTTATTCTCCTTTATTAAAAACGTCATGGTAAAGGAAAAAAAAAATAAAGAAGTTCAACTTTACAATAAGTAACCTAAAAAAAAAAAAAACCTTTAAATGGCTGTCTACTGCACACAATATAAAATTATTTTGAATTCTTTAGCCTACCATTTGAAGTACTGCATAAACTTTTTTTGTAGCCTCTGGAACCTAAATTAATTGGTGTTGGGGAGGACTAAAAAGCTTTTGTAATCTATTTACGTTTCCATTGACTTACTTTCCTTTATAGCATATCTAACCAAGTGGTAGTCGTCTTTATGTTTGAATATATTCAGTGATGGAAACTCACTAACCTCAAGATTGTCATTTAAGGACAGTTCTTATTTTTATATTGAGCTGAAATCTCTACAGAGTTTCTCATTTTATTGTAATTCTCCTTAGAGCATATGGAAAAAAAAATCTAAGCCATTTTTTCATGTGCTATTTCTTTAGATCTTTAAAGCTGGCTTCTTGTCCTTTTGGAATCTTGTCTTTTAGCCTAGACATTTCAAGATTCTTTAGTACTTTTGTTATTTTGGCTGATCTGTTGAACATCTTTGTTTAATCAGGCACACCTGTGTTTTAGTCATATCCCACTACTTACTAACTCTAGGATCCTGGCAAATAACATAATTTTCTGTGTCACACTTTCCTGAGGGTAATCACTGTTCCATATATGTATACTCAGATCTCTGTGTGTGTGTGTTCTTGATTCTTATAATTCACAATTTTGTCCATATAGCCATTTCAGTCAATGTATACCAGTCTTTCTTTAACCCAGGAAAGCTTTATGATATCTTTGGCCAGTGTCTGATTTTTATGTGGGCAATACTATTTGTATGCTGGTCCTCAGTTCTTCTTTTCTCTAATTGTTTTAATATTTGCCCCCCCATCTATTTGTTTCCTGTGTTTCCGATTTGACTTTTGAAGTATCAATTCTGTCCGGTCCTTCCTCTAACCTGTAATTCCCTTGTATTCTAATTAGCTTATCCATTGTCCCTTTCCTCCTTATTTTTCTTTTTAATTTATCCCACTTCTTGCATTTCTGTTGTGGCCTGTTCTTTTTTATCACTATATCTCCTCATTGATTAACTATATTTTCTTGGTTCTGTTGAGAATACTGGATAGTTTTCTGAAATTTCCATCTGGAGTCTCTAGATAGAATTCATTTTCAGAGCTATGCTATTCCTTTTAACATCTCTCATGTTGTTTTCTTTGTTTGACAGTATTTTTTCATAGGCCTCATACAGGTTTTCTCACCATTTATATCATTGGAAAATGGCCGGAACTATCCAGACTAAGTAAACAAACTAGGTGATAAACTGACTTTAGTCCTGATTTATCTCCCCTAGTTAAGTAGTTGAACACTCTTTTCATATTTATAGTTGAATGGCAGGTCACTGAACAGTTTCTAAAGTTTTTACCTTGTTTAACTCTGCCCCTTTTGCCTGGTTTTCTGGTACTCTGAAAAATTTTGTAGAAAATATGATTCTGAGTAATTTTAATCAAAAAACTGAAGCATGCACTTTTACATCTTAAAATATAAAAAAATCTTACTTTTTGATATCTTAAATCCTGATGCTGCTGACATAGAAGAAACTTAATCTTAGTAAATTTGAGAATTTTTCCCCTTCTTCTGGGATTTTATCTAAATTTGGGGGTTCCCATATAATACCATGTGGTAAAGGATATTTTTTTTCAGTCATCTATCCATTGAGGTTTTTATTGTTTCAATTTAGTATTCAGTAACTGGTGCACTTAGATTGCTGCTGAGTCATCCCTCATTTCTGTTCTCGGAGGCCCATTCGAGTCTGCTGGTTCTCTGTTCTTTATCATACTATGCTCAGCCACACAGAGTATTCGGACAAGGGAAACAAACAATCTAAGTCCCTATCTGTCTAGATATATTTCACAGCCATTTCTTCTCAGGTTTTGTCATCCTCCTAGAGCTCTACTGAAGACAAAAAAACCCCACAAAAAACAGCACAGTCTCATTCTGCCCTTGGTTTGCCCAAACTATCTGGGGTTTTTGTGGTCCTCAACCCTGAGGCTTAGTGTGGTGAGTGTAGAGGGCTCTAGAACCTCTTAAGGATCTGCCAGAACCTGATAAGCTCTCTTAGCTTTCCCTTTATTTTTAAAAAAGATTTATTTATTTGGGAGAGAGTGAGTGTGCATAAGTGGGAGGGACAGAGGAAGAGAGAAATCTCAAGTGGACTCTACTCTGAGCTCCAAGGCTGACTTGGGGCTCGATTCCAGTACCCTGAGATTGTCACCTGAGCTGAAACCAAGAGTCGGATGCTTAACCAACTGCACCACCACCCAGGTACCCTAGCTTCCCCTTTTAAAGGCTTCTTCCCACAGATTAGTAAATGTTTCTTTGGTGTAGACCTTAAGAAACTTCCTTCTGACTCATATATTTAAAAAATCTATAGTTTATGTTCTGAATCCTCCCCCTAATCCCCAACACTGTTCTTTTGAAACCCGACAATTTTTTTTTCTTTGTTTTTGGTCAAATCATCTCTTCTTTAAGGCAGCAAGTGCTGAAAGATCTAGTTGCCTGGACTAGGGGAAAATAAGTGGGAAGAAGGAGAGGGAGGGAAGGTAGTAGGGAGAAGATAGTGAGGTAGGGGGTGGGGAGATAGGTAGATAGATCAAATGGACAGATAAATATCAAGAAGAAAAATGAAAAATGTAGGCTTATATTTTTACAATACTGCACATCACCACACTGAAACACTCAGATGTCGGAGTCCCTTTGTGCTACCTGTAGGACTTTGCTTCTGACAACTGTCAAGTACATCTATACCCATTTCTTTTCTGTAGTTTTACTTATCCAATTTCCAGGACTCTCCTATTAGAAGAATGGCTGGAGGGTATTTTGAAAGTACTGATGCTATTGGGAATGGGAAGATTGGAGATGTTGGCAATAGAATGCAGTTCTTTGGCACAAATAGTTTCTGAGGAATAGAGAAGATGTGTTGCAAAGTGTGTTAGGTAACGAATGAAACAATAGATGGAGAAATATGAACTTTCTGTTCAAATGCTGATACGTTCTGCCTTTATTTCCATAAATTTTCCCACCTTTTAATATTCAGATAAAAATGGTTCAGTTCCTGTTTCATATACTATAAGTTCAGAGCGCTCTCCATTATTTTTGAAAGGTTTTGAAAGGTTTAGATACCTATATTCTTCTGAATATAGGTATAGCTCATGTACCCTCTTTATGTTGTTTGGCTTCTCATTTACAGTTGAATCTATCATAACCACTGTGTTCTTGTTTATGGCTTGTTACTGAGAATGTGGGACTAATGTGGGACCCTCTTTAAATTTAATGTGCTTTGGGGTGTCTGGGTGGCTCAGTCAGTTAAGTGTCAAGCTCTTGATTTCAGCTCAGGTCTTGATCTCTTAAGCTCTGTGTTAGGCGCAGAGCCTACCTTTTTAAAAAAAAAAAGTAAATTTAGCCTGCATTATGTGATGCTGGCCTCATTTGGGGAAATAATAAAGGAACAACCACATTGTCTATTACTGTTGTGTACCTTGATTCTATTGTAGAATAGAGGGAATTTATCGTATAGATTATAGCTAGAGGGAATCATTGCTCAGGTTAAAAATCAGAAAAGTAAAAATGTTATAGAGGATTTATAGGGGATTTCTCTCAGGGCTACACCTATTCTTAACCTTGTTCTAAGTGTCTTTATCTTCCTTTCTGCTTCCTCAGAGGTAGAGCAAGAGATCAGAAGAGTGGGCTTTGCTTTTCATGTGTACCCTATGAATCGTAAATATACAAAGGAAAAAATACTTGATTGAATAATTGTTAAATTCCTACTCATTGCAAAGGCTAAAACTGTAAATATATTTTACAAAGTTTGAATAAATTCATGGATAGTAGTTCTATAAAAAAATTAGAGCTTTTGAGGTTGAAGTACAATCGTGTCTTGCTGTGTCTTAGTATGAAACTACTATGAAGCAGTTTATTTTAAAAATTTATTGTTGAAGTATAGTTGACATATATTGGTATATATACCAGATGTACTGCACAGTAATTCAACAATTCTATACATTTGATGCTACTTTAAGAGACTCAGGATATACTAATACACTTCACTAACACAGAATTTTAAATATTTTAATGTTTTCCGGAGGTGTTTTAAGTATTATCTTGTTGGCATTATAATCAATTTAAAATTTAATTCTGAATTATTTTATATTAATAATAGATGAGTATGAACGAGAAGAAACTAGGCAAGTATATGTGGATCTAAATAATAATATTGAGGTAAGTGTTAGTAAAAAGTTAAATATTTTAAACGGGCATTTCTTTTTTTTTAATTTAAATGCAGTTAGCCAACATATAGTACATCATTAGTTTCAGACGTAGTGTTCAACAATCCATTGGTTGTGTATAACAAAGGCATTTCTAAGCAGAGTAGAGTGATAAGTCTTCTTGATAAAGGGTTTATTATTTATTTGACATATGATTATAACACATAACATTCTTAAGGTTCTATTACAGGAGTGTTAATGTTTTGTTATTTAGTAGCTTTTGAATTTACATGTTAGTGACACCAATTTATCAAATATTAACTCTGTGTCAGAGACTAGCATATTATGACACATACCCATTAATTTGAAACACATACAAAATACCTGGTTCCTGCTTACCTTTCTTATCTCATCCCCTTTGTTCTCCACTTTGCTTCTCTGCTATAGTTCTTTTTTATGTTTCTGAAACTTGCTAGGCTCTTTCTGATCTTGGTTCTTTGACTTTGTTCTGTCTAGCATTTTTGTGTACAGATTTAATGTAAATTCTCCTTTTTTTTAATCTCCCTTATTTCTTTATCTAAAATACCTTTCCATTCAATTATTTTCTGTCTCCTCACCTCATTTAGTTTTTCTGAAGAGCACTTAACACTATATGACATTTATTCGATATACATATGTATGTGTAAGTATTCTTTCTTTCACTGGAATGTAAGTTAGTTCCAGTAGGGTAAGGACTTTGTCTTATATCTTAAGTGTCTAAAACAGTGGTTGGCACATAATAGATAAGCAGTAACTATTTATTGAACAAATAAATAAATTCATACAATTTTGTAAATCAAGATTTGAATTCTGAATGAACTCGTGCTGCCAGATGATGGAAGTGTAATTTGGACTCTACTGGGGAGGGATCTCAGAGAGGTTACATTCTAGTGGGGGAAGACAGAATTTAAGTAAGCAAAAAAATAAAATTATAGATTCTGTTATGAGCTGTAAGTAAATGACTAGAATACCAAAAATCATTTTGCTATTGTTTGGTATTATATAATTTAAACTTCTGGGAAGCCAATATAATAGGCATTCTTAATGGGTTTTTAGTGAATATTTAAGTATTACAAATCATAGGGATTTCATTATTCAAAGTTGAGTGGTTTTAAATCTAATGATCATGAGACAAATATATTAATATTTTCATAGTTGGAAGAATCCATTTAAAAAATGTAAGTATGATTCTTAAAAGTTAAACTTTATGTTTCAGAAAATGATAATAGCTTTTGAGGAACTTCGTGTGCAAGCTGAGAATTCCAGATTGGAAATGCATTTTAAATGTATGGCTCTTACAGCCTCGCATGGGCCTCTGAGTTCAGTGTGGAGCCTGCTTGAGACTCTCTCTCCCCCTCCCCCTCTGCCCCTCTCTCCTCCTCACACTGTCTCTCTCTCTCTCAAATTAATAAATCTTAAAAAAAAAAGAATTTGAAAAAAAATACGGATCTTATTTAATTTTCATATTACTCTGATGTTTATATTTTTATTAGATTCTTAAAATTTTATTTTATTTTTTATTAACATATAATGTATTATTTGTTTCAGGGGTGCAGGTCTGTGATTCATCAGTCTTACACTGTTCACAGCCCTCACCATACCACATACTCTGCCCAGTGTCCATCACCCAGCCACTCCATCTCTCCCACCCCTTTCTCCGCCAGCATCCCTCAGTTTGTTTCCTGAGATTAAGAATCTCCCTCTCTGGTTTCATCTTGTTTTATTTTTCCCTCCCTTCCCCTATGATCCTCTGTCTTGTTTCTCACATTCTCCCTATCAGTGAGATCATAGTGATATAATTGTCTTTCTCTGATTGACATGTTTTGCTTAGCACAATACCCTCTAGTTTCATCCACGTCATTGCAAATAGCAAGATTTTTTGACAGCTGCATACTATTCCATTGTGTGTATGTACACCACATCTTTATCCATTCATCTGTTGATGGACATTTATTAGATTATTTTAATGTTTGCACAGCTTCAGTTTGATGCTCCAACTCTTAAATTTTGTATTCTTTGTGGTTTTATAAGCCCCTCAAAATCTTAGGGAATGTGGAAGGTAATTGATATATTAAAAATACACTTTTGGCTTCAAAGCTACATTTTCCCTGAAATCAAACTTACTATGATTTGTACTTAATTTTTTAGAAGTGTGATTTGGTCTTATTTTCACATTTTTTGGTAAAGTTTCATGTTAAAATAGCAAGTTGACACTTGAATGACATGGGTTTGAACAGTGCAGGTGCCCTTATATTTGGATTTTTTTTTTAATAAATACATCACAGTAGTGTAAATGTATTTTCCTTGTGATTTTCTTTTTTCCCCCAAATACGTTTGTTTTATTTTTTCAATGTTACAAGTTTAATTGTTCTTAATACTTTTTTTTTCTAACTTGATTGTAAGAATACAGCTTATAATATATATGACATTCAAAATGTGTGTTAAGCAACTTTGTTATAGATAAGACTTCTGGATAACAGTAGGCTATTAGTTTAGTTTTTGAGGAGTCAAAAGTTACATGGATTTTCAACTGTATAGGGGTAAGCACCCCTAATGTTTAAGGGTCAACTGTATATATACTTAAAATCTGTTATTTCAGATTAGTGTGTTATAGAGAATAAACTCTTACCTACGTATTATTGTAAAAATTATAGAATTTTATTGTTATACTTTGATATTTTTAAATTCACTATTTTACTCAACAGAAAGTTGGTAGCAAGAAAATAGCAGTTAAGCTAGTTAGAAACCTTTGAGATTTAGTATCTAGATAAGTAAGGAGGTGAAATAAAATACCAGAAGTTTTATATTTTGTTATTATATAATTATGTTAAGATATTAAAGTATAACTGCTTTATTTTTAAAGTAAAAGAAGATTATGAAAAAATCCAGCACCTTGAAGAGGAATACAAGAAGGAAGTAAATGACAAGGAAAAGCAGGTATTTTTAAAAAATCAGCTCTGTATTTTTTGTATTTGCTAATTCATAAAATACTTAAAATTTTAAAACAAGTCTACCTGCTGACTGCATGATAAATTTCTATAAGAGAATTTTAATATTCTACATATCCAAACATTTAGCCTTTTGCCTAGCAGAATTAATTTCCACTGATTCAAACAGTCATGCATGGAATGCAAGAATTTAAAAAAAATCATTGAATTTTCTACAGTATTAATATTAGTGGGTAATAGGACATTGTTGCAAAAAATATTTTTAAGAACTTTTGTTCGGATAAAAACCTTATAAAATGTAAAGATTATGATCATTGACCACTTAATCCACATTTTACAGTTTATTTTGAAATGCACTTACTATTCATGACACCAATGATGGGGAACTAAAATGTTCTTTCGCTTCTATTTGTCATAAAGTGGAAAATTTGAAAATAATGAGTCTGTGTTCTTTGATATTCACAAGAATGTCAATTTCAGGTTATTACTGTGGCAATTTTATCAGTTGGAAGTCCTGTGCTTCCCAATGTAAAATGATTTATAGAAAGGAATCCTCCTCTATTTTCCCCCTACTTTTTCAGAGTTTTTCTTCTTTGATTTGCCACAGGATACTTTGTAATGGTAACAAGGGTGTCTACTTAAAAAGCTAATTGAAAGTACAGAGAAGATACTTAGAGTTTTCTTTAAGTTCTGGTTAATTTATATGTTATATTTGGGTCTTTTGAAAGAATTAAGTTTTCTGTATTTTAGCTGAAAATTTAAACTAGATTTCTGAAAGAAGGAGGCCTTTTTAAAAGTTAAAATTGCACATATTATAAAGAACATAAAAGTAGAGGGAAGTGCTAAAAATAAAAAGCTTGTTGTAGTTCTGGGTGCATGAGCAGTGAAAATAGGGCAGTGAGGTCTTTCTGCCATCTTGAATCTGCAAGTCTTCAGCTTGTCTTTTTATCTATTACCTTTTTCTTCACATGGACTCTATATTCTTTTTCTCCTTTTTTTTTTTTTTAAAGCTTTATTTATTTGACAGAGAGAGATACAGTGAGAGAGGGAGCACAAGCAGGGCGAGTGGGAGAGGGAGAAGCAGGCTTCACGCTGAACAGGGAGCCTGATGTGGGGCTTGATCCAGGACTCCAGGATCATGCCCTGAGCTGAAGGCAGACACTTAACTAGAGGCCAGGTGCCCCTGGACTCTATATTCTAATCATCTGAATATTTTCACTTCTCTACATGAGGCATGATCTCTTGATCCTTTGTGTTCTTATATGAGTTAGAGTGTTCATTTTTCTGGGTTTGCCTGATTAATTTCTACTTGTCTATCAAGATTCAATTCAGTACTCTGAGAAGGATTAATTTTTGATTACATCCCTTAAGACCTGAGTCTTAAGTTAGACCTGAGTTAGGTAATTTTTTTTCTTGATTCATATAATATTTTTGTCCTATTACTAATAATAGTTGTTTGTCTCCTGGTCTAGGTTCTGAGGTTTTTTTTTTTTTTAATTTAAGCTTGTGAACATGACTTTTTTTTTTTTTAAAGATTTTATTTATTTATTAGAGAGAGAGAGAGACTGAGAATGAGAGGGGAGAAGGTCAGAGGTAGAAGCAGACTTCCCGCAGAGCCGGGAGTCCAATATGGGATTCGATCCCGGGACTCCGGGACCATGACCCGAGCCGTAGGCAGTCACCCAACCAACTGAGCCACCCAGGCGCCCTGAACATGACTTTTATACATAAAATTAAAGCTATTCATCATGATTTGCTATACTACAACATTAAATTACAGTTACTTCAGAGCATAAACCATTTAAGTAAATGGTTTAAAGTAAGTCTGTAATATAACTTAAAAAACACTTTCCTACCTACATGCAAATACATGCAAATTAACTTCTCCACATAAATGTCTCTTCACTCTAAGTTACTCTGCTCCTGAAGTCACTGTTTTGAAGCTTATCATGGTCCAAAGAGAAGGAAAGAAGTGTAACCAGGACGGATATATGTATTAAAAAAAAAAAAAAAAGACGGTACAGCAGAAGGGAATGCAGTTCTGCAAGTGCAAGTCTTCTTCAAGTAACAGTTGAAACAATAGAATAAATGCAGAGCATCATGATGAATGCCACTTAACTACAGACCAACACTTCTCTACAAATTAAGTTCTTTGTCTTATTGCCAATTAAATGCAAATTTTAACTTCATAGCTTGACAATTAAGGGTCATATACTGAAGTCAATACTGCATCTAACATTTCAGTTTGAGCTGCTTCATATACATAGAGCTGAAATCTGTTACAATTTATGGCCTAACAAATGCTAGTGAAAATTTTTTTTAGAAATAGTTTTTACGAGTATTAGACTTATCTTGCACATTGAAGTCCTCATATACAGGACAAAGTCAGAACTTTCGTATTTGAGTTTATTCTTCATTTAACTTTTAAAACACTACTATGGTTGAATATTAAAAACAATAGCAAGTAGTGAGCTATGATTATAATTCTTCACTCATTCACTACAGCATATAAAATGCCAGGAGTGTTATTCACTGGCCCTATTAAGAGGTCTGACACTGAACATCACCGTATGATGTTCACTCTCCTCATATGCATCCCCATCATAATGGCACCATCTTTCTTGATTTGGATCAAAGTCCACCAGTTCTACCTAGTCCGTTTCATCAGTCTCTTTTGCTTCCTTCATCTCAGGGAGGAGTTTTTCCAGCAAAGAGAGTTTATCAGGAGAGAGAAAACCATTCTCAGGAAAGTTTACCTTAAATTTGATGATAAGGTGACTCTTATATGGTCTATGATAAATTGGCATGCCTTCATTTAGCACACCCTAGATAGCTCTATGCTTGACAATCTGACCTGGATGAAAGGTGAGGATGATGGTTTGGTTGTCAAAAATATATACTGGCTTTGGAAAGCTTCATGGTGCTTCAACCAGCTATGTGTCCATACTCATGAAAAGGTCTTCTCACTGAGTAGAAGCAGCATGGTCCTTCTGACCTAAAACAATGATAATATCTCCTGGTTCTTGGTTTCCTTCACTATAGAATGTTATCTTGTCATCTTTCAAACTTTTTTCAATATGAACTTCTGGAACCTTGTCTCAAACATCTTCCTTCCATTGCAGCTTTCACATCTGTCTTTAGGACTGATCTGTTACCCATGGCCCTGGCACTCCATGCACACAGATTGAATTTGCTGAACCATTCCATGTCCTATGTGATGAATTGTACCTCCATAATTGGGACAACATGCTACCCTTTTTTTACCACCTCAGCCTTCACATTTGTTATAAATCACATTCTTTTGCAGAGCTAGTTGTCTTGTTGCACCATTATATGAATCTTCTAAGATTACTGAGAGCTGATGTACATTTTTATTTATTGTATGTACCGCACATCTCCAAATGTTAATAAAGGACTTAAAGAGGTTTTTGTAAAAAACAAAAACAAAAAACCTTTCTCTCCTTTCTCTCTACAATCTTCCTCCTTTTTCTCTCTACAATCTCCTTTCTCTCCTTTCTCTCTACAATATTCCTCCTCCTCCAAAAAACACATCTGTCTGTGGCAAGCCAAAAGCACCACCAGCTTCACCTTCTTTAATTGTGCGTTCTCCCCCTTTGTCATATACTTCTCTTTTCTTTGCATCAGAGAGTTCTTCATAAGCTTGAGAAATCTGTTTAAACTTTACTCCTTCCTTTGGATTCTTATCAGGTTGGTACTTCATGGCCAGTTTCCTGTAAGCCTTTTTCAGTTCTTCTTGAGTGGCATTGGGTTTGACCCCAAAGCATCATAGTAAGTGGTTTCTTTCACCATTTTCTAAAGCCAGTGAGCATGTTGGGGTCAGTGTGGAGGAGCAAGAAGGAGCTCATTGGTGGGCAGAGCTCAGGCAGCTGCCACTCCTCCACTTCTCACCTAGTGTTCTGGAAAGTTCCCTAGGCTCTGTTTCTTTAAGTTCCCTCATCTCTGTATACTTAATATTAATACTTACTATGGTTTGTGGAACAGAGTAAGTGCTCCATAATATTTATGGAATAAATAAAACAATACATTTTATTACATATCTTCTAATTAAAATGTACCTTATGATATTGGGTAAATCATATTAGTTTAGAGACTTATTGAATGAACATTGTGCAAGCATATACTAAGTGCCCTGGCACAATTAGCTGAAAAGCATAGAAACAAGTACATAAATTAATCACAGGTGGTGGTAATTGCTAAGGTGTCATATGTAATTTTTCATATCTCTAATGTATTACTTAAATATTTCATTTTAGGTATCACTGCTATTGCTCCAAAATACTGAGAAAGAAAATAAAATGAAAGAATTAATATTTCTGCTAGAGGAATCCAGAGATAAAGTTAATCAATTAGAGGAAAAGACAAGTAAGAATTTACATAAGAAAATATAACAATGTGTCTTATGTATTACTCTTATTATATTTTAAATTTTGGCCTTCATTATAATTTGTTGTAGTGTTTTCCAGTGCTGTAATTCTCAACCTGGTTTGGATCAGTTGGAGGAGCAGCATTATAGAATCACTTAGGGAGCTTTTTCACTGTACATGTGCTCTTCTTTTCACTTTTCTGTACTATCCCCTTCTGCAGAATTTCAACAAAATGCTCCAGGAAAACAGGGATCTTTTTTCTTTTGTTTACTGACGCATTCCAAGTGCCTAGAACAGTACCTGGCACATAGGACACTCAGATGTTTCATGAATGACTGAATACATTAGGAAAACTATAGAGGAAGTGAGTGTTTCTGGAGCAAGACACTTGCAAAGACATAAGGGAAAATTGCTTGTTGAACTAAACCTTTGATGATTTAAAGTTTTACTAGACAGTGAATTGGAAGGAAGAAGGTAGGTAGAAGAAATTCCTTGTGCAAGTTCTAGAACTGTTAAAGTTTCTATTTGAACCATTGGTGTGTCTTTGTTAGAGAACTCAGTAGGTGAGACTGGAAAAGAATCAGATTATGTCAGTTAAGACTATCTTACTGAATTTTTTTTAAACTTGCTTAAGGCACTTGGAAGGCATAATACACTTGTGAAACACTGGGCAACTTTCAGAGCATCATATGTATTTTGTGATATTTGTCACTTTTTTCTTAAAAACATCCTCTTTTTCACATGACAAATAGTTATCTAGTTCCTGTGAAACTATGCCTGCTCATTTTGTCTTACTGTCATTAATGTATCCTATGCTCTAGATATCATGAAATGAACTTTCCCTACATTTTCCATTCTTTCTATGTCCCCATCATACTTTTGGCTGCTTCCTCTACCCAAAAGGAGGAGCCTCTTACCTTGACTCCAGATATTTTGCCTGAATTCCAGTGAGCTCCTTATGCTTAAGAATGGCTTAACCATTAGTCATCTGTGACTATGAGTGTCTTGTAGGCAGGAACTCTGTCCATTAAATATCTGTGTAACTCAGTGCCCAGCAAATTGCTATGTACACAGTAGTCAAATAGTTATTAGGAGGAGTGGATATTTAATCTTATCATATAAAACTGGAAGTAATGGCAGTAAGTAACCCATTCTATGAGATTCTGAAGACTCATAAGCACTGAAATGTATTCATTTAAGTTACTTTTTATTGTGTCCTATATATATCTCTTATTCTTTTGTGTCTGTTTCATTTTAGAGATCTATTGACCTGTTTCCTAATCCTACCTTCTACTATGTCTAATTGGCTTTTATTTATTTTTTTGGTACTATGTTCAGTTAGCCACTGTATAGTACATAATTAGTTTTTCATGTCGTGTTCAGTGATTCATTAGTTAACACCCAGTGCTCATCATAACATGTGCTCTCCTCAGTACTGATCACCCTGTTACCCACCCCCCAACCCAGTGAAACCCTCAGGTTGTTTCCTGGGGTCCATAGTTTTTCATGGATCATCTCCCTCTCTAATTTCTCCCCCTTTGGACTTCCCTCCCTTCCCCTATGGTCCTCCGTGCTACCGCTTATGTTCTACATATGAGTGAAACCATATGATAATTGTCTTTCCCTGCTTGACTTACTTCACTTACCATAATCCCCTCCAGTTCCATCCATGTCGATGCAAATAGTGGGTATTCATTGTTTCTGATAGCTGAATAATATTCCATTGTATATATGTACCACATCTTCTTTGTCTAATTTGCTTTTAAACCCACCTACAGAATTCTTAATTTTGGATTAATCATATTTTTTTCCTTCTAAAATAACCATTTTATTATTATTTTCAAATTCCAATTCTCTGGTTAAATTCTGTCTTTCTGTACATAATGTATGTTTCTATTTTTATTAAAGTATTATTGATATACAGTATTATATTTCAGATGTACAATATAATGATTCAATAATTCTATACTCAGTGCTCACCATAAGTGTAGTCACCAAACAGCATTACTGCAATATGATTGAGTACATTTTCTATGCTATTCTTTTCATCTCCATGACTTACTTATTTTACAACTGGAAGTTTGTACTTCTTAATCCCCTTTATTTCACTGTCTCCCTTCACCCACCTTCTCTCTGGCAACCATTGAGTTTGTTATCTGTGTTTAACAGTCTGTTTTTTGTTTGTTTTACTTTTTGGATTCTACATATATATGTGAAATCATATGGTATTTGTCTTTCTGTGTCTGACCCCATTTCATTTAGCATACTACCCTCTAGGTTCATCCATGTTGTCACACATGGCAAGATCTCATTCTTTTTTATATGGCTGAGTAATATTCCATTGTGTATATATATACCATATCCTCTTTATCCATTCATCTATTGATGGTCACTTGGGTTAATTCCATATCCATATCTTGGCTATCGTATACAATGCTGCAATAAACATAGGGGTACATATATCTTTTTGAATTAGTGGTTTTATTTTCTTTGAGTATATATCCAGAAGTAGTATTGCTGGATTTTATGGTAATGCTATCTTTAATTTTTGATGGAATATTTATACTGTTTCCATAGTGGTTGCACTAATTTACATTCTTAGCAGCAGTGCATGAGAGTTCCCTTTTCTCCCCATCCTTGGCAACACTTGTTATTTGTTATCCTTTTGATTCTAGCCATTCTCTGACGGGTGTAAGGTGATACCTCATTGTGATTTTGATTTTCATTTCCCTGATGATTAGTGATGTTGAGCATCTTTTCATGTGTCTATTGGTCATCTGTATGTCTTTTTCAGAAAAATGTCTATTCAGGTCCTATGCTCACTTTTTTTTCCCCCAAATATGTTTATTTTATTTTTTCAGTGTGACAAGATTGATTGTTCATCCACCACACCCAGTGCTCCATGCAATACGTGCCCTTCTCAATACCCACCACCAGGCTCACCTAACCCCCCACCTACTCCCCTCCGAAACCCTCAGTTTGTTGCTCAGAGTCCACAGTCTCTCCTGGTTCATCGCCCCCTCCAATTTCCCCCCATTCACCCTTCCCTTCCTTCTCATAATGCCCTCCATGGTTTTCTTTATACTCCACATGTAAGTGAGACCATAAGATAATTGAC
>CM052798.1:86592453-86715368 GCA_028533885.1 Nasua narica | reverse complement strand
ATTTTTTAAGCCCTTTTATCATCTCTGAAATCTTTCTGTTCTGCTTGGTACTGGTTGTACTTGGAATCAAACTGATTATTGTGATCATGCCTGAAACAGCTTGGCCTTGGAGAGGTGGGCCTTCTATTTTCAGCCTTGCACATGCACCAGCTCTTTGAAGCATTTAAGTGTTTAAAGTTGAATAAATGAAGAAGATCAAAAAAAAAAAAAAAAAAAAGAAAAGCAAAAGCTAGATCGATGAACTGGAAAAGCTATTATGAAGTACTTATGCTAACTAGTAAAGTGAAAATAAAATATTATATAAATATAATTAAAAGTAATGTTATATAATTTGTTGCTGTATTTAATAGTAACTGTTAACATTAAGATTGATGTTTCTTACTTTCAGAAACTGATGAAAGACATTCTTTCTGACTGTAAAGTTGGGCCCCATGAAGGAACATCACTTCAGTTTTTGATCCCTTGCATAATGCAATCTGGTCCTCAGTTGTCAAATTTTCAAATCCTTGAAGAAAAGATCACATAATTGTTTGAAATCAGTAATGAAAAGTAATTATTCCTTTTTTATAATATGAATCCTGAATGTTTCCTTAGAGTAATCACTATTTGTAATTCCAAATATGAACAAAATTCTTGATTTCACATGGTAATATTTTGGAGCACTTTCATCAGAACTGGAGAATAATAATTTTTCATATGGCAAGAGCAAATTAAGCATAGTTTAGCCTCAAAGAATTTTACAGTGAGTTATCTGTGCATATAAATAGGTATGTTTTAGCTAAATATAGCTTGACTTTTTTCCTATTATACAGGCAATTTTGTTTGTTTTATGTTTTATATTATAAAACAACAATTTATTTCAAAACATTAAAAGATACAATCAATCATATATGTCTTGCTCTAAGTCTTTGGAGTCATTTGAATATTTTGAATATTAATATTTTCAATCACCTGATTGTTTTTGTTTTGTTTTGTTTTGTTTTTAGAGAGAGAGAGTGCACATGAGAGGTGTGGAGGGGAGAGGGAGAGAGAGAATCTTAAGCAGGCTCCATGCTCAGCACAGAGCACAATGTGGGGCTAGAACTCATGACTGTGAGATCATGGCCTGAGCCAAAATCAAGAGTAGGATGCTTAATCAACCACACCTGATTGTTTAAAGCAGACAAAATGAACTTGTTTTTGCATTTGGAAGCAGCATTGGTGGAAAAATAGAGGGTTTTATTTTCCTAAAATGTCCCCTTCCTTTAAAACAGGGAACTTTTTAAAAATTAAGTATAAAACTAATTTTTTCCCAAAGGTAAAGTGATTACCTGGGAGTCCTTTGGTAAAATCCATTAATCCCTGTAGGTGTAGGACCACTGTCTCTGAGAGTTGCAAAAAGCTCAGTTCAGGATTTGCATACTTCTGCAGCTAGCCAACAAAAAGAAATAAGAATAATAGATTCTATTTCTTTCAACTAACTGTTTAAATTTTTAACTTTCACATTTATGTTCTTATTTTCTAATATGATTAGTTATATTATTTATTGCCATTAATGAACACATACAAACTTCTTTGTTTCCTCTAAAGGAATTGTATATTTTTCATGAGCAGCCACAATGTTATTAATGAGCTGATGTTCCTCTTGAGTTAGTTCCATGCTCTCCTTAATCTACAAGAAAACATAGAAAGAAAACTATAATGAATTTGTATTAAACAAGACATATCATCATTTTTTTTTAGTATATGTGCTGCCGAAGCGAGCACAAGACATATCATCATTAAAGAAACGAAAAATTTTGTAAAAGTCTTGCCACTTTTCCAGATCTAGTGATGGATGATACAAGCTTGTTGTCTACTCCTTCCTCTTCCACTTTGATGTTAGAGTAAAAACTATTCTGTTTAAAGTTCTTTCGAAGTCTTTTTGATTTGCATTGGATTTCTGTGAGCAAACCTGTGATATTACAAAATTAAAATAAAATGTTTTAGGTAGGGAAAATAACATTATAGGATTTGATGAAAATTATCTTACACTGTACACATACATTATCATAGACTTGTCTTTTCACAAAGAACTTTTCTTTTTTTGCAAATATGCACACGGCAATTAAATTTACTATATTACTTTCTCCTTTTCCTTCCATAACTACCCTCTACTTAAAAGTACATAGTCATCCTAGACATAAATTAAAAATCAATTTTGTATCTCTAAACCTTTATTTAGACCTTTTTATATTAGAGAAATTTCTATATTTTATCTTGGAAACAACAGAATATCAATTGATATAGAAATCGAACTACTTTATTTATGAGCTTTTTTCTTTGATTTTTGTATAAAGTCAAGAAAATATTTTGTGATTTTTGTTAAAATAGCTAAGTCGATTTTTTCCTAGTAAGACAAGACAATGGTATTTTGTTATGACAGCCTGAGCAGTCTCAGACAGGGATGAAGTAAAGGATTCAGGCTGGTCGGACAAGATGATCTTAATATCTACTCCAACCTGAATTTTTTTTTTAAGGTTCTTAAGTAATCTGTATCCACAACATGGGACTCAAACTCACAACCCTGAGATGAGGAGTCATACATTCCACCAACTAATTCAGCCAGCTAGGTGCCCCAACCCTGGAATTTTAAGTAATAGGAATCATTTTGGTCAAGAACTATGAAGAATTTAGATTTTATTAAAATAGGCAGTAGGGGCGCCTGGGTGGCTCAGTTGGTTGGGCGACTGCCTTCGGCTCGAGTCATGATCCCGGAGTCCCGGGATCGAGTCCCATATCGGACTCCCAGCTCTGCAGGAAGTCTGCTTCTCCCTCTGACCTTCTCCCCTCTCATTCTCAGTCTCTCTCTAATGAATAAATTTAAAAAAAAATAGGCAGTATAATATAAACAGAACATTGCATTGATGTTTATTGAACCGGTGTGTAACTTAATAAAATTGAGAATATTATCTTAGCATTTGAAGGCAGATTGAACTAAAAAGAGATAATGATGAAATAGCCATGAAATTAATATAATAGAAAGAGTGCAAGATAATAAGAGTTTGTACAAGGCTAAGTTAGACATGAAGAGAAAACACTAATACTACCTTATTAAGAAAATGAATTTTGAAATCACCATGATATTTTGAACCCTGGGGAATGGGAGGAATTGAGGAAATAATGACAAAATCTTAGTACTACTCAGGATAACATGACATCATGGAATTTATAAGCTAAAAACACATGTGAACATAGAAGGAACTCAAACAGCCTAAGTACTCTTCTGCCTGTTGAGTTGGGTTTGACACCTATGAGTCGTTAGTAGGCTCTACATACATAGTTATCATGCAGGCTTCTAAAGATACAAGACTAAAGAAGGGAACAACTAATTTAAAAGCCTGCTCTTTATATATACATTATATAACTTTAGGTTAAATTATATGAAAATACAAGGATTTCCAATAAAGAAGAACCTATGATTATTGCCAAAATTAGAGCAATATAATGTGGAACAGGGTTTATGGAAATAATTATCTAGATTGGTTACTGGTCATCCTAATCTATCAATTGCTAGAAAAATAGCTTAAATCTAGACAAATATGTTAATGTTCAAAATGATAACCTGAGGAATGCATTATGTTGTCAATAAAGTAAAAAAAACTAAAATTCCCCTCAAAAAAAGAACCCTCAAAGTCCACAATAACACTTACATTCTGCCAGCATTCCTACTGCCTTACACTTTTTCAGTCTGCACTCTTGACATTTCCTACGCATGTACATGTCCATTTCACAGTGACCACCATTCTTGCAATGATATACTGCATTTTTGGTGATGCTACGTCGAAAAAAACCTAATGACAAAAAAAAGTACTTTTAAAATTTCACTATTAAATATTTTTAGGGTTTTTTTGTTTGTTTTTTTTGTTTTTTTTAGGATTTTACTTATTTGCCACAGAGGGATCGAGAGAGCACAAGCAGGCAGGCAGAGGGAGAGGGAGAAGCAGACTCCCCACAGAGCAGGAAGCCTGACGTGGGGCTCAATATGGGGCTCGATCCCCAGACCCTGAGATCATGACCTGAGCTGAAGGCAGATGCTTAACCGACTGAGCCACCCAGGCACCCCACTTTTTAAATACATATCTTCCTAGTAGAGCTAAGTAATCAAAATAACTAAATTATTTCAATAAAATGCTTTTTTCCATCAGTAAAATTTAATTTAATATATATTTATATTCCTTCATGATTGATACCTTCTATTCCAAGGTTGTTTCATTCAATAATCGCAACTAAAAATCAAACAAAATAGTTTCATCGCATTAAGATAACTTTCTATTTTAATATGGCTATAATACATCATCTAAAAGCATTTTTACAACTATGTTATACGGAATATCAGGATTCCATGGTGCATCTCTCAAGGTTCCCTTGAAAGAATATAAGCTCCTGTAAAACTACAAGGAAAATCTCTTTTCTTTTTTCCTCATACTTCCACCTCAGCCATATAAATAGGAGGAGATATTCTTCGAAACTTACTCCTCTATCCTTCTTCCTTTTTTAGCACTCCCCCAGGTGAGAAAATGTTTTTAGGTTATTTGGTCTGAGACATTGAATAGGCCGTGGGTGTGTGTGTGTGTGTGTGTGTGTGTGTGTGTGTGTGTGTTTTGGCAGAGGTGTCTATATTATTCCTTCCACTTCCTAACTCCATGCATAGCAGTCCTCCTTCCCACTTCCTCTTTCATTCCCCATTCCTAGGCAGTAACCTCTGCTATCATTTCTTAATCCATTCCAAGCAGTAAAGTTGACAATCTTTCTCAATGCCCCTCTCAGAGACCTGCGATACCCTTTTTTTCTGTAGACACACTTGAGAGTTTTGTGATTTAGATTCATCAAAGGAAATAGAAAGCTCAGCTTAAGTTTCTGGAACTATGCCTCATCTTCCATATAGATTTCTTTTAGATTTATTTATTTATTTGTTTGTTTGTTTGTTTGTTTATTTGAAAGGAAGAGAAAGAGCACTAGAGAGAGAGAACAAGCATGAGTGAGGGTTAGAGGGAGAGGGAGAAGCAGGTTCCCCACTGAGCAGAGAGCCCCATGTGATGCGGTGGCTCGATCCCAGGCCACTGAGATCATGACCCAAGGTGAAGGCAGATGTTTAACCCAGGTGCCCCTTCTTCCATCTAGTTTTTAACAGCAAGACCATGCACTTTAAGAATAAGCAAATCCTTTCCCAGCTATTCATAAAGCTGGTATCTAATTTCCCACGGTCTTCATTTGGCTATTCTTTGTGAGGGGTGAGTAGTGAGATTCTGACAGTAAATCTTCACCCTGAACTTCTAAACAGACATGTTTACCAAGAGTTCCATTGGCCTTATCATTTCCAGGTTCTGTCCCAACATTGCTATTGCAAGTAAAAACAATGTAGAAGGGATGCCTGGGTGGCTCAGTCAGTTAAGCAGCTGCCTTCGGCTCAGGTCATGATCCCAGGGTCCTAAGATTGAGTCCCACATCAGGCTCCTGGCTCAGCAAGGAGCCTGCTTCTCCCTCTGCCTGCTGCTCTCCTTGCTTGTGTTCACTTGCTCTTTCTCTCTCTGACAAATAAATAAATAAAACTTAAAAACAACAACAACATGCAGGAATGTTTCAAACATTCAAAACTTCATCAAGGACTATTTTTCACTCTTTGAAAATGTCATTGTCAATTATGATCTTCACTTGCAAGCCTCCCATTTGTTTTCAAAAAAACATTCAAAGAAATTAAAATAGAATTCATTTCATTCTTTTTTTTTAGAATTCATTTAATTCTAATTCCCTCCTAATGCATGAATTATATCAACCACATGAGATGATGTAACAGATATATTTTTAAAAATCATTTTCTTTTTCTAAAATATTTTATTTATTTATTTGAGAAAGAGAGAGTGCACATGTGCTGGAGCTGGAGGAGGGGTGGAGCAGAAGGGGAGGGATCAGGACAAGCAGAATCTGAGCAAAGCGCAAAACGCCCCACTCCGAGCTCAATCCCACCACCAGAGATCACAACCTGAGCCAAAACCAAGAGCCAGTCACCCAACCAACGGAGCCACCCAGGAGCCCCTAAAGGTCACTTTCTATTTCAATATCAGATCCATCTAAGCCCATAGTAACCTTCTGCTGTAGAAATACTGAATTTTATATTTAAATGTGAACGTTTTCACCAAAAATGAAAACTAAATCAAAACTATTACATTCCATTTTCATGTCTTTTAGGTACAAATTGATCACCTTGAAATGCATCAATGGCTCTCTGTGGTTTTATTTTTCACACTCTGAAAAGTAAGAGAATTCTTACATGCCTAAACTTCCATGACTCTTCGGTTAACACTAGGACTTCGGTTTGGCTTTAACTTTATCCTTACCTTTGCAACCTTCACAAGTAAGTGCATTATAATGATATCCTGATGCTTTATCACCACAAACTACACAGAGTTCTTCCTGTTGTTTGATCCGAATAGAAGACTGAGTTAGCCTGGACCTTTTTATTCCAGAGTATCCGTCTTCAGCATCATGGTCAACCACGTAAGTGGGTTTATTTAGTTCATAGGAACCAAATTCACACTCTTCACCACCGAACTGTGGATCCAAGCTATAAGTGTTGAAATGACTTTGTAAAGATTGGGACTGCAGAGCTGCTGGAAACTGGACAGTAGAGTACTGACAATAAGCTGATTCTTGAAAATCAGTGTCATGCAGCTGATAGTTGATTTGCTCTGGCAGAATATCTAGTTGTTTTCAACATAAAAAAAGAACAAACGATAAAAAGTCAAAATTCCATCATTGTTTTCAAATGTCAAAGAGTTGTACGCTCAACAGTGAGTTCAACATGTCTGCTGCATTGCAGGGACTTGCTGGCCAGCATGAGGAGCGGGCAGTAAACGGAATTGCCCTGCATCATAAGTGCTGCCATCCCAGGGTCAAGCAGAGGTTGCTCAGGAGCTGGGAGAAAGGCCAGTCTGTTGCTAATGGCTTACATCTCAATCCAGTCTCCCTTGTTAAATAGAAATGCCTATTTCCCTGAGTTTGGAAGGGAAGAAGGCTTTCCCCATCTTTTGCATTTCCCTTGTGTGGATACAACTGTTTGCAGTACAGTCAGGTCAGTAAAGAGATGAATGAATAAATTATCCCACCCCACCCAAAAAAATCAAACTAAAATACAATTTTACCTGGTTATTTCAAGAAAAAAAATGTTTTTGTTTGAACTCCCCATTAAGTATACCTTAACACTCTCCTTTGCCATTTGTAGACCTGATTTAAATTACTAGTTTCTTTTGTGTTTTGTTGAATAAGAATTCTAACTAGCAATTATCTGGGGATAAATTTGCCTGCTTTACCAGGTTACTATAAGGAGGAAACAAAATATGGTATGCAAAAGCATATATAAAATATAAACTCATGCTTAATGAATATCATTATTATAACTATCAGAAGCTCCCAAACACCAACTTACTTTCTTTTTTCTTTTTTAGGATTTATTTATTTCAGAGAGAGACAGAGAGAGAGAGCACGCACATGCACAAGCTGGGGGAGGGCCAGAGGGAGAAGGAGACAGAATCCTTGAGCAAACTCCCCACTTGATTCCTGGACCCTGAGATCATGGCCTGAGCCAAAATCAAGAGCCGGCCGCCTAACCACCTGGCCACCCAGGTGCCACCAACTTACCTTCTGCTTTCTGGAAAATTTCTAAATCTAAATCCAGAAAATTGGCTCCAAAAGAACCCAGGAATACCGTATATCTATATCTGTAACTAGTAATATTTTTACTTTTCCTGATGCTGAATCAGGTGATTAAACTTACTTTTAGCCTCCAGATTCTACCACCAAGATTGGTAAATAGTATAATTTTTATTAACTCACATAAATCACTTACAATCTTATAGCATTCACTCCAATGCTAAGTGTCAATACTATTAATAGCTTAATATAAAAAGAAAGGTTATCAGTAAAAACAGTGTAACTTGTTTTTTTAAAGAAGAGGTCCTTTCTAAAATGAGTGTCAAAAGACTGCACAATACTAGCTGATGTTCCAATGGCATGGAAATTAGAATTAAAGCCCTAACCCTAACCTTTACCTTAACCCTAAAAGAAAACTGCATTTAAAATTAAATTTATATAATGGACATTAAGGAGGGCAAGTGATGTAATCAGCACTGGCTATTATATGAGACTGATGAATCACTGACCTTTACCTCTGAAACCAATAATACATTACATGTTAATTAATTGAATTTAAATTTTTAAAATTTAATAAATAATATAAATAAATAAATATTTTTAAAAACTCACAAAAAAAATTTTAAATTAAAAATTTAAATTAAATTTCTCTTATAGCCTTAGTCTTTTTGGAGAAAATTCCTATTGTATCCTGCATTCTGTTTCTATCTTTCCCTTTGATAAAAATCTTACAGTAAGATGAAAATTTCAATATATTGAATAACTACTCTGAGCCACATTTACTGAATTGCATGTGAACTAGCTTCAGCTAAACCCTAAAAATAACTTTTAATTTGCATGTTGATTCAAATGTTAAAAATCAAATACAATTTTAGATTATCATGCTTTTCTCTCTTTACATTTGATTCTGGTTTACAAAATTTTAGTATTACTGATTTTTTTTAATTAATTATATTCTCTTGTATGAGAATGATTTTTAGTTTTTTATTTTAATTTCTCTTATAGGGAACAATTTAAAGTCTTTGGTTTACATCTAAATTTCTTTAAAAAAAAAAAACTCTGTAATTAACCATGATGTCACACAAGAAGTGTTTTTATCAACTATTATACTGTAGCTTTTTGTTACATACCATAGTACTGCACTGGTTCAGCAAAACAGTAACCATCAGATGTAGTGACATAAGAATTTGCCATTCTCTGCTCCAAGTCTCACTTATTCATCAGTGAATGCTGAAATAGAACTGAAGGAAACAAAACTTTTGTAGACTCTTTGAAAGTATGATCATCAAGTGAGCATGATTTTTTAAAAGTACAAAACTATTTTGAAAAATAAAGAGTTTAGCAGAATTTATACATTAGACATTTCTATTTATCCTTTAACTGGAAAAATATTGGGTTTTCATATTTCTACACACCAAATTATTAATTCTGCCAATTTTTTATTGTTCAGCTCTTTACAAATAACTCAATAAATCTTGGTAATAACAAAGGTGGCTTTTGAAAGTTCACCAAGCTTTGGTGTTAGGCTTCATTTACTGCTTTCACTACTTGTTTATGGGTCATTCATTAAATATCCTTAACCCAAAAAATATATATATATATATCCTTAACCCTTAGTTTCCTCATGTATAAAAGAAAAATAATAAAACCCTCCTAACAAAATTGTTGGGAGAGTTGAATTAACGTATGTAAAATGCAGCACAGTTCTTGTCTTAATAACTGGTTCTCATAATCACTATTCTAATAGTTTCAAGATCTCAGTGTTCTAAATTTAGATGAATTAGGAAGAAAAATTAGACTTTTTCATGAGAGAAATTAAATAGAAAAAAATGGCTTTCATGGCATTTGTTTTTATCTTCTAAATCCGTTCTAAATATTTTCATAGCCCTGTGATATGCTAAACATTAAAATATTAATTTTGGTTCTGCTTGACTAGTTAAAATTTTATTTTTTGAAAAAAAGTTTATGGATTACTGGAAAAAGTGTTATATATATTTTTTATTCTTGAAAATTATTTTATTTTATTTTTTGTGTTCAAGTATTTCTTTTTTTTTCCCCAAATATGTTTATTTTTTCAGTGTTACAAGAATGATTGTTCTTGCACCATACCCAGTGCTCCATGCAATATGTGCCCTTCTCAATACCCACCACCAGGCTCGCCCAACCCTCCACCCCTTCCCCTACAAAACCTTCAGTTTATTGCTCAGAGTTCATGAAAAAGTGTTATATTTTTAATAATAAAGTCTAAAACTAAAATGAACAACTCAGGAAACAAGAGATGTTGGTGAGGATGCAGAGAAAGGGGAACCCTCTTACCCTGTTAGTGGGAATGCAAAGTGGCAGAACCACTCTGGAAAATACTATGAAGGTTCCTCAAAAAGTTAAAAATAGTGTTACCCTACAACCCAGCAATTGCACTACTAGGTATTTATCCAAAGGATACAAACATAGTGATTCTCAAAAGGGCACATACACCCCAATATTTATAGCAGCAATGTCCACAATAGCTCAGATATGAAAAGAGCCCACATGCCCATCAACAGATGAATGGATAAAGAAGATGTGATACACATACACACACACACACACACACACACACACACATACAATGTAAGATTACTCAGCCACCCAAAAGAATGAAATCCTGCCATTTGCAATGACGTGGTTGGAACTAGAGGGTATTATGCTAAGTGACATAAATCAGTCAGAGAAGGACAAATATCATATGATTTCACTCATATGTGGAATTTAAGAAACAAAACTGATGAACATAGGGGAAGGAAATAAAAAATAAAATAAGATGAAAACAGAAGGAAGCAAACCACAAGAGACTCTTAACTCTAGGAAACAAACAGGGTTACTGCAGGAGAGGTAGGTGGGAGGATGGGGTAACCATTTGAGGGGCATTAAGGAGGGCACTTGATGTAATGAACATTAGGTGTTAGATGAGACTGATGAATCACTAAGTTCTATCCCTGAAACTAATAATACAATACATTAACTAAATTGAATTTTAAAAAATTTTTTAAATAGTAAAGTCTAAAAATCATGCGCTATTATAAGAAAAATTATTCACAATCTAAGATGAACCCTTAATGGGAAAAACTATTTATTTTTGTTATTTCCTAGAAAGGAACTCCAAAAATTTGAATAAACTTAAACAGGAAATCGCAGTTTAAGAAATGGAAAATTATTGGAAGAAAATAAAGGTCCATAGTCTTTTATAGCTTTATCCTCTCTATTAAAGATAAAGACAGTTTTCACCTTTAAAAAGAACAAAAAAAAAAAGAAGAAGAAGAAAATGGGTTTTAAATCATGCCAAAAAATTTGTGTGACAAACTTCTTAGCCTCTGAGATTATATTGAAAAGTCTTTTCCTTTATTATTCATGTGTGAACCTCATGACTGAGGTTTCTATATCCATGAAGATGATTTAAATAGTAATATCTTTGAAATCTGTCCCCTTTATCATCTAATAGAATGTATGTTCTTCCAAAAGCACTTAAAACTCCCAGTCTTCTGACAGCATAGCAGTAGTCCTATAGAATAAGCACTGGATGAAAGAGATGAAACAAAAACCCCAAATAAGTGAAATTTTAATACAAAGTTTCCCTTGAAAAGTCAGGACTAAAATCAATAAGATCAGTCAGTCTTCATTTCCATGTTTCTATATTCCAACAAGTCAATTGGCTCGCCATATAAAAACAATTCTGAATGTTATCCATTTAACATGTGTGACACTCTGTAGCAATGTTTCTGTTCAGTTCTTTCCAAACTTCTCATTTGAGCCTAGTTAGCTTTTAGAAAATTATAAGTGAACCTGAAAACTTGAAGTTATTCACCCTTCTTTTAAAATTGCTGCACTTACTATTAGGCTTCATGTAATACTGAACATCTGAAGAAGACTGAAAATTAAAATTGGTACTACTTAGATACAGACTTTGCTGAGTTAGAGTTTGAGAAATAACATAGAATGAAGCAGAGGTAGCTTGTTAAAACAAAACTGGTGATATCCTGACAAAGACACACAAAAGTATCTTATAGAGATGCCACTATCAGGGTTCAAATAGTAAATAACAATGTTCTGAAACCAAATCCTTCCAATACTGTAGATAAACACCCAAAAATATTATCTAAAATAGACCTGTTTGGGGTTTTTTAAAGTTTATTTATTTATTTTTTAAGATTTTATTTATTTAGGGCGCCTGGGGGGCTCAGTTGGTTGAGCAACTGCCTCCGGCTCAGGTCATGATCCTTGGGTTCCGGGATCGAGTCCCACATCGGGCTCCCAGCTCCACAGGGAGTCTGCTTCTGCCTCTGGCCTTCTCTCCTCTCATGCTCTCACTTTCTCTGTCTCTCAAATAAATAAATAAAATCTTTAAAAAAAAAAGATTTTATTTATTTATTTGACAGAGAGAGAGATCACAAGTAGGCAGAAAGGCAGGTGGGGGGGCTGGGGGGGGGAAGCAGGCTCCCAGCTGAGCAGAGAGCACGATGCAGGGCTCGATCCCAGGACCCTGGGACCATCACCTGAGCCGAAGGCAGAGGCATAACCCACTGAGCCACCCAAGCACCCCTGAATTTTATTTATTTATTTATTTAAGTAATCTCCACATCAAAAGTGGGATTCGAACCCATGACCCCAAGCTCAAGGGTGGCATGACTCTTGCCTAAGCCAGCTAGGCACCCCAAAGCAGACCCATTTTTATGGACTAGTTATAACCAGGGCATTCCTGGGACATACACATAAAAAGGCTTTGATTAAAAACATGCCTTTTAAAATATGAAATATTTATGTTTTATATGCACATAGTAATACTGTATTATTTTCTACACAAAATTTTTCACTAATTAAGTGTTCTTCAGCCTTTTAGATGTTTAATAGAAGTATTATAATATGTATGCATAATAAAAACTTTCAGAAATAAAGTATTCATAAAATTAGTTTAAGAACACTCAAGTAGATTATTAATAGCATAGAGGGAGGTATGTAATCAAAAACTTCCTATCTTATTAAAAAGAAAAGTTACAGTAGGCCTGGAGTGATTCTGTTTTATCTTTCCTAGTAAATATTTATTTGAAAACAAAAATAACTCATTTAAGAGAGGAGCTTTTATCAAGAGAATCAATTTGGCATGGGTAAAGTCTATATTGTTTTTTCATTAATAAATACAACTTTATTTAAAAAGCTGTATTTTTCATAGATTATAATAGCTATTTTACTGAAAAGATGCTTAATTGCAGAAGTGAATTTGTATCTCCTCCCCCTTAACTACATATTGTGCTTAGTAAATCTTCATATAGCTAGAACTTTACCAGGATAAACACAATGACTCCAGAGAACTACATCCACATGTTAAAGAATTTTATAGTTTTTATATTTTTACTCTTGCAATATATGTCATTGAATCATGAATAATGCATTGCATAAAATATAACTGAAAAGTAGATGGCTTCACAAGAAAAACTGAAAATTTCAGTGTTCACAGTAGCCTCTACCAAAAAAATGAATGATAGTGCTCTATGATACATAATTATAAAAAATTTTTCATAGCAGAGATTCTTTGAGCCAAAATTCTCTAAGCTTACTGGAACCAAGGAAAATGAAAATGAAATGGATATATTTGAATAACAGCACAAATAAAGGCTTCTTGATTTCTTTATAAGAATCTGACCTTTAACCTTAAAATACTGGGAAAATTTTACATGCGGAAGTCTTCACATAGAGTTTTTTATACAGCTTTACTGAGATGTAATTTACATAACATAAAATTCACTCTTTTAAAATGTACAATTCTTAGTTTTTAGAATATTCACAGAATGTGTAACTATCACCACCATCTAATTCCAGAGCATTCTTATTACTGCAAAATGAAATCCCCTACCCATAAGCAATCACTTCCCATTCTTTCTTCCCCCAGTCTCTAGCATAATTTCTATGTTTCTATGTATTTGCCTATTGTAGACATTTCATATAAGTGGAATCATGCAATTCCATACACAGTTTTAAATGAAAAAAGTATTTAATTAATATTATGTCAAGCAATTTTCACAGCTTAAGAAAGAGAGAAATCAGACTCTACATTAGAAAATTCATGACTATGATATAATATATCCTTCAGAGATCTAGAAATATATTTTGTGTCCATAAAAATTTTTTTAAATTTTTATAACCATAGCATTTTGAATAGAAGTTTAATTCCCTGAATAAAACTTTATCAGAATATATTTCAATATATTATATATATTGAATATATAAATAAAATATATTTATTTTATTGAATATATTTCAAGTTACCTTGAATTCACATATAACCTACTATTTTATTTTTTAAACCTACTATTTTAAAAAATAAAACGTATTTTAAGAATAAGTTCTTGATTAAAAACGAGTTTCATTTTAAAATGTAAGAGTAAATATCACTGTGAATTGACTTACATTATTACATCAAATGTTACCTGGAATCCAACTACTGTCCAAAATGCCTTGTCATTCCTGAGGAGAATACCAATCACTGTATAATCTACTTAAATTTCTCATTTTCAAGGAGTAAATGCTTTTTATAGTTTGACTATCATAGTAACAACAATTGGCTTATTCACTTTGCAAAAGCTAAATGAATGATGGTGGAAACTAAACAGAGTTCCAAAAATACCCTTAACAGCTTACAGTTTAACAATAATTTCAATTGCCCACAAAATTAACATTCATATTTAATTGAGGCAGCATAAAATTATAAAATTTAGGGTTTTGAGAGAAGACAAAATACTCACAGTTAAACAATATGACTAGAGATTGTCCTTTTTCTCACAGAGCAAGTATAGATGGATTTAACAACAACTTCAACTTTGCAGCTGGAGCAAACTGGACCTTTTCCCCATTTATCAAGAAGCTGAGAGGGGAGCACTCTGCGTACACTTAAGCTCCAGACGCTCTGCAGAGCAATGCTTCAACTCTATCTCAGAGACAAACTTCCCACACAATCCTCACTTGGGTCAAAACAAGGGCAGTTATTATTTGACATAAATCAAATAATAACCAGATCATCAGGGATAGAGGTCTTTGGAACCTTCAGGTCACACTCTCCCAGAGTTCTTTATTGTTTACTTAATAAATATTTTGTTTTCTTGATTAAATTTGACATTCTCCCATTTTGGTTACAAAACACTGGGTCTCTAGAAACTACTAAGCACAAGAAAGGAAAATCCCTCATTAATTGAAACTCCACTAATACAGGTGTATAACAATTCAACTTGAAGTTGATCTCTGCATTACCTACCCAAAAAAGTGTTAATCCAATTATAAATGTGAATAATAATTCAGATGGGTACAACATTATATGTGTACAAGTCATCTAATCCAACACTCTCAATTTTTTGGCTTAGAAAGACTGCAACACAAATACTACTCCTTGTTCAGGGGCTCGTAGAAACTCAATGCAAATGCAAACAGTTGAACAGGATATATAGATAAGTTCACTATGATTTTTTTTAATGTCATCTATGTAAACAAAGTTTGTTGGATACCAGGGTCACGGTCTCACCCCTGCAAGGCATTTCTACAGAAGCAAGGTTACAAATGTGTTCCATCACCACACTCCCATTCTCATGGTCACGCCTCCGCTGACTCACATATTTTATAGGACTCTAGGCTCTGGTCTCTGTCCTCCCTGGCTCTACTGTCATATTCACGTGGCATAGGATACACTTTTCTTGGCATCTGATCTCAGTCCACATTCAGTTTCTGACTTCACAACTATTGTATTGATGCTGACTTCTTCAAGGGTTCTTATCTACTACTGGGAAGAATTCATGATAAAATCTCCAAGTCATGTCACATGAGTTTTGTTTCTCTTTTAAAATGATAGGCCCTGGATCTGTGAATTTTAATCAGTGAACCAAAGAATAATAGTCCCAGCATTCTAATTCATTTATTTGATTGTAAAATATTCCAAAACAGGCTCCGAAGTAGGTCTTAAAAGAAGTGACACTACTAAAAACCTTACAATGAAATACAGCAAAACAAACAGACAGTACTTAATGTGTTTTAAAAGCAATGCTTAACTTCTAAATATTTATCAGGAACATTTGTTTCTTAAAATAATTTGTAAATTATCCCTGATATTTGTATACTAATAACGAAAAGGCTGAAGTTCTTTTAAAAATATGTTTTTTAAGAAACAAATGTTCCTGATAAATAAATATTCATTATTTTTATTTTTAATTGAGTGTAATTGATATACAATATTATATTAGTTTCAAGTTTAAAACAAAATTATTCAGTATTTGTATGAATTGTGCAATGACCAATGTAATAAGTCTGATTAACATGTTACCATACATAGTTAAAACATCTTTTTCTTATGATGAGGCCTTTTAAGATCTACTCTCTTAGCAATTAGCAAATATGCAGTATAGTATTATTAAGTATAGTCACTATCTTGTACATTACATTCCATGACTTATTTATTTTATAGCTGGAAATTTGTGCCTTTTGATCCCCTTCACCCATTTTGCCCACCCTCCACCCTCCAACACCCAGCAACCACCAATCTGTTCTCCGTATCTATGAGCCTGATTGTTTTATTTTGCATTTTTAATATTCCAGATATAATAGAGATCATGCAATATTTGTCCTTATCTGACTTACTTCATTTGGCATTATGCCTTCGAGGTCCATCCATGTCATTGTAAATGTAAATGGTATATATATGATGTATGTATGTATTATATTGGTGTACATATAGTATAGATAGCATATTTTCTTTATCCACCCATCCATCAATGGACACTTAGGTTGTTGCCATATGTTGGCTATTGCAAATAATGCTGTAATGAACACGTGGGTGCAGATACCTTCTTGAGTTAGTATTTTCATTATTTTCAGATAAATACCCAGAAGTATAATTTCTGGATCATATAGTAGTTCTATTTTTAATTTTTTTAAAGGATTATGGAGGTTTTTTTAAGATTTATTTATTCATTTGAGAGAGAGAGAGAGAGAAAGCACACATTAACAAGAGGAGGGGCAGAGGGAGAGGAAGAGAGAAAGAAACCCCAGGCAGACCCCTCTGAGTGGGGAACCCCACATGGGGCTCCATCCTAGGATCCTGAAATCACAACCTGAGGTGAAATCAAGAGTCAGCCACTTAACAACTGAGCCACCCAGGCACCCCTCCCTTTTTTTAAAGGATCTATTTTTAACTTTTTGAGGGACCTCCATACTGTCTTCCATGGTGGCCACACCAATTTACATTGCCACCAATAGTACACAAGGATTCCCTTTTCTCCACATCCTAGCCAACACCGTTACTTCTCATTTTTTTATATTATAGTCATTCTAACAGGTGTGAGATGGTATCTCATCATGGTTTTGAGATGCATTTCCCTAATAATTAGTGATGCTGAGCACTTTTCATGTACCTGTTGGCCACCTCTAGATCTTCTTTAAAAAAAATGTCTATTCAGCTACTCCACCCACTTTTTTTTTTTAAGATTTTATTTTCAAGTAATATCTACTCCCAACATGGGGCTTGAAGCCACAACTCTGAGACCAAGAGCCACACACTCCACCCACTGGGCCAGCCAGGTGCCTCTCCTCTGCCCACTTTTTAATCAGATTGGTTGGGTTTTTTGCTATTGAGTTATGACTCTCTAGATATTTTGGATATTAACTCCTTATCAGATATATGATTTCCAAATATTTTTTTCCCATTTGGTAGGTTGCCTTTTCATTTTTGTTGATTTTGATGATTTACTTTGTTGTGCAGCTTTTTAGTTTGATGTAGTTCCACTTATTTATTTTTGCTATTGTTGCCTTTGCTTTTGGGGTCAGACCCAAAAAATCATCACCAACACCAATGCAATGAGCTTATAGTCTATGTTTTCTTCTAAGAGTTTTATAAATAACTTTTATTCTTTAGATAATTACCAATTTTAACCTCTACTTATAACTATAATTATTAGCTTCTGTATTCAAATTATATATCTCAAATGCTCAGTGACTCAGACTTTTCATTAATTCATACCACCATGATCACTTACACCCTCAATCCTACCCTTATTATATGTGAGATATTAAAATTCATTGGCAACAAGCTTCCTTATTTAGTTTTGCAAAGAACAATTCATTCAGGACTTTACTGTTTAAAGTTTTACATGTACTTCCCTGGTTTATAATAATACCCTAAATTTACTGTGATGTTAACATAGTACTTATTCCAAAGTTGCATTCTTGAAAATGTATGCAAATATATGTTAATATTTTTAGATAGGGAATGCAGAACATATTTTTAAATTTTATACAGGCTACTGTCACCTAAGCACTCTATTTATAATTACATAGTTCACTTAATAAGCATAAATGAGGAAATCTCCTGAAGTTTATTTTTTTATACAGTCACTCAATAGGCAGCTAGCCCAGATAGATAGATACATGCCATTTAAAATAAATATTAACATTGTTACCTTATCAGTAACAAACAATCTAAAGGATTATAAATCTAACCAACTAGTTTGCTATAAAGCTGCAAGTGTCATTAGGGAAGGCTCTTGAGTAGATGACATCCAAGCCAAGACCTAAAGGATGAGAAAAACCCACAGGAAGAGCAGAGAGATGAGTGTTTTATTGGGAACAACACACTGTTTTCTGCTGGCTTGTGTAACGTCGAAAGAAGTCCAGTGTGGCGAGTGGGGAGAGAAGACAAAATTAATATAAGATGATACTGGAGAGAAAGTATAAACCAGATTTTTCCCATTTTTCTTTTTTTAAGTTTTTATTTAAATTCCAATTAGTTAACATAAGAGCCTTAGAGAGGAGTCTGAATTTTATTTCAGGTATAATAAGAAATCATCGGAGGATTCTATGCAGAAAAGGCACATACTCTTAAGTATATGCTTTGTTTTGTTTTCCTTTTTCTTTAAGATTTTTATTTTTAAGTAATCTCTACACCCAATATGGGGCTCCTTAGAATTTACTATGAAGATAATCATGTTATCTGTAAATAGAAATAGTTTTTTTAAATAAATAAACAAAAATAAAGAAATAGTTTTATTTCTTCTTTACCATTCTGTATGTCTTTTCTTTTTTTTTTAACGATTTTACTTATTTGTCAGAAAGAGAGAGAGTGAACAGAAGCAGGGTGAGCAGCAGGAAGAGGGAGAAGCAGGCACCCCACTGAGCAAGGAGCCTGACTCAGAACTCAATCCCATGAACCTGGGATCATGACCTGAGCCAAAGTTAGACACTTACTGGACTGAGCCACCCAGGCATCCCTGCCTTTTATTTCTTTTCTTGACTTTTCCAAAGGGTAGAACTTCACGTATATGCTCTATAACAGTGTAGAAAACAGACATCCTTACCTTGTTCTCAATCCTAGGAAGAAAGCATTTAGTTTTTCAGCATTAAGTGTGATGTTGATTGTAATATTTTTTAAAAAGACTATTTATTTGAGAGAAAGAGAGCATGAACCAGCTGAGGGACACAGGGAGAAGCAGACTCCCCGCTGACCAGGGAGCCTGATGCAGGGCTCCACTCCAGGTCTCCAGGATCATTACCTGAACTGAAAGCAAACCCTCAACCAACTGAGCCTCCAGGTACCCGAACTGTAACATTATCTTTTAAATATTTATTTATTTTAAAGAAAAAGAACGAGTGGTGGGGAGGAGCAAAAGGAGAGGGAGAGAGAGTTTCAAGCAGACTCCGTGCTGAGCACAGAGCCCCACACAGGGCTCTATCTCACAACCCCAAGATCATGACCTGAGCCAAAACCAAGAGTGTGACACTTAACTGATTGTGCCACCCAGGAACCCCTAATTGTAATATTTTTATACTCTCAAGTTGAGGTAATTCCCCTATATTCTTCATTCACTGAGTCAATATTGTCTTAAAAACTTTGGATGCTACATGAGGAATAAATACTTTGGAGGAAAGTAAAAGAAGCAGTAAGATAACCAGTTAGGTGATTATTACACTGCTGCAGGTGAAAGATGATGGGAGCCTAGACTTAGATAATGGTAGTGATCTGACCCAGCAGATAGGTCAGTAGATTCAAGATATATTTTTCTGTAGACCTTGCAGGATTTGTGGATGGACAGAGAATGGGAAAGGGAGAAGCAGGCTCCCGGCAGAGCAAGGAGCCCAACATGGGGCTTGATCCCAGGACCCTGGGATCATGACCTGAGCCAAAGGCAGATACTTAACAACTCAGCCACCCAGGTGTCCCTAGCATGTGGCTTTGAACCATTTGGTCACAAGATGGACACTGTACCTCCAGGTACCACAAGTGAGTTTCAGTAAAGGAGACAGGGGAGACTTGCAAAGATTTTATTTTAGGGGCGCCTGGGTGGCTCAGTTGGTTGAGCAACTGCCTTCGGCTCAGGTCATGATCCTTGAGTTCCAGGATCGAGTCCCACATCGGGCTCCCAGCTCCACAGGGAGTCTGCTTCTTCCTCTAACCTTCTCACCTCTCATGCTCTCTCTCACTTTCTCTGTCTCTCAAATAAATAAATAAAATCTTTAAAAAAAAGATTTTATTTTAGTAAAACTTAATTTAGAAAGTTATGTACTTTCTAAAAGATCTATCCCAAGTTCCTTGATCAAAACCACGTCACTGGCCACTCAGCTGCAAGGAAGGTTAGGAAATGAGTATTTAATTTTCCAATCTTTAAAGCAGAGAAAAGCAGGGAGAAGTTTATTGCAGTGGGTGTTAGGTGAGCCCACCCATAGTATCTGCCATATTAAGGATGATGGAGAGTAAAAAATCATCTGATTGATGGATTATATTGCAGTTTGCCAAGATACATAAGAGTGGAAGAGGAATACATTTTTAGTAGAAAAGCAATAGCTCAACTTTGGACATATTGAAACTAAAATGTTTGTGAAACATCTAGAATGTCAAGCAGAGAGTTAGACAGTATGAAGCTGGAATTTAAAGAAGCCAGTGCTGGAGGTGATATAATCTGGAAGCTTTCAGGATATTGATGATATTTAAGTCCGTTAAGATATATATAATCCCCAAGGAAGAAAAAAGTAGTAGGACACAGCTTTGAGGAACTCCAATATTTAATATTGGTTTGAAAAGAGTGCCCTTACAAAAGAGAGTGAGTAGCTAAAAAGGTAAAAGAAGGGGTGCCGGGGTGGCTCAGTCGGTTAAGCGTCTGCCTTCAGCTCAGGTCAAGATCCCAGGGTCCTGGTATCGAGCCCCGCATCGGGCTCCCTGTGCAACTAGAAGCCTGCTTCTTCCTCTCCCACTCCCCCTGCTTGTATTCCCCCTCTCATTGTCTCTATCTCTGTCAAATAAATAAATAAAATCTTTAAAAAAAATAATAAAGTAAAAAGGTAAAAGAAAAACTAAGAAAGAGGCATCAAAGAAGTTAAGAGACATGTTTCATGGAGAAAGTGCTCAACAGTGTGGAATGCTACTGACAATCTAAATAAAACAAGGAAAGAAAATGTTCTACTGAATTTAGCAGCATGAAAGTTTGTGGTGACTATATTAATAAGAACTAATTTCAGAATCGAGAAACAACAACAAAAGATCAAGTTAAACCCAAGTAAGAATCTTGCTTTTTCTCCCCCCACAAACAACTAAAAGTCTGGAAATGAGCAGCTCCAGGCGCTAATTGGCACAGCACGTTGGAGCTGCTGTGATTCCCTTGAACTTGCCCCGGTAGCTGCATGATGGGTGTCATTACTCTGGACTCATGTACAAGGCAGAGGGGAAAGGCAAGGGTGTGGAGCCCATAGCATATGTCCCTTTGTTAAGAATAGAAAAGCTTGAGGCACCTGGGTGGCTCAGTTGGTTGAGCATCTGCCTTCGGCAAGGGTCATGATCCTCAGCTCTGCTCAGAAAGAACCCTAACTGCTCCTGCTCCCCCAGCGGCTCCTGCACCTGAGCCAGCTCCTGCAAATGCAAAGGGAGCAAATGCACCTTCTGAAAAAGAGCTGCTGCTCCTGCTGCCCGGGGAGTGCCAAGTGGTGCCGCCAAGTGGCCAAGGGCCGCATCTGCAAGGAGGCATCGGACAAGTGCAGCTGCTGTGCCTGTTCCAGGTGGAAACAGAGCAACACGTACAAACCTGCAGTTTTATTTTGAGGTCGTTTAGTTTTTATTTCGTAATCATAAGCTTAACTCTGCAATCCAGCTAGACTAAGGAAAATAGGGAATTCATAGAATTGCAGCCAGAGCACAAAGATTATGGGATATTTTGAGGAGATGGGGTTCGTGAAGCAGGGTGCTCTCCAGAGCTACAGAAGGAATGGCCTGGTAGTTAAGATAAAACACAAGTCAAATGTATTAGAGCTGTCCACAGTCAACAGTGGTGATCTTCTGGTTGGTCTTGCTGTTCTTGGACCCAAAGCGCTCCATGGCTTCCACATGCCCTCTTTCACCTTGCCAAAGACCACACACTTGCCATCCAAGCACTCAGTCTTGACTGTGCAGATGAGAAACTGGGAACCATTTGTGTTGGGTCCAGCATTTGCCATGGACAAGATGCCAGAACCCACGTGCGTTAGGATGAAATTCTCATCACGGAATTTCTCCCCCCAGATGGACTTGCTGCCAGTGCCATTTTGGCTGTGAATTCACTTCCCTGACACATAAATCCTGCACTAATCTTATGAAAGCAGGAAACTTTATAATCCTGCTTTCTCCCCAGTGCTCAAGCACTGAGCACTCTAAAAGTTGTCTAATGTTTTTGGAATTTTGCCTGCAAACAGCTCAAAGGAGACCTGGCCCAAGGACTCAGAGTCTTCCTCAATGGTGCCGAAGAACACAGTAGGGTTGACCATGGCTAGGCTGCAAAGGCAGCTGGGGACAACTGGAGGGCCATAGCGTCTGCCCAAACTTGAAGTTTTAGAACATTTTTTTCATATTACTTTGACCTGTTTGATACATTCCTGTTTCTATAAAATATGTGAATTACAATAAAAGTTAACTTTTAAAAAAGTGAACTGGAGGCGGGGTAGCAAAACACAAGAGATAGAAACATTCTCTGAATGTCTAGAAGTTTAGCTGCATGGAGAAGAAGTGGGATGGTATCTAGACTGGGATTTAAGGTCCAGATTTAAGGTTGCTTTTAACATGAAGCAGACTGTGTTTGTAAGATGACAGGAATGATGGTAGTGAAGAGAGGAGAGACCAACAATGCAGGAAGTCAAAGGAATGATGAAGACGACTCCAAACAGTTTATGCCCATGGGTTCCAACCTACTTGTGGTCTTTTCTTCCTGAACTTCTATCTGCCTAGGGTCTTTGGACTTACTCAGCCACCCTCCACAAATGTGTCAGCTAATTCCTTGCAATAAATCCCTTCAAATCCCTGGTTCTGCTTCTCTGGTTAAATCCTGACATTGAATTTGATCCTTAAAAAGTCACTGAAGGGGCGCCTGGGTGGCTCAGTGGGTTAAAGCCTCTGCCTTCAGCTCAGGTCATGATCTCAGGGTCCTGGGATCAAACCCCACATCAGGCTCTCTGCTCAGCAGGGAGCCTGCTTCCCCCTCTCTCTGCCTATTTGTGATCTCTTTCTCTCTGTCAAATAAAGAAATAAAATCTTTTTTAAAAAGTCATTGAAAAGGCAATAAAATTATGCACCGGTTTCTAGGAAAGCAGAAAGGAGTCACACACTTCCAAAGTGAGATTTCACTTAAACTGAATTTAAAGAATTATGAAAAATTGGGGCACCTGGGTGACTCAGTCGGTTAAGCATCTGCCTTCAGCTCAGGTCATGATCTCAGGGTCCTGGAATCAAGCCCCATTTTGGGCTCCCTGCTCAGTGGGGAGCCTGCTCTCCTTCTCCCTCTGCTGCTCCCCCTGCTATGCGTGCTCTCCCTCTAATAAATAAATAAAAATCTTTTTGAAAGAATTATTAAAAATTAATAAGACAGAAATGGAAGCAGTGGTAAGCTAGTGAGCCAGATCACTGGAAAAAGCAAACGTGATTTGTAGTGTTTGATTATTTCTCAGGTATATATACTTTCACCATGGCCAATATCAAGCTACCAACATGATGTTACAGAGTACAGAGTTAAAAAAAAAAAAAATGAACACCGTTGGCTTTTGCGAGTCCATACCACTAAGTGAAAGGTGGAGGGAAAACAGAATATACACCAAAAATGTAAACACCGGACTTCTTTCTTCTACAAAACACTATCATGGAGAAAAGATCCAATGGACATGCTTTCCCACACAGTTATTGTCATTGCAGTAAAAGAACAAAGTTCAGAAGCATGACTGCAGGGTTTGGCAGCTTACCAATAATAAACACCATAATAATAAATTCAAGCGAGGGGCGCCTGGGTGCCTCAGTGGGTTAAAGCCTCTGCCTTCAGCTTAGGTCCTGATACAGGGTCCTAGAATAGAGCCTCGCATCGGGCTCTCTGCTCAGCAGGAAGCCTGCTTCCCCCTCTTTCTCTGCCTGCCTCTCTGCCTACTTGTGATCTCCCTCTCTCTCTCTCTCTGTCAAATAAATAAATAAAATCTTATCAATCAATCAATCAATAAATTCAACAGAGAATCTTCTAGAAATTGTCCTAAAGGAGCAGATAAAATTATTTGCTTAAGATCAATGAAGGGTAAATGCAGAGATGTGATTCAAACCCTAGGCAATGCACAGAAAATGCTCTTTCCACTATAAAATGCTTCCTCACTACTGTATCCTATTGTAAGAACTAAACCAACAGACCAGAATGTGTAACACCAGGAAAATCCTTATACATCCCCATTAGTCTGGGATCAATTTTTTTTTTAGAATCTTTGTAGTAAGATAAATATCCATTTGGTTTTGAAGTAATTTAAAAGCCAGTCTCTAAACTACTCACGTATGGTTAATTGATTCGTTACAAAGATGCTAATACCATTCAATGGGAAAAGAATAGTCCCTTCAATAAATGGTGCTGGGACAACTGGATGCCCACATTCAAAAGTATGAAATTGGACCCCTGCTTCATATCATATAAAAAGTTAACTCAAAATGGGTTAATGACCAAAATATAAGCGCAAAACCCATAAAACTCTTAGAAGAAAACACAAGGGTAAACTGACATGATCCTGGATTCAGGAGTGGTTTCTCAGATTTGGCATCAAAACTTTGAATAACAGGGCGCCTGGGTGGCTCAGTTGGTTGAGCAACTGCCTTCGGCTCAGGTCATGATCCCGGAGTCCCGGGATCAAGTCCCATATCGGACTCCCGGCTCTGCGGGAAGTCTGCTTCTCCCTCTGACCTTCTCCCCTCTCATTCTCAGTCTCTCGCTCTCTAATAAATAAATAAAAATCTTTAAAAAAAAAAACTTTGAATAACAAAAGAAAATATAGATAAATTGGACTTTATCAAAATTAAAAACTTCTATACATCAAAGAACATTCTCAAAAAGGTGAAAAGAAAATCTAGAGAATGGGAGAAAATATTTGCAAATCATATACATAGTATCCAGAATATCAAGAATTCTCACACCTCAACAATAAAAAAGACCAAAAAAAATCTGATTTTAAAAATGCACAAAGGACTTGACTACACCTTTCTCTAGAGAAGATAGACAGATAACCAACAAACACATGAAAAAATCAACATCATTAGCCACTAGGTAAATGCAAATCAAAACCATAATAAAAATACCACTTCATACGCCCTAGGATATAGCTATAATTTTAGAAAATAGTAATTAAGGGAAGCCTGGGTGGCTCAGTCAGTTAGGGGCTGCCTTCAGCTCAGGTCATGATTCCAGGGTCCTGGGATCAAGCCCCATGTCAGGCTCCCTGCTCGGTGGAACATCTGCTTCTCCCTATCCCTCTGCTGCTCCCCTTGCTTGTGCTCTCTCTCTCTCTCTCTCTCTCATGAATAAGATCTTTTAAAAAAAAGTTTTTTAAAATAGTAACTAAGTGTTGGTGAGTATGTGGAGAAACTGGAACTTTAGTATATTGCTGATGGGAATGCAAAATAGTTCAATATTTTGGAAAATAGTTTACTGATTCCTCAAAAATTTAAACATAGAATTGTCATATGACCAAGCAATTCTACTCCTAAATACATACCCAAAAGAATTGAAAACAGGTACTCAAATACATGTTCACATCAGCACGATTCACTTTAGCCAAAAGATGGAAACAGTACAAATGCCCATCAATAGATGACTAGATAAACAAAGTGTAGTATAAACATACAATGAGATATTAATTAAGTCATAAAAAGAAATGAGTACAGGGCACCTAGGTGGCTCAGTCAGTTGGGCATCTGCCTTTGGTTCAGGTCATGATCCCAGGGTCCCTGCTCCATAGGGAGTCTGCTTCTCCCTCTGCCCCTCCTCCCACTTGTTGTCTCAATCTTTCTTTCTCTCTCAAATAATAAATAAATAAAATGTTAAAAATAAAAAGAAAAGAAATGGTACAATGTAGGTGAACCTCAAAAACACTGTTAAGTAAAAGAAGGTAGATATAAAAGGTCACATATTGTATGATTCCATTTATATGAAATATCCAGAATAGGTAAATCCATAAATACAGGATGCACATTGGTGGTGGCCAGGAGTTGGGGTGGGCTAAGTGGGGAGTAATAGCTTAATGAGTATGGTCTTTCCTTTAGGGGTGATGAACATGTTTTGGAACTAGATAGAGGTGGTAATTGCAGGACACTGTGAATGTACTAAATACCATTGAAATGTTCACTTTTTAAGTGGTTAATTCTAAGTTTCATAAATCTCAATTTAAAAACAAGAAAAGCTAGGTTCCAAATTTGGTTCTATAGTTGCAATTCATATTAAGCAATCAAAAAGAATGTCTCTTAAGTTGTACTGGTTTTCATTTTATGTTAAGATTAAGCGAATTCGATTTGGTGTTTTGGAACTGTTCTGCTGAATTTGAAAACTAAACTAAATGTGGTGTTTACTTCTAAACAAAACAGTAAGAAATAAAGTTATAAGATAGGTGGTTTGGTTGGATTTTTTTTTCTCAAGGGTTTTAAAATATTTCTGAGATTTTTAATAGTAAAAGGAAATCATATTTAGTACAGCTGGATCATTTCTACATAATTGGCTTTTCATTCTTGATCTGGTTTTGAACTGTTTACTCCACTTCAGTAATTAACTATTATCAGCTTCATTAATGAAACAGAAACCACCTCCTATAATCATTTATAAAATACTTGTCAAACAAAATTTAAACAAAGAATAGGATCTGGGCAAAGCAAAAGCTCTTTAAAATCTACTGCAACTAATTATAAAGTATCCTACTTATTTTGTTGTTGTTTTCCATTTATTATGAAAGAATCCTTCAGGACCTACAGCATTTCTCCTGGCATAGTTATATTAGTTCTTTTATATAACAGTAATTATTTTTTTTTATTTTATTTATTTATTAGAGAGAGAGACTGAGAATGAGAGGAGAGAAGGTCAGAGGGAGAAGCAGACCTCCCGCAGAGCCGGGAGTCCGACATGGGACTCAATCCCGGGACTCCGGGACCATGACCCGAGCCGAAGGCAGTCGCTCAACCAACTGAGCCACCCAGGCGCCCTAACAGTAATTATTTTAGCAATACTTTTTATCCACTGATGTGAAAAGATGAGTTTTCAGCTGTTTATTTATATGTATACATTTAAAAAATCAAACTATTTAATCAAGCTACCTTTAGAGACATTATTTTCTATTCTACTTAATTTTTAGTTGACTGAGTAAAAAAGACCATGGGAGATACTTTAAGACATATTTCTTAGTTTAAGATATATTTATGAGCTTGCACAAGCAAAATTACAGCTTATATATCCAAAAACAAAAGTAGATTTAAGTATTCTAAAAGATTGCTCTACTGGCATTTAATAAGAATACCACAAAGTTTTAAATGATTTGTAGGAAAACATGCTCTACAATTGTAATCCTTTTTCCCCAAGATTTCATATTTTATAGAGTTTAGAATATTATTAATTTAAAAAAATAAGGCAAAAAATTAGAATGTTAACTCAGAATATAAGGGATAATGATAAGATGCAAACTTTATATACATAAATGATGCTAGGGACAGATCATCAGTGGAGCATGTTCTTTGAGTTTCTTTTCTAGTTCACAGTTGCACTTTGATAGCTAAAAGAGCAACAGTAGCAATGGAGCAGGAAAAGGCTCATAAGGTGATTTAATCCGTGATCTCTTTTTCATTACTATTCCATTAGAATCTTGGTCTGTAGCTGTCTGTGTTTCCAGTGCCCATGACAGGACCTGGTTCATAATGGGTGTTCAATAAGTATTTCTTGTATGAATGAATATATGAATAAATGAATGAAGGATGAAGGGCTGCTATGCTAACCAACTGAGCTAACCATCCAGAAACTAAAAGGAAAGATGTAATAAAGTAATGCCTCTAGCATTCAAGAAAGCCAAATACTCAATTAAGGAACTCATCTTACACCTTCAGTTTTGAATTCAAGATTCCTTTATCTTCATTTTGTAGGAGGAAAACTAAGCACTAGGAGTTGACACTTTGTTTATGTATCTGTTAGTGCTTATCTTCCTGGGCTTTGTTTTCATTCATATTTATCTAACCAATTAATCATGGATACCTTATAATTAAGCAAATACCATGTTCATTTTTATTTCCCTGGTGCTTACTAGAGTGATTTGCATGTAAGAGATACTTAATAAATGCTTGCTGAACCCAAAGTTTATACTTTTTTAAAAAATATTTTCTTCATTTTTATGTCATTTCTAGGGTATTAACATAGTACAGACCTTTCAGAATACAGAAATATGTAGTTAATGACATAGACATTTCTACTTATTTACGACACGATGTTTTCAAAATCTTATTATCTCTGGTTTATGAAGAAATGGTTCCAAATATTTATGTCCTCCAATTAGCATTAAATAATAGTTCATGAAGTTTCTTCATTTGGCTTTTGCAGACTATTATACATTTTTAAAAATCATATTAATACAACAACCAATGAAGAAATTAAATTTTATAACAACCCCAGTTTCAAAAGCAGAAAATTTCTCTAATAGTCCAGTTACAATTCTCTTATTTGGGAATTTGGAAGATAAAACTGCCAGTATTTTTCCATAATACCAATGAAAATCTATATAAAAAAATATTACTTCTTCTCCAAAGTGACAAAGGTATACAAGCACCTGTTAAGGGTCCTTATTCTGAGAGGGGAAAAAAATATACACACACATACACCCCATCTGGTTTAAATAGGCAGGTGACTCTCCTTTGTATGAATTAAAGAATTAAATGCTATCAGGGAGAATTTCAGTCACCATTTATGACACTAACACTTTGTACCTGGAAATTTCCCCATGGTTTTAGACTATCAGATATTTTGTATAAATGCACATTAAACATTAAAACATGTTTTATGTTATGTTACGTTATGTTAAACATTAAAACATGCACATTAAAACATAGAATTAAATACTCTAAATTTTTTCCGTTATACTTCCCCTTTACTTTAATCAATATTATGTCTGGCATAATGTTATAGAAATGCACGTGATTTGTGCAGACCTTTTTTTTGGCATTGCCAGTCTGTTTTGTGTGATGCGGCACTGACAGATAAGCTCAGGCTCTAATTGTAAGGATAAAAAATTATTCACATTTTTAATGTAGTGTTTATGATTTCTTGGCACTTGCTGTTACATTAATGCCAGAGTTAGAAGGGGTATTTTTTTAAATTATGGAGGAGGATAGTTGCTCTTTCTTGCTATTTAACTAAATCACATAATTGTTTGTTAGCAGCTCTTGAGTCCAGCCAGAATGAACTTGTCTTATTTTGACAAGATGCAGAAGGGGCACTAATCGTTATTAAAAGCATTAAAACATTAACCTTTAGCAACCTCATTTTTCACTTGGTACCCACATTTCAGTATTTTATCAAACAGAAGTTAAACACTAAAAATTAGGAACAACTGATCTTTTCTCTTCAAGCTGAAAGAATAAAAGTGATAGAAATAAAGGCATTAGAAGGAAGGGACAGTAGAAATAGTTGTTTTAGTGTTAATGTAATTCCAGTTACTTATGGCTGGTGAAATTAGTGTCAGAGAGGGAACTGTTCTAGAAACATCCACTACAATTATCTTCAGAATTTCAAGATGATAGAACTAACAGTATCAGGGCTTGATTTATTAAACATTACACAAGAATTCCAGATTAAAGAATTTTGAGATCAGAATATTTTTTTAAAAGATTTTATTTATTTATTTACTTACTTACTTACTTACTTACTTATTTTATTTGACAGAGAGAGAGATCACCAGTAGGCAGAGAGGCAGGCAGAGAGAGGGGAGGAAGCAGGCTCTCCACTGAGCAGAGAGTCTGATGTGGGGCTCAATCCCAGGACCCTGAGACCATGACTGGAGCCAAAAGTAGAGGCTTTAACCCACTGAGCCACCCAGGCGCCCGGAGATCAGAATATTTTAGCTAGCAGCCCCTGAAATCACAAATTTAATTCAGTTCAATTTTTAGCTATTCACAGCACACCTCAATAGTAGGTTCACAACAAATATTACGGCTACCCCAAGTCTCTTGCCACCTGCCGATAACCAAAGCACTTCCTTGGCTACCAGAGGAATGCAGAGATAAACACTACCTAATTCTTTTCTAGTAGAGGACTAGGACATGTATATAAGTAATACTACACAAATAGAATGTCATAAGTCCTATGCAAACAAAGAATTATAAAGACATAGTAAAGGAAGAAACAAATAATCAGCACAGCCCACAATAAACATCTGTAGTTGTTGACATTTATCACTCTTTCTAGCCACCTGGTATCAGAAATTTTCCATTTATAAAATTCCCTCTCCTTATAATTCTCAGTAAGGCAGAGCCCAACTTCCACTGGGGAAACTAAAAATGTGGCTTTTCTATCTTCCCTTGCACCTAGAATATAGGTCCATGCCTTAGGCTCAACTGATCAGACATTGTTCCCCACTAATTATGCCAATAGTAATGACAGCACAGAATTCCCTGTGGTTGGTAGTCACTGCAGTTGTAAACGAAGTTCGTGGAGCAGCTGCAGGAAAGGTATTCAAAACTGTAATGTAGAACAAGTCCAACCACCTACTGATGAGGACAGTGGTTATGTCTCTACTAGACAAGTTCTGCAACATGATCTAGAATATTGTTACTGGTTGCACAACTGTGAACCCGATTCTCCAGTCTTCCTAGTGATTCCACAGGCAACCCAATATCCTGAAAATAAACGATCCTCCATTCATACTAACCAGAATTTCTTCCTATAGTTCACAGCTAATAACCTTGGTGGACACAGAACTTAAAAAAACGGTAGCTGGCTTTTTAATATATATTCTTATATTAGTCATATATTCACCTACTGACCAAGCCCAGGATATAAAGCAAACCCTCTATCATGAATAATATAGAGCAACAGTCCCCAAGTGTAGCTAACTATCAGAACCAAAATGAGAAGCTTTCAAATTCAAGTAGTGGAATTTGGTCAGGAGGCCCAAAGGGCATCATTCATTTATTCCACAATATTTATCTAGTAATTAACTATTTTTTCAGGCACTCTGCAGGTGCTAGGGATCAATGGTGGTGAAACAAACATTCTCTCTACTCTTAGAGATGAGTATCTTGTGAAGAAATAGAAAGTAATCTCATAATCATCCTAATGAATACATCATTATAAATGAAATGCTCTGAGACAGGATAGTATGTAATAAAGGAAGCTAACCAAAACTAAGATTTTAGAAGGTTTCCCTGATGAAAGATGCTTGAGTTGAGATCTAAAAGATGAGAAATATTTCACTTGGGCCTTGAAGGATCTCAAGCAGAGATGAAAGAATGAAAGTATCAGGTAAGTACAAAACATTAATTCAAAAAGATACACGCACACCCCTATGTTTATTACAACGTTATTTATAATAGCCAAGATATGAAAGCAACCTATGTGTCCATCAGTAGACAAATAGATAAGGAAGATGTGAGATACACACACAATGGAATATTATACAGTAATGAAAAGGGATGGGATTATGCCATTTGAGACAACATGGGTGGATCTGGAGGGCATTATGCTAAGTGAAATAAGATAGACTGAGAAAGACAAATACCATATAATTCCATTTATAAGCAGAATCTAGGGGTGCCTGGCTGGCTCAGTCAGGAGAGTATGTAACTCTTGATCTTGGGGTCATGAGTTTGAACCCCACACTGGGTGTAGAGATTACAAAGAAAAATAAATAAACTTTAAAAAAATAAACTAGCATTAAAAAAACATTTAAAAACCAAAACAAAGATAAATAAAATTTTAAAAACAAATGAATAAACAAACAAAAAGCAGAATCAGACCTCTAAACACAGAGAACAAACTAATGCCGGGGTGGAGGGGAGTTGGGGGTTGGGCAAAATGGGTGAAGGGGGGCAGGAGATACAGGCTTCCTGTTATGGAATGAATAAATTGCAGAATGAAAGGCACAGCATAAGGAATATAGTACACGATATTGTAATACTCTTATAAGTGACAGATGGTAGCTGACATGTGATAAGCATAGCATAATGTATAAACTTGTCAAATCACTTGTTATACAGCTGAAACTAATGTAACATTGTGTATCAGCAGGCACAACTGCAGAGGAGAGCTATCTGCCAAGGTGGTGGGTGGGGGTGGTTTTTAAAGGGGGAAGTTGAGGAGGCATTGTGACTTATGGAATTCTCCTTTTTTTGCTAGCTGTGCCGGGTTGGAAGTAGCCCATTGTTAAGTGAAGGCCTATGAATATCTTGAGATGGGTTCCCTGAGGGGCTGGTCTGTATCCAGCCAAGGGGTTGCTGTAGACCTTTTCTACATTCTATTGCCCAAAAAGAGGCAAACAGACTTGAGCAATAGACTGCACTTACATCAATCCAGGATGTTTTTAAGAAGTCAATTTCTAGGGGCGCCTGACTGGCTCAGTGGGTTAAAGCTTCTGCCTTCAGTTCAGGTCATGATCTCAGGGTCCTGGAATTGAGCCCCGCATCAGGCTCTCTGCTCAGCGGGGAGCCTGCTTCCCCCTCTCTCTCTGCCTGCCTCTCTGCTTACTTGTGACCTCTCTCTCTCTCTCTGTCAAATAAATAAATAAAATCTTTAAAAAAGAAAAGTCAATTTCTAGATCCTCAAGAAGCCTTTATTTTAATAATTGGTATGTCTTAGAATGAGTATACGTTTATAATAATAATTCTACTCTATAAAAGAAATACATATTGTTCATCCAACCCAAAACTTACCATGGTATTTTCCTTGGGTTATACTTCCAGAGCATGAAACAAAAGCATAAATGAAAATGCTAGTTTGGGGAAATCTCCCTTAACAATATATCAAAGCACACTATCCCATAGGGTTTCCTATCTTTCTTAGTATGGCCTGGCATTAGAGATTGGGTATTTTGGCCCACACTGGGGTATTCTGAATTTGGAACAGATAAAGCAGTATAAATAAGTAAGGGTTATTCTCTTAAATATAAATTGAATATATATTTAATATCTATTATATATATACTTATATATCATATATATGGAATATTAGTTATACACCCAGGTTTTTTTTTAGATACACTGGCTAAAACCTAGGGATAAATACTGTATTTAATTCAATTAGCTATTAAAGTCAAATTTATCAAATCATATAATTAAGTATATATTCCAGTCAATTCTTATCCTATAAAATGTTTACTATTTCCAACCTAACTTTCTGAAAAAATGAAAGTATGTTTTTCGTGAAAAATCATAGAAGACAACTTGAAAATGATTAAATAGGTCAACATTTTTTCAACTGTCTTATAGAGAGCTCACAAACACAAATGCGTAAGGAAAGAGTTGCGTTCATCTTTGGGAGTGAACCGTCACCAGTTTTATTTGGCAAGCACTGTATTTTTTCAATGTTCTAACCTGAATGCCTTTAGGAGGTAGGGCTGGGGGGGCGGGGTGGGGAGGAAGTCTCCCTCGAATTCACCTTCACCACAGGGCCCTCCACTCCCTATTAGTAGCACCCAGCTTTATTAACTCTTTCGCAATTCCTATCTGGTCCCTCTTGGTCTTTGAGTTTACAACTCCTAAAAGGAAATACTTTGTATTTGGAACAGTACATACAATTATTCCAAGTTGTTGAGAGACAATTCCCCAGGGATGGCTTACATATCTGCATATCTTGTAATCGATACACCTACTCCCTTTGTTTATACTATCTTTTCAAAGGTGTTTGAATGGTAAACAGTTTTTTAAGAGAAGATAGCGCCTCCCCCCAGACCAAAAGGGGGGCATGCCTACTACTCATTATAAAAGATACATTTCCCTAAACTGCAGGTTCCTCCCATATCACCCTCCACTAGAGGTGTAGGTGTTCTCTGGTCCTCTGTGTCATCTTGAGAATTGAGGATGGGGGGAAAGCAAAAAAGTGTGGATATTCTAGCTACTGCGACTGCAGATGGTAAAAAAAACAGCCCTTCATCTCTGACCCACGAGTTTCCAGCACAGTTCCCTCTAATCTTTTAGGTGGTTCTTTCTCCAGCCTCAGGCAATTTCCTCACAGGCTGTGCTGATCAGTCCTTGGCTGAAGATTTTAAGGGCACGTTTTGGAGATCTAGGGACAGGACTAGAATAAGGCAAGCAAGGTGCCCAGGGGAAAAATCTGAGCAAGTCCTAACTCTCAGGTTCAAACAAGAACCTAAGAATGAGTACCTCCTTGTAGTCAGTGGTCTGGGCATCTCTCTTGCCTCATCCTAGTCCCACCTCACCCTAGTCCCAGCCCTGCCCCCAGCTCTCACCCTTCTCCCTCCCTCGCTTTTCCTCCCTCTCCCTCTTCCTCTGTCTCTGTCTCTCGGTCTCCCAAGGGTTTCTCCTCTCCCATATTCAGCCCATTTAACTCTGGGATAATTTGACCTTCCCAGACTCCCAGCACTTCCTCTTCAGCTCAGGGTGCCTGGATGCCTCCTCCCAGTGCTGTTTCTGGAATCTCTCTGCAGGTAGTTAAGTTGGGCAATCATAAGGCTCTCCTCACTGATTTCCCTTCTCTCAAGTTCACTCTCCTATGTTGGCTGATATCGAATGTCTTGAAAATCATGGCTGCATATATTTCGTGCAATTTTTTAGTTTAAAATAGGCAGGAGGATGAATCTGGCCCTCATTACTACATCTCGGCTGAAGGCAGAAGTCTTGGGTTCTGTTGTGATTACTTGGTGTTTTACTGTCCATGCTGTGAAACAAAACATGTTCAGTGGATTTTGGTACTTGAGCTGTCCAAAGTGTCAGACACCAGCAGTCTTTGATGAACTGTCTTAAAGAGGCAGAGTTGCTATGTGGTCCCTTCAGAAAGGAACTTTCCCAGATTCTGGATGGATAGCTATTCAAGGTAAGCTGATATCTACAGTAATGACTGAAGAGTATCATGGCAGGATGTGTACTTCCAGCTCTATGGTCAGTTTTTCTACTTCTGCCTCACCTTGGGACTGTTTCCTTTGAGTCATTTCTCAATAAACTGACTAGTTCTACAGATCGATTTCCTCTTCTGTTTAACCCAGAAATCATCCCAGACGGGCACAGTCTACTTATGGGCCAGGTACTGTACTTGGTTCTTTGTATACATTGTCTCTTGAATTTCCACAACCATCTTGTTATACAGGTACTAATGTAATCCTCATTTTATAGATGAGGGAAGTGAGGCTCAGAAAACGTAAATGACTTACTTTTTCAGGTTACACAGCTGGTAGGTGTTTATCCAAATAAAATCTAGGTATATGCAACTCCAAGGGCCATATAGTGGTTCAGGAAGGAACAGGTTAACACAGGAGATAAACTGGACTATCCTTAAAACACCAATCACAGTGGGGTGCTTGGCTGGCTCAGTCAGTGGAGCATGCCACTCTTGCTTTCCAGGTTGTGAGTTCAAGCCCAATCTCTAGATGTAGAGATTACCTAAAAATAAAATCTTAAAATACAAAAACAAAACAAAAAGCACTCATCACAGCATAGAATAACATAGACATGTTGAATCACTATGTTGTGCACCAGAAACTAATGTGACATTTTGTATCGACTATACTTAAATTTTTAATTAAAAAAAAGGGTGGGGGCGCCTGGGTGGCTCAGTCATTAAGTGGCGGCCTTTGGCTCAGGTCATGATCCCAGGGTCCTAGGATTGAGTCCCGCATCGGGCTCCCTGCTCAGCAGGAAGCCTGTTTCTCCCTCTCGAACTCCCCCTGCTTGTATTTTCTCTCTTGCTATCTCTCTCTGTAAAATAAATAAATAGATAAATAATCCTAAAAACAAAAACAGAAACAAAAACCACTGACCACAATATGTATGGCCTTGTGACCACAAAAAAAGAAAGAGGCCTGATATAAAAACCGTAATCCTCACCTCCTAGGAGCAACCTGTTGGAACTTCTTGGCTTTTCCTTCAACACGGCCTCTCATACAAGACCAATAAAAGAATGGACAGACTAAGCTGAGTGGCCCACCAGGGCAGTGTTATGGCATAAATGCATCTACTGGGACATGCAACCATCTATCAGGGAGAAAATCATGGAAATGGGCAAAAGGGAGTTGCTAGAAATAGAAGTCCATGGGTATCTTGCAAACCCCAAATGGCCAAGGACATGGCCCTCTAATTTTTAGCTAGATCAATAAAGTCAAGTACAATAAAGGCATTTAAGACTACTGAGAGAGTCACAGGGAGTTGAATCTAAGATGAATTCCTATTCTATCAGATGATAGAGCTTCAGAGGAGACTCAATCATCCAAGATACATTGCAGGAATGCTTCTTCAATAACTGAAACATAAGATAATAAAATATCTTCAGGCTAGTCTCTAAATGAGAGATTAGACTGAAGTCTCAAAAGGAAACTAACATAAGTATTCTAAGTGAACAAGCTCAATCATTTACTGGCAACCCAAATACACACTGTATTCTCTTTCTCCCAGATGATTACAAATAACTGTTAAATAAGATTTGCAATATTGAACTTCCACTATGCTTCAACTGAGGATATTTTATAGTACTCCTCAAATCAATGTAAAATGCCTAAGAAAATAAGGGCGCCTGGGTGGCTCCATCAGTTAAGCATCAGACACTTGGTTTTGACTTAGGTCATGATCTCAGGGTCATGAGACTGAGCTCGGCACTCAGAGGGGCATCTGCTTGAAATTCTTTCCCTCTCCCTTCCACCTGTGCTCCCCCTCATGTCCTGGTCCCACGTGCTCTCTCTATCTCTCTCTGTCTCTCTGTCTCTCTCTCTCTCTCAAATAAAGTAAATAAAATCTTTTAAAAATAAAATAAAGTAAACTGCCTCAGAAAAATTAACTTAAATATTTTCCTATCTAGCCCCTTGCCGGCCAACCAGTCACAAACCAGAATCAGCCCAGCCTGACCCAGACCACAAAGGACTACCCTGCAGACTCAAGAACAAAAGAAATAGTTATTGTTTTAAGCTATTGAGTTTGGGGGTAGTTTATTATGTAGCAATAGATAAATGATACACCTTCTGGTTCACTTCCGTACTTGATTCCAACCATTCAATGACCACCCCCACTACAATTTTCAGCACCTAAATTTACCTCCTTTTTCAAATGAGAAAAACAGATGTACTTAACTTCCCACCCTGATCAAACACCACGCTATAGCATAATGGCAAAGAGTACTGCTCCTGAAGCCAGACTTCCAATTATTATCTTGGCCCTGGCACAGATAAGCTGTAAGGCTGAGAGAAAATTAGATGTTCTTTCTCTGTAACAGTAAGGACAATGACAATACCTACTTCATATAGTTCACACAGTTTTGGTGAGAATTATGAACAAACCCTTCAGACCATTTTGTTGCCCCTAGTCAATACCCTAAAAACATAAGCTACTATTATTTTTATTGTGCACTGGCCAGTAATCCAGAGCTTGATTTTTTAACAGCCTTATTCACATACCCTATTTATTACTCATACACCATAAAATTCACACATTTAAAATGTTTAGGTCGGTGGTTTTTAGTATGTTCACAGAGTTGGCCACCCATTATCGGAATCTAATTTTAGAGCATTTTCATCACCCCAAAACAAAGCTTGATTCCGAGACTCAAAATACTAAGGTGGCTGTCAGCCACATCCTTGAGGAAAGGCCAAAAGTCCAACAGGGAATACCAAAAACCCATGCCAGTCTAGTGAACAGGAGCAGAACAGTAAACAAGAGCTGAAGCCAAGAATTAGGGTCAGATGGAGACAGCATTGGAGAGGAAATGAAGTTCAACACATAGCCACAAACAGTACTAGCCTGTCTACAGCTAATATCTTCACATTTGCCAGACTGGCTTAAAGGTGTAGCACCCGTGAGAGCTCACTTCCCACATTCAGACCTACCCTGCCAAGGCTTCGAAAGCCAGGGCTTGCCCCAGAATTCTGACCTCTAAAGGGTTCTAACATATCCTGGTGTGCCTTAGTCAAGGTTCCTTGGGTTATAAATACAACCTTCAAATAGCCTCCAAATTTCGCAGAACTGAGGGGATCGTCTTTCTCTTCTATGTCTAGCTAACATAGCCCAAGCCTCCATTCTGTGTTATCGCAGAGCATTTTGTCCACTCCCCAAGTATTTCTGAGATTTCTTAGGAAACACTTACACGCCCCCCACAAATATATTGTTATTGTTTCTTGCCATCTCTTCCTCCGGCCTACTACTCTGTTTCTCACAAGATCTCTTCCTACTATCTCAAAATCTTTTCTCCATCCTTTCCAGGCTATGCACCAAACACTTTGCACCAAGTATAGACATAAGCACCTCCCTAAAATCCCAAAGTACAGCTAGCCCAAGTCTTTAGTGTTCATCAGTGTGATGTTGACTTAAAGATAAAGGAAGCTACAACACAAGAAAAGATTATTATTTCAAACTAAATTTTAGGGTGCCTGGGTGGCTCAGTTGGTTGAGCAACTGCTTCAGGCTCAGGTCATGATCCTTGAGTTCCGGGATCAAGTCCCACATCGGGCTCCCAGCTCCACGGGGAGTCTGCTTCTTCCTCTAACCTTCTCTCCTCTCATGCTCTCTCTCACTTTCTCTGTCTCTCAAATAAATAAATAAAATCTTTTAAAAATAAATAAATAAATAAAACAAAATTTTAGTCATCATTGACCTAGTATCTCCTGGCAAGACTACCACAGAGGGTTCCCTACCAGTGATCTCCAGTTGGCTGAAGTGTTGTAGAATGACAGCTCTCTTTCCAAAATTAGGGGTCCTTTCAACAGTTTCTATCTTTTCCTTCCCAGACCATGGGCTTTCCCTCTCTTTCGCAAACCCAGCCAGAGTAAAAGTCTGGCCTTCTCCACTTAGGGCCCACATTTCTTCCTTGAGGATGACCGATGGTGGTAACGAGCATGGTATTTAGGAAAGATCTCCTGTTTCCCACCATACAAAACACGATACGGACCCTGGCTGCAAGAAGCAGCCATAATTATATCCATAGTAGTTGACAGTAGAATTTCCAAAGTCTGACTTTTTCAACCTTAACTAGGATCACACGTGGCTCACTGACTGTCCCACTCAGATGCCCTCATGTCAGACCCAATCCAGTCCTTTTCCCACACATGTTTCTCCAGGTTACAATGAAAAGTTTCAGATCTTCATGTTCCTCTTATGACCTGCTCTCCCAATTTCTTATAAACAAACATTTATATGATAGACACAGTCCCAAAGAAAAATAACAATTATATTCTGTCATAAAGCAGCCTAACTCTGGAATTATAAAGAAAACTGTAAGCAGCCAGTTCTATAAAAAATGTACACAATGTAGAGGATGCACATAAATCATACTGCTAAACCAAACATTTATTATCTCAAAATTAAACATATTAATTTGTTTTGTTTCACTGGCTCAGGGCCCTCCACAACACAGTAAGTAGAATTACTCATTACTCAACATCTCCAAGACTGAAAGGGATCATGAAAATACTTACCAAACAACTCCAAGCTTCATCACAAAACACAGAGACTGGCTACTGTCCTTAAAATGACATTCTCTCCAGCTCAGGTGATTTGTCTTTGTCTAATTTGATCACCTAGGTCAGGGGACAGGATCATAAGAGCTTCCATGCCTTAAGTATTCTTCTGAAATCCAAAAGTCTCTGAAATATGAAAGATTGTTTTCATAACTCATTTGGCAGCAAACCTGGCTACCTCCCACCATATACAAATATTAACTCAAAATGGATAAAAGACTCATGTGTAAGAACTTAAAATAAAATATAAAATATGTAAGAACTTAAAATAAAAAACAAAACTCTGGGGGCGCCTGGGTGGCTCAGTGGGTTAAAGCCTCCGCCTTCAGCTTGGGTCATGATCTCAGGGTCCTGGGATCAAGCCCTGCATAGGGCTCTCTGCTCACCAGGGAGCCTGCTTCCCCCTCTCTCTCTGCCTGCCTCTCTGCCTACTTGTGATCTCTCTCTGTGTGTCAAATAAGTAAATAAATAAATAAATCTTTAAAAAAAAAGAACTCTTACCAAAAAAATAAGTAATTTTTCACAACTTTGGATTATGCAATAGTTTCTTAGATATTACACCTACAACATAAGAAACCAAATTAAAAATAGGTAATTTGGACTTTTTCAAAATTAAAAACATTTGTTCTTCAAAATACCATAAAGAAAGTAAAAATACAAACATAAAATAGAGGAAGATATTTGCAAATCATATATTTGATAAGGGACTTGAATCCAGAATACATAAAGAATTCTTACAACTCTGAGTACCTGAGTGGCTCAGTGGGTTAAAGCCTCTGCCTTCGGCTCAGGTCATGATCTCAGGGTCCTGGGATCGAGCCCTGCATCAGGCTCTCTGCTCAGCAGGGAGCCTGCTTCCCACTCTCTCTCTGTCTGCCTCCCTGTCTACTTGTGATCTCTCTCTCTCTATCAAATAAATAAATAAAGTCTTTTAAAAAAAAAAAGAATTCTTACAACTCAGCAAAAAGACAAATAATCCAATTTAAAAACAATATGTTTGTATAGGCACTTCTCCAAAGAAGATATACCAATGGCCATTAAACACATGAAAAGATCCTCAACATCATTAGTCATAAGAGAAAAGCAAATGAAAAACACACTGAGATATCATTTCATATCCACTAGGATGGCTTTAACTGAAAAAAAAATGTATAACAAGTATTGGCAAGGATAAAAAGGAACTGGAACTCTCATCCTCTGCTGTTGACAATGTAAAATGATGCAGCTGCTTTGGAAAATACTTTGGCAGTACCTCAAAAAATTAAATGTAGAGTTACCTCATGACCCAGCAATTCCATTCGAGGGTATTTACCCATAAAAATCAAAAGCATATGTTCACACAAAACATGTACACAAGTGTTCATAGCAGCATTATTCGTAATAGCCAGGAAGTAGAAACAACCCAAATATTCATCAACTGATGAAGAGATCAATAAAATGTGATAACATCCACACAGTGGAACGTTACTCAGTCATAAAAAGGAATGAGGTACTGATACAGGCTACAACATGGATGGAACTTTGAAAACATTTTGCTAAGTGAAAGAAGCCAGACAGAAATGGTACATATTCTATGATTCCATTCACATGAAATACTCAGAATATACACATAATTAGAGACATAAAGTTGATTAGAGGTTGTGAAGGACTAGGGCAAGAGAAAAATGAGGAGTGTCTGCTAATGGTTATGGAATTTCTTTTTGGGTAATGAATGTTCTAGAATTAGATAGTGGTGATCAATACACAACTTTCAAAATGTACTAAAAACCACCAAATCATATGCTTTTAGAGGGTGAAATTCATTGTACATGAGTATTTCACTAAAGCTAATATTTGAAAATAATAAAACAAAAAAAAAACATGACTTGAGTTTTTTTGCCAGCCTAAACTGAATGAGGTTATATATAATTTTAATATCCATATTAAATGAATATGCATTTATTTGCTGCAGAAATCTGTGTTTAATTATGAGTACTTTCCCAGATCCTGCCAGCAGTGTTATATAATGTACAATACACAGGTCTTAGTGCCTTTCTAAAATCTTAAATTTTCTGAATCTGAGAACACATGGTGCCCAAGGTTTTGAATAAGAAATTATGGCCTTATATAATAAAAAGCTGAGTTAGGATATGCAGTCAATATCAGAAAAGAAATGTTTGAGCTTTACAGATAATACTAAAGTTCTCTAATGCATAAGGCATCATTTGGAGGAAAGCAAAGAATCTAACACATAGGATAATCATGAGGATTGAGTAAGTTAATTAAAAGAAAGTCCTTAGAACAGTGACTGACACATAGTCAGTACTTATTAAACATCATATTACTATTATTCTTGTTGAAGTGGGAGTTTGGTTCCAATGACAGCTCTTCTGGATCTAATCCTTTCCATTAAAACCAGTATTATCTTCTGCTGTAAACTTTGACTTCCCATATTAGGAAGACCATTCAGGCCTCCTGAAGCACAACACAGAATGGTAATAGGGGAAAATATCACAGAATAGTATAAGTATAGTATAGTATAATAATGAAGAGTAGAACTCAATGGAGTTGGTACCTCTGTGGCTTTGAATGGACCCAAAAAGTCTTCTTTCAGATTTGATAGGAACAGACTGTACAAGCATAGCAAGAAGAGAATTACACAGGGAATTCCACTGGATTCCCCTCCTGTGGACCACTGTTGGTTGTGCATACTTAGCACCTCTGGTTTATATAATGTAGATGTCCTATAGGGTTACAGTTCAATGGTGTAGGATATTGCAGGAGAGCACTCGCTGCATAGAATTGTGGGTTTTAGTAAAAGACTATATTAAAGTACTGTTGGCAAATTCTGCAATGGCGAGATAGGTGGGCCAGCAATGTTATCTATAGGAGATTATGGTAGCAGAAATTTTCTTCCAGAATTTTGTTCATATAATCTGTTTGGCAAATTGGTCTCTAGGTCATTGGCAATGGACGTATGAACATACACAAAGGAATTTGACATGATTACTGGAATTATAACAGGTCTCAAGATGCCAGACTCTCTCAAAGTAGTCTTGAAGGTGACTTGACTATCTTATTCCCAATTTCACAGCTCGTCACAACCAATACTATCTTCCTTATGAAGGCATGATAACGACTTTATAGACTCTTAACCTTCCTGAATGATAAATCCTGAGACCCTTATGATATTCCAAATTTGAAAAGATAACTGTAGCATATACTTTTCCCACAAAATTAATACAAAACCTCACAGGCAACAATAAAATGGCGCCAGTGCAGATGTTAAGTTGTTGCTTAAACCAACTCACTAGCTAAGCAAAGATCTTACACACTAGCTTGTAACAGAAAAATTATCATACTTCATAAACTGTCACAATCATTTGAGGATACGCAAAGGTCATGAATGCTAAACATTCAAATTCCAAGAATCTACTGCAACATGGCTCTCTATATGATGGAAGGGGATCTATCACTGTCGGTTGTATGTTTCCACAATGTAGGAACACACTGAATCAGCCAGAATGGGGGTAAAGGTGATAAACCTTTCAAATTAGAATACAGCACCCACCTATTTAGGTGAGCCCATGTTACAAAATGAACCATTTACAGTCTTACTCAAGTTTTATTAAGTATTCAGTAGACTTTGGAGCCAGCTTTGCCATGTAACTCAAATTTGTACTCTCTACTATACAGGAGTTCATAGCTCCCTTAACCCAATGTTTCTGCTGATAAATAACCCCATAACATACATCACATTTAGAAATAATATCTCATTTGTTTCCTTATCAATCAACGGGCCTCTCTTTCCTTTCACGTTACAGTTCCAGAAAAGAAGGAAGAGAATACTTTGGGAGTGTCCAGGCTTGAGAGGAAATAGAAGAGAGCTTGCCCTTTCTGAGGGGGTGTAATGTGGGAAAACTCAGGGGACTGTGGAAAGACACAGACACAGTCCTGGGTTAAAGTCCAAAACAGAAGAAAGTTTTGTCCTGTTTCCCATTTGAGATCCTATGCAGATATAGACCATTCCATTCTATACCCCATTATTACTTCTCCTAGTAAAATTTGAACTCCTCAGGTCTGCTGTCTCTTATAACGCTAACAAAGGAATTCCAGAACCTAGCCTTCTAAAAGCAAGTTTTCTTTTCTTTTCTTTTTTTTCAAGTTTTTATTTAAATTTCAGTTAGTTACCATACAGTGTAACATTAGTTTCAGGCGTATAATTTTGTGATTCCTCCCTTACATGGAACACCTGGTGCTCATCACAAGTACACTCCTTAATACCCATCGCCTATTTAACCATCCTCCCAACTTTGCTAGATTTCTTTTTAAACAAAGAGTTTGCTAATCTGTATCTCATTAATTAAAGAGGAAGACTGCTCGCTGCCCCCACAACAGCCACTGCTGATGTAGCCACATAAAAAGAAAAATGGTAATTACAGCATGAAAGTCACCCAGAAAAGTTCCCACTGGCCTCCAAGGAAATGAGAGTAGTAGCTGGGAATATGACTAGGGAATTTACCAGAGTTCACTGCAACATCAGGAGGGACCAGGGTGGTATGCAACTAAGGACTCTAAGGATTACTGCCTCAGCCACGGACGTATTGGCAGGTATGCCTTAAGGAGATCTTAGATCTGTAAACCCCTCCCCACCACCCACTATAGTCAGGGAGGACTACCAGGCACAAAGCTTGCAAAGGGATGGAACCAGACCAACCATGCCTCCACAAGGCTGGGGTTTGAGGAAGTGAGGGACACTCTTTGCCCCAAATATCCATATTCCATCATGGATTGAAGTGGAGAAAGGGGGAGGAAATCTGAAAAACTGCATCACAGTAAAAATCTGATTTACCAGTCAGGAAACGACAGGTGTTGGCAAGGATGAGGAGAAAGGGGAACCCTCCTACACTGCTGGTAGGAATGCAAGCTGGTGCAGCCACTCTGGAAAACAGTATGGAGGTTCCTCAAAAGGTTTAAAATAGAGCTACTCTACGACCCAGCAATTGCGCTACTGAGTATTCACCCTAAAGATACAAATGTAGTGATCGAAGGGACACATGAACCCGAATGTTTATAGCAGCAATGTCCACAATACCCAAGTGGACATGGAAAGAACCTAGATGTCCATCAACAGATGAATGGATAAAGAAGATGTGGTATATACATACAATGGAATACTATGCAGCCATCAAAAAACTAAATCTTGCCATTTGCAACAACATGGATGGGGCTAGAAGGTATTATGCTAAGCAAAATAAGTTAATCAGAGAAAGACAATTATCATATGATCTCTCTGATATGAGGAATTTGAAAGGCAGAGCGGGGGATTGTGGTGGATAGGGAGGGAAAAAATGAGACAGGAAGTGATGGGGAGGGAGACAAAACATAACAGACTCTTAATCTCATGAAACAAACTGAGGTTACTAGGATAGGGTGGCTGGGTTATGGATATTGGGGAGGGTATGTGCTTGGTGAGTGCCGTGAGTTGTATAAGAATGATGACTCACAGACCTGTACCCCTGAAGCAAATAATACATTATATGTTAATTTTTTAAAATCTGATTTACTTAAAGAAACTGTTCAATTACTTAATTAGACTAAATTTATCAGACTCAACTAAAAGCTATTTTTTTCCCATTTCACCTAATGAGGTGGATAAGGGTTCACAAGAAAGGGCAGATGATAGAAAACAAGCTGCAGTTTCTGTACACAACTGTGTAATAAAAGTAAATTTAGGGGTGCCTGGGTGGCTCAGTGAGTTAAAGCCTTTGCCTTGGGCTCGGGTCATGATCTCAGTGTCCTGGGATCGAGTCCCGCATCAGGCTCTCTGCTCAGCGGGGAGCCTGCTTCCCCCTCTCTCTCTGCCTGCCTCTCTGCCTGCTTGTGATCTCTCGCCTCTCTGTCAAATAAATAAATAAAATATTTTTAAATAAATAAATAAAAGTAAATTTGTACCCACTGCATACAGTTTTACACATTGATCACAATTGATCAGAATATTTGTGAAAAATTTGGAGCACATTAGATGATTACATTAAAGAAATGTTTTAACAAACAAATAGCCAATTCCATTAAAATAAAAGTACAGTCACCCACCCTTTGGTCCCACAGTGACTCCACCATTGTTAAGAGGACTTTCGGGCTGCATTGCCCCGTCCTCCCATTCTGCCAGACAAGCAGTTTCAGCATTCAGAGGCTAATCCAATAAGACGTAGTTTGGGTTTCATAACTAAGACCATCCATCTTGCTCTTCCCCTAACATTTCGATAATACCCAAATGCCAGTTTTTTGGACTCCCTCATTAATTTGAATAAGAATAGACTTTTCGTTTACTTAAGAAAGATACCAGTCATAGTTTTTGTTTCTTTGTTTTTAATCTCCATGCATGAAGGATTGGTGGTGCCAATGATGTTCTGATTTCATTAAAAACAAAACAAACCAAACAAACAAAAAAACACCAATGTGTGTGTATCAGTTTCCTAGGACTATTATAACAAATCACCACTGGGCGGCTTACTCAAAACAACAGGAATTTATTCTCTCACAGTTGTGGAAGCCAGAAGTCTGAAATCAAGGTATCAACTGTGTTGATACCGTGTGGAGGCTCTGAGGGAATCCACTCTATGCCTCTCTCCTAACTTCCGGTGGCTATAGGCAAAACTTGGCTTGTAAACATACCACTCCAATCCCTGATTCCATCATATGACATTCTCCCCTGTGTGACTCTGTGTGTCTTCTTCTTTTCTGTTACCTTTTTTTAAAAAGATTTTATTTTATTTTTTTTAAGATTTTATTTATTTATTTGACAGAGAGAGAGAGATTGCAAGTAGGCAGAGAGTCAGGCAGAGAGAGAGGGGGAAGCAGGCTCCCTGCTGAGCAGAAAGCCTGATGTGGGGCTCGATCCCAGGACCCTGAGATCATGACCCGAGCCAAAGGCACAGGCTTTAACCCACTGAGCCACCCAGGCACCCCAAAAGATTTTATTTTTAAAGTAATCTCTAGGAGCGCCTGGGTGGCTTAGTGGGTTAAACATCTGCCTTCAGCTCAGGTTTTGATACCAGGGTCCTGGGATAGAGCCCTGCATTAGGTTCTCTGCTCAGAGAGGGTCTGCTTCTCCCTCTCCCACTCCCCCTGCTTATATTCCCTCTCTTGCTGTGTCTCTGTCAAATAAATAAATAAAATCTTAAAAAAAAAAAGTAATCTCTACATCCAAAGTGGGACCTCGAGCCCACAACCCAAGATCAAGAGTCGCACACTCTACCGACTAAGCCAGCCAGGCACCCCCTTTTCTGTCACTTCTAAGGACAACTATCTTTGGATTTGGGGTCCATCCTAATTCAGGATGATCTCATCTTGAGATTTTTTTCTTAATTACAAATGCAAAGAACTCTTTCCAAGTAAGATCACATTCATAAACACAGGGAGTTAAAGCTTGGATATGTCTTTTGGGGAAGCACAATTCAACCTACTAAAAAGCATTTTTAAACCTTTTAGGAAATAGGGATATCAGTTTAAATATTAATACCAGGGCAATAAATTATTAAGTAAGACAACCAATCAGAATTACAGGCTTTTTAGATGTTAAAGGTTATTTTTACAAGCCACAGCAATGATCTCTGAAGTCAGGTTGTCCCTTAATTAGAATTAACATTTACAAGAAGTTTTATGATACCAACTTGTATCTGCTTTTCTGACTTTCTAGAAGACTAAACATTTTTCCTTATCTTATTGAGATTTCTTTTACCATAATGATGAGGGTCTGTGGTTTTTCAAGACCAAGTCCTAGAAAGCCATTAGTTAGCAGCAACAGGAAAAAATAGGTATGAGAGCTCAAAACTTACCCTATGGAGGACAAAGGAGCAAAATAGAACAGACACATTTTTCTAATCTTACAGCAACAATTTCATTCCAAATGTCTTCTGAGAGGCATACACCATATACAGGAAACCCTTTTCATGCTTCTCACTTTTGCACACTTCAGAAATTGGCATGGATATGCTCACCGTGCTGTATCCATTCTTTACCAGGAAGAAGGTTTGACTGGCATTCAACTGTAAGAGCCTTCTAATTATTTTGATGAGTTCTCTCATGTTGATCAGATGTAAGGAACTCAGTTTTATCCAGGATAGGAAACTGCTTCTCACCCTTGTATGGTTTGGGTTTTTTTTCCCCAGCCTTGTATGGTTCTATTATCACTGGGAGTTTGGCAGGATGCTGCTCTTGGATAACTCTGGCATTTTTATTCTTTGTTCGAAAGCACAGCACCACTTGAAGATCTTCTCCAAGGTTTTGGCCTGGTAGGTTGAGGTGGTATGGCAGCAGTTGTGGCTCCAACTGTGGTAACAGCAACTTCTGCAAAGACTCAGTAAATAGCTAGCTACTATGTCCCTTTCTTCTCCAGGTTCTTCCTCCTTCAAATTCCCTCTACTCTCTTATAACTTTTCCTTTATTAGATCTTTCCCATATGAAGGCTACAAACGTACTCAAGACTTGTTCACAAAAAAAAAAAGCAAAAACAGAAACAAAAACCCTCCCTTATTTCTGTATCTCCTTTTAACCACTACTAGAATCATAGAATTGGTCAGGGGTTGGAGTTTCCTGCTTGCATTTGGTTTTTTTAAAAAGTGCAAAGGAGCACCTGAGTGGCTCTGTCGGTTAAGTATCCGACTCTTGATTTAGGCTCAGGTCCTGATCTTGGGGTAGTGGGATTGAGCCCTCCACCCCCATTGAGCTCCATGCTCAGCATGGAGTTGGCTTGTCCCTCTCCCTCTGCTACTCCCCACCCCCTGCTTGATGTGTGCATGCTCTCTTTCTCTCTCTCAAATAAATAAAATCTTCAAAAAAAAAAAAAGGTACACAGAAATTAGGGGTACTAGAGAGACTATGGTCCATATTGCCTATTATAAGAGCCCTGTCTGGTCGGAGAAAGAAAATTAGACCACAAAAAAATAATCTGTAGGTGGAGAGAATGTGGACATATTCAAAAATAGAAGAGCTGGATGAAGTCAAAAAGACAGTAGGAGAAAGGCTGCAAGAGAGAAAAAGGCTGCAAGAACTAGATAGATTGAAAGAAAGATTGTAGTCAAATAATTAAATATGAAAGCTTAAAGTTCTAATGAGGAACAATTCTTGGTGAATTATCGAGGGTATGACCAAATGATCAAGGGGTGGCCAAAACAAATTCAATGTCTCTAGAAATGAGGAGGCCAAGGAAGACCATTAGCTAAATTGTCCAAATAGACATGAATGCCACGTAAAGCATGAAGTAACCAAAAAGACTGTAAGCTAGTTCCTCAAATCTAGGAATAAAGAAGGATATCCAAGGTAGAAGGTCAGTAATTGACAGCAATAATGTGGAGTAGAAGATTCTTCAGCTGGAAGACACAGACTTCAAATAAAGTGGAGGTTTTACACAAGCAGGTATGAGTAATTACTTGGCAGTGTCATTGGGGAATTAGAATAACCAGTCTAGTTCTCAGCCCTAACGTGGGTGGGGCATAGAAGAATAATTACCACCATTGAAAGGGCAGCAGGCCTTGTGGTGTCCTTGAAGAAGAGCTATTACAGGAGAAGGCGACTTGAAGTAGGGAGACCAGTTGGGAAACTCTTGCTTCATCTGGATGAGAAAGGATGATGGCCTAACCTACGCAGTAGCAGTGAGAATACCAAGAAGGAAATATGTCATAAAGACATAAAGGACATATATTGCTTTGATAACTAATTAAGTGTAAATAATAACTAGGAAGAGTAAAGCACAAATTTCAGGATTCTGTTTTGGGCAAATGGGTATGAATGTGCTCTTTACTGAAACAGAGGGAGGAGCAGGTTTAAAAAAATAATAATGAGATCAGATTTTGACCTCATTGTCTCTCTGGAAATACCCTATAAGCAACCCAAAATATATATTCTAGGCTCATGAAAGAGATTGGGCTACAGAGCCACATTTGAGAACGATCATCCCTGATTGGAAGTCAAAGACAAATAAGGGAAATAGATCACTTAGGGAGGGTGTTTTGTTTTGTTTTGTCTTAATGAATGAATGAATGAAACCTCTTTATCTCTGTGACTCTGCGTTAATCTTTTTCCTGTTGGTCAGGAGTCCTGATTCATTATTTTTATTGCACTTGTTCCCCACCTCTCTCTTGACAATTACTGAATGTCTCCATTGTGCCATTTTGTATTGGGAATACAAAAGTAAAAAGCATTGCTCTTTCCCTGCTGATTCTCTATCCTCTCATTACCCTGCTGAGGCTCTTGCCCCTTTTACCAGCCTCCTAATCCTGTCATTACCTTCAATTATTTATAAGAGTATGCACTTTTTCTCCCACTAGAATACTCCCTAAGGGCAGAAACCCTGTGTCATTCTCTGCTGTATTCTAGACACTAAATAGTGCCTGAAACAAAGCAGACTCTCCAAAAATATTTATTAAGGCAATGAATGAAAAAGAACAAAGTTTGACACACAAGCTTGACAAAGTAAACTCTTATAAACCAACATAATAAATAGTACAAAAGTCATTGCCATTCTGGTTAATTTATTTTTAATTTATTAATTAAAAAAGAAAAATAGTCAAGTGGAAAATAATAGTTACTACATCTCACACCCATTAAGATGGCTATCAACAAGAGCAATAACAACAAAAACGGAAAACACCAAGTGTGGGCAAGGATGTGGAGAAATTGAGATCCCTATGTGCTGTTGCTAAAAATGTAAAATGGTGCAGCCACTGTGAAAACAGTAGTGTGATCTTTCCTCAAAAAATCTAAGGTAGAATTACTCTATGACCCAGCAATTCCACTTCTGGGTACATAGCTAAAAGAATTGAAAGCTGGGACTCAAACAGATAAGCAACACCCCTATCCATAGCAATATTATTCACAATAGCCAAAAGGTGGAAGCAACCCAAGTATCCCTAATGGATGAATGAACAAACAAAATTTGGCATATACATAGAATAGAATATAATTCAGCCTTAAACAGGAAGGAAATTCTGATGTGCATGAAGAAATCTGGAGAACATGTCATCTGAAATAATCTAGTCACAAAACAAGAAATATGATTTGCAGATTCCACTCACTGTACATAAGGAATCTCAAGTAGTTAAATTCTTAAAGACAGAAAGTAGAATACTGGTTGCCAGTGGCTGGGAGGGCTGCGGTGGGATAAAGAGTTAATATTTAACGGGTACAGAGTTTCCATTCTGCAAGACGAAGAGTTCTGGAGATGGATGTGGTGATAGTTGCACAACAAAGGGAATGCGCTAATACCACTGGAGTGTACATTCTAATACGGTTAAGATGGTACATTTTATTGTATTTTACCACAGTTTTTAAAAATCAATTTTAAAAACAGACTAAGCGCCAAAAAAGGAATTTAAAAACCGATGACTGAATAATAACCCACATCAATCAAAACGCGTATAGAGAAGGAAGAAACTCGGTCTGCCCAGCCGCAAACTAGCTTGACCACCAGGCCCTGGGAGCCATAAATCAAGGGCCGGGAAGGGCCAGGCCCAGGGCTCCGCGCAGGTTCAAGTGCCCAGAGTCCAATAGTTAAAGTAGGTCACCCTCGGCCTGGGCCACCACTGCGCACGCGCATATGGCGCCTCCTGAGGCGCCTTTGAAACGTACCGGAAGTGACGTTTGTAACGCTGGGCCACGTTCAGGGAAGATTCGGGTAGGTGAGCGAGGTTGGGGCTGTGGTCCTGGACCACTATGAGCTGCACCATCGAGAAGATCCTGACAGACGCCAAGACGCTGCTGGAGCGGCTGCGGGAGCACGACGCGGCCGCAGAGTCGCTAGTGGATCAGTCCGCTGCGCTGCACCGGCGGGTGGCCGCTATGCGGGAGGCGGGGACGGCGCTTCCGGACCAGGTCGGGCAAAGGGTAGGGGTCCGTGCCCGCAGGATCTATGCATCCGAGGGGTGGAGGGCGAAGGAAGGTGGAAACTCGGCTTTAAGCCTATGCCTAGTCTCAGAGGGTGGCGGTGAGACCTTTCTGCGGGGTCGGGGTTGAGAATGCTGCCCTGGGGCTCGGATTCCTGCTTCTTCGGTTGCATCCGCGGCTGTTCTGTTAACGGCGCGCTTAGTCTGTCTCTGTTTGTCCAGTATCAAGAAGATGCATCCGATATAAAGGACATGTCCAAATTCAAACCTCACATTCTGCTGTCCCAAGAGAATACACAGATTAGAGACTTGCAGCAGGAAAACAGAGGTTAGTCAGGCCTTTTTGTGTAGTTTTCGATTTTCTGATTTCCAGTGATATTTCAAAAGTTTTTGCCACGCTATTCACATCCTGTATGTACCTTCAGATTAGTACTTTTAAAGGCGTTATTCTGTGCTGGCCCCTAACAAAGTTTGTTACATTACTCTTTTTAAGGTCATCTGACTGATTTTGTGTCTGTAGGCAGCCTATCAAAGGGGTGCTTAGTAGAGTTGAATTACTGCATGGCTTATTTATGTATCCCCATATGGGTATTGCACACGAAGAGGGTTAATAGACTCAAGGGCTTGAATTTTTTATGTTTGAGTATTAATTGAAATACACACTGACGTTAAGATTGAAGAGATTTTTTAAATGTTCTTGTGCAAGGTGGATGAACTGAATTTTAGCTTTCGGGTATATATTCTTAGGCTTGATGAGTACATTATTAATGATAGCAGAATGAGGTTATTTGTGTATCATTTGACAGAGCTTTCACATATATCATCCCATTGTATTCTCATATCTTCATTTTGAGGTAGATAAGCTTTAGGTACTTAATAATACAATGCAGTTAAGAAATAGGCTCAGAGAGGGTACTGATTTGCATTAAGAGTAGTAGTAAGCTAGTAACTGAACTGAAACACATGTCCTCTGATTCTACATCCCATGTTATTTCTGGGAGACTATGCTGAGGGACACTCAGCATAGTCTGAGAGACTATGCTGCATCTGCCTAGAAAGTTATTTTTCTCAGAGACCTTAACTGTTGAGTTTTGTGGACTTAAGCACTGATTATAACTTTGCATTGACAATATCTCATGGAGTATCATAAAATTCCAACTGTTAAGAGTTTTGGCTTTGGGAGCTATCTCTCAGATGTCACTGCCAAGCGATTTTATTTTTTTTGATAGAGCTATGGGTTTCCTTGGAGGAACACCAGGATGCTTTGGAACTCATCATGAGCAAGTACCGGAAACAGATGTTACAATTAATGGTTGCTAAAAAGGCTGTGGATGCTGAACCAGTCCTGAAAGCTCACCAGTCTCACTCTGCAGTAAGAAACTTTGATGAATAAATTCTGAACGAACGGGATTAAAATCTTGAATTGTTTTAAGTTGCTTGCTTTCGAAAGACACTAAGCTTGTTTTCCTTTCACGTTTATCATATTCGCTGTTGATTTTGCTGTAGCTTTGGAAGGATATGACTAGAAAGGAGTAAAGGGCAGCTCAGGAGCTTTTTTCTTTCAGTGGGACTAAGGTTCCTCACTCCTGCCTGCCCTGAGATCTCCTTTCAAGATGAATGGATGCTTATGCAAACATAAGGTAAGGTAGTGCTGATGCTGCTCAGTAGATACTTGATTGGTTATTACTGTACTTTCACTAAACTGTAAGCTCCTTGATTAAGGAGCATGGATTCTTCTCTTATCACAGTACTGGCACATAGCAGGCAGTCAGTAAGCCTTTATTAAACTGAACTACATAGCATTATATTGTGTTGTTAGAAGTATGGTTTTAAAAAAATATATATGGCATAGTTTCTACACTTCGGTTGCTTACGCTTTAATTTGGGAGACCGGGTAATTTTACTTATGTTTGTAGAGTGCTTCATAGGTGTCATTGTACATTCATATGTACTATATCCTTTAAACCTGGATTGATAGATTGGCACCTCACTATTTGTTCCATGGAATTTATGAAAGATAAGTTTCATCTTAGATTCCTTTGAAAGCCTTTTACGAACTTAACAAAAGTCTTAGGGAGCAGGAATATTTTAAATATGTGACTACCTCTCAAAGTAAATAAATAAATAACTCTCATCTGGTAGAGAAAAAATAAACTATTTTCTGTAATCTGGAGAAAAAAAACTTAAACCTTAAAAGATACAGGTTAGCTCATATGAAAAAGTTGGAAAGAGATATATCCAAAGATAGAATAAGGTACCTTGGAATGTCGTAGGCTTCCTGCCAGTAAAAGTATTCAGTGGGTGGTTAGACTAGAATTAATCTTTAAAATAAGTTGTGAATACCACAAGATAACTTTATTATGGCTTTGCCTCTAAGGGCTCAGATTAGGATGAAACTCCTGTGTAACTTCTGTAGCATAGATTAAATGAACTTTCTAACATCATAATGTACATGTTCTCATGAACTTCGTATCTGCAGAAAAGATAACTTTTTCGCTTTTTTTTCTTAATATCTTCACAGGAAATTGAGAGTCAGATTGACAGAATCTGTGAAATGGGAGAAGTGATGAGGAAAGCAGTTCAGATGGATGATGACCAATTTTGTAAGATTCAGGAAAAACTAGCCCAATTAGAGGTAAGATTGTTGCTATTATAGGCTCACAATACTCTGGAAGTTTTCTGAGTCTGGAAGGTATGACATCACTATCCTAGGCAGTGTATATTTTCTGTGTGTTCATGATTTAAAATTAAAACTCTTCCTCCAGGGGCATCTGGGTGTCTCAGTCACTTGAGTGTCCGACTCTTGATTTCAGCTCAGGTCATGATCCCAGGATTGTGAGATCGAGCCCCGTGTTGGGCTCCACACTCAGCTTCTGTCTGCTTGAGATCCTCTCCCTCTTCCTCTGCCCCTGCCCCTCCCCATTCTCTCTCTCTCTCTAAAAACTAAGTAAAATAAATCTTAAAAGAAAACAACTCCTTCTCCATACCCTTTTTTAGGACTGTAAATGTAAGTAGCGGCAAACAATGAAAATGCCAACTATATATTGCCTAGAAATTGAGATAATTGTCATATTAAGAGGGTAGAGAGAGTGGAAGAAACAAATTACATGTGAGCTAAAATCCCTTCTGTGGGGACGCCTGGGTGGCTCAGTTGGTTAAGCATCTGCCTCTGGCTCAGGTCATGATCCCAGGGTCCTTGCTCAGCAGGGAGCCTGCTTCTCCCTCTGCCTGCTGCTCCCACTGCTTGTGCTCTCTCTCCCCTTCTCTCTCTGACAAATAAATCTTTAAAAAATAAAAATTTTAAAACATTTTTTTAAATTAAAAATAAACAAAATCCCTCCCTTGTTGTAAAAGGAAGTTGAAATTGATCAAAAAATAGCAATACAGCCATATTAATAATTATTAATTATTCCTCTATTAATCATGGAAGTACTAAAAGAAATAGATAAAGGTATTAAAAGTGGTTGCCTTTGGGGAACAAAGCCAAGGGCTTGCCATTTATTTTAAGAACCTTATAGTCTTGATTTTTTAAAAGTTGTTTTCATGTAATGTTTTTTATTATAATAGCAGTATTTTACCAAAAAAAAGGCATGGGGGTATTAGTATGCCCATAAAATTATTAAGAAAACACATTACAATAGGTGGTTTGAATGTTGCTTATTACCAGGTACTATCATGGGCCTTTTGAGAAATACAAGAGAGAAAAAGATAAGATATTCCTGCTCAGAATCTAGTGAAAGGAGTAAGATATGATATGAAATGGTTCAAACATGCCAGGAGAGATGCACATTACTAAGAGAAGCACTTTATAGGGTATATGATTTAATGACCATGGGCCCAGACTCTTGGGGAGGCTTGAAGATGCTATGGTTTACTAGAATTTCCTGCAGAGAGAATACGGATGAAGAGTGCACGCTGCCCTACCTGGAAATTAAAGGGAGTGACAAAGGTCTCAAGTAGGAATTAGGAGTTAGTTAAAATGATAGAATGACTTTATCTGTACTATCTGACTTATCTGTACTATCCCTGATTTACTCAGATACGGAAACAACCCTGAGGAAATATGGGACAAATTTTATTAAATATTTTAAGTGGAAAGAACACGGGCATCAGATTGAAACCCCAGCAATACCACATCCAACTTGTCTGAGTTTGGACAAGTTTTGGACTTTTGTGAGCCACAGTGTCCAAATCTTAAAGAGAACATGGATGTGGGCAATGGTACCTGCCCTACGGGTTGTTCTGAGATGACACATAAGACACCCAGTGGTACCTGATGTCCCCAGTGAGGAGTTTCTTCCCCTTTTCTTCTTTTCTCCAAAACATCCAGGAGAGAAGACTGAGCAGAGTCAATAGGAATTTAAAAGGTAGAAGAAACAGTTGTACAACTTGTGGGAACCACAAAAAGTGTGCAAGCAGTGAATTCCTCACTGCTTTGTTTTTTTTCTTTGTTGTCCTAACACAGGGCATATAGAAATTACTCCGGAAATGTATGTTAAATGGTTAATAATTAGTGTTTCAGGAAATTCTCAGTTTCTATCTTTCCATAAAACGTTGACAATTAAAACGCTTTCTATTCCTGGCCCAAAACAATGTATTCTGATGCAGTTTGACAGTCAAAATACTTGATATAAACAAACCTTCTTTTTTTTCCAGCTTGAAAATAAAGAACTTCGAGAATTATTGTCCATCAGCAGTGAGTCTCTTCAGGTCAGGAAGGAAAACTCAATGGACACTGCTTCCCAAGCCATCAAATAACTCAACTTCTGAATGACAGCTGGAGATTGTTTATCAAGGAAGGAAGTTATCTTTCTATTTGAGTATTGTCCATTTAGTGTCTTGCCTCAGACTTGATTTAGTGTTGATTAAAGGTATCAGGTGGCAGTTTAGAATTCACAGTCAAATTGGCTGTCCACAAAACGTTTTTTGGGTGTGTTCGTGAAAATACACACTGAATTTCACCATTCCTTTCTCTAAGAGACCTACTTTTAATTTTCAGTTCTTGGACCTCAATTTAGATAAACTGTGTTATGGATTCCTTTTTGTTTCTTCATATCTTTCAAACTTAGAGCCTTTTATTATAAGCCAGCAATTTTATTTTATATAGGATTACAAATTATAATTCTAAAAAATTTTTTAAGAGATTAGCTTTTTAAATCTATTTGGCACAAACCTAGATTTTTTTTTTCGCCATTTGAGTAAAGTAATACAATTCCACACAACTAGATTGGCAGATTCTCTGATTTGTAATGTCACTCACCTCCCATGAAGTTTTAAGTCTCTCTGGTGCTAAGAGTTGGCACCTTATGACCTGGTGTCTTTACTCTTAATTTGAGAGAACCTACTGCTAGTACCCAAAAAACATACTTGAAAATAAGTAACAGTAGAATCATCATATTGTTCAAAGAATCCTGAGAAATTTGTCCTCTGTGTGCACATACTCTTAGTTCAGATGCTGAAAGTAGCTGTTACTCTATTAGATATTAGTAGTCAATTTTTCAATATTGTCCTAGGAAATCTTCACCTTGGGTGGTTTACTCAGTTGAAGAGCACATAATGGGTCTACTCACATCGTAGTTTTTAGGTACTACATTCTATTTGATTTATATATAACTTCTATTTCATAATTAAGAACCATCACTTACTTGGATGTCTTTCATTACTAGTACTGATAGTTGGCTTTCTTTTTAGATCCATTTTTCATGAGGAAGCAAAGTTTTATCACCTAAGGAGATTTATTACATTTGTTGTGCTGTGTAGACAACAAAGCAGTGTTGAGATTCAAATGCTGAGCGGTCAGCTAGGCTTACTCATCAACTCACTCGCCTATCTCAGTTTAGTCACATGCTAAATTTACAAATTACTTCATGTTATACTATCAATTTAGGTTTGCCAAAAAATAATTGAAATGATGAATCCCAAACCTGTCCATATTTCCAGTAGCACTGAGCACCATACTGCACAGTATTTAAAAGAGTTTTTATTAGTGCTTTGCATGATGTAAAATTTATTTTGTACTACCATAAAGAATTAACTCCAGTTAAAACAATAAAACCTCACTAAGATAGCCTAAAAGCATCTGATCCCACTAATACCGAAAGGACTTGGCCTATTGTGGTGCTCTTTAATGATTAGGTATGTGTCATTTAAGAAACTCGAATTTCTATGCAAAGTCCTGCATTGGATTTGAAAAATACTTCCACCCCGACTGTAGGCATTTTTATCTTGTTTCCCAATAGGAAGTAAAACTTTAGTCCAGCCGTTTAGCTTGAAGTATATGCCCTAAGTGCCACTGTGTGTCCCACGGTTCCACTCAGGAAGCAGGTACCTCTACATGATAGGTCTGTCAGCTGCCATGGCCAGTTTTCAGTAAGTCATCAAATGGCCCATTAAAAGTATGAGATGGTGTCTCTTTATCTGCCTTAGGTTCCTTTAAAGTTGTTTACATCTCGGATATCAGGATAAATCTATGTTAACTTTTCCCCCTGCCAAATCAAAAGCCTGAAGTTTGAAAGAGCTCTCAGTGCCCTACAAAATGTAAATCCTGACTGGTGTTAATACAAATACTTTGCATTTCTAATAAAAACATCATCTTAAGAATAATAGTTAATTTTACTCAGTTATGAGTCTAATTATTAGGAAATACAAAGGTTTATTTTTCACATATGTAGCAACCTCTCAAGTAAACAGGGCTTTTCATAAGGATTTTGTAATTAGCATAATGTAGTCAGCAGTATAACTCTACAAATAGCTGTTTCAAAAATGGTTTGAGATTTTCTTATGATTAAAAATCCAAAATTATACAATTACAAATCATATCAAAATTAAAGCAAAGTTTGGAAGTACCTTGAAAAATGCTTAAATATTATCCATTTTTACCTTAATAATACCTTGTTTCAGAGTTCCCAAAATGGTTTGCCGACTACTGAAATAGAAATTTGGGAATGGGATCCAGAAATTTGTGTTTTAATAATTGTCCCAGATAATTTCTAAGGATACTACTTTGAGAATGTCTGATCTACTATGTTCCAGACACTTCATTTGGGATTATGAATAGAAAAAAGGTAGGGAAAAAGCCTTGACACTTTTTGAAGAAAAATTCAGTAGAAAAGACAGATATAATTACATTGCAGTGATACATCCAATATGAGGATGTAGAGGATACAGAAGAGAAAGCTTGGTGCTTTCCAGTTACCATATAATCTCCATTTCAACTGTACCTCATTTTACACATACTCAGGCACAAGGAGGTTATGCTATATATCTAAACTGGAACCAAGATTCCAACCGAGAGACTCTTAAACATATTCTTAACCACTAAGTTGGGATGCCTTTAAATGCCAAATACTGGTCAGAGTTCAAGTGGTTCTTGAGTAGCAAAATCTATTTTTAGTAATAGTGCAAAGGAAACACCACAGCCCATATATTAGAAAATATGAATTCAATAATGGAGTCATAACTAAGGAGACATATTTGTCATCTCTTCTAGAATGATGTAGCTGAGAGCTTGTATGCATGCAACTGACACAGACAATGTTTAATCAGTGGTCTTACCTGTGTACGGTAAAGTGCAGTTCTGTCTTTAAAATCTGCCTCCTTAGCATGTATGGCTTTTCATCCTTCATGGTCTTGTGATTGCAAGAAGGTTAGTACTGTACCAGATGTCTTGGCCATATTGAAGGCACAAAGACAGAGGGAAATGGCCTATGTCAATATGTGTATCCTCTTTTATGAAGAAAAGCAAAACTCCCAGAAATTCCAGACAGATTTCCCTATCTCACTTGACTGCCTTTTTAAATAGTTACTTCTGTCTGCAAAGGCTGGGTACATAGTTGCCTCAAATAAAATTAGTATTTTATATTAGCAAGGAAGAAAGAGTATTGAGAAAGCGATTAACAATGTCTGACAAGTCCTTTTACATTGAATAGTTTTGAAAACATTAGCTGAAGGTGTTGGGTGTTAGGTAGCCAAGAGAATGGGCTGTGGCAGACAACTGTCTTTCTTTTCTGGCTGCTTAATATCCTTAATCCTATTCTGTTTAGGGAACCCCTCACCTAATGTGGCAAAGCTTTCCTCTCTCCTAAGAAATTTAGAAGTGTCGGATAAGTGTTTTCCCAGCTTCTTTTGCAGCTGAGGAAGATGGATCCATCTTAAGCTTTAGAGTTAGGCAAAGAAGCAGGAAACTACAGAATTTTTTGAGTAAAGGCCTACAACACTGGCCACTGTATGAGTGGCTTTAATATTGAGTAACCAGTATCAGCAAAGTTGGTGTGAGCTGCAGTGTCTCTGCCACACGGTGGGATCTTCACTGAAGCAATTATCTGAAGTGATTAAAGGATCCTGGTTTTTCTGGCTATCTTAGAGATCCTGAAGATTATTTATTAGCCTTTTAATAAAATCACTTTTTGTTAAAGTTAACCTAAATTGCCTATAGTTAAGAATGTAAATTGAGGGCGCCTGGGTGGCTCAGTTGGTTGAACAACTGCCTTCGGCTCAGGTCATGATCCCGGAGTCCCGGGATCAAATCCCATATCGGACTCCCGGCTCTGTGGGAAGTCTGCTTCTCCCTCTGACCTTCTCCCCTCTCATTCTCAGTCTCTCGCTCTCTAATAAAAAAAAAAAAAAAAAAAAAAGAATGCTAATTGATAATATAAGTATAGTTTTAAAAACGACCATGCCAGGGGTACCTGGGTGGCTCAGTTAAGTGCCCAATTCTCGATCTCAGCTCCTGTCTTGAGTTCAGGGTAGTGAGTTCAAGCCCTGTGGTTGGACTCCACACTGGGTGTGGAGCCTACTTAAAAACGAACAAACCAGGATGCCTGAGTGGCTCAGTTGGTTAAGCAGCTGCCTTCAGCTCAGGTCATGATCCCGGCGTCCTGGGATCGAGTCCCACATCCCGCTCCTTGCTCGGCAGGGAGCCTGCTCCTCTCTCTGCCTCTGCCTGCCTCTCTGCCTGCTTCTGTTCTCTCTCTGTTAAAATAAATAAAATAAAATCTTTAAAAAAAAAAAACAAACCAAAAAAACCCAAGAGAAAACAACCATGCAAATATAAATTTTGCAAAGCTGTATACATAGTGTTGTACTTACACTTTAATATTTGACACATAAAAGGATGTGTAGCATGCAAATAGACTATCGAACATAATCACTCATCACCTAAGAATTAGAACATTACTCACACTTTGCATTCATCTATTTGAGCTCCTCTCCTGTCTCTCCCCATCCGCCACTCACTCTTTGATAGTTCTCTCACATGCGAAAAGACCTAAAATATGTATGTATCCCTAAAGTGCCATTTTTTAGTTTCGTTCCTTTTTGAGCTTTATAAAAACGGTATCATGTTTTACATAGACTATGGGGATCTGATTTTTTTCACTCAACATTATGTTTCTAAGATCCTTTTGTACATAACTGTCATTTATTTTCACTGATGTACAATATTTCATTGTGTGACTATACAATAGATTGTGAAAATACATAATAGTACAATTATGCATTTTTAAATCCTAATATCTGACTTCCTAATTTCTAATTCTCCATCTACCTCATTTAGATTAAATATATTTCACAATAAGCAGTCATATTGCACATTTTTCAGTTATTTCACTTAGAATTGTCTCAGCAAACTTCAGAGGGAATTAAGGACTATTATCTGCTAATATAATGGAAAGCAGATCATGCTTTTTCTTCTGTTACAAAGAATCCTAAAGAGGCAGAACCTTCATTCAGCTTCTGAATGAACTACAATTCACTCAACATTTGATCTAGCCTCCTAAAAATACACAAGAAATTGATGGAAGTGACCTTCTGTATGTTATTGATCCTAAGATACATTTTTTTATAAATTTTTTTTTGAGATTTTATTTACTTATTTGACAGAGAGAGAGAGATCACAAGTAGGCAGAGAGGCAGGCAGAGAGAGAGAGAGGGGAAAGCAGGGTCTCCGCCGAGCAGAGAGCCCAATGCGGGGCTCGATCCCAGGACCCTGAGATCATGACCTAAGCCAAGGCAGAGGCCCAACCCACTGAGCCACCCAGGTGCCCCCTAAGATTCATTTTATTTCATATTTTAACATCTCTAAAATTGGGACAGCTCTTATACATGTAGGGGTTTGTAGTGTAGTTGATTCTAAGCATAAGCAAAATTGGCCATGTTCCTGATGGCATGGACTGGCCAAAGGTAAGCTCTTGGCTTTTTGATCAAGAAACCATTTTAAAGGTGCCTGGGTGGCTCAATTGGTTAAGCATCTGCCTTTGGCTCAGGTCATGATCCTGGGGTCCTGGGATGGAGCCCCCGCATCAGGCTCCTGGCTCAGTGGGGAGCTTCTGCTTCTCTTTTTCTTTCTTTTTCTTTTTCTTTTCTCTTATTCTTTCTCTTTCTCTTTTTCTTTCTTCTCTGCTCTCTTTTTCCCTCTGCTGCCCCCCTGCTTGCACTCTCTCTCTCCCCCTCTCAATCTCTGTCAAATAAGTAAATAAAATCTTTTTTTAAAAAAAACAAAAACCTATTTTAAGCACTATTTGAAAAGGGAATAGGGGTTTAGCTGCTGTCTGTGAACTTTGCATTCATGAGAACCTTCCTGTAAGATCAAGAGAATGCCAGCATAAGAACCTGGAGTATGGCTGTATTAATTCTCTATTGCCATATAACAGATTGCCGCAAATTAAGTACTTTAAAGCAATGCCCATTTATCCTCTCACAATTCTGTACGTTAGAAGTCCATGCAGGGTTTAACTAGGTTCCTATGTAATGATCTCACAAGGCTGAAATCAAGCTGTCAACATAGGCTAGCATCTCACTTGAGGCTCTGGGCCATCTTCCAAGTTCACATGGTTGTTGTTGACAAAATTCCCTTCTGTGCAGGTGTACAAGTCCTAGGACTTTAAGGCCAACAGGAGATCCAAACTCCCTTGTCTTCCACCTCTAGACTCTGCTTATATATGCTCACCTGAGAAGTGCCTAGGTGGCTCAGTCCATTAAGCAACTGACGCAATTTTGGCTCAGGTCATGATCTCGGTCCTGAGATTCAGCCCTGTATCAGGCTCCACACTCAGCTCGGGGGCTGCTTGAGAGTCTCTCCCTCCCCTCACTCACACCTTCTCTGTCCTCTAAGAATAAATAAATAAAATCTTAAAAAAATAAAAGCTCACCTGCTTAGGTCAGGCCCAACCAGAAGAATCTTCTGCTTGATTAACCCAACTGATTAGAGAGCTTAATTACAACTGCAGTAATCTCTTCACCACAAAGGAGATATGACAAATCTTCTAATATCCAAAGGTCTAGCCCATGCTCAAGGGCGGGTGATTATACACAGCATGGACAGGAGGTGGTGGGATTCCTGGTAGCCATCTTGGAGTTCTGCTGACCACATGGCTTTTAGCAGCTTGGAATAAAATCCTGTATAAAACAATGAAGCACTCTTAGGAAATCCTGCATTACCAGTATTCTTGGTGGCCCAAGAATGATTCTGTGAGGAAAAATCTGCACATCTGTGAGCCAAAAAGAGATAAAGAGATTCCGCAAGATCTATCAATGTATGTTAAAATTAGCAAACTAAAGTTTAAGCAGAAAAAGGTATTTTCCTAGTCTCTTGTTAGTTTCCTAGAGTTACCATAACGGATTAATACAAACGGATGGCTTAAAACAACAGAAATTGATTCTCTCACAGTTCTGATGGCTAGAAGTCTGAAATTAAGGTGTTGGTTTTTTCTGGAGGCTCTAAGGGAGAATGTGTTCCATCCCTCTTTTCCAGTTTCTGCCAATTCTAGGTATTCCTTAGCTTCTAGATAGATATAGTACTGCAATTTCTGCTTCAGTCTTCGTATGATGTTCTCCCTATATGTTCATGTCTGTGTCCAAATTCCCCTCTTTGAAGAATACCAGTCATTGGATTAGTGTTTACTGTAATTCATTATGACTTTAACTTAATTTGATTATATCTGCAAAGGCTTATTCCCAAAAAGGCCACATTCTGAGCTTCTGAGTAGACATGAATTTTGAGAGGACAATTCAATTAAGTATAGTCCCAAAGTAGCTTTTCCCAAAACATTCAGTAATTATAAAGGAAAAATAAAAATTTTACTATGAATAATCCTGGCAGACTCCACTTTAACCAATTGATTAAGGTAAATATCACTAATAATACATTTCAACATTTTTTGCCCCCTGGTATGATGCAGTGAGAAGGGTACATAATCTAAATAATGTTTCAAGGGAAACATCAGATAAAAACAAGTAGAAGGATGTTTACAAAATAACTGATTAATGTTGTTCAAAAGTGTCCATGTCATAAAAGATAAGGAACTGTCGTAGAATGGAAGAGAGTAAGGAGATATAACAACTAAATGTAGGGTGGGATCCTGGATTTGATTCTGGAAAAGAAAATGGATATTAGGGAAAAAACTGACAAAACCTGAATTAATTTCGTAGTTTAGTTAATATTGTGTCAAGGTTAATTTCCTAGTTTAGAAAACTGTTCTTTGGTTAGGTGAGCTTAACATAATGGGAAACTGGGTGAAGGGTTTATGAGAACTTTCTATATAATTTTTCTAATTCTTTTGTAAGTCTAAAATTATCTCAACAGGGACACCTGGGTGGCTCAGTTGCTTAAATGTCTACCTTCAGCTCAGGTCATGATCTCAGGGTCGTGGGATCGAGCCCTACGTTGGACTCCTTGCTCAGCAGGGAGCCTCCTTCGCCCTCTGCCTGCTGCTCCCCCTGCTTGTGCTCACTTTCTCTCTCTCTGACAAATAAAATAAAATCTTTAAAGAATAAAATAAAATAATCTCAACAAATACATATTCCCCTGATTACTAATGAGGCAAAGCATAATTTCAAATGCTTATTTGCCTATACATTATTAAAATTTTTTTAATTTTATTTTTTTAAACTTAAAAAAATTTTATTTGTAACTTAAATAACTTAGTATTATTTATAAGTTAATATGATTAACTTATAATATAAGTTAATATGATTAACTTATAAATATTTGATATAAAATATATTAATTTATTATATTATTATGTAATATAATAATATATTAAGTTAATATATTTATAAGTTATTTATAACTTAAATAACTTTCATAACTTAAAAAAGATTTTTATTTGAGAGAAAGAGAGCATGAGGAGGGGGTAGGGGCAGAGGGAGAGGGAGAAGCAAGCTCCCCACTGAGCAGGGAGCCCAACACAGACAGGGCTCAATCCCAGGGCCCCAGGACCATGACCTGAGCTAAAGGCAGATGCTGAAGTGAACCACCCAGGTGCCCCTATATAGTTTTTTTTAATGTCGACATTCAAGTCATTCCCCCATTTCTTTTCCTTGACTTTTTCTTATTTATATCTATTAATTTAGTATATACTCATGGTACTAATACATTGTCAGTTTTATGTGTTGCAAATATAAATTATCCTAATTGGTTGATTTTTAATCTTTTAAATGTTGTCTGTTGATCAATGACTATATTAAAATATAATCAAATTTATTACTACAAAGAAAGAGATTCAGAAGAGTTAGGTTTTGTAAAGAAGTTTTAGGACTACCTTCACCAATTTACTTTGCTTATTTTTTTTACTTTATATACACACAAGAGTGACACATGATAAAAACGTTTTTAAACTTCTACCTAATTAGACCTAAAGTACATCTAAATAAGTTTTAAAGACCTCCATTAATAAATGTAAAAATTCTAGGGGTGCCTGGTGGCTCAGTGGGTTGAGCCTCTGCCTTCAGCCCAGGTCATGATCTCAGAGTCCTGGGATCAAGCCCCACATCTCTGCTCAGCAGGGAGCCTGCTTCCCCCTCTCTCTCTGCCTGACTTTCTGCCTACTTGTGATCTCTTTCCCTCTGTCAAATGAATAAATAAAATCTTAATATTTATATATATAAATTCTATATATATATATATAAATTCTTTTTATATATATATATATATAAATTCTAACAATATTATGTCAGAGTGAAAATGGCAACATATTTTCTTCTTGCTGGTGCACAAATAATGTGTCATACAATCAATACTGTCTTAGACTTAATGAAATATAGAATTTATTCATTCAATGACTTTATTAAGTACTTACTGTTATATTAGTCCCTGTCCTAGGTTTAGGGGATGCAATGATGAACCAGAGAACTGAAGCTTGGGCTATTGTTTAGGAAGAAGAGGAATAAACAAATTCATAAATGTGTTAATTTTGGGTAACAAAACATATTATGAAAACAATAAAACAAGCTAATGTTATAGAGAGTGACGGCAATAGTGGGTACTTTTACTTTAGAGAAGATCTTTGTAAGGCCGTAACATTTGAGCTAAAAACTGAATGATAAAGTGCCAGAAAGTGATGATTTGTGTTGGTGGTGGGGCACCTGGTTGCTTCAGTTGGTTGAGCATCAGGCTCTTGGTTTCTGCTCAGGTCATGATCTCAGGGTCCTGGAATTGAGCACCATGTTGGCACTCCACGCTCAGTGGGGCATCTGCTTCAGGACTCTCTCCCCCTTCCTCTGCCCCTCCCACCCCGAATGTGCACATACGCGCACTCTCTCTCTCAAATGAATAAAATAAATCTTTAAAAAAGGGATGATTTGGGGAAAGAGAATTCCAGATGGAGGTAACAGTAAATGCAAGAGTTCTGAGTAGGAACAAATCTACAATGTTGGAAGAACCAAAATAGCAATGGAATTGAATCATGTGAACTAGATGTTAGAAATTTAGTGGGAACTAGGCCATTTAGGGCCTTGCAGACCATGGTAAAAGAGTTTGGATTTTATTTTAAGTGCAATTGGTTTTCATTAGGGTCTAATTTAAGTTTGATTAACAATATGCTTTTGCTCCACCTTTCCCTTTGGTTAACTGACTCCCAAAGCTAAAGTGTTATGGTGACTACCTTTATAGTGCAGCAGCTTAGCATGGCCACATAATTCTTGCCTGAAGTGCAACATTGACACTTTAAAGGAAAGCATATAGTTTTTGCCATTATTCTGATTTAGATTCTACCATCTTATTACATATTTCTTCTTATTTTTATTTACATAATGCATTTGAACTGTTGGGGGCTTGTTAATGAATACAAAGTTTTGGAATGCAGGATTCTAGGACTAAATTGTTTCCTAATAATAAGAAATGATTATTCTTCATAAAAGTTGCTGCTTTAAATGGTGTTTTCCTGTTCTGAAATCTTGAATATTGATCCCTTTACTATCCACTATTACCAAAATTTTATAAAAGAAGTTCCCTTTGGGTGCCTGGGTGGCTCAGTTGGTTAAGCAACTGCCTTCGGCTCAGGTCATGATCCCGGAGTCCTGGGATCGAATCCCACATCGGGCTCCTGGCTCCACGGGGAGTCCGCGTCTCACTCTGACCTTCTCCCTTCTCATGCCCTCTCTCACTTTCTCTCTTTCCTAATAAATAAATAAAATCTTTTAAAAAAAAAAGAAGTTCCCTTTACCTTCCCTAAATAGGAAGAACATAATGTCACAATAAAAACAGTCCTTAAAATCTTGAATAAATTTAGCCTTATTTTTTTTTAAAGATTTTATTTATTTATTTGATAGAGAGAAAGATCACAAGTAGGCAGACAGGCAGGCAGAGAGAGAAGGGGAAGCAGGCTCCCTGCTGAGCGGAGAGCCCAATGCTCCATCCTAGTATCCTGAGATCATTACCTGAGCCAAAGGCAGAGGCTTTAACCCACTGAGCCACCCTGGTGCCCCTAGCCTCATTTTTTTAAAAATGTCCACATTGACCTAATTTTTCTCATTTCATAGAGAACTTAAAAAAATCTTATCCTAGGGCGCCTGGGTGGCTCAGTTGGTTGAGCAACTGCCTTCGGCTCGGGTCATGATCCCGGAGTCCCGGGATCAAGTTCCGCATCAGGCTCCCAGCTCCACAGGGAGTCTGCTTCTCCCTCTGACCTTCTCCCCTCTCATGCTCTCTCTCGCTCTCTCTCATTCTCTCTCTCTCTCTCTCAAATAAATAAATAAAATCTTAAAAAAAAAATCTTATACAGTTGCAATCACTGCTCAAGAAAAGCTTACAAATATGTAAAGGATGGTTTTGACTGTCAAATATACTCAAGAGATATGTGTTTATTGATATTTGTAGAGAAATTAAAAAAACAATCATAATCAATTTAATTGTCTTTTTAAGTTTCTCAGGGAAGGAAAACTAATGATAGATACCAAAAAATAATATATGCATTTTTTTCATGTTATCCCTTAATCCATTTTAGCCAAAAGGCTGAGAAGCGATCATGTTATTCCTTAATAGACTAAATATCTCCCCAAAATCCATGACTACCCCATTGTATAGGAAAAGGTTTCCCAAGTGACTTCACAAGTTTCTGCTTTAACTTCTGTTTAAAAAAATAAACGTGGTGACTATACATTTTTTCAACTTTTTAATTTGACATCAAAATTAATCTGAAAAAAATTATTGGCATAAAATGTAGTGACCTAAAAATGAAACCAACTTCCAGTTACAGGTAGTACTGTAGAGAGAATAAATCACTTAAACTAGTGATTTAAATCAATGACTCCATTTTTTGCTTTCTTGAATGCATTGGGGAGCTAAAATGTAAGCCTCTGGATGTATGCATATTTGCATTTTTGGTTAAATGTAAACTGATACTAATTATGGACTAAGGAGGAATTTAAAGGCAATTGAGACAATCAAAATGATGAGGATGAAATGGTTATATGATTTAAGAAGGTATTTAGAAATTATGTGTAATAGTAGAAATCAAGACTCACTCTTATTCTTCCTTATTAATTGGAATCATATATAGAGAATTTAATGAGACTATTATTCTTTACATTTCCCATTACTGTGATATTTGAGAATGTGTGCTCTTAGACCTAATTCTACTTTTAGCCTAGCTTCACATGACCTTGTTTCTAGTGCAAGAGCCCTGGGCAGTTTCTCTGTAACATTAGATTGGATTATCCAGAATAGATCTATTGCTAAGAAAAGATCTCAATTTAAGAAATAAGATCTGAAGGAAGGAAGGAAGGAAGGAAGGAAGGAAGGAAGGAAGATTCCTTCCTTGAAAAAGGAAACAAAACAGCTGGTTTGATATATGAAATGATTTGTACTGCACCAACAGAACATCCCAATTTCTAACAACTTCGTACAGTGCTGTTCATTCAACAAGCTTTTGAAAGTAGTCTATGCCAAGCACTGTCAGGACAAGTATGCAAAGATGAATGTCATAGACCTAAAGTATCACTAGCCAGTATAAAACTAATAATTACTTACAGTGAGCTATGAAAGCATTTAAAGCAAATGCAAAGCAAATATCTTGTGCCTAGGAAAGCATGGGAAGGCATCAAAGAGGCTGATAGGAGGTGGAATGTAATTGGACCAATAGCAACAGAGGTAAGAGGAAAATCTTTTAAAAAATCATAAGTAGGATACTGCCTCCTCTTAGAATTAGATAATTTGCTCAGAATTGGAGGTTACTTACTCTCTTAACACTGCATCTTTCCTTCATTGCACTTATTTCACTGTGTACGTTTAAATGTGTTTTTGTGATTACTGAATGATGCTAGACTGACAGCTCCTTGAGGGCAGAACCATATCCATTTGTCTTGAGAACAGTATACACCCCAACGATGACACATAAGAGATGCAGGATAAGTATGTGTTGAAAGCGAAAATGAAGTGGGTATCAGAGTTCTCAGGAGCATGACCGGTCATTGTTTATTCAATACTGTCGAGAGAGAGAGAGAGAGAGGGAGAGAGAGAGAGAGCGAGCGAGCTGCAGAATATGGGTAAAGCATTCTTCTCACCAGGGGATACTGCTCTCTTGTTTGACAAGGGAAAATACATTAAACTCTTCTGTGGCCACAATTAACTGTTTTCCTCCCTCCTCTTACCCCGTTGGATTAATCATCCATTTGCCCTGATTTCAACATTTTGGTTACTGATTCAGCCTCTTTGATTACCCGATTGACCACGAATATATTGTGACTACAAAGGTCATATGAAGGAGGAGTTTTTGGTTTTGGGGGGGGGGGGTTGTTTGTTTGTTTTAATGATTATACTGCCTTGCTCACTCTTGTCCGTCTGTTGCAAGCAATATAGTTTCTGGGTGGCAACCGTCTCACGTAAATCTTCCAAATTACCTTACTAAAAACTTACTCTATACTAATGAAAATTCCAAAATAGTATAGCAAACAAGAGAAAACAAAAAAAACTTGCACTATGAGGAGAAACTAGGGTTTGGGGCTTCTGAATTATCTCTGAGAAAAGCGAAATCCTTTATATGACATTCCTGGAAATGCCCTTTAAATCCTTCGCCCTCAAAGTTTACCCTGGTCGCGGCTTAAGGTATATGCAGGTTTGCAAGGATCAGAGACGCCTAAAGTTACCCGCCACCCCGCCCCCTGCGTCCCAGCGGAGTCAGTAAACACAGAGCTTGCTTCCCGCAGCTCACGAGGAAGGGAATGTGGGGTAATGTGGGCAACCATCTTGGTTATGGTTAAGCGCAGCGTACAGGTTGGCGTCACTCAACCCTCGTGCGCAGGCGTATTAGGAGTACACCCGCCCCCCCCCCCGCCCCCGTTTCCCGTGCACGCGCTCGGAGCCCGCAACTCTCGCGAGAGAAGCGAGATTTATTCCTACGTACCGGGCCGTGCTGCTTATGGCGGCGCTGGAGAGGGGGCGCTGAGCTGTTGGGGTGAGTACGACCTCGGGGTCCAATTGGGGGTAGCAAGAAGCCAGGTTAGGGGCAGATGAGAAGACCAAGATTAACGGGAGAGACTTCTGAGTCAAGGTGGGCAGTCCTAGAGCTCCGGGCAGGAAAGATCTCACCCTGAATCTCTACCTCGGGCTTTTCCACCTGGGCCCCGTTTAACTGTAAGCCTCACGTCAGGCCGCAGAGCCGAAACGAAGAGTCGAGGCCAGGCAGTCGCGCGTGGTAGTGGTGGTGGTGCCTACAGTGGGGGGAGGGAGCGAAAATGGAGGCTCCGACCGCAGCCAAGATGGAGGCAGGGGTGCGGGGCTCGGGCGCGGAGGCTGCTGGGAATTGTAGTCTAGCCACTTCTTCCTCTGCGGTTTGGCGGGGGAAACGGGGACTACAAGTCCCGGCGGGCGGGGCGAGGGGGTGGTGGCGCGGTCCTTTGTGTGAAGCTGGAGGAGCCGGAGGCAGAGGGAGAGGGGGCCTACTCTCTCTTTGGACTGTGTAGTTTACTGTCCGTCACTTGCTTGGGGGTCTGACTACGAGTGCCAGAGCGCAGTGCGGTAGCGGCGCCTCCTTTGTGTATGGACTGAGACCCTGCTCAATCTAACAGCTTAGAGACACCTCCTTTTTCTGATCACGTCTGGCACAGTAGCTCAACCGAAGTGTCATCTTTACTTCTACTCACCTGGAGCTGTCTTGAGTCTCCGTACCCAACCTTCCCTTCTTGCTTCCCGTTCGGCTTCTTGAGAAAGAAAACCAGCCAGCCCCTAGTCTTAGGCACGTGGCTCTTACTCCCTTTATCCTGGGGTTGGGGCGTGCTCTATTAGAGCCCAGTGGAGCCGTCCTTACCACCATCATCTCTGGCTCTTACTGTGCAAAAGCCTGGCCTACGTTGAGCAATGGACGACGTGACTTCGTCATTCTGTGTAGGGTTAGTTTTTTGGAGCTCTGGTTGGAGACACTTGAGGTTTTTAACCATCTGATATTTTATCAGTATGAAATTTCACTGCCACGGTTCTTTTGCTTTAAGGTTTTCCTTTAGAAACATCCAGATGACTTGCTTGCTTGACTCAAAAGTGAGGCAGGGAACGCTCCCTAAAAACAGCCTTCATCTGCAAACACAGAAATCTGAACAATGTAGGAGGAGGTAATTGTTTTGCACCTAAAATGAGTGAAAGAATGTGGTCCTCTTTAAAGAGCTTGGCGACAGGGTTGGAGAGTGAGGGAGGACTCTCAAAGGCACTGTGGTGGTTAAATTTCCTTTGAGAGTCTTAGCTTTTTAAGAGGAAGACATATGAACTGGCAGCTCTTGGCCAGATTCACGGGTCTATAAAATGTAGGTACCAAGTTATAACTCATAAGTTATTCTGTATCAAAATGCTGAGTAATTTTGAGTTTCTAGAAGATGAGCATCTCAATACTGTATTGAGGGGCAGTACATAGAATACCTTGGTGCTTTGGGGGTACTAATGAATAGTAGGTATCCTGGGTGTGGATAAGAAGAGGGTTTATATGCCTGAATGGGCATATGCCTGAGTCATAATATCTGGATAAATATTCAATCTTGTTTCTTTTTGTTTCCTTTTAGCCTTAGGCCTGAAATAAAAGAGATGGTAGTGGTTTGAGTGATTTTGCAGCTGCTCTGGATGTTTACCATTGAGATGAGTATTTATAGCAGCTGAGTTGAAAAGTAAAGTATTTGAGGCGCAGAAGATAGGTTTCTTTCTTCGTAACTGAGTTCTGACTTACAAAGTATGACCTTTAGAGTGTGGTTGAAAATTCTAGTAAATTCTGCAAATCAAAAATGAGAGCATGAAAGCTGACATACAGTCCTGCTTTATCCCACTCCTGTTTTCCCCCGACATCCATGAAAAGACCCACTCTGCTGGGCCATCCAACATTTTAAAAAAATTAGTTTCTTTTAAAATGTAAAATATATGTAACATAAAATTCATCATTTTAATCTTTTTTTTAAGTGTATGGTTCAGAGTTACTTAAGTTCATTCATGTTATTGTGAGGGCATACTTTTGACAGGGTAGTTGAAACATGGAAATGCTGTTTGGACAGTTTTTTTAAGGAGCTGAACTTAAGGATGGTATCATGAATAAAATAAAAATCTTGATTTTGTTAAATAAATGCAGAATTGATGTGCCTTCTTATCTTTGTCTTTTCAGAAACTGAAAGGGAACCTACTTTGAGATCTTTGACTCAAACTATCTAATGGAGAGCTGTAAAACTTGCAGGATTTTTCATAATAGAGAATTACAGCCACAAAAATTATAACTTTTTTTTTTTTTTTTTGAGACTTCATGGCTAAAATGTTTCCAGGGGTGAAACTGCTTTGGTAGGAGTGACTTGTTTTCTTGAATTCCATCATTTCTTGATGTTAAGTTCTTTTTTGCCAAGTCAGGATTTAAAACATTCCTTTGTCTATAGATATTGGAATGTTTTCCACTTCCATGTATGAGTACCAAGTTAAAAACAATGCAGAACTTTTTTTTTTTCAGTTCATACTGCCAAGCCTGAGGAATTGTGCTAATTTTTCATTAGGGTTATTAACTGGAATATGAGGTTCTGGGCAGTATTCTGTTCAGAAGTATTGAACGGTAGTTTTATTTTTGGAGTGATATTATATTTAGTATGCCCTTTAATGCTGAGTTAAAACTGTGTAGTTGAAAATAAATTGATTAGCAGTTTCTTCACAGTTAACATGTAGGCTATCCATTGGTTTGTATCTACACCCAGTAGATAACCAGATAGTTGTTTGCATTTCTGCTTCTCAAATGTAGTAGGTACATTTGAGAATGTATGGTCAGGTTTGCTAGATAACTGCCTCCTTTTTGCCTCTCTAAAAATCTTCTTCCAGGAGCCGTTTACTATTTATTGGGCATGCCAATGCCTTTTGCCCTCATGAGCCTATACTTGCTGTGACCAATAGAGTAGCCAGTAGCCATGTGTGGCTGTTAGGCATTTAAACTGTACATTCTGAATTGAACTGTGCTGTAATTGTAAAATAAACATTGGATTTCAAAGAAAACTTTTTTAGATTGATTACATATGGAAAATAACATTTTGGATATATTTGAGTAAATAGATGTAATTAAAATTAGTTTCACCTGTTTCAACTTTTTTAAAGATTTTATTTATTTGATAGCATGTGCATGCACAATCAGGGATAGCAGCAGGGAGAGAGAGAGGGAGAAGCAGAGCCTGATGCGATGTGATCTCAGGATCTGAAATCATGACCCGAGCCGAAGGCAGACACTTAACCTGCTGAGCCACCCAGGTGCCCTGTTACTCTCAATTTTAATATGATTACTGAAAATTTTTAAATTATATACATGGGTTGCACTAAGTTTCTTTTGGGACAGTGCTGGTCTGCACTATTTTCTGATTTTGTGTCTGGAACATTCAGCTTCTTCCTATACTGGCATCTATCCTATTTCAAGTATTAGTATATTGTAAAAACATTTAAGTGATAAATGGATACATAACTTTAAATGTCTTAATAGCTGTTCAGGTAACAACTCATCATAATTACTATTACTAAACATATACAAAAAAATAGTTGCAGCAATTTGGTTTTCTTTAATTTCTGCCTGACATGTTACTGACTTAAATTGGTTAATTATCTGAACTTTATCATGTTCCGTAGATTCTAAAGTAAAAGTGAATTAAAACCTGCTAAGCACTTCAGTTATACGGGTTATAGCAAAATCTGACGTACTTAAACTTGTCTTTGAGGTATAATCAAGAAATATGGAGGAAGTTAGGGTAAGAATATTATTTATATAAAGCAACAGTAGAGAGCCTTCTCAGTCCCATGCTGCCTAATTGGATCTTCATTCTTCTCAAAAAAAAAAAAAAAAGTTACTTTCTGAAGAAAGTGGGTTAGGTGGGGAGACTTACAAACTGGTTTAGCCTTTCATTAACATTCTCCCCAAGTGAGTGTGTACAAACTCTAAGAATAATGTCAAAATGACAGGTGATTTATGTGATAGATTTTAGATGGATTGCTGGCCACATAAGCTTATTAGTTCAACATGTATTTAGTGCCTACTGTGTGCCTGGTTTCTAGTAGTCCTTTTGAGGTAAAGCAGTGAACTGGGGAAGACTGTAAATAAAACAGGTGATGATCATTTTAAGACAGGCGACATAGGGAATAACTGCTTGGGTTAACAGTTTAAATAAAGGAATTAGCTTTAACTTCTAACTAAAACAATGACATAATAGTTAAGGATGCTACTGTTTCCAAACTGAGCAGAAGGAAAGGAAGTAGGTTACTTAGCAATCAGGGAGACTCTCAGATCAACATTTAAATTGCCTTAGTATTATAGTTGTTACTCTGTATTTCATGTAACTTAAGTATCTAGCCTTTGGGAGATAGAAGGAATGTACTGTGTTCAGAGGTTTAAGGCAGAAGAGTTGTCAGTACTACGCATGAATGTTAATATCTTGGCATGAGTGCATAACTAATTTTATTAAAATGCCCAGTGGGTACTTTTTAAGTGTTTCATTAAATGTTAATTTGACTGAAAAGTGTTTAGTTAGCCATAGAAATCTCATAGCTATGAAGGTACTAATGAAGTGAAATTCCACCACTTAGAGTTTTTCATGATAATTGGTGGGTTTGAGCTTTAATAGATCCTGATAGGCTTCATTAGTGCCCAAGACTGACTGCAATGCTCCAAATTTTAGATTATGGAAGTCTCATTTCTCTGTTACTAAGTGACAAACTAGACAATTTTCTTAACATAATCCAACACCATAGACTGGGTTGATCCAATTCAAGTTTTTCAAGACAGTTTTTCTTTACCCACCCCCCCATGATATACACAATCTTGTCCCTAGCAGTTTGATGAAATTCTTACCTGTTTTATCAGATGGCAATTTTGAGGTCTTTGGGTTCATTAAATAGAAGTAAAATATTAAGATTAAACCAGGGTATCAAGACTGTATTTTTAAAAGAAAACATTATTTTTTGGTGGGATAAGTAAGACCAGACAGTTAACCAAAACAAAATTTCTTAGAAGTTAGTAGAACTGTCTGTCTGCCCTTAAATTGTGGCATGGTTTTCCTGTTCTGGATTAACTACCTCTTTGCTTTTGTAGTTTTGCTCTGGTTAAGTTTGGCAGTGCTGGGTTAGGTGCTGAAGGGGGCTGTGATAAATAAACGAGTTTGTTTCATAATTGGAGGGACAAGATACATAAAATCGTGAAGTAAAGCAAAGTGTGGAAACGATTTGGTATGAGAAAGAAGTGATGCAGACAGTGGGAGTTAGTGCCTCACATAGTGGAAATTAATAAGTCTACTGGCATGGTCAAGAAAGACTTCTTTGTCACGTTGAAGATGGCGAAATTACTTTCTTTGTGAGAAGACCCATATATGTGCATGAAGAAGACTAGAATTCAGGCATCTCCCAGAGATTCTATTTAAAGATTAGGCAGGAAAATACACCTATCTAGAAGAACTGGAGAGCAGTCAAAAGATAAAAATTGAAAGGTAGAATAGAGAACATCGTAAATGGTAATTCTTAAATCCTGGCTGCAAGTCAGAAACCCGGGCAGGGGTGAAGGGAAGATAAAAGGTACCAACTCCCGGGACCTAACCCTAGTGAAATTAAATTCGAATCTCAAGGCAGGATCCAGGCTTTGTTTGTTTGTTTTTAAGTTACCCAGGTAGTTGGGTTGGATGTGCAGCCAGGATTAAGAACTTCCCATCTACAGTGCTGGAAAAATCACTGAAGATTTTGGACAATGAAATGAAATGAAATTGGAGTTGTAGATCGATCAGTCTGGCAGTGTTGTGTGACAGAAAATGGAAAAGGTTGACACAAGAAGTTAACAGATGTGTTAGAAATATGGACTAAAATAAGTCATTTAGGACAAAAGATCTCAGTAAGGAGGTATTGATAAGATTTGCAACACTTGGGTGTGGAGGTGGAGTGGGAAGAATCATAAGGATCATAACAGAAGTGGTCCTATTTTAGGCCACTCAAATTATTCTTTGAGTGGGGACTGGGCATAAGTATTTTTTAAAACTTACCCAGTGATTTGCAACCATTGCTCTTAAGAAGTATCTAGTGTGGGAAATAGAATGATCCAAATAAAATCTGAAAGATGGGACGAGTGTAATATTTGATATTTGAAGTAATAATATGAAGTCAGGAAATGTTAGGTGTAGCCCCCACAAAAAGAAATGGCCATAGATCAGCTGTTGATAGGTTTTCATTTTGCATATGTGAAACTGAAATTTAGAGAGATGAAGTGACTTCATGGCATTTTACTAGGAAGTGTCAGTGAATGAACTTGAGCTCTCCTAGTCTAAACTATTTCACAAGCTCTGCCTCTCACCATATAGTCATTCTTATTTCTGATGTTTTTAAAATATACCATTCATTTTTCAGTGTTTCTAAAACCAAATATACCTTTTTCTTCTCCCCATATAAATCATTTAACTAACAGTACCAGTTCAGTTAATATTTCAGTCAGTGCAAAAGAACCATTTTTATGGCCAATAGAAAGCACAATTTTGCGGTTCTACTTATAAATATATTTTGCTTCTCATCTCTTCTCATCTTAATTGTTTCTTTTTTATAGACATTTCTCATCTATTTCTGGCAACAGCTCAAATGAGATTTCTGTTTCCTTCACTAAGTCATCTCCCATAGGATTTGAGGACTTAATACCCTTTCATCAAGAACTAAGGCTTTCTATTTCCTGTTATATCAAGTTGAAATACTTCATAATCTGGCTCCACTACACCTGTCACACCACATATCCCATTTCACTTTAAGCTAGCCCTCTGTTCTGGCCAGAGTAGCCTATTGATTCCTCTGAAACAAGCCACACTTGTTGCCACAGTCCTTCATGTAATAAACCTCCCTTGATGTCAGGCATAGAAAATCATATACGTGGTCCCTGCTTTCAGGGGACTTAGTATTTAGTGGCATACCCTGGCTTGGCTTGTGTGATGTGCCTAGATTACTTGGCTGTTTTATTTCTTTTAAAATTTTGCTGATTTCTCCAAATTAAGTCCCTACCTCTGATTAAAAGCCTTCTCTGTGCTCACCATGTTGCTTCAATGTACGTACAATGGTGAATAAACAGTAGTAGTTCTTATATATAGTATATGATAGTCAGTACTCAGATATTAGTTGAGCAAGTTAATTTTTGGCATTTTGTTCTATATTCTAGTTTTTCTCCATGTATAACTCCTATCTTTTCAGAAAGTGTAAATTACCTGATAGCGGGAACTTCTTTTGTATTTTCCACAATACCTGCCACAGTGCTAGATACTTATAAAACACTTGTATTAAATTGAATATTATGCTCTGTAACTTAGAACTTACGATGTGAGAGTATCACCAGGGAATGTAAAATAATTTCCCATTTTGAGTGTGACGTCAAAGGAGGTGGTATCCATTAGCACTTGAGAGATTGCTCAAATAACATCAGCTGAATGTGCTTCCAGGTTTTCTGCATTACTTATTTAACCAATGATTCTAAGTTTATGAAATGAGCCTGTCCCTCTACCCACCCTCTGTCCTGGTTCTTTTATGTAAATTATACTTAATGTCTTCATTTTTTATCTCTAGTATGAAGTGTAACAGAACAGACTTTACCACCTGAAACTGCTGCTTCAAGTTCAGATCAGGCAAGGAACAAACCTCGAAACAACCAACAAGACCAAAGAAGAGTACACTTAAGTTGAAGACACAACACTTGATCTGAAACAAGAAGTTTGTGCCTACTCAACAGCTTTGAAAGAGCACTTCCCAACGCTGCTAGTAGTCTTTGTTTTCTTCAGTGCTGTACTGTGAGATTGCCCGGTGCAGCAGCAGTTGTATTCTTTATTAGCTTGATAGATCATTTTCTCTCGCTCTTTTTTTTAATACTAGCAACTTTCATCCTTTGAAACGTGTGCTGAAAAAGAAGAATCAGCAAATACTACTGAAAGTGCAATATTTGATTATCACTGCGAGGTAGGTTTGTAGTTTTCTATTGGCAAGAATCAGTTTGTAATTTTGGATTTCCTAATTGTTTTAGTCAAATAGCAAATCTTAATCTGTTTTCTTCTAAAGATATTCTGAAAACAATTTATATTCTCAACTAGTGTGAAAATATCACCACTAGTGATAAGATTATTTTACTTAATTTATTATCTCTTATTAAACAAGGACAATATTTATGGCCAAACTATGGGATTTTTTTCACACAAGATTACATTTGTTAATACATGTGGATCTCTTAGAAAGAAAAACTCCCATACTGTTTAAAAGTTAGGGTTTCAGTTATGGATGCCCTTTGCAATCTGTGTTCAGAGGTCTCTCTAAAGGGGTAAAGAAAGTTTAGAGAGAAGGGACATTTAAGGTGAGTGGTGCTTTGAGAGAGAGAAGAGTCTTCTGGTAGCAACAAAATGAGCAGATTCAGGGAAGTTTGAAAGCACATGGTATAATATGGTGAGTAAGTTCATTATGAACAAACTAGAAAATACAGCTTTGTGGGTAGAGAGAGTAATTAGAGTAGGAAATACAGTTTTTTGGGTTAAGAGAGTAATTAGAAAGGGAAGCTTGCTGAAGGCTGGTTTTGAAGGCCCACTGTATTTGATTTGTTCTGTGGAGAAATCAATCAGGCGTTTTTATCTATAAGCAAGGGCTTAATGGGTTGGTGTTTTTTTTTTTTTATTTCAAAACCAAATAGTTTTATTCAGTTATATTCAGAATAAAAATAGTTTAATTGCTTCAAATTTTAAAGATACGCTTAAAGTTACATATTTAGAAGTGTATCTTTTAAAACAAATGGTGTAACTTTTAAGAGATAGGCTGAAGATGGAAAGACCTGTTAAGAGCAGTGGATAGAATATAAGGAAAAGGAAGATAGAAGCCAGGACATAGGCAGAGAAGGAGGCAATAGGTGTTTTAGTGGTAGAAATAATAGGACTCGATAACCAATTAATCGAATGTGAAGATGAGCCTGGAGGGATTTGACTTAGTCTATCCAGTTGTAGAAGTTCGAAACCTTTGTTGTTCATAGAAATAGGGAAGTTTATGTGGGGACTTGCTAAAAGCAAAATATATTGTGGAAATCTGTTGTATTCATTAGATAGTAATCTGAAAATTGAGAAAATATGCTAGCATGAAATGTTGAAGAGTGGTTTTTTCGGGGAAGAAGGGTTAGGAAAGGTAGTTTTCCTTTTAATCTTTAGTTTTGATTTTCTAAATTGGATAGAAATAAAAGCTTGGAATTCAGAAAGGAGTCCTCACTGTATAGGTATTAAATGAAGAAGTGCCAAAGAAGAGAATGTTCAGAGAAATGAGGTACCCAGGAAGGAATACCAAGGAAGATAATTTCAAGGAGGATTTATTTTGTGGTGAACCTTTTTAAAAATGCTGCAACAATCAAATAGAACGAGGAATGAAAATTCCTCGTCATTCCTAGGTTGTTGTCTTATAAAAGCTTCATCACCATTTCAGGAAGCACTCTGGCCTTTATTTTTATTTATTTTTAAGATTTTATTTATTTATTTATTTATTTATTTGAGAGAGAGAGAGAGAGAACATGAGAGGTGAGAAGGTCAGAGGGAGAAGCAGACTCCCCATAGAGCTGGGAGCCCGATGTGGGACTCGATCCTAGAACTCTGGGATCATGACCTGAGCCGAAGGCAGTTGCTTAACCAACTGAGCCACCCAGGCGCCCGCACTTTGGCCTTTAATCTGCAATTTATTTAAAGGTTACGAGCCCACTATGGTAATGACCTTACTGTGGACCAAAATTACTCCTTAACTGAAAACTACCAACAGTACCAATTTATTTAAATTATCTCTGTTCTATAAATAGTTACTCAGTTTTAAGACTCTTGTACCATTTGCTTTTTCTATTTGTTTCTTCATACCTCCTCATCTGATTAAAAAATAATTTTAAGCTGTAATAAATTGTGCTGGGTTAGATAAAATAGTACAGATTGAAACTGTACAGTTTTATCTTGACTGTTGAAACAAGTAAAAGACTAGAACTAAAGCTTCCATTTCATTTTATTGAAATAAATTCTAAAAATGGATTTTAAAGTAGAAGTGCTTTTTTTAGCCTAGTTTTTATATTCTGAATATTAGTTTAGTACATGAATATTTTTATAAATTTTATTTTTTAAAGATTTTATTTATTTGAGAGAGAGCATGAGCTGAGAGGGAGAGGGAAAAGTGGACTCCAGCTGAGCAGAGAGCCCAACGTGGGGCTGGATCCCAAGACCCCAGGATCATGACCTGAACCAAAGGCAAACGCTTAACCAACTGAACCACCCAGGCGCCCCTAAATTTTATTTTTCTCTATCCCCAACATTGGGCTCAAACTCACAACCCGGAGATCAAGAGTTACATGCTCCATCCACTGAGCCAGCCAGGCACCCCAATATGAACATTTTTAATATATAAATATATGCACTCATAGGTCTCAGAATTTAAGTTCACAGATTTACAAAAGATAGACAGTTGGAGTAGGAGATATCTGATTATGTAGTTGTAAAGTATTCCACTTAAAAGGGGTACAGCAAAGGAAATATATCTGATAAGGCAATAGAAACCCAGATTTTCAAAGGGACTTTTGTAACAATGGAAAAGGTGTTACATAATTAAGGAATAAATACAGGAGACATTGGCCTAAAGAAATATCAAGGAAGAATAAAGCTTCTAAGAAATTTGTTTCGTATGTGAAATGGATTGATTTGTTGTTTGCTCAAGGCAGTCTAAAGGTGACAGAAGGAAAACAGAGGTAGGAACATTAAAAGAAAACTAAAGCCCCAGATTGAATGAGAATATAACCCTGTTAACTTGCTAGGAGTGTTGTAGTAGTTAATGGAGACGTATGACTAGGAACTGTACAGGTCTTGACTGATGTTTAAAGTCAGGTGTGGGAACTTTGGAGCTTGCTGTCTATCCCTAGCAAAATCCAAAAGCAAACGAATTTAAAAAAAAAAAAAAGACTTTTCAGTGAGGATATTTGACAGAGTATCTCCTGATACTCTGATATGGTCACTGGAGAAATGTAAGTTGGATGATAATACATTTAAAGGTATTAACTAATGGACTGATTTTCAGGGAGATTTCCAAGTGTGTGTTGCCAGATTATCTCCTTGCCCTGCCTTATTAAAGGACCTGATAATAAGTAATTACGTCGTGAGCACTTAACGTGCTAAGCACTACTATAGCCATTTTAGTAGAGCACCTCATTTAACCATCCCAACAACCTTTTGAGGTAGGCATTAAGGAAGGGCATAGAAGAATGCTTAAAAAAATCGATTACAAAGCCTAATTTAAAATTATCTCGAAGTTAGAATTGGAATTCCGGGTTAACCAACAAAGGAAATGTGGCATTTGATTAGCTTTTTCTTCAGGAACAAGATTGGTTACAGAAGCACTAAATGGAGAAAACCTGATTTTACTAATTTGTTAAGAAATGATGTGGAGATTTTTTTTTTTTTTTTTGACTGTACAGAGTTACTGAAACTTAAGGCTGGCTGTAGAATCAAACATAATCACTCTGCCTGTTACCGTACAGAGTTACTGAAACTTAGAGCTATAAAATGAAACATAATCACTCCGTGCGCTCTAAATATTTGTCAGGGTACAATAGGAGTAGTAGTAAACTGCACTCTAACAAGTAATTATTTGGGACATCTCCAAAACTTTCAATCATTGAGAAAAACAGTTGCATTCAGAAAACTGAAAGGAGCAGTGGGAGTGAAGGGAAGATATGTTTAGATAAAGAATACAAAGTCATTTTCTAAACCTCCCTTCAAGTGAAATAGGCTGCCTTTTCTAAACTAATTCCTTGTCAGTAGCAGCCAAGCAGACTAGGTTAGGAAAAAGGCAGAAGAAACAACTCAGGTGTTGGAAAAAGAAATTACAAAGCACAGAATTTTGATTCCTCCCCACAGGAGAATTTGGAAACCCCTTAGGCTTCTACTTTACATTTGAGGAAACAATCCTAGCGAAGTTCGTGTGTGAGGAGCCGGGACTAAAAGCCAGTCTTTTGATCCTAGTTCTGTTTCTTGGATTAATTTTAAATTTGACCTCTGATTCTAATTATTTTTTTTGAAGGGGTGGGTTAACACTATCAAAGACTTGACTTTCCAATTTTAAAAATAAATACACAGAAAAGAGTAGAAAGTTTAAACTTTGTGAGGTTGGGGATTTTTGTCAGTTGTGCTCTCTGTGAGCAGAGCCTAGAACAGTGTTGATATATTACAGGTACTAAGTGGTTACAAATATGAAACACTGAGGGGGATCTGGGAGACTCAGTCAGTTGAGGGGCTAACTCTTGATTTTGGCTCAGGTCATGATCTCAGGGTCCTGGAATCCAGCCCCTTATTGGGCTTTGGGCTCTGAGCTCTTCGTGGAGTCTCCTTGCCCTTACCTCCCTGCTTCCCCCCACACTCTTTCTTGTGCTTGCTCTCACTCTCTCAAATAAGTCTTAAAAAGAATGTGAGTCATGGAATGAGTACTGGATTCTATCCCCATTTACCATTTTAAGAAACCTTCCAAGTGTTTTCTTGAGAAATTTGTGAGCATTAAATTAGATTTTTCTGGTCTGTCTTTTTTTAAGTATAATATTTTAAGGAATATTGTACTGTATTTGCCCTTGTTGTAATGATGTGAGGTGATAAAATGCCTACATGATGGGATGAAGTGGTGAATGACATATGCATAGTGACACATTGTGAGGCTACTATCGACCCGAGGATCTGTCAGGAGATACTACCTGCTTCCAGACTGCTGTTGGGGGGAGGAGGTAGAGGGTAACAAATTGCAGAAGGCAAAATGCAGAAAAGGGGTGACTGTTACAGTTCTTAGTGATTTAAATTTCCTTAATAGTACACTGAGATATGTGCATTTGTTTTCCTTGAGTTTGAGTATAAAACCTGCCCTTTTCATATAATCAAATATTCTTTCCTTTGCAGTATTTTTGTATTTCAAATCTAGAAAGTCTTCCAAAAGTTTTATTAGTAGTATGTTTTTATTTGATGTTTGTTAGAGTATTTAACTCTGTCTTCAGTATGTTTTTGTATGCTCTAAGGTGAGCAAATAAATTGATTCTTCCCCCTGTTTAAAAAAAGCCAAGTAACATTTATACATTGGTCCTTTCCTTCTACCTTTTTTTTTGGTGTGTCTTTATTATTAGGCATCTGTTCTTGAGCCATGAACTTTTTTCATTGGACTTACACTTTTATGTAATTGATGGTGTTTTTTTAATGAACTTTTGTTTAATAGTAAAGTTTTAGTGGTACTGATTAAGAAAACTTTATAATGCTGTAGAAATGGAGTTTAGTCTGAACTTTGAGGAATCCTTTGAAAGGGAAAGGTGTTAACCTATTGTTTTATCTAAAATTGCTTGAGTAATATGTTTTTTCTTAAAAAAAGAAGAGGCCCCGCCAAAATGGATAAAAGCTAGAGAAGGAAACTTCAGTCAGGAAAGATTCTAGGAGAAAGGAAAGGCCTTTTTCAGTTGTGTTTTGATGTTCATTTAGAGGTGAGGTGAGACTTAAAGAGCAATACAGCCTAAATTCCAGAACTTTTTTTGGGGGAAACAATTTAATCTTAGAAGGAAAGGATAGCTCTAATTCCTTGTAGTTCTGTTTCATTTTCCCTTAGAAAAACAAGTGTCTTACCTCATTCCTGCAGGAGTATGTGGTAGGACGGGAGACTTGAGGTTTCTGTGACTTTGTGACCTCTGTGTTACAAATGACAGTATAGTGTTTTTACCTGTATGGTAATAAGAACTATGGTCCAAATATGAGAGAAGCTCAGCTTGAAAGTCATGATCCAAGATATATCTTGGGCCTAGAATAGTCTTCTTCAAATTAATTTGATCAGATTGTTAGTACATGAAACAGCATGTACAGTCAGTGTGTACATATGTATATACTTAGAAATCATATGATTATGCTGTATTTGTGTTGTAAAATCTAGTGCTATAATAAGATAAAGATGAAATAAGCAATATTATAAAAATAGTTTACCTGTTAACAGTGCAGAAACTTTCCAGTCTTACTAAAAATATTATGTCTAAATGCTTAGTTTTTAGGTGTTTAAAATTTTAGGTGTTTAAAATTAATATTTTGACACACTTGTCAGATCTTATTAAATAGTCATTTTATGTTCTGATTTGGAGGTCAAAGAACTAGTACTAGGATGAGAAGTGTCGGGTCCCATTTTCTTTGCATATGTTTGCCTTATTTAGCATGATCTTCTACCTAAGATTCTTCTGTAGCAATCTTTTTCAACCATTTGTCTGTTTTTGAAGGCAGTTTAGTTAATCTAAATAGCTAAATTTGTCCACTTGGGCAAATATAAACTGTAGTATGCTGAAAGTAAATGAGTGGGGCCTTCACTTGTCAACCTCTTGTGTTCCTCACCCTTCCCTCAGAACACCTAATTAATGTATGTGATATGTGTTGTGATCTAACATACCAACTCAGTCCTCTCCTAAAAGTACATGATAAATATTTATAAAAACTGAGTTTTATCTCTGGACAAAATAAATATGTAGTTGTAATATTTTCTTCCCATACCCCATTGAATTATCTTGTGTGTACTCTGGGGAGACAAGTTGATTGAGAATTTTGAATTATTTGTAAAGTTGTGAGATGTTGAGAAGAAATTGGGCTGAACTGCGTCATTATAGCAACTACCAGAGAATCCTGATGGCATTTTAAAAATTGTAAATGTTGTGGATTAGGGATTATAAAAGGATTTTTAAAAATACATTTCAGCTTGACCTTTTAATATTAACGCCATAATTTCTTTTGTCAATAGAAATCTGATTGAATGAATTTTAGTTTGCTGAGGTAACCTGGTAAATCTGAAAACATAAAGAAGTTGATTGTCAAGTGTGTGTTAAATTCTTCTTAATCATAGCTACAAACATTGTGCTATGTTATCACAGCTGTTTGAGATGGAGAACGCTTTTACTGTATCATCATCAGATCCTCATCCCCCTCCTGCAGCCCCTCCTTCACATTCTTTACCTTTATCTTCATCTTCTACCTCATCTGGGACTAAAAAACAAAAGAGGACCCCCACGTATCAGAGATCTGTAAGTCAGGAAAACAGTCATCTCAGCTTATTTTGCTTTGTGTTAAGAGCATGACTTAGGAGGGCCACTCACTTTGGTTGAAATAACCTGCAAACTCACTTTCTAACTTCCCTAGGCATTTCCTTCGTCTTGTAGTTTAGAGTCTTACTACTCAAAGTGAGTCCAAAAATCTAAATAATTGATATCACCTTGGGAGCTTGGAGAATCTCAAACTCCTGCTCCCACTACCATCAGTATTTTGTATTTTAATCAGATTGCCAGGTAGTTGAAGTTTGAGAAGCCCTGTTTAGAGCCAGATTGTAGAGGTAGGTCTTCTTAGTTTAAATCCTCTTACCATTTGACTTTGGCAAGTCATTTAACCTTTCTGGGTCTGTTACCTCATTGGTAAAGTGATGATAATACTTTTTCATGGGCTTTGTAAAAATTAAACGATTTAATACATGGTAGACACAGCAATGTCTAGCACGAAAGAACTAGAACTTAAGCACCTACAAATTAAATGACTTTGATTTGCATGATTTGGCCATTTTATGCACTGTTTAACTACTCATACTTGGGTTTATTGTTGTAGAATTTGTCATTTTTTTTCCTAATGAAAAATATTTTTATTAATAATGCCAACATCACACTTAGGATGCTTATTTAAATAAGCCAAATTTTCAATGAAAGGGTCTAAAACTAGTAAAGTTGTGGATATGTTGCTGTCATAGTAAATTAGTTACAGACCTAACCTTTGCTAGGGATTTTGTCCTCTCTAATTCATCATTTATATTACTAAAATAATTTGATTTTATAGTTTCCCTCAAGTAAGGCAAAATGAAATATCCAATATGATAGTATTTGATGATGTAAACATGTCCCATTGCATTGTATTTAAATAGTTCTTTTCACTAAAGATCATTTCCTTTTGCTTTATATGATCATAGAAGCAAATGGCAGTAGAGATTTCATCAACATCTGAAATGGATGAAAAGATTTCTTTAAATATACCTGTGAAATGATTAAAAATTCTTAGATTTGCAGAGCTTTTGTTTTCTTGGAGTTTTGTCTTAGAAAAATCCTGTTTTCAAACTTACTGCTTTGGCCTGTCTTCCATTGGAAAATCTAAGTATGCATTTATTTTCCAATATTTTCTAGTTGGAAATAAGTATTGCATACAAAGTTTCTTTTGTTTTCATCTCTACTAATTTAAATAATTGCTTTTGGATGCATGGCTTAACAAATAGTATTAAGGTTTCTATTTAAGTTTCAAAGTCGATTTTAATTTCTTAAGGAAGTGTTCTGGTAGTTTGGGTTGCCGTCCCTTGGATATCCATTACCTTTCTTCTGAAATTATTGTTTTAGTAATTTAAAGTCAACGTAAAAGCAGTTTTTACTTATGTAGTTGCTCTTCCTTAACACTGAACTCCAGAAATCCTATTTGCTGGTAAGTGCCCATAAATTGGGGCAGTTTCCTAAAATAAATGAGATTATGTCTTCTGAAATGCTTCATAGCTAAACTAATATTTCAGTAATAAAAGTCCATAAACTTCTCTTTAGCTCCTTTATTTTCTTTGCCTTTTTACATTAAAAACTTAGTGGTTTGTTAATCAGACTTAGTATGCCATGAAGGTAACGTACAGATCTGAATATATTAAGTTCTTTTTCTTTTTAAAACAGATGAGCTTTGATCCAAACCTTCTCCATAACAATGGACACAATGGGTACCCTAATGGTACTTCAGCAGCCCTGCGTGAAACTGGGGTTATTGAAAAACTGCTAACCTCTTACGGATTTATTCAGTGTTCAGAACGTCAAGCTAGACTTTTCTTCCACTGTTCACAGTATAATGGCAACCTGCAGGACTTAAAAGTAGGAGGTAAATCTGTCACTTATTATCCTTTTTAAAATAACTCATCACACATTTCTCTTGCATGTCAACTTGCTCACGACAGTATTATAGTTTTGGCCTTTTAATTGTCCCAATTACAGGCGTGTGTCTCTGTAAACCAGCAGAATCTTGATTTCTATTGTGGTGTCTTTTGGGGGAATAAAAGATTCATTGACTTAAAGATACCTTTGAATTTTTTTTAAAAAATAGATACTTGGAAGATCTAATTATTTTTCTCCACATTCATGACTATAGTTAGATTTTAAGCCAACGGAAATAATAAACTTTTATAACGTTAGTTTTGACTGTTTTACCAGGTAGTATTTTTGGTAGTACTTGAAAAAAAAAAGCTTAGAATGTCACCACTTGGACTGTTCATCTTGGCTTACACAATAAAAATTACTTTCACATATGAAAATGTTTGGCTTAGTAGAAGACCGAAATTATAAGGTCTCATTGTGTGTTTTTTAAAATATCTTTGGGGGAAAAGTCAGAACAGTAGTTAACATGAGTATTTGCATACTAAATACTCTAAACCCTACAAGAGCATTATTTTGGTTGATCCTTATTTTGTGGATGAGGAAACCTGAGGTATAGAGAAGCTTAAAAAAGAAAACTTGCCAAAAGTCATGATCTTTATATTGCCTCATTTACAGTATACGTAAATACTGTGAAAATTAAGACTAAGATATTCCTTAGTCTAAAGCAGTCGTTCTCAAGCATTAGTATGTATCAGAATAACCTGGAAGGCTTGTTTAGACACAAATTGCTATACCTGGTGCATAGAGTTTGTCTTTGTATAGATCTGGAGTGGGGCCCAGGAATTTGCATTTCTTCTAAGTTCCCAGGTGATCCTACTGCTGCTGGTCCAAGAACCACACCTTGAGAAATCAGCAGTGTACAGCAACTCAAATGCAAAGTTTGGCTTGAAAGTGAGATACCATTTTGTCAAAGTTAGTCCAACAAATACAATACTTACTTTATTTTAGATGATGTTGAATTTGAAGTATCATCTGACCGGCGGACTGGGAAACCCATTGCTGTTAAACTGGTGAAGATAAAACCAGAAATCCTCCCTGAAGAACGAATGAATGGACAAGTTAGTGGCTTTGATGCTTTGTGTTTTCTTAGGGCCCTGCATTTGCATATCTTTCACATTAGAAAAGGAAGATTCTCCCCATCTCCTCAGTTTGCACGCAAGAGAGCTATAGTATATAAAGACTATTATTTTAAAATTCTATCAGAAGCACTGGCATTTCTTGACCTGAAATATAAATTGGTCAAGACTCAATTTGGGTTTTTACATATAACCCTAAGTCTGTACTTACAGTCAGTTTGTGTACTGTAAGTTTGAAACTTGGCAGCATGACATCCTCTTGTGGATCATATTAAAATGCATCCCTATGTATAGTATAGAGGATATTAAAATTCAGTTAATATTGCACAGTGCTGCTCCTGAAATGATTAGCAATGGAAATTTTTTTTTTTTTGACTGGTAGGTTGTGTGCGCTGTTCCTCACAACTTAGAGAGTAAATCTCCAGCTGCCCCGGGTCAGAGTCCAACAGGGAGTGTATGCTACGAACGTAATGGGGTAAACTTGTGTATTTTTCTTAAACCTTTGCCTGATCCACCATGTGATCTATAAGCGTACTTTAAAATTCAAAATAGAAAACGTAAGCTGCAGTTGATAAATTCAGTTTTAAATTTGGTTTCTAAGAGGCTTCAAGTGCAGCATAATCAAAAACTTTAAAAAGAAAAAATCCTTAGGACTTCCAAGTGTCTTAGCTTGCCCAAGTGTGACCTTAGTTAGAACATTAAGGTAAAATGTTCCTTTTACTTGCTTTTTTGGGGGTTGTGGGAGGGGATCTTTTTTCTGGTTCTTTTTAAGCACTAACTCCCATCCTTTTGTTTGGAAAGCCTTACATAAAAATTGTCTTTTTTGAAATGTAACTACAGTCTCTGGGCAAATGCTTCCACGTGTGTAAGCTTTTTGAAGTTGGATTGCTGCTCAGCTGTGGACTCGCAGAAGTCATCAGCATCATGGAGGGGAAGTGTGTGTTTATATGACTAAAATGATGTACTTGTTATAAAGCATTTTTAAGAAATTTGGCTTAAAATGCCAGTTTAAGAGGTATTTAATGAAGTAAATCACAGTATACAGAGAACATGCATCCTGCCAATATAGTAATAATAACGTATTAATTCACAGGAAGTGTTTTATCTGACTTACACCCCCGAAGATGTCGAAGGGAATGTTCAGCTGGAAACTGGAGATAAAATAAACTTTGTAATTGATAACAATAAACAGTAAGTTCTTTTTTTCCACCTAAGTTGAGGTTTTTTTTGTTTCTTTTGTCTGTCCCCTCCAATAAGAAGAAATCTGAAATGAGTTAAAAACCTAACATGTAAATGTGGATAATTTTAATGATTTTTATCATCTTTTAAACTTCCTTAACTAAGCATTTGAGGGTCTGTTCTATAATGGGCACTATGCGGATGTCAAAAATAGGAATATAAAATATGGTCAGAGTTTTCAAGGAGCTGTTCGAGAAGTCAGTGAAAGTTTTGCAAAAGCAGCAGTGCAGGAGAGAAGTTTTAAGGGAAGGGTGTAAAAGTAACTAGGGAGATTGGAGGGGAGGGAAGCATTCTGAGTAGAAATGTCATTTTGAGGACATGGCCAAAAGTTTGAGTTGATTGAATTGAATGGATCATAGGAAGATGAGTTTGAGCTTTATCCCGTAGTCCTAGGATTCTCCAGGATTTTAAGTGGGGAGTGGGATCAGGGGTGGAGTTGTGATCGGTTTAGATCATTGTAAGTCATGGAGATGGTAGACATATGGAGACATAGGGGTACTTTAGAGGCAGTGACGTGAGAGTTAATATGCAAGATGAGGATCTAATATACTAACATGGATAGGGCAGGGGTGGTCAGGTAGAGAAGTCAAGCCACACTGAGAAGATCAAACCAAGTTTTGTGATTGGTTAGGTAGAGGTGTATATTGGAATTAATGAGAGGGGAGTCCCAAATGCCACTTCTCTGGCTACAGGGCGGATGATGATATTATTAACCAGACTAAGAAGATAAGTATTAAGTGTGGGAGAAGAATTATACTTATTTTGGCATTTTGAATTTGAAGTGTCTGGGTATATCTAGGTGAAGCTACTGAACATGTATGTGTAAGTCTGAAACAAGCTAGTAATAGGACATACAGCTGTGAAATTCATCAGTGTAAGCAGTTTAAGGAAAATGTAGTTAAGCCTAGGAGTAGTTATTTTTGTAAGAGTACAGAAGGAAGTTAAAAGTAGGAAGTTGAAAAAAAATGCTAGGAATGCATTTTACAACAACACAGAGAAAGCAAAGTCCCAAAAGCATGTGCAGAATTACTATCCCTGAACCTTACCTCTTGTAAGACTTTCATTTTAAGGAATTAGATTGAGGAGCTTCTGGGTGGCTCAGTTGGTTAAGTGTTGGATTCTTGATTTCAGCTCAGGTCGTGATCTCAGGGTCATGGGATCTGGGCCCCCATTGGGCTCCATGTCAGGCTCCGTATCCAACGGGGAGCCTGCTCCTCTCCTCTTCCCCCACCTTGCCTGAGCTCTTTTGCACACTCTCTAAAATAAATAAATAAATCTTTGAAAAATAGGAGGAATCGGATTGAATTGGTGATATATTAATAGTTCCAGTCTAAGGGCCTCAATTTGATCTCAGGAAGTACAGGGATAGGGCTTGAGTTTAAAGGTAGAGCCAATGAAAGGGTTTTATTTATTTAATCTTTATTAAATTTCTGTGTGTGCCAAGCACTTGCACTAAATATATATAGTTAATCCTGAGAACAGCTTCACCTAATGTCTTCCATCTGTAAAATTGAGGTATGTTCTCATGAAGTGACTTGCCTGAAGTTATACAGCCTTGAAATAGCAGATTTTTTGAACCCCAGTCTGGCTCTAAAGCCTTTGACTGTAGTAAGTTGCAAATTTTTCCAGTGCCTTCATTATTCTGTTAATTTTTGAAATAAAAAGTACAGTTGGGTTATAGTTTGTCCATGAAAAATTAAGGGAAGTAACTGCTTAGTCTGCAGCTTTTCTTAAAACAACTATACCAGCAGTCTGTACTATCTTTAAAATGAAGTCAGATTCACATTACTGCTGCTCAAAGATGGGGACAGAATAATATGTGGTGTTTAATTGGTTTTCAGTGAAGGTGAATGTCATTTTCAAAAGTATAGCAAATTTCTTCTTTAATCACATTTACTTAACTTTCTTTTATGGCTGTTTAATCAGAAATAATTGATGGGATAGCTACTAAATTCAGCACCCCTTGAAAACAGGGACCACCTCTTACTTATCTCTGTATCCCAGTACCTTAGTTTGCAGCATATAATACCTACTCAAATGTTTATCCAAGAAATGACCTTCCTAAAACTTTAGATTCCCCATCTTTGGTTGTATTCAACTTGTGACTACTTTTGTTGCAATAGAAAAGCATGGAGTGTCCATGATATTCTTTTAAGAATCTAGGAGAAAAATGATACATAAGTGTGTGTGTGTCCAATTTAGAAGGATGGGGAGTTTGAGCAAAAATCCTTTGCATATGAAGCCATATGAAAAGGATCATGTGCTGTATATAAAATACATTTGCTCTTTATGTTGACATAAAATTCTTGAGGCCTCAAAACTAGTTTGTTTCTCTGGACTTACCATGTCTAACCAAACCAATGCATTTTTCACCCCTCTTTGATTCCCCCCCCCCAACCCCACCCAATTATTCCCTTTCTAGTACTGGTGCTGTAAGTGCTCGTAACATTATGCTGTTGAAAAAGAAACAAGCCCGCTGTCAGGGAGTAGTTTGTGCCATGAAGGTAAGTGTCATCAAATACGGGACACTTGAGGGTTTTTTTTCTTTGACTACTTTTAGTCTGTACTTCATACCCAAGCAAGCCTTTTGTTTTTTCTATCTTCCCTTTAAAAAATATTTCACTGTTAACATCAGAAGTAATTTCTTACAATTCCTTGGTTACTTATGCATTATGTTCTTTAAAATTGATATTGTTAATACTAGACCTAACCAAATTGTTTCCGGTACAGTGTAATTTTATGAAAAGATTGCTTTATTGATTGCAAATGGTAATCATAAATATGTGCACTTAGTAGTACCTAATGTTCCTATTATTTTTTGGGTTTTGCTTGTTTGTCTTTAGGAGGCGTTTGGCTTTATTGAAAGAGGTGATATTGTAAAAGAGATATTCTTTCACTATAGTGAATTTAAGGGTGACTTAGAAACCTTACAGCCTGGAGATGACGTGGAATTCACAATCAAGGACAGAAATGTAAGATAGTTGACCGACTTGATTTTTGGCCTTCTTTTAAGATAAAAAATGAATTACATTTTTAGGAAACACTTAAAATTACATGATTCCCTCCTCCCCCCGCCCCCGGCTTTTGTGATTTAGGGTAAAGAAGTTGCAACAGATGTCAGACTATTGCCTCAAGGAACAGTCATTTTTGAAGATATCAGCATTGAACATTTTGAAGGAACTGTAACCAAAGTAATCCCAAAAGTACCCAGTAAAAACCAGGTAAGGAGTCTTTTAGGGGAGTTTTCTTTTGTTTCATCAGTAGTAGAATAATTTGGTATACAGAAATTTTATTTAATGTAATTTTGTGATGTTAAACAATTGACTATTGATGCATATAATTAAACTGATTGAGAAACCAGTGATTGTATCCATGAATATGTTTTATTTTTTTACTGGTTGATAAGGAGAAAGGGACAAAAAACTGCTGGTTAAATTAGGGAAAAACCAGTTTGGGTGTGCATTTATTGGGGTTCTCTCCTAGACCACCCCCATTTGTTTCATGTGTGGGGGGGGGTAAAGTGAGGAGAGAAAACTAGTGGTGTCATTGCTGAAGAAATGTGAAACATAAAAGACTTAATTCTTTTCCTTAAATATCTCTGTGTCAGAGTGGAGGTTCTTAACTGCAGTGTTGTGATTTTATGATTGTATCATGTGACCATAGAACACAGAGCTTTCAAATTGGACTTATGTTATCAACATCTTTTTTCCCAGTAGGGAACTGTTTATTATAAATAACATGGGTTTGCTGTGTGTTCTTCTTGTTTGACTTAGAACTAGGAAGGATGAGAAATCTCCAGCTAAAATAGTTTTTCCTTCTCATCAGAATGACCCATTGCCAGGACGCATCAAAGTTGATTTTGTGATTCCTAAAGAACTTCCTTTTGGAGACAAAGATACAAAATCCAAGGTGACCCTGCTGGAAGGCGACCATGTTAGGTTTAATATTTCAACAGACCGACGTGACAAATTAGAACGAGCAACCAACATAGAAGTTCTATCAAATACATTTCAGTTCACTAATGAAGCCAGAGAGATGGTAAGTGTTGGATATAATTTGATACTTGTATTCAATATGGGGCCAATGTTATATTTGGATTTGTAATGCTATACTGAGAAGTTTTTAAGGTAATGATGACGTTGGGCTGTTACCTTAGTGATTAAGAAGACAGATCTCTAAGTCAGTCTGGGTTTGATATCTGACCCTGCCAGTTATCTTGGAGTAGATGTGAAAAAGTTTTAGAAAAGGAAATGTGTACAGGATGATTTCTAAAGTCTTTTGAGTCAGTGATTCTCTGGACCTTAACCAGAAAGATAGAGAAAATTCAGGTCTATTGTAGAAAGTAAATTTTCCCAAAACTGTTCCATAAAATGTTTAGTAAACACTAGATAAAATCTAGTAAACACTAGATAAAACAAAGTTAAATAGATTTTGGGTTTTGGGGGGCTTTGCAAATTGTTTTAGTGGATATAAGTCCAGGAATGACATATACCAGAAATGTTTCCCAAACATATTTTACAAGCTTGGTTTTCATAAATTAACTTTCTCAAATGTAATACCTAGTTCGTTTTGTTGGGGATCATAATGCACATATATCTCAGTGCTGTCAGTGGAACTGGGACATTCAATGGAAATTTAAGTTTCTTGGGACTTTTAATCTTTACCTTTGGAGATCTGATCTTATTTGACACTTGGAACACTTGGAATGTGCTTTTAACTTTAAAAATTTTGAGAACCAAAGATACGATTTTTTAAGAACTTCTCAGCATCTATTTTGCTTGACAGTGTGGACGACATTGTAGAGTAGCTTGGCTGCCATTAAGATTTAGCAAGGATTAAATGTCAGAATATTGTTTATGCTATATTCAAAACTGGTTATAGAATAGTCATCAGTAATAATATAAATAGATATGCAATATATAAGTCATTGTTAGGTTGATAATAGTTGTTTCAGTAAACATTTGAATACCTGCCATGTGCCAGTTTAACTCTGGATAAAACCGTCACAGAGCTGATAATTCAGTAAGATGGGAAAAAATAAGGAAAGGATTTCCTGTATTTTATTTATTCTTCAGACCTAAGTCTTAAGCCTTTCCTGTACCTAGACTCCAATAAAATTTTTTTTTAAGATTTTATTTATTTATTTGACACAGATCACAAGTAGGCAGAGAGGCAGGCGGGGGGGGGGGAGGGGATCAGGCTCCCCGCAGAGCAGAGAGCCCGATGTGGGGCTCGATCCCAGGACCCTGAGATCATGACCCGAGCCGAAGGCAGAGGCTTTAACCCACTGAGCCACCCAGGCGCCCCTCCAATAAAATTTTTTAAGGTAGAGACTAAAAAGTTGACTTTAGTTGACTTTGGAAGTATTTGAAATATTAGTGTATAGGTTTTTTTTCAATTTCTGGATGTTGTCATAAAACTTGGAACTGAAGCTTCTGCAACTGAGGCTATTTGGAATCTTCAGTTCTACCACTTCATTAGCTGAGTGCTTTGGACAAACTACTTAACCTCCCTCAGCCTCAATTTCCTCATCTAGCAAAACATGGTAATAATACTGGGTTCACAGATTTGAGAATTAAAAGGATTACATGGTGTGCATGTTCACGTTCAAATGCGATAATTTTTCCTATGCATACTGGCCAAGGAGTAGCATCTCACACATTGCTTAGAGGTTAATTTACTAAAAGACTAAAAGCAATGAGTTTGTATTTAAATGGAGAAATGAAAATGTAGATACAGAGTGTGGGTTAATACAGAGAATTCCTAATGAATTCAACTTGATTCTTCCAAATTTGAGTATTGTATTCTTGGCAAGCTTCATAACCAGTGAAAATATTATCTGGATTTCAGGGTGTAATTGCTGCCATGAGAGATGGTTTTGGTTTCATCAAGTGTGTGGATCGTGATGCTCGTATGTTCTTCCACTTCAGTGAAATTCTGGATGGGAACCAGCTCCATATTGCAGATGAAGTAGAGTTTACGGTGGTTCCTGTGAGTAGTTTTTGAGGAAAAAATGGGATGGTTTCTTGATGTTTCATTTTTCAGTTTAAAGTTACTTTTGTTTATCATTTGTAGGATATGCTCTCTGCCCAAAGAAATCATGCTATTAGGATTAAAAAGCTTCCCAAGGGCACGGTTTCATTCCACTCTCATTCAGATCATCGTTTTCTGGGCACTGTAGAAAAAGAAGCCACTTTCTCCAACCCTAAAACCACTAGCCCAAATAAAGGCAAAGAAAAGGTAAGTTTTACGTGATCAAAATGATTTGTGTAGCTTTTTTTTTTTTAAGATTTATTTATTCTAGGGAAAGATGCATGGGTGGTTTTATTTATTCTAGAGAGGGTACGTGGGTGGGTGAAAGGGGCCAAGGGAGAGGGAAAAAGAAGCAGACTCCAGGTTGAGCATGGAACCCAATTCGGGGCTTGATCTCACGACCCCAAGATCATGACCTGAGCTGAAATCAAGTGTCCAATGCTTGACCGACTGAGCCACCCAGGCACCCCTGATATATGTAGCTCTTTATTAGTCTTCTGCTTCAAGGAAACCACTGTCCACACAATAATGGAGTTAAGCATTGTCTCTTTTGGAATTCTCTGTAATATTAACAGTGGTGAACTAATCTAAAAGGTTTTTTAATCTCAGCATTATTGATTTTTGTGTGAAAGTGGTTGCTCTTGTGCACATTGTTGGATGTTTTGCAGCATCCCTGGCCTTTTCCCACTAGAGACCAATATCTTTCTTCTCCTCTTCTGTGACAGCCAAAAGTGTTTCCAGATACTGCCAGACATCCCAGAATCACCCCCTGGTTGAGAACCCCTCATCTAAAATGATAGTACTTGTCTTCCAAAGCAGTTTAAAACTTTCAAATTTGGGTAGATTCAGTTCACACATTTGAACTCCCATTTATTGACCAGTTCACTTTATAGAAATATAAAGCTGTCTAGTCTAACATGGCTTTTGCACTCAGGTAAATAATAAATTGAGAGTTTATAAAAGCAGGAAATTCATACAAAATATAAAATGTTGCCATAAAAGGTCAGTAAGAGTGCTAGGGTGAAAATGAATTCTAAACTGGGGGAGTCTGGGATGGTTTCACTAAGGCACTGACATTTAATAGGTAGAGATAAATGAGGAAAGGACATTACTCACAGAATAGAGGCCAGATGAGAAAAGTTCAGTTTCTTTAGAAAGCACTAAGTATTAAATAGGAAGACAGCATTTTTTTTGGTGGGGCCGAATAGGGGAAATAAGAGTGAAAAATCAGAATACAGCTAGATTGAGGAGGTTTGATTGCTACTGTAAAGAATTTAGACATTGTTCTGTATTCAGTAGGTTTCTTTTGGAAAGTGTCATCAGGTATGCACTTCAGGAAGAAATGGCAGTAGTATAAACTCTAGATGGGAATGTGGAGAAAGGCAAAAGATGAAGAGGCCTGATAGGAAATGTAGATAGTTCTTGAACCAGGGGACAGAAATCATGAATATAGACAAGAGAGAAGGAACATGAGAGAGAAGATGATACAATTTTAGAAATAACTAGGAGCCTGTAAGAGTGGAATAGCATCTTTTCTTTTTTTGAGAGAGAGAGCACAAGGCGGGGTGGGGAGAGGGAGAGGGAGAAGTAGACTCCCTGCTGAGCAGGGAGCCTGATGTGGGGCTTGATCCAAGGACTCTGGGGATCATGACCTGAGCTGAGACACTCAACTGACTCAGGCACCCCAAGATTAGAATAGCGTCTTGTTTTACCATTTATTTTGTAGCTTAGGAAATCACTTCACCTCTGAGCTTAAGTTTTTAAACCAAAAAATCAGTCTCCTATTTCGTTGAAAAACCCTCACAGGGCCTGGCCCATAGTAGGAATTTCACAAGTTTTACTGTTAAAAATAATAACAGAAGAATACCAATGGGGCTTATTTTTAATGGTTTTTAGCTCTTAGAATGTCCTGCTTCCCAGATGGCTCTGGCAAAACTAACTTGATCAAGATAGCCTTTGTATGAGACTTTTCCAGCCCTTTTATTGTTCTGTTCTTCTTGGCCAACAACACTGGACCCTAGTGAGGCCTTCTGTCATTGGGCTTATTTATAACAGTGTATTACACTTGTTTTATGAATCTGTGTTCTCTACTAAACTGGGTTCTTCATAAGCAGGGATTGTCTTACCTATTTCCTATACTTGCCTTGGAGTATGTTGTCAGGTGATGACTGGATATTAAGGTTAATGGATTATAGTTGAGAGCAAAATCAAATGCTGAGATTTCGAGTGTGGTCAACTTGGAAAAGAGTCAGTGTCAGACCTGAATTCACTGACCTCCTTTTTCATTTAACCAAAGTCAGATACTCAGCATCATTTTGTACTGGCTGTATAACCTTGGTCAAGTTTATTTTAACTTCCTAAGACTTTACTAATAGAGATAAGAGTAACTTTGAAGATGGTTTTATCATAACATTAAATTTGGTTATATAAAGTGCCTAACAATGATAAAAATTTAAATGTTCAGTATGATTACATAGCAGTTGTATAAGGAATACAAATGGTAAAAGAGTAGAAATTAATTGGGTTTAATATTTTAATATTAATGGTAATGTATTCTGGAGCTTAGGAAAGGAGGGATGTGGGCAGTAATCCTTATAGGAATGATACTTGAAACCATAGGAGCAGTGTGACTTATGTAGTTGCTGTACAGTGTTGTTTACTGTGTGATTCTGTGTGGCATATCCGAAATTTCTTAAGACTTTTGAAGAGCTAATCTTTCTGATATTCATTTAAGTGTTAACTATGGAAACATTGGTATGTATAATCGCCTAAATATCACATGCTCTAAACTGTGCTAGTTCCTATACCAAATTAAATTCATGTTCATTAGCTAAATACATTTCCTACAACACATTACAAGGTACTATGGGAGATTCAAAATAGGTGATAGAAAAGTTTTTTACCCTACAGAATTTCCACTTTGTTAAAAATTCATGCTTAGTTTAATTTCTGACGGTCTAAGAGAAGTATAGAATGAGTATGTGGTAAATTTTCAATAAGCTTTCCCTCAAAAAAATTAGATTCTTGAGACTAAAAGACAGCAGATTGAGTCAGTCGTGGGTTAAGGCAAGACCACCTTTTATTCATAAGAAAAATCTTTTACTGTTAGGGAACCCTAAAATAGGATATGTCTATAGCTGTGCCAGTTCTTTAGATCAGGGGTCTATAAAAACTAGCTGCTTATTGCCTTTTTGTTCTTGATTCTTTTCATTGTATTCTTTTTTTTTTTAGGAGGCTGAGGATGGTGTTATTGCTTATGATGATTGTGGGGTGAAATTGACTATTGCTTTTCAAGCCAAGGATGTGGAAGGATCTACTTCTCCTCAAATAGGAGATAAGGCAAGATAATTCTGCTTATTTGAGAGGAGGGTTAAAGATTGTCATCTTAATCATAAGTCTTGCACAATGATTTCTTTTGAATTTTTTCAAGTTTTGCTAAAACTGCTTTGTGCTTATGAGGTTAATATAGGAACATCTTCCCATTTAAAAGTGGCTTATTCGATTAGAACAGGGTCTAGAAAGCCCTTTGTTAAAGCTTTTTGAGGAGTCAGTATTTAAAACACTAGCTAAGATATGCCTAAATCAATTAACTTAGATAAAAGTAATAATGTGACAAGCTAAAATAGCCACCAAAATATTAGCAAAGTAAAATCACACAAAAGATTTTATATTGCTGTGCATTTTTCTCATACTTACAATGTCTGTTTTTCTGATAGCCCTGTTTTAGAGAAATTGAGATTCTATAAAGAATAAATACACACTGAAGAACAAAACTTGATCCCTTAGGAAAACACATAGAAGTGTTGGTTTTGGTGAAAATATATTCCATCTGAGTATTTAACACAAAGGATATTTGGAGTGGAAAGCGTGGTCTGGGGGAAGTTATAGTCCTGAGATAAAGAGCTTGGTGTGGAAAAGACATGGTATTAATGAGTGTCCTTATTTTTCACAGGTTGAATTTAGTATTAGTGACAAACAAAGACCTGGACAACAGATTGCAACTTGTGTGCGACTTTTAGGTCGTAATTCCAACTCCAAGAGGCTCTTGGGTTATGTGGCAACTCTGAAGGATAATTTTGGATTTATTGAAACAGCCAATCATGATAAGGAAATCTTTTTCCATTATAGGTGAGGAATGCCTTATAGAACTTAGAGCTTACTATCCGTTCTTTGGTTTGGGAGCCCAAAACATTTATTATTGGGTGGTTAAAAAATTTTTTAATCTCAAATCTCATTTGGTAAAATTATGGCAACATATTAAAAAAAAGGTAATTGTATAGAGAACATGTGGCCAGAAGATAAAGGCCTGTACCTTCTTTGAACATTGTACAAGAACTTTTCTGCTTCAGTGAAAGAATACTGTTTTATATGTTGTTACCAGATAATTGTACATTTGATTTGGTGTTCTAATATAGCATATCGTTAGGTAAGGGTGTGGACTCTGCCACCTAATTAACCTCCTGGTATCTTAGTTTCGTTGTCTTAAAACTGGGGATAATGGTAACCTCTTAATGGGTTGTTTCTGAGGATTAAATGAGTCAGTGCCCATAATGTGCTTAATACAGTACCCAGCATAAGTAAGCACACCATGAATGTTATTATATAAGAAACAAATTTTTTTTGCTACTGTTGAAATTTGTGGTGATTGCTTATTTACATGTTTCCTTTCTTCCCAGTGAGTTCTCTGGTGATGTTGATAGCTTGGAACTGGGGGACATGGTCGAGTACAGCTTGTCCAAAGGCAAAGGCAACAAAGTCAGTGCAGAAAAAGTGAACAAAACACACTCAGGTAATGAACTGTGATTTCTACTTATTCCGTCTATGCTTTTGGTGTGAAAGAAGAGGTAGGTAGGATGCCAGAGGGAGCAAAAACCCAATCATTCTAGATTAGTGGGGCCCCAGATATGATCCAGCAGCGTCACTTGGCTACTTATTAGAAATAATAAGTTCTCTGATCCCACCCCAGACGTACTAAAGTCAGGATGGGCAGTCTGTTCTAAAAAATCCTTTAGATAATTCTGATGTACACTTGAGTTTGAGAACCACTAGATAGATGGTTTAGGTCATTAACTTTATGCTTATTTTCAATTTAATATCGCTTTCTTAAAAAATGATTCCAAGATACAATATCCATGGGGACGGGGGGAGAGGCGTTCCTCTAGGAGACTGTTTTGGAGAAGAATGAGTCTAATATGAAAAATAATGGAAACTTAAAATTGTTGCTATGTGGGATCTTAAACTTTTAAAAAACCTATACTTTTTGGCTTTCCTCTCAGTTCCCCAAGTAACACTTTTCTTGGTGAGACCTAGAGAAAGGACAGCCATGAATGTTGATTTCAGTTAAGTAAATATCTAAGTGCATGCTGTGTTGTAGGTATTGGGGATATAGCAGGGAAGAAATCAGACAAATCCCTGCCTTTTGTTGAGTTTATTTTTTAATTTGTAGTCACAGGCAAACAAGATGAGTAAAATATTATGTGTAGTATGTTTAGAAATATAGTAATATGTTATTAAGATTAAAGTAAAGTGTGGGGGGCGCCTGGGTGGCTCAGTCGGTTAAGCCTCTGCTTTCAGCTCGGGTAATTATCCCATGGGCCTGGAATGGAGTACCGCATCAGGCTCCCTGCGAGGCAGAGCCTGCTTCTCCCTCTGCCCGCCCCCTTCTCTTTCTCTCTCTCATTTAAAAAAAAAAAAAAGATTAAAAGGAAGTGTATAAGTGTTGGGGTTGCCATTTTAGAGACCAGAGAAGGCATCCCTTAAAAGTAATACTTGGTCACCTAGAAAAGATGAAGAGAATAAGACATGTTTTTTAAATACAAGTACTTGTTTATTCTTCAAACAAATTAACTTTGTTTTTTTTTTTAAGATTTTATTTATTTATTTGACAGAGAGCACAAGTAGGCAGAGCGGCAGGCAGTGGGAGAGGGAGAAGCAGGCTCTCTGCCGAGCCGGGAGCCTGATGCGGGGCTTGATCCCAGAACCCTGGGATCATGACCTGAGCCGAAGGCAGTGGCTTAGCTGAGCCACCCAGGCGCCCCAACTTTCTCTATCTTAATGGTAGTTCAGTAATATTTCAAGAATAGCAGATAAGCAGTCAACCCCCTGTTAACATTTGTTGCAGTGATTTTTGCTGCTTTTCCTCTAGAATGAGTTAAAATTGTTGAGTAAGAGGTAGAATATGCTTTTGTTTTGTAGTGAATGGCATTACTGAGGAAGCTGATCCCACCATCTACTCTGGTAAAGTCATTCGCCCCTTGAGGAGCGTTGATCCAACACAGACTGAGTACCAAGGAATGATTGAGATTGTGGAGGAAGGTAAGAGCATCCCTATCAGATTATTGGAAATTTGTTTTTACCTTCACATGACTACTTTGAACATTTTAAAATACGTTGGTGGTGCAGTTCTTTTTGCATTTCTTAAAAAACTGAAATTAAGAGAAAGTGACTCTTCCCTACCCCCATCTACCCCCATCTCTTGGCTTTTATTTCTATATTCTTTGGAAATTAGATCAGCCTGGGTTTATATTGTGAACAAATGACTGACAGGTGAGCAGCTGAGTTACTGAAATAGACTGAGAACAAAATCTCACACTAACAATAGTCCTCTAATGTGTGATAATCAGAACTCACATTGACTGTGTTTAATACAACTTTATAGTTTTCCTGTATTATTGTCTAGTTATTTACGTCAGTACTGACAAATTTTCCTAGTAGCATTCATTTCTATGAACATTTTTGCTTTCTGTAAAAGTACTATATTTATTCCTTAATATCTAGGGTTCCATGTGGATCCTACTACCTGTCTCTGGTCCAAAGCGCTCTGTATTTTTCATTTTCTGCTTTTTTCTTCACATCTTTAGTAATTCTCTTGAATTCTAGTGCCACCCCTTACCCCCAGCAATTAGCACCAAGAAGACAGCTTTGGGGGTCCCTTGTGGTCGAGAGATCAAGCCCCCAAGTCAGGCTCCACTCTGACTGTGGAGTCGTCTTGAGCTTCTCTCTCCTTCTCCCCATCCCACTCATGTGCATGCATACACACTCTCAAATATGTCTTTAAAAAAAAGAAAGACTACTTTGTACATAAAATAAGTTTGCAATAGGAGTGGTAGTGGGAATCAGTGGATGATTAGTATAGCTAAATTACCATGATGATGGAGTTGATGAAAGCGTTTGAATTTCCAACCAAAGATGATAGCTTGGTTCACAAAGAGAATAAATCTTGTGTCATGTAAGAGTCAAAGAGCATGAAGTGGGCAAGAACAGGTCATTTGAGAGAAAGAAATGAACCTTGATAACATGTTCCTTTTACCACATGAGGTCCTTAGGAGTTTGTTTTACACAGAACCCCAGTACACCCAATCTCCCACCACCTCAACACTCCGCCAAATAGGAATAGATTTTATAGCAAATCACTCTATTTTATTTTAATCACTCCTTTTGTTAATTCAGATCTAATTCATACTAATTTAAAATAAACTTACTTTGTTCTGCTTTCCCACCTTTACTAACACTTGTGGTTAAACACACTGTATTTAAAAAAAAAAAAAAATCACTCAGTACAAATCTGGCCTTTTACAAATCAGCATTTTAAACCAATGCCATGATTACACCGTACTCCTAAAAGGGCCATTAGAGCTGGGCAACTTAATAAATTGCCCTTCTTCCTTCTCTGTAACATGCCACTTCTTTTTGTGTTCCCAATCCACTTATTCTTCAGCACTGCCTCTAGGATATAGTCCAAAGCAAGGGTTTTATGGGAAAGGAAACTTTCCTGAAATCTATAAGCCTAGAGGTTTTTGAGACTAGACAGGTCACCTTTTCCCACTTATTGATGAGAAGAGCTCTTTTATTCAAGAATACGACGACTGTGTATAAGACCATGGACTTTGAAGTAGGGCAGGCCTGGATCGGAACACCAGCTCTTCCACTTCCTAGCTTATAGAATCTTAGCCAAATTATTTAAATCTCTCCTAGCTCAGTTTCTTCATCTTTGAAATGAGGGTAACTTCAGTCTAAGATTCTGGAAAGATTAAATATGAATCTGTAAGTGTTTAATAAATGATAGTATTAACACAACTACATCAGCTCAGCTGTCTCGAATCCTTCTACATGACTTTATCTGTTGGAAGTGTATCCAAAAGTTTGTGGTTCCTGTATGTTTGAAAAGAAAGTCTTCACTTACCCTATAATAATCAAGAGAATTATTAAAAACATTTCTAATTTTGAAGCTTCCTCTTCCACCTGATGGTTTTCTCTTCTTCATTTTTGTTGATTGAGTGGCACCATCCAAACCGATAAGCGGCTGAATCTTTGGCGTGGTTTTTATTCCTAGCCTATACTGACATCCAGCCAACGTTTTTTATTTACTCTTTTAATTTTTTTATTATTTATATATTTGTTCGTTTATTTTTAAATAGGCTCTGCACCCACCATCGAATACAATGCAGGGCTTGAACTCAGGACGCTGAGATAGAGAGTCGGAGGCTTAACCAACTGAGCCCCCAGGGCACCCCAGCCAACTTTTTTCTCTAGGGAAGAGCTCTACAAAAATATGGTGGCTTGTTTCTGTAAAGACAGGTGTCTTGGGACACCTGGGTGGCGCAGTTGGTTAAGCAACTGCCTTTGGCTCAGGTCATGATCCCAGCGTCTTGGGATCGAGTCCCGCATCGGGCTCCTTGCTCCGTGGGGAGCCTGCTCCTCTCTCTGCCTCTGCCTGCCTCTCTGCCTGCTTGTGTTCTCTCTCTGTTGAATGAATAAATAAAATCTTTAAAAAAAAGAAAAAAAAAGACAGGTGTCTTGAAACAGCCATTTAGCCATTCATTTATATATTGTCTTTGGTTGCTTTCTCACTACAACAGCAAAGTTGTGTGGTTGTGACAGGCACAGGATGACCTAGGAGCCTAAAATGTTTACTGTTTTTTGTTTTTAAAGATTTTACTTATTTATTTGATAGAGAGAGATCACAAGTAGGCAGAGAGGGGGGCAGAGAGAGAGGAGGAAGCAGGCTCCCCGCTGAGCAGAGAGCCCAATGGTGGGGCTCGATCCCAGGGCCCTGAGATCACGACCCGAGCCGAAGGCAGAGGCCCCAACCCACGGAGCCACCCAGGCGCCCCATGTTTACTGTTTTTTAAGAAAATGTGTGCTGAGCTGGGAGAAAAATACCTATTGGTTTGAGGGAGCCACAGTCAGAACAAAGAAAAGATACAGAATGCCAAAGAAGTTTATCCGCATTGTTTTTGCCTGTTCCTGACTTGTTTAATGCCCAGTTAGGTGTGGGTCAGAAATATTTTCGACTGGTTGGCTCAGATTGTGAACTGGGGAAGAAGATACTCCAGTGGATCATGTCAGCAACCCATTGTGCTTAAAACACCCAAATATTTAGGTAATGAGATTGTGAGTGATAGTGTTACTTTTAATTTTGTAAGTGTAATTTAAAACTTTATTAGGGGGTACCTGACTAGCTCAGTTTGAAAAGCATGCAACTCTTGAACCTCAGGGTAATGAATTTGAACCCCACACTGGATGTAGAGATTACTAAAAAAAATAAACTTTAAACTGTGCATTAGCTGGTGAAGTACTACAAGTTCTCACTCAATTTCATGATAGTATTTCATTGAAGCTTTATGGTAGAATTTCTCAGGTATAAAAATCTTTTTAGGAACATAATACATCTTTAGCCATTATAAATTTATTAGGTGCATCAGCATAGGACTGTTATGAAATCTTGGTTTTTGGACTTTGTGCTTATTTCTCCTTACAGGGGATATGAAAGGTGAGGTCTATCCATTTGGTATAGTTGGGATGGCCAACAAAGGGGATTGCCTGCAGAAAGGGGAGAGTGTCAAGTTCCAATTGTGTGTCTTGGGCCAAAATGCACAGACTATGGCCTACAACATCACACCCCTGCGTAGGGCCACAGTGGAGTGTGTGAAGGATCAGGTAAGTGGTAGTATCTCTGGATCTGAACTTGATCCTTCTGTTACTTGGTAAAGAAGTGTTAACCAAAACCTTGAAATTTTTTTAGCCAAGGGAAAACTGCCAATATTTACTTGGGTTTTATTTCTATTCTACCCCTTTTTCAATGATTTGAGGTAGCTTGTAAAAAATTATGAAGAAAACCACATGAAGAAAATGGTGATATAAGCAAAAAGAAAGTTAAGGGTATTATTGATAACATTACATGAAAGGAAAAATAAGTTTCTGGTGAGATTTTTCAGAATAGAAAGACCAAGATTTTGTATACTTTAGCTCAGAGCTATTTTTGCAGACCACACAAAGAAAGGTGTGTAAAAATGTTCATAAAATACATTTAGGGCAAACAAAACTATTCCTCATACTGAGATCTCAGTATGATTTTTTTTTTTTTTTGGTTTTTTTTTTGCCTAATTCGAAAACTCCATGTACTATATGAAGACACAAGGCAACCTTTGTTTCAGTCAGGCTTTGATGGATTGAATGGCAGTGATTTCAAAGATAGATTTCTTCCCTGACAAGTTTTTCGGACCCATATCTTTTACATTCTAGCACAGGCAGCTAAACTGGAGCATCACCATTAATATACTGTGTTTTATAAATCCCATTCTAGTTAGGTTCAGGCATCATGCTTCATTCAGAGTGAGGTACTTTTCCCCCTTGTAATATGTCCCCCCCTTTTTTAAAGGTGTCTTTTTTTTTTTTTAAAGCTGTTTTTTGGTTTTGTTTTGCTTTTTGTTTTTTCCCCTTCCCTCTTCCCCCAGTTTGGCTTCATTAACTATGAAGTAGGAGATAGCAAGAAGCTCTTTTTCCATGTGAAAGAAGTTCAAGATGGCATTGAGCTACAGGCTGGAGATGAGGTGGAATTCTCAGTGATTCTTAATCAGCGCACTGGCAAGTGCAGCGCTTGTAATGTTTGGCGAGTCTGGTGAGTTTGTTGTTGTTGGGCTGGTAAACTCCCTGGACTGCCTTCAAACTTCCGTAAACTCTGGTTTATCACACTTCTTCACTTTTCATCACTGCTTTTTTTTTTTTTTTTTTTCATCCTGCCACATTCTGGTTATTTCTCAATCTTTCCTGTGTCTTTTTTTTTTTTTTTTTTTTTTTTACCTCTGGTCTTTATTGTCTAAATTTTATAGTCTTATAAATCTGGCCCAATGAAACATTAATTGGGTACATCCTATGTATTAGTACTTCTTAAAGAATTCTGTTTAGCTTTTTCTTCCATTAAGCCATTTATATGCTGCTTAAAATTCTAACTTTATAGTTTAGCAATACTATCTCTCTTTTTTTTTTTTTTTTTAATGTTTTAAATCCGTAACGTTACCGTGAGAGGAGTTGGGAGTCTCTTGACATATTTCTTCATATTTAACTTTCTAAGGTTTTTCACATCCACTACCTCATTTTGTGGAACTGGTTTTTCTAGTTGTAGACTAGATGGGGTGAGGGATGACCCTCACCCAAATGATTCTTCCAGTTCCTCTGTAGTAATAAACCTTGAGTTGGGAATAAAAACATAAACTTGTCTGTCCTGTCTTGCTAGCTGGCTGGCTAGGTGAGACAGGAGTCCCCTCATTAAAACTGAGTCATTTGGGTAGTTAGATAGAAAACATAGTCCTATGCAAGTGCTTGCTTTCTTCCCACCAAGAGTTGTTTCTTCTTACCTCTTTGACTTCATTACAGCGAGGGCCCCAAGGCTGTTGCAGCTCCACGACCTGATAGGTTGGTCAATCGCTTGAAGAATATCACCCTGGATGATGCCAGTGCTCCTCGCCTAATGGTTCTTCGTCAGCCAAGGGGACCAGATAACTCAATGGTATGAGGGTATACAAGGTTTTGGGGTGGGTAGGGGCAGCTGACCAGTATGCTACTCAGGGTCCTGTTTCGGCATAGCACAGAGCTTAATGAAGCATGGAACTTCAGGATTCTCTTTCAATACTCAGTATGCTTATAACTAGTTAAAACTCCCTACTCATTAGTTCAGCCCCTAACAATAATGGTTTGCTCACAGTAAGAAGCACATTTCTTGATCTTCTGAACAGATTTTAGGTAATCCAGGAGGGCTTACTATGGATTTCCTCCTCTGGGAAAGAAATGGTGGTGGTTATGATGATTAAAAGTAATGCTTTTGTAGTAATTAACTGCAATTTTACTTCTTCACAGGGATTTGGTGCAGAAAGAAAGATCCGTCAAGCTGGTGTCATTGACTAACCACATCCACAAAGCACATCATTAATCCACTATGATCAAGTTGGGGGGATTGTGGTGAAGGGTTCTGAATATCTCCCTCTTCATCCCTCCCAAAATCTGGAATACTTATTCTATTGAGCTATTACACCAGTTTTAACACCTTCCTCGTGTTATGTTTAAAAAAATAAATAAATTTAAGAAAACCATTTTAAAATTATGCACAGTTGCAGCCTGGAAAACTTAAGGTGGCGCCTTATAGTATCAATTTTAGGAGCTTTATTTGGTGCATTTAACGCAACTGGTAATTGCAAAATCCACTTCGCCTGTGTAAGTGAAAAATATAGACTGTTATCTTGTTGGCCCTATGAAATTCTGCACTTGGTATTTAGCATATACTCTACCTTCATTACTATCTGGCAAGATGTTCTGCCTTAGCACTCAGTTGCGTTCTTTTCCTTTTCTTTCCTGTTCATTATGCTTTAATCCTGAGGACCATATGAAGGTAGAATATATTAAAAATTACAAAAATTATAAAAATTTGTATAGGCAAACCATTTCCTTAAGTTGATGGCCAAATGTTAAAATGTTATTTTTCATATCATTTATAATCTTGTCACAGTCCACTTAACGAAGTTTGGTTAGATTTCAGTGAAAATTATCTTCCAGAGTAGTTTCTTTTTTCCTGGGATTGGGGAGGGGGGTAATTTTAATACAATTAGTATGTATGGTGCAGAATTTCATGCAAATGAGGTGTGCCAGCAGTGTGATAATTTAATCGTATTTAAACAAAAACAAAACAAAAAAAAAGACGAATGCACAAACTTGCTGCTGCTTAGATCACTGCAGCTTCTAGGACCCAGTTTCTTTTACTGATTTAAAAACAAAACAAAACAAAAAAAATAAAAAAGTTGTGCCTGAAATGAATCTTGTTTTTTTTATAAGTAGCCGCCTGGTTCCTGTGTCCTGTGAAATACAGGCACTTGACCCTTGGTGTAGCTTCTGTTCGACTTTATATCACGGGAACGGATTGGTCTGATTTCTTGGCCCTCATCTTGAATTGGCCACATCCAGGGTCCCTGGCCAGTGGACTGAAGGCTTTGTCTAAGATGACAAGGGGCAGCTCAGGGGATGTGGGGGAGGGCGCTTTTATCTTCCCCGTTGTCGTTTGAGGTTTTGATCTTCTCTGGGTAAAGAGGCCGTTTATCTTTGTAAACACAAAACATTTTTGCTTTCTCCAGTTTTCTGTTAATGGCGAAAGAATGGAAGCGAATAAAGTTTTACTGATTTTTGAGACTCTAGCACCTAGCGCTTTCATTTTTGAAACGTCCTGTGTGGGAGGGGCGGGTCTGGGTGCGGCCTGCCGCGTGACTCCTGGGTCGGGGGCCCACGTGGCCGGGGCGGGGACTCTGGCGCCCGGGGCGCCGTCTGATTACGTAGCGGGCGGGGCCGGAAGTGCCGCTCCCTAGTGGGGGCTGTTCATGGCGGTTCCGGGGTCTCCAACAATTTTCCCAGTTGTGGTCCTAATTCCGTCGAAAGCGGAGGCAGCGAAGCTTGAGGTAAGGCTGTGTGGTGTGTAGCGTTCGTCTTTGGGGCATACAGGCGCCTCCTTGTTGCCAGGAATCGAACGGAGTCTGCAGGCTGGAGACAAAGGCCCTTGGGCGGGGGTCCTTCGTTTTGAGTCCTACGGGGGAGATCTTTGGAGCCTGGCGGGGGTATAAGTCTAGGGGCGGCCCGGAGGCTGCCCCACGGTAGCTGAGAAGACGTGCGGCAGGAGTAGGAAGAGGGGTTTCCTTTACCTTAGACTGAGGGCGGGGCCCGCGGACTGTCGAAAAATAGAGCAGGGTGGGGGTAGCTAGGCGACTAACCAGAATTCTGAGGCCTGCAGTAACCTGCTAATGTTTTTGCACCCTTGAATCACTTTGAGAACCAAATAGAGAGTCACGTGTATGGAACCGATACATTTCAGACTCGGGCTTTAGTTACTATTGATTATAGAAGGCTTTGAAGTACTGTAGTTGTGGCTCGCCCATTAAACCTAATTGCTGCTTTCCCACAGGTTCTTGCTGGTGTGAAATGACTGAGTACAAACTGGTGGTGGTTGGAGCAGGTGGTGTCGGGAAAAGCGCACTGACAATCCAGCTAATCCAGAACCACTTTGTAGATGAATATGATCCCACCATAGAGGTGAGGCCCAGTGGTAGTGCGCTGACCCTACCTCTGGCTTTTGGTTCACCCCTACACCTACCTTTAGCTGTTCTTTAGCTAAAGGAATAATCAAGAGAGAAAGTAAAAGTTATTTGGGATAGTGCGTTCAGTAATACAATAACGAATCTTGCCATGTTTGTGAAGAAGAGTTCAATTTTATTAGCTGCTAAAGATTTTCTAAAAAAAATTGACAATTTAGTAGTTTAGTAAACTTGCATACTCATTGTTGAGCTCATGACAGCTCTATTAAACCGAGGCCGTAGGAAGAGTGACTGAATAATAGGATGGAGATAAAGAATTCAAGGATCTAGGCCTTCTTCAGTTTTAGTTAGCTGGCTGAAGCAGCTGAGACTGGGCTGGAGTAGAAAGAATAAGAGATTTTGAGTCACTGCCTAGATTTCTTTTGGTCCCTCTTTGCAGTTTATTTAGTTATGTTATATTGAGCAAATCACTTAAACTCTCTGAGCCTCATTTTCTCATCTCTTAAATTACCATAAACATGTCCTGCCTGTCATATACAGGGATGTTCAGAAAAATGGGTGTCCGTTTTTTGTGTGAGTTCCTGTTACAGATTGGCTTGAAAAATGGCATCTGAGTTTAAATAAATAGGTTTTTTTTATTCAATTTAGAAATGTATGACTAGAGATTATTTTATTTTCATGTACACCCTGGTCTTCCTACCCCCCAGCCACAGAGTGTTTAATGGAAGCTAACTAACATAGCTATTATTAAAAATTAGTCTTTAGTCTTTGGCAGAAATTTCATTTTAAGCCCAACAGCTTTAGTGTTAATAATTAGAACCTTTTACTATTTTTATGAGTTTTTTTAAGATTTTATTTATTTATTTGACAGATCACAAGTAGGCAGAGAGGCAGGCAGAGAGAGCAGGGGAAGCAGGCTCCCCTCGGAGCAGAGAGCCTGATGCGGGGCTCAATCCCAGGACCCTGAGATCATGACCTGAGCGGAACACCAAGGCTTTAACCCACTGAGCCACTCAGGTGCCCCAATATTTTTCTGAAATTTATTTATTGAAGGGCAATGCACATACAGTGAAATACAAAAATGGTATGTCTACAGCTCAATGACTTAAAAATTTGTATGTACTTATGTAACTACCACTCAGAAATACATACCATTTCCAGTGCCCAGGGAGTTCTCCAGGCCACTTTCTAGGCAATAAACCCTCACCCTGCCAGGAAATAACCACTTCTCTGACTTCTGTTACTGTAAATTAGTTTGACTAAACCTATCTTATAATTTTAATTATGCTTATTTCCTGAGCTCATTCATACTCTTAACTATATTTCATGTTTCAGCAAGTTTTGTCAATGCGAATGGTGTGCTAATTTCAAAATACATTACAGTCCCACAGTGAGGTTGAGTTACAAAGGCACTGATCAATGAACTGGGAAACCAGGTCACATTCTGTTTCTGAAGCCAAATCTTTACCAAGTGTGATGGGTTATTTTCTTTAAACTGAATTCCCAAAACATAAGTATTAAAATACAAGTAAAATTTTTGCCTTAGAACCTAATTGAAAACTTTTAGTATATAAATAATTGTGATCTATACATGTTTTTCCTCCCAAGGAAATATAACTAAACCTTCTTTGGCACATTTAGGAATTTGACTCGGAAATATTTCCCAAACGTAAAAATTCACCATGATGAGAAAAATATTTTTATGTTATAATTTTGTTTGAAATAAAAAGTATTTGTGTATTTAGTCGTAAACACAAATGACACTGTGTCCAGGGCCAGGTATAACTGGTGGAGGTATTTTTAGAACTTTAAATGTACAATAAACAAGTAAGAAAAGTCCAGTTCATACCTTAATAAAATACACTGTGAAACCAAATCTCTAGTCTAACTGCAATAGAGCTGTCTTTTGAATTACCGCATTTTTCCATCTTTTCCAGCAACAGAATGACCACATTTTCCTTTCTACAGACATACAGGATTTGGGGCTTTTTTCCTAGGGTGAATTAAGTACTTTCTGATTATGATTATATATGAGGAGTTTGAGGGACAAACCAGAGAGATGGAAATAAACTTAGGTAGGAGCTTATCTTACCTTGGCAATAGCATTGCATTCCCTGTGGTTTCTAATAAAAATGAAATCTTCCTCTCTCTCTGCCGTCCCCCACCCTCCACACCCCCAGGATTCTTACCGAAAACAGGTGGTTATAGACGGTGAAACCTGTCTGTTGGACATACTGGATACAGCTGGTCAAGAGGAATACAGTGCCATGAGAGACCAATACATGAGGACAGGCGAAGGCTTCCTCTGTGTATTTGCCATCAATAATAGCAAATCATTTGCAGATATTAACCTCTACAGGTACTAGGAACATTATTTTTTCTGAAAGGATGATCTGTAAGTGTATTCTGAAACTTTGTGTGGGGGATGAGGATACCACACTAGGGAAGATAACATTCTTAATTATGAGAAGAGTTGGTTTCAGGTTATTTTTAACATTGAGGTTTGGGGTTATGACTGAAAGTTAATATTGGAGTTTATTTTATATAATACACCATGGCTAGAATGGGTGATAGCACTTAAATGAAGCTTGCTAATGGGATGATTCGGAACCAGAGGTGATGGTATGAAGATCACACAGGAATTTCAGAGAGGAAAACATGTCTGAGAAAGAGTCCCCAGTCATGGAAGAGAGAAGATGATAGGAAGAAATTAGTGGGGAGTAGATAAAGAGGAAGGATGGTCTTTCTCAGTAGAACCATAAAGTTTCAAAGCTCAAACAGACCATAAAAAATTCTAGTACAACATCCTTGTTTTACGGGATCAGAAGTAGAGTTGCAGGAAGTGGTTTGTTAGGTCTTTGGAGTCGTGGTTGTTATTAGTAGCAGAGCCAGGACCAAAAACCCAGGACTCCTTTTTCTTAGCTCCATATTCTTTGAGCAGAGTAATATAATGAGTTGAAACTTGGCTGTGTCATCTATTACCCATGGGACTTTGGGGCAAACTACCAAATGTCTGTGCCTCAGTTTCCTTATCAATAGTATGGAGAGGATAGTACCTACCAAGAGTTGTTTTGAAAATGAAACAAGTTAATCAACATGTTAATCATCTAGGAAAGCGTGTAGCACATAGTCAGTTCTATACAAGTGTTCTTCCTATCGCCTGCAGTCCTGGCTTGTGCTCCATCCATATGATGTGTGCTCAGAGAAACAAGCTAGCCCAAAACTGACTTTAGTGGGGATTTTTCCACCTAAACCTGCTCTACTTCTATTTCCATCTGCTCTCTGGAAATAATAGCAATATGTAGTAAGATCTCCAACACTTGTCAAGCATGTAATAGTTGTTGAATTTCTATAAGTCGATTTTCCTCTTTGGCTGTCTTGACTTATATTATGCTTTAAACACTGCCATTACAGGAAAGGTCAGTTCTGCAGATAGCCATTGTGACGCCGGTTTGGCACATGACCTCGTGTGTGATCCAGGGCTAGGATCTGGAGCAGTACTGTGCTGTATGGTGGCCACAACCTTATGTGCTGATTTCAGTTAATTAAAGTTAAATAAAATTGAAAAATCAGTTCCTTGATCACTTAGCAACTGACTTCTCAAGTGTCCAACAGCTACATGTGACTAGTGGATGTAGTTGGACAACGCAGATAGAGAACCTTCCCATCATCGTGAAAAGTTCTATTGCACAGTATTGGTCAAGAGAATCTAGAGCAGTTGTTTCCAAACTGCTGTGTACTATGTCTTCTATGTCACTGAAGGGAGTGCCGTAAGTTGGGAGTTCCAGATCCTTCAGTTCCCTTTTAGTAAGAGCAGTTCTGGTATTTTCTGTTTTGTATCTTGGACCTCCAGCTATAATACTGCTTGAAGAAAATGTCTGGACACCACCCACCTAGAGAAGTGGATAGACCGTCTTTCACTAAATACTGTTACTTTCAAGAAAAGTTCAAAAAGTTATTTTGAGACAGTAAGCTTTACTTTTTATACTTCAGATCTTAATCTAGAGTGTGATTTCAAGTTGCCAGTTAAATCCAGAGCCAAGCTCTTTGGAGAATCAAGGAGCCTAACAAGGGTAGGTGTCAAAAGATAGAATAGAATTGCCATCCATTTCCACTAGAAGGTGAACCAGTACTTGGCTTCCCTATCGCTGCTGCATCAAGTCAACCTAGTATGCATGGTCTTTTATAATTAGTGGGGGGGGGGGGGAAGTAAAACTCCATACTAGAAGCTAATAGGGTTAGATACAGTTCATTAGAACCTTTTTTTGTTCTAGTTGCTCATTCCTTCCTAAAAACCTACTCTTGGGTTATGATAACATACTCCTTTTTGTCTTTTTTTCCTAGGGAGCAAATTAAGCGAGTAAAAGATTCAGATGATGTACCTATGGTGCTAGTGGGAAATAAGTGTGATTTGCCAACAAGGACAGTGGACACAAAACAAGCCCACGAGCTGGCCAAGAGTTATGGGATTCCATTCATTGAAACCTCAGCCAAGACCAGACAGGTATAGCAAAGCGTTGAGCATCTGGGAAGGGTTTGTTTAATGCAGAAAAGTTTGACTGCTAGAGATAGGAGCCGAGTTCTTCGTTGTTAATTTTCAATATTCTGTTTTTTGGGGGTTTTTTTGTTTTGTTTTGTTTTTAAAGATTTATTTTATTTAATTGAGACAGAGAGAGAGAGAGAGAATGAAAGGGGAGAGGTCAGAGGGAGAAGCAGGCTCCCCCCAGAGCAGGGAGCCCGATGCAGGACTCGATCCCGGGACTCCAGGATCATGACCTGAGCCGAAGGCAGTCGCTCAACCAACTGAGCCACCCAGGCGCCCCTCAATATTCTGTTTTTTTAATCTTCAGTTTAACCCAAAATGAACTGATGAATATTCTGGTGTGGCACTTTACTGCCACCTTAATATGCTAATATTATTAAATATTATTAAAACGAAGACTCTTGTTAAATATAAGTACAAACATTAGACCTTGCTCCATCATCACCAGCCAGTGTTTAGGGCTTTTGCTCTCCTGAATGGAATCTTTAGATCTGGTAGTTCTGTATATCCCACATTACCCATTTTCCTGTGCTTGAATGTTGTTTTGAATATTGCCATTTGTATATCGGCCTGTTGATATGATTCAGTAAGAATGCTAAGTTTGGTGTCCTCTTCCTAAGTCACCCTATTTCATCAGCTAATTAGAATTTTAAATCCACCAAAGAAGTATGGATGAGAGAGCTTACAACTTAGATTGTGTCTATTAAGACATCCTTATGTTCTTTTATAGGGTGTCGAAGATGCCTTTTACACACTGGTAAGAGAAATACGTCAGTACCGAATGAAGAAACTCAACAGCAGTGATGATGGGACTCAAGGTTGTATGGGATTACCTTGTGTGGTGATGTAACAAGGTGAGCATGTGGTCTCCTGACATAATTATAAATTTTATTAATTCAGCATTGGAAAATTTGGAGGAGATTGCTGTTTTTTTTTTTTTCTGTGTTGCTATTTAACTGAGAGTTTCTGCTCACTTAAAGTTGTAAAACATTTTCCTTATGACACTTTTTCTGAGAGTACCGAAGTCTGTTTTTAAAGCATTTAAGTAGGCTACACCTGGGTGGCTCAGTCGGTTGAGCATCTGCCTTCAGCTCAGGTCATGATCCCAGGGTCCTAGGATCGAGCCCCACATTGGGCTCCCTGCTCAGCGGGAAGCCTGCTTTCCCCTCTGCCTGCCGTGCGTGTTTTCTCCCTCTCTCTCCCAGATAGATAGATAGATAGATAGATAGATAGATAGATAGATAGATAGAATCTTTAAAAAAGGCATTCATGATGATTCACAGACATGTACCCTGGGATAAATAATACATTATATGTTAATAAAAAATTAAAAAAAAAATAAAAAAGACATTCAAGAAATTTATAGACATTATTACACTTTGAATAATGTTAGAAACTAGAAGGCATTGTTATGAAAAGTACGCATACCATACCAGATTCTTGACACTGATTAGGAGTTTGAAGAACCACTACATCAAACCTGATTATAATGACCTGATGTGTATTCTTTTCTTATAGATACTTTTTTAAAGTTCTAGCATCAGAAAAGAGCCACTGTCGAGGTAGGACAAGTTTGGAAATGAATATGTTATCTTTCGTGTTGATTTCTTAACCTTGTTTTTCTTACATTCTCTGTACGCCACTTAACACAGATTCTGTCTTTATTTCAGCTGCACTGATACCCCGGTCCTGACTTCCGTGGAGGAGAAGTATTCCTGTTGCTGTCTTCAGTCTCACAAAGAAGCTCCTGCTACTTCCCCAACTCTTAGTAGATCAGTACAATATTCTCTATTTGAGAAGGTCTCTGAATAACTACCTCCTCACTCGGTTGTCTGACCAGAGAAATGAACCTCTTGTTACTCCCCACTGTTTTTCCACCCTGGGTTCTCCCCTAACACAAACCTCTGCCATCCCAGGTTTTTCATCTGAAAAGTAATTCATGCTCTGAAACAGAGAACCAAACTGTAGACATGAAATTCTGTAGGAAATAATGTCTTGAGCTCTAAAGTAGCAACTGCTGGTGACTTTTTTTTTTTTTTTCCTTTTTACTGTTGAACGTGGAACTATGTTGGTTTTTGGAGAAATGTCATAAATTACTGTTTTGCTGAGAATATAGTTAAGTTGCCATTTGGTTTGTTTGTAATGTCATTGGCTATAGTCTATAAATTGGCATCTGCTCTGCATTCATAAATACGCAAGTGAATACTGACTTTTGAGTCTATCCTAGTGTTCTCAACTTTCACATAATTAAATCTAACTCTTGCAGCAAAGTGCCTTTTTCTTAGGAATGGTTTGTAAACTTGCTTTATAATATTCCAGTGGAATAGATATCTCAAAAAATCATTATACATGGAAATGAATGTCTGAGATACATCTATGACCTGTCTACCTTTGAGGGAAAGACATACCGATACGATAACAGATACCATTTCTTACATGTATGAAGTTGGATTTCCAGAGACCTGATTTGGGTCTCTTCCAAGAGAATGATGAAACTGGAAACAATTATGAATAATTTCACTTAATTTTTACCTAATTTCTACTTTTTGGGGGGGGTGGGGCAGGGGTAGGTTACCACTTACAAAATGTATGCAATTTGTTTCTTCTAGCTTACTGATAATGAACTTCCATTCGTGTTTAAATTTAGGTCATATCTGAAAGCTCCACATTTGCGGTGTTCTAAATTGTAATAGTTTAATGCAGTTTTAATAGCTATGATTAATGATTTTCAAGCCTCAGATGTATTAACAGATATATTTTCACTTTATGTCATGGTATTTTAATGATGTATATAATGGCCCTCATTCCCCTTCTCACCCCACCCTCTCCCTCATCCCACCACAATGGCGGCTTGGTTATTTCAGTTGAGTAAAGCATGGTGCTGACAGATCAGGGTCACAGTTTCAAAACTTGAGCAAGCCAGTTAGCGTCATAGAGAGAGACATTCTTCCATGTTTGCTCATTGCACCAGTAACTTCAGCTAGTAGTTTTGCCAGATGAATACTGTTAGTCCTGCAAGGAAGGAAGAGGTCAGTTAGCACAACTCTTTCACCATGACTGGAAAAATGTGCCATCTTGAGGATGGTCATCCTAGAGATTTTTATAAATAAAGCATTTAGACTTTTTTTTAGCCATGTGGAAACTCTGAATTAAACCCAGTATTTTTTTCATTATTTTGAGAATGAGGATGCCTCATCAAAATTTTTAAAAATTTCTCTATTGATAGTGTTTTTTGAAGGGTGCAAAACAGAATGTTAATGAATTAGTCTGTGCGTACCAGAGAATAAGCTGATGAGTTTGTTCGGAACAAGAAGTCACCTTTCTGTTGAAATTGCTGTTTGAGAAGGGAATGGAAAATAGAATGAATTGTTAGCTATGAGGATTTGGAGGTAGGGCTTTTCCATTTGCAGATAATTTCATGGTAATTCTAATGAAAAATAGACTCGATAACTTCTGATAAAAGACTGGTTCCAAAATGGCCACTTTCTGTTCTGGTCTCAGATGTGTAAATACTTAACTGAGGTCCTCCATCTTCTAAAGTAAATTTTCCTTTAAGTAAACTCTTACATTGCCTTGAAATGAGTTCTGAAGATGGGAAGAAACATTGACCGTGGTCAGAGTGGAATAAAGCCAGAGAATTGTGTTTCTTTGTGTTAATTCTGAGAGCTTTCACACACTGTCAACACCTGTAAACAGAACTGCTGCTGTGTTTCTGCCCCGCTGTGTAATTTTCTCGGGGCTGGATTGGGGCTTGTCACCTCCATCCTTGTCATTGTCTTCCACCTCTTCCTTGTCCTCTGCTCTGTGTGACTCACAGCAGGACTCTTTTTTTTTTTAATGTCAAATTTAGGAGAAAAGATACTCATTTTAGCCCTTATATGGATGTACCTTACAGTTTTTTCAAGTTTGTTCTAAGCACAGATGTATGAAAAATGGGGCCAAAATTCAGACGTCAAAATGTTCTTTTAATAGCTTCTTAAGAAGTTACATGTAGGTGTGAATTTTGGCGCAATAGAGTGACAAACTTAGAGTTAAATGCCGAATAACTTCAGTTGGTGTGAGATAAAGTGTGGTTTTTAGAATATGTTTGTAATTGCTAAAAACAGTTATAGTTTACCTCAAAATCTGAAAAGTCTCTTTCCCCAAGTTAAGTGCCTGGCCAGCTGTTAGGAATTACATACTACTTTATGTGTGTTTGTGTTTTAAAGGTTGCACCTTCAAGAGTGTGAAAATGTTCTAAAGGCTACCATGCCTGATTTGTAAATGAAACTGTTAAGTGCTGTATTTGCTCTAGCAGCATGCTCTAGAATGTTACTTGGTAATATAATATCGTACTTACTACAGTTTTCACTTTAGCGTAATAGGTAAAATTATTCTCAGTATGTATTTTAGTTGGCCCATGTTTAGTCTTTCATCATCCTTTAAACTGCTGTGAATTTTTTGTCTTGACTTGAAAGCAAGGATAGAGAAACACTTAAAAGAGATATTTTGGTTTTTTACCATTCCAAAATTTGTGAGCATAATCGTATGTTGCTTTACATTTACAGTCATGAACTCTCAAGCTGGCAGCTACAACCAAGAACCAAAAAATGGTGCATTCTGCTTCTTGTAATTCATCTCTGCTAATAAATTATAAGAAGTGAGGATAATTAATTAGGGAAAATATTTTATTTAGGTGGTTTCTATAAGCAGGGGACTATAATTCTTGTACATTATTTTTCATCTTTGCTGTTTCTTTTAAGCAGTCTAATTTACCACAAAATTATTTTTAAGGTTTTTCCTGTAAGAATTGTTTTAAAAGTGTTCTCGTTATCAGAGTAGTTGTAGATATGTTTCAGAATATAACTGGTGATTCTTAAAGGCCCAAGACCTAAGAAGCAACTGTATGAATTCTACTCTGGAGGGAATGGAGGATCTCAATGGAAATTGTATGACTTTCATATTTCTGTGCCATCGAATATAGGTAAAAATACCAATTGTGCAATTCTGCTGTTTAAACAAGAATTATTGGCCTCTTTGGCCCTAAATAAAAAGGGCTGATATTTTAAGTTGACTATTTTATTGTAAATTAATCCATCCTAATTTTAAAAAATTTGGTTGAATGTTTTTCTTGTTAAATGTTTAAAAAATAAAAACTGGAAGTTCTTTGCGTAGTCATAATTCTTTTTTCCACATAAGTGCCATTATTGAAAATTAGTATCAATTTTAGACATTTGGATGTGACATTTGGACAATATTTGGAAGATCGAAGTTCCTTATTTTATACCAATATAAAATATGTCAAAGCCTGCTTTTAAACTGTTACCTTGGGGGTGATTCATAGCCATGATCCATAGCTTCATGTCAGATTCTAACATTAATATAAAGTGCTTGAAACTATCTCTGGAAATCTTTTGTCCTCTTTTTGCATTACTGCACAGTCTACCAATTTGGTATCAGCAGAAGAGCATCTGTGTAGGAGCCAAAGAATATGGTTCCAACTATAATTTTACTACTCCTATGAACCATAGTTTCCTCATTTGCAAAATAGGGAAGTTGGGTTGGTGTATCTCAGAATCCCAACCCTAATTAAGGAGTTGCAGTTATTAAAACACACACACACACACACAATAAACTTTATACCTAGAATTTTCCACCTAACACTGGCATACTGATGATGAGGACCTTGATTTATTCTACCATGGATAGCATTTTTACTTTCACTTTAACTTCAAAAGAGGACGAGGAGGAATATCATTACTATCTGGCTGAATTAAGCTTGAGGAAAACCAACGTAAATGACAAAATACTGTTTCCAGAGAAGACTATTAGGAAATATAGTCATTTTCATAATAAGATGTAAGTGAAAAACAGAATCACGGGCTTTGTATATCTAAAACATTTCCAGGGGCGCCTGAGTGGCACAGTCGTTGGGCGTCTGCCTACAGCTCAGGTCATGATCCCAGGGTCCTGGGATCGAGCCCCACATCAGGCTTCCAGCTCGGTGGGTAGCCTGCTTCTCCCTCTCCCACTCCCCCTGCTTGTGTTCCCTCTCCCGCTGTCTCTCTCTGTCAAAATCTAAAACATTTCCCCCTTAAATCAGTCACCCGTGCCTACTGTTATTTATTTTCTACTTACATTTGATCCCATAGTAACAGAAAGAAGAAAGGAGAAAAGGATGTTTTCTGGCTTCTGCTGATGTCTGCTATTCTGTTTGGCAAAGTGAAGCTAAAAAGAGACATGAAAAAGTAGCCTAGGAAGCTTGTTTATTTGGAATATGTGGCGTATGCATCTCTGTGCTAAGAGAGTTCTGTTCTTAGAACAAGCAATACACGAGGTCATTAAAAGGCCAACATAGTTAGATGAGTTATTTGATATCCATAAATACGGGTAAAGGGCCAAGAGGCTGTGCTAGTGATCATTTTGCAAAACTGCTTAACAGACGTTTCAGAGAGTGTCCAACTCTGACTGGAGAGCACAGGATTGATGTGCAGTATCCAAGTGGGAAAATACGCTTTGTATTGCTTTAAAAATCACTTGGCGATGAAACATGGTCAATAAAAGCAAACTGGAACTTTAGGAACATACGAAATACAGAAAGCAAATATCCTTTGCAGTGCCAAGAGGAGCAATAAAAGGTGCAGATTCATAAACTGGAAGTAAACTTCCTGAATTGATCATTCTTATCTGGAGATTTTGTATTCATGATTTACTTCACACTTGCACCAAAACAGTTCATTAACCTACTGCATGTTATTTTTCAACTTAAAGAATGAACTTAGTCCCCTTCTTAAAAAAGGATAAATGCTCCAGTATAAATATATTATACAACCGATTTGTGGGAGTATAAAAAGAGGTAGCACTCACCCAATGTTGGGAGTTAAAGTGATATTAAATGTTTCTAAAATGTTTCTGAAGATAGAGGCAACTTCTAGCCGAATTGCTACTGGAGAAGGACCGGGAGGTCGTGGTTGGAAGGGAGCCTTGCCGGAAACGTCCAAATTAGAAGTCGAGAATGGCTGCTGTGAAGTGATACAGTTGGCACTATTGACCCTTTCTCTAGGAGCTAGGGATGTGTGAAGTACGTGCAAGATTTAAGTCTGACAGAAAACTTGCACATTATTTTAAAACATCTTACCACAAATGGATTTTCCACATTTACAACTGAGACCCAACATCCCTGATTTTTTTTTAAATCTATGGAATTAAGTTTAAAGACCTCTTCAAGGTTAGATCAAGAACTCTCATAAATTTATGCTTGTTTTGCCTGTGAATTTGAGGAGTTTGACATTTAATAATTAAAGTCCAAGATGAAACTCTAGCATATGAACTAAAATTGCCAAGGCCTGTGCCTGTGTCACCCCATCACTCTGTATGTGGTGTTGACATTTCCTCTCAGAGAACCACATTTGGAGCCCACTGTGAGGCAGAGCCACATGCCCTAACAAAATATATTTGGTTCATTGGCTGACTAAAACTTCCTTGTGACTTTCCTTCCTAATTCATTCAGCAAGTTTTTACTGAATACCTACTATGTACTTGGGTGCCATACTGCTCTGGACATTGAGTAGGGAACCAGAGAAACATTGGTTCCTTAGTCATTTTTTTTAGTTTTATTAACATATAATGTATTATTTGCCCCAGGGTACATGTCTGTGATTCATCAGGCTTACACATTTCACAGCACTTACCATAGCACATACCCTCCCCAATGTCCATAACCCTACCCCCCCACACACCTCCCAGCCACCCTTAGTTTGTTTCATGAGTTTAGGAGTCTCTTATGGTTTATCTCCTTCCCCATCCGATCTTCTTTCATTTCTCTTCCCCACCCCCCACAACCCCCTGCCCTGCTTCTCGAATTCTTCATATCAGAGATCATGTGATAATTGTCTTTCTCTGACTGACTTATTTCGCTTAGCATAATACCCTCTAGTTCCATCCATGTCGTTGCAAATGGCAAGATTTTGTTTTCTTGATGGCTGCATAGTATTCCATTGTATATATATACCACTTCTTCTTTATCCATTCATCTGTTGATGAACATCTAGGTTCTTTCCATAGTTTGGCTATTGTGGACACTGCTGCTATAAACGTTTGGGCGCATGTGCCCCTTCGGATCACTACATTTGTCTCTTTAGGGTAAATACCCAGTAGTGTGATTGCTGGGTCGTAAGGTAGCTCTATTTTCAACATTTTGAGAAACTTCCATACTGTTTTCCAGAGTAGCTGTACCAGCTTGCATTCCCACCAACAGTGTAGGAGGGTTCCCCTTTCTCTGCATCCTCGCCAACATCTGACATTTCCTGACTTGCTAATTTTAGCCATTCTGACTAGTGTGAGATGGTATCTCACTGTGGTTTTGATTTGTATTTCTCTGATGCCGAGTGATGTTGAGCATTTTTTCATGTGTCTGTTGGCCATTTGGATGTCCTCTTTGCTGAAATGTCTGTTCATATCTTCTGCCCATTTCTTGATTGGATTATTTGTTCTTTGGGTGTTGAGTTTGAGAAGTTCTTTATAGATTTTGGATACTAGCCCTTTATCTGATATGT
>CM052798.1:86573913-86591953 GCA_028533885.1 Nasua narica | reverse complement strand
CTGAGCAGAGAGCCCAATGCGGGGCTTGATCCCAGGACCCTGAGATCATGACCTGAGGCGAAGGCAGAGGCTTTAACCCACTGAGCCACCCAGGCGCCCCTAAAATCTTTTTTTGAAAAAAAGAATGCATTTAAGGTTCAAAAATAAGGCTCATTTAGACAGCATGTCACCATTTTCACCCACAGCCAAGACGATTTTGCTACATTTTGCTTGACCTTGAATTATGCTAATTGATTGAACTACGCAATGATAACCACTGCACTGTGATCATGTGCAAATGGACCATCACTTTAATTCACACAATATTGCTATTTTGTTCCATGTTAGCCCTTACAGTGGAAGTAGAGACCAGGGAAAGGGGAGTTTGCAGTAAACACTCTTGCGGAACATGCTGTGGCCTTTCCTCCCAGCTATAATCATTGGCTTCAACAGACTCTACATAGTCAAGAGTATCAAAGAATACAGATAAATATAAAATTATGCTTCATATTGCTACGTAACCAATTCAAATATATCCTAGATAGCTGGAGATTTTTTTTTCACTACAGTGGAAAAAAGAAAAAAAAAAGCACATCTCTTTTAAGGAGCTGCAGGAATAACACACTCACCAGTCTGTCCTAAATGTTAATATACACACAGAAAAAAATCCACATATATGCCATTTCTATCAACTTATTTATTTTTAAAGATTTTATTTATTTATTTGACAGAGAGGAGAGAGATCACGATTAGGCAGAGAGGGAGAGAGAGAGAGAGAGAGAGAGAAGTAGGCTCCCTGCTGAGCAGAGAGCCCAATGCGGGGCTCGATCCCCGAACCCTGAGATCATGACCTGAGCCGAAGGCAGAGGCTTTAACTCGCCGAGCCACCCAGGTGCCCCCATTTCTGTCAATTTAAACTTTGCAGGAAGACTAATAATTTTCCTCCATGTTCTCTGTCGTAAACATTTATCACTGGTATAAAAACCTTGAAAGTCAGAAATCTAACTTTAAAAAATAGAGCCCGGGCCCCTGGGTGGCGCAGTTGGTTGAGCGACTGCCTTCGGCTCAGGTCATGATCCCGGAGTCTCGGGATCGAGTCCCATATCGGGCTCCCAGCTCCATGGGGAGTCCGCTTCTCACTCTGACCTTCTCTCTCTCACTCTCTCTCTTTCCTAATAAAAAATAAATAAAATCTTTAAAAAATAGAGCCCAAATAATAACCTTTAACTAATCTAAGTGGCTTAATACTGCCTGAACTGAATGCTAAAAAGTCTGTTTTCAGGCTGCTACCCAGGAGTCTAAGACCTATAAGGAAAAAAATATTGAATTTCCTTCTCAAAAACAGGGGCTGCAAGAGAAACGTCTGGAACAGCTAGATATGAAAAAGTCAGTCCTTTAAATTTCCTTCTCTAGTATCACTATCCTTTACTTAATCCTTCAATCTTACAACCTCCTATAATGCCCATGAAGTGAAGAAAAACTTCATGTTTTCTCTTCCTTAGGATAAAAATTACTCATTTAAGTCAGAGAGGAAAAAGACAAAAAAGATTCCATCATGTCTAACCCTCTGGGAACCAGTGCAGGACACTCCTTCAAGTTTTGGTCTTTTTTTTTTCATTTAGTTTTCAATATCCCCACTTTCACTGAGGCACACAGATGACTGTTTTACTGGTTTAGTAAGGAGCACTGAATACTGAAAAATAGTTTTCTTTTTTTTTTAAAGATTTTATTTATTTGACAGAGAAGAGAGAGATCACAAGTAGGAAGAGAGGCAGGCACAGAAAGAAGAGGAAGCAGGCTCCCTGCCGAGCAGAGAGCCCGATGCGGGGCTCGATCCCAGGACCCCGAGATCGTGACCTGAGCAGAAGGCAGAGGCTTTAACCCACTGAGCCACCCAGGCGTCCCTGAAAAGTATTTTCAAACATATTTTTGATCCCAACATTGTACAAGTTAGTCTATTTCTCTGTGTCTCAGGTTCCAAAACAATAAAGGAAATATTTTCCACCTACTCTATATGAGAAATGGAGGATGAATTTAAAATTTTCATACATTTTCAGCAGAAGCTGCAACTTTGAAGAACTTTTAGTTTTACTTTTATTTAAATTCAGTTAGCCAACATATAGTACATCGTTAGTCTCAGATGTAGTGAAGAACTTTTTTTTTTAAAACTAAACTTACAGATCTAAGTACTTAAAAAAAAATCCCTTATGACAGGATCAACTAAATATGGCCTGCCACCTGTTTTTATATAGCCTCTGAGCAAAGACTGGTTTTTATTTTTTAAATGGTTGAAAAAATAATCAAAAAAGCATAATAATCTATGACATGTGAAAATAATATGAAATTCAAATCTCAGTGTCCACAAATAAACTTTAATTGGAACACAGCCCATGTTCTTTCATTGAAGTATTGTCTATGGCTCTTTCAGCAGGGTTGAGGGCTGACAGAGATGTATGGTTCACAGAGTCGAAAATATTTACTCTCTAGCCCTTTACAGAAGGTTTGCCACTCCCTGCCTTAAGAGACCATACATTTATTTGAATAATACTACAAATTAAGGAAACATTTTTGAAAGTCCATTTTTGAAAATGCTTTCAAAGCCATAACACATTCTTTTGCATTTTCTCGGTGGCAAACCTTCATTCTTTGATTATAGTATGAATTTTGGAAATGGTTAAGCCACCTGGAGCCGAAGTTGAATAAGACTGGTTACCCAATGAAGAACTGGAGGGGCAGGGCAAGGGGTCGGGGAGGGGGGTGGAGAAGAGAAATGAAACAAGATGGGACTGTAAAGGAGACAAACCATAAGAGACTCCTAAACCCACGAAACAAACTAAGGACGGCTGGGAGGTAGGGGGGGCTAGGGTTATGGACATTGTGGAGGGTATGTGCTATGGCAAATGCTGTGAAATGTGTAAGCCTGACGATTCACAAACATGTACCCTGAGGCAAATAATACATTATATATTAAAAAAAAAAAAGACTGGTTATCAAGATGAATCAACCAACAAACATGTATTAATAATCTATATTTACCAGAAGTGAAGATCTCTTATGAGCAAAAGCACGATCTCTGTCTTCCGATCACGTGAGGGTACAGTCATATGTTTTCTTAGCTTTGATTCAAGATAAATAGGCTATATATGCAGGGAAATTGAAAATACAGAGGAGAGGGGGCACCTGGCGGCTCAGTCAGTTAAGAGTCGGACTCTTCATCTCAGCTCAGGTCTTTGATCTCAGTCATGAGTCCAAAAAGCAAAGAAAGTACAGAGGAGGAAACATAATTCTGTAATAAAACTATTAGATCTATTTTCTTGTGTGGCTCGGAATATGCTGTAAAGTTTTTTTTTGTTTTTGTCTTTGTTTTTTTTTTACAAAGAGGAACTCCAATAATACTTCAGGCAATACCCTTTTGGAATAAATGAGTGACTCTCAAATAAAATTCTATTTTATTTAATTTATTTTTATATTTTATTTTAAAGTTATCTCTACACTCAATGTGGGGCCCAAACTCACAACTCCAAGATTAAGAGTTGCGTGCTCCACCAACTGAACCAGCCAGGTGCCCACCCCTCCCCCCGCAATAAAATTTTTAAAGAACAGGATTCACTGGGTTGTAAAAGTTGCTTAACCCTCGATTAAAGCCCATCTTGTTGATTTATAATCACAAGTTATAAGACAAAATTAGCATCAATCAATCAACCAATCAATCAGTAATCCCTTCCACTCATACCATTTATCCCTGGCTCTCTTCTCTTCTAGTTCCATATGCTTTTCCTGAGCAATTTCATCTCCTCCTAAGGCTTCAAGTACCACTTACTCGCTAACTCTGAAATCTGAATCACCAATCTCAGCCTCCCTCTTGGGCTCCAGACCCTCCCCTGACATCTCCACCTGAAGTGTCCAGACACTTCAAACTCAACATGTTCAAAACTGAAACAATGCTCTTCCTCCCACATTAAAACAAAATATAACAAGTTCCTCTATCCTTAGTTTCCCAAGCTAAGAAATGAAGTCATTTACTTTTCTGTTCATCTTCAAAGCCAATCGCTTTTTTAAGCCCTGTAAATTCTACGTCTTCATCATCCTGTCCCTCTCCTCTTCACCTCTATTACATACGCTTTTCCCCACTCCAGGCCCTTATCCTCTCTTATCTGGACTGTTTCAATACCATTAGCCTTCTAACTTATCTCTCTACCATTTGCCTCTCTCCATCCAATCCAGCCTCCGTCCCATTCCGCTGCGTTATCTGTCTTCATTACCTAAAATCCTTCACTGGCTCTCCATTGTCTTTAGAATTGAGTCCAAAGTTCCTAGCATGATACACAAGCTCTTCACCGTGTGGCACCAGCAGACTTCTTCTTTCTCTTTCTGAGTCATAACTTTTTATTTACCTATATCCATATGTTCTTACATAACACATCCTGTACTTTAACGTATTAAAACTACCTTTAGCACCACATTCTATAGTGAACGATTTTGCCAAACTGGACAAACCTTCATTATTCCAAATGAGAGGCACTAAAACCCCATGCTTATCTCACTTCTAGCAATTTCAGAGAGTGAGAGAGCACGAGTGGGGGGAGGGGCAAAGAGAGAGGGAGCAGCAGACGCCCTGCTGAGCAGGGAGCCCAACAACATGGGACTCGATCCCAGGACCCTGGGATCGTGACCAGAGCCAAAGGCAGACGCTTAACCAACTGAGCTACTGAGCTGCCCACACTCTCACCTTTAGTCAATAAATTACAACATATTCCTCACAAATACATATTCACATTGATATTCCTGTTTTCATCCACATCTTCTATTCCCTTCCCCAACTCAGTTAATTCCTATTCCTCCTCCAAAGCCAAATTCAAATATGATACCTTCTCTCTAATCTTCCTCTTTACCACATAAAGAATTATTTTCCTTCATCATTGTTCCCACTAAATTCTATCTCTATCTCTGTTATAATGCTTATCACAATGAAGTTGTAGGTACTTATTTACATGTCTGGTTATAAGCTTCTTGAAGGCAGGAAAGCATTTTCTTTTCTTAAATCTACCATTTAAATCATGGTCTGAGAACAGACATTTTAAACTTCTGATTGAAAAATAATCACCTCCTCTATTATGAAGATAATGCCATAATTGTAGTATCTGAGTGACTGAGAGTTTAGAAACAAAAATTATCCCATCATTCACCAGGGGAAAAAATTATCCTATATACAAAGTATAATTAAATTGTAGCTTGAACAAACCTCCATCCACATCTTGCAATACCAGTTTCTTTTTCTCTATGTCTCTTTCTTTCCTTCTTTTTGAAGAAGTTCTTCACAGAACTCTCTTAAACACACATTGGGTTTTATTGGCATTTCACAGGATTTGAAACTCAGTACAATGCAAAAGTTAGTATTAGGATTTTTGGAGTCTGGTCTGCATGCTAGCCTTGCTACCTGGCTCTTTGATAGAGGATTATTCAACCTCTATATCTCTCAATGAGGACACAGAAATAACAACCCTCATGGTGCTGTTGTAAGGATTAAATAAACTAATGCATGTAAGAAATTTAGAACACTGCCTGGCTCAGAAGAGTCCCCCAAAAATGCTGACTGATGTTTTCATCAGTTTTAAAAACAATTTGCTTGATACTTATTTTAGCCCACTTGGTATAATGTTAACCTCCCAGAAGGAATTGTATTCTGCTCATACACAAATTCAATGCAAGTGCTAAAACTGTGCCTTGGAATATAACAGGTGCTCAATAAATAATGTGACTGTAAGGCTTCAAATCTCCAAGATGAACAAACTATAAATTATAGCAAAATTTATATATGGAGTACATATTTAAAATTATGTTTTAAGTAGTTTCAAAACACCCATCTTCCACTGAATGGCTGCAATGTAAAACTTTTAAAGCAATACAAAAATTATATTCACTAGGAACTAACCCTCTACTCCATTTGATTTGCTCTTAGTATCCAGTGGTCTAAAATTCTGGTCTATAAGACAGATCATTTAAAATACAATTTCCAGGTTTAGAAAACTCTCTTGTCACACCAAAAAAACCTAACATTCTTCCTTTATATCTGCATTTAAAAAAACCTATTGCCACAGTCAACATAAAAAAAAAAACAAAACCCTAATGAAAGGCCAAGAGACACAATTACTACATTTCCTGGTTTCTGCCCGGGGAAACTACCTCAGAACACACCTACAAGTATCCCCAGTAAAAGTCTGCTGGTTACAAACTGCTATCCTTTTTTATTTCCATTCTCCCCCTAAAACTGCTCATACATTCATATACCCATAGAAAAGAATGCAGATGTCTAAAATAAAGGCTGCACAAAAAAATACAGCTACATATTAATTTTGTTTTGAAGGATTAAAATCTTACAAAAGCAGATGAAAGTCTTGATCTGAAGCAATACTCCCAGCTTACTTTACCAGGTAACTTAGATTATAACTATTTACTTAAAGGAAAAAAGTAGATTATTTGATTGGTACTGAACTTCATGATAAATAATGAAGTAATAATATGTGCAATTCTAGAAAAATTCATTGATCAGTTAAAAATGGACCACACTTCAAACAATAGTGATTTGGGGCGGGGAGGGGGTGGTGTGGGAAGAAGAGCTTAAACAATTTATTTACTCAGTAAACAGAAATTTAGGACTTTATCTAAAACACTGGAGGTGAATTACTAGCTTCGGGGTAAAGATTTACAGAGTGCCTACTATGTGCCTGGCATTTAGTAGTTGCTTTACAGAATATGCTTGCCGCTAGTGCACAAATTACAAAACCTAACATTTACAGACTACTCTCACTCATCTCCTTGACCCTCAGAATAGCCCTAGGCACGAACATCCCAGATTTATGGCTAAGGAAACAGAGGCCCAGAAAAGTCGATTTGACCGAGGTATCACATCTGTTCTGTGGGTCCTGGACGAGACTCCAGCCCTTGACTCATCACCTAATCATCATCTGCTATAGTAGTTACTCAAAAGTTCTTAGATGTTCCATTGTCCAATGTTAACATCAAAATCCTACGGGACAACTTTCAATGCTGTGTTCGTCAGATTCTGTTAAGAATCAAAACACACAAAAAGCAAGAACGTTTAAAAGTCCATCGTCTGCCCCTGCCGACGTTCAAGCTCCCCAGCCAACTCCGGCGGGCGAGAGCCCCGCGTTTCCTCCGCGACCGGGCGCTCCCTCTCCCTGCCCTCGGACTGCTGAGCGCCCAACGACCCCGGTCCCCGAGGTGAGTGACGGGGAGATGCCCCGCCGGGCTCCCCCACAGCCGCCGGGCCCACGAGCGGGGCTCCCAAGGCCCGCCGTCGCGGGGCGCGGGGTCCGACACTCGCGCGTCCCTCGGGGCCGGGGAGGAGCCCAAACTTCGGCGCGCCGACACCTTCGCCGGCCCGCTGCCGCACTACCAGCCCGGCTCCCGACGTCCAGTGTGCGACGTCCACTGCCGCGAGGGACCCCGGCCCCCGCCTCAGCGCCCGCCCCGGATCACCCCGCGCCTACCTGCCCTCAGTCTCCACGCCGCCCCCGCGGCCGGGCTGCGAAGCTCTCTTGCTCTCCGCGGAGGCGCCAGGTCCCCGCGATCCCACTCCGGGTTGGCTCGGTCTCGGCTCCGTCTCGCTCCCGCAGGCCCTGCGAAGGCCCCGCCTCCGCCCGGCCGCGGCCCCACCCCGCCCGGCCCAGCCCGGCCCCTATTGGTTTCTCATTCCATCCTTCACGCTAGGGCTCGCCCCCGGCACTGCCCGACAACCTTCTAGAGGGGAACCGCCCCCGTGCGAGTCCGATTCTGGGCCAGAGCCTAGCCCCAGACCTTGGTTGCTCGGACGCCGGCCAAGGCCTCTAGCCGAAGTCCCATTGCGGTCACCGTGCCTGCGGTCCTACTGGCCCTACGATGATGGACCTGAATTTTACATGAAGGTTGACTCTTCCTGGTTTAATCGAAGAATTCAAATGGCACCTCCCTCAAGGAAAGCATAAAATTCTCTCTTGCCACTGCAATTGCAGTCCAGTGCCAACTTGTAGACAGATGCAAATAACGCTCCGAACACCTAAGGTTTGAAGTCCCAGAGCAGGGTCCCTTTGATACTCCCAGTGCCTGAGGTCGGCCCCCACGCCCTGTTGTGACACACATGCCTAAGCCCTACGCCTACAACACGATCATACTCAGGTATGTGCATGGCGCTGTGCCTACTGCGAGCGGCAGCCCAGTTTCACTAAGGCTGCGTGGAGTCGGGATGAGTTGAGCCTGTTTCCCAGGCGCTCGCTAACCACCCCACCCCATCTCGTCCCGCCCCATTCCACCCCACCCCACCCCACCCTACTTCACCCCATCACAGCCTCTTGGGTCTGATGACCAAAATCTTCCCACATCTGTTCGCAGAGAGGTACCAAAATAGAAGACTGCCAGAAAGAGAGGTGTTTGGTTACATATCACAGATGACTGTCACAAGCCAACTTAGCCAAAGCAGTAAAAGCTGCATATCCCACACCGTTGTGAAACCGTGAGCTGTGGACAAACAGGAATTACCTTCTATGGGGGGGGGGGGGGAGGAATGACAAGTCATTTTAAAAATCGTGTCTTGATGAGGAAATAAATGTCAATATTGTTGGCATAAATTTTGAACGGTGATCTTCATGGACTATCACTCTCGCCTTCCCCAAATCTTTCTATATTTAGAAAACTTCCCTGGGCGCCTGGGTGGCTTAGTTGGTTGAGCAACTGCCTTCGCTCAGGTCATGATCCCGGAGTCCCGGGATCGCGTCCCATATCAGACTCCCAGCTCTGCGGGAAGTCTGCTTCTCCCTCTGACCTTCTCCCCTCTCATTCTCAGTCTCTCTCTCTCTAATAAATAAATAAAAATCTTTAAAAAAAAAAAAAGAAAGAAAGAAAACTTCCCAAACAGTTGTCTAAGATGAAATCTTAAGCTAGAATAGTATGATTTTAAAATTTATTTCAAAATTCAAATTGGTTTCAGAGTCCGAACTTTGCATACAGGAAGATTATTTGGCAAAATGAGGCCGACTGAATTCCAAGTACCAGATATGAAACCAAACCTGGCGCGGGTTCTGCGGCTGTGATAAAGAAATTAACATATATGTATTCTACTGCCCTCTCATGGGTAAGATGGAAATATAACTAATGCTAGTTAATGCCTTTTAAGTCTGAGAATAGAATGTTTACTTTAGCAATCTGTAGTGTTTTGATGACATGGAGAACAAAGTAAAATAAAATCAGGTTCTCTAAGGGACTTATAAACACTCAGCAAACAGAAATTCAACCTCAGAAACCAAGGAGAGGATTCTTACACTAGGGCTAGTATAAACACGCTGCCAGGGTCACACCCATGCTTACAGTGACCTGTATAGAATGTGGAAACATGCAGGAATTTGCCTTTAATTTTTTTTTTCCTTTTCAAAAGTCATTACTTTCTGAGATGTTTCACAAAATGTTCTTTTTCACATTTGTATCCACCCATCTTATAATTCACACTGTGAACAACTTGAGAGTAGGAATGAAATCTTACTCTTTATACCTTTGCTGTCTAAATAGAGCCTGATACTTGAGCTGTTTGATGAGTAATTGTTTATTAATAAATTAAATGAACTATCAACCCAGCCACTAGGTGGCAACACACTTGTATGTGTAGAGATATGGTCTAGCTAATAGGAATTTTACCTGGCTGGCCTTGAGTAACAGGCAGGTTTCTAAACAGTTACATGTATATCTTATTTTGGTAAGTGAAATTATTTAAAATGTAGAAGGACAGCTGACTGTAACTTTATTGCCAAGTATGTCCTTACAACTAAGAATCCTTTTGTAAGATAAAGAGAAGAAGAAGAAGAAGCGTAATAGCTCATAAGTATGGATTTTCTATATTGGGCAACACCTGTTTTTGCCTAAGAATCCCAGACTTCTGTCCTATCCTGTCAAAAGGACATTTCAGTGGTCTAAGTGCCTCAAGCAAATTTCATTCTGTAAACCAAAAGCCTACATCCTCCCAACCACAAATCATTTGCTCAAATGTTTGCCCTGTTTCAAGTTATTATTAGTTATTAATAGTTTTTAAGAAACTATTATAAAACATACGAGCAAAAAATATGGGAAAAAATACGAGCAAATGTGAGCAAATGTTTTGCCTGAAAGTCATGGAGAGTCGGGAGTTGGACAACCTATGTCCCCATTGCTACCAGTCAACGATAACCCGTTCTTGTGCAGGTTATTAACTTCACTAACCTCAGTTTACTCATCTTCCCCCAAATGAAGATATTATTATCTACTTCATAAAGTGAAAATGATTAAGTGAATAATGTCAGTGGAGGAATATCTAGAGCAATCATTGGCTTACAGTAGGGATTCAATAACTGGTAACTATTAGTATTCATATTCCCTAATGAAAATCTCACCCATATTATTATTTGGTTTATTTAATTTAGTCTCCTGATTTAAGGCCTTCAGCAATTAAATTGAGTTCATAACACCAGGTTTCATAGCGATAGGCCATCCGGATTTGAGCAACATTTGTCCTTCGGATATCATTTCCAATAGGGCCGTCCTCAAGGTAATTGTTGCCCAGAAACCTTGCTTTCTCCTGTAAGAGAAAAGGAAGCAGAATGATTGTTGTTTTTTTATCCTGACATAGACTATAATTACATCTTCCACAAAGATTCTTTTCTTACATTACTTACTGACAAAAGGAAAAAATAGACCATTCAAAGCACTCATTCAGGGCCTCAATGTTCATGGTCTGCTGAGAAGTCAAGTGTATTTTATTTGCCTTGCCAAAGGCAGAGCCAGAGAGACTAAAGACTTCTTTCTAGTCCCTGTCCATAGTAACGGCATATGATTTGTGGAATTAATTTCTCTACATGTGTTTCCCCAACTATCTTTCAGTACTCAGTTACCAGATCCCATATGCAGAGGGCATTCAGTCAAGGACATATCTACCTCATGAGAAATTCCACATTGCAGAACACTGTTTCTTGCCACCTCACACATATCACAGGTACTCAGCTTGAACACTTGTGCAGCAATGGCGTATTCTTCCATTAGGGGCTCCTTGGATTATTTATTTAAATGAGGCAAAAAAAAAAAAGAACAGAAAAAAGAGTGTATTAAAAAATAATAATAACACACATCCAGAAGAAAAAGTACAGTGGAATCTCTTGAGTTGACTTTAAAATTCTAGATGGGCAACAGGGACACTTGGGTGGTTCAGTCAGTTAAGCCTTTGGCTCAGCTCATGATCCCAGAGTCCCAGGATGGAGCCCCGGGTGGGGCTCCCTGCTCAGCAGGGAGTCTGCTACTCCCTCTCCCTCTGATCTCCCCCCCCCCGCTTGTATTCTCTCTCTCTCAAACAAACAAACAAACAAACAAACAAATAAATAAATAAAATTCTGGATGAGCAACAACAGTCCCACCAAATATGCTTGTATTGCTCAAGATTCCATATGTGTACCTTGGTGAAGTGGAATTGCATTGGGTCATCTGTCGACAGCGAGATCATTAGTCCCTTCTGGAGGAAATCTAAAAAAGGATTTTTGGCATATTCTAGAAATAAGCTGTTGTTACTTAATGGCGACATAGCGATGGGAATCTGGGCTAAGAAAAACAAATACTGTAACACAGGACTCTGAAAAGGAAAAGTGAAAAACAGTATTTAAGGATGTTGAAAAAGGGATACAAACTAGAAACGTGAAAACCCCGTGATCTACCTCAAGTTTTAGCTTTCCACAAAATGATCAAATGTCCTTCAAATCCCTTAGTAAAGAAGAACACTAGTGTTTAAATGTAAATACTATTTAGAATAAATTTACTTGGGATCATCAATTTTCAGAAGCATTGAGTCAAATCAAATGTTTGAGTTTTAATTGCCTAAGTTAGATGATCTCTCTCAGGGAAGAAACTTCATCTTGAAACACTTTTTTTTTTTCTCTACTAGAAAGTTCTGACTCTCACCAGAGGCATTTGAAAACATGCTATAACAAGAAATCTGCCAAAAACCAGTTTAAGGTAAACCAAGTGCCTCTGAATTATCCCTTTTCAGAGTTCTAAAACAGAAGCCCGAAGACCTGCATTAATTCATCCCTGCCACTAACTGGTTAGGTAATCTTGAGCAGCTTCTTTGACTTCTCTGGTCCTCTCTAAAATGAACTGCACTTCATAACCTCAAAAATCTTTTTTTGCTCTGCTTTCATTTGATGCCAGGGTTGATAATGACTTGTGACAAAATGATAAGGAGAAAAAATTACTCTTCTAGCTCCACCATAAAACATATTTGGAAGAGAGCCTCCTACTCACCTTTTTTAAATTCAGGCCGTGGGAGATATTATCTGCTGTCATGAACGCTGTCATGAGATGCGTGAGAGCCCCAGCTTCCCCGCAGTGAGGTCGGAACAGGAACGTATTCATGCCTCGTTCCCTAGGGAGAGGGAACCGCCATGGTAATCACAGCTCCCTGACTAGGACCTAGCAGCAATTCTGGGCATGGAGGGATTTACAGGAAAATCTGGTAGAAAAAAATTAACACTCTGAAAAGGAGTGGGGAGTATCTAAAGGATTCAGTGAAACTGGCAATTCCGAATCATAATCTTAATTCTTCCCGAACGCAGACTTCTGAAAAAAGAGGCAGCAAAGGATATGAGGGTATGGAGGAAAGTCATGATCTGATTACCTTCAGTTTCAACAGGAAATTTACCAGTATCACCAAGTTCTCGTTTTTCCTGCTCATGCTTTTGAGGGGGAAACGTTTCCAGAAACCCTGTTATAATATTCCTCTATTCCTTACCCACGTATATCAAGAAGGGTAACATGTATGGAGGTTTATAATACATTGCCCAATGATTAGTATTAATTCCTAAACTTCCAAAGAAAAGGAATTGTGGAAGTTACTGGAGGCTGCAAAACATCCATTCCTGCTGCTAAAGAAAGAAACCAAACAAACAGACAAGGGAAAGAAGAATCTGATTTGGGCCACTCAGAAGCATCCCATCAGTGCAGTGAGATGACCACCCTGGGTGCCAATGTCTGAGCAGAAGTGTGTCAGAATCCTCTCCTTCGAGGCACCTGGGTGGCTCAGTCAGTTAAGTGTCTGGCTTTGGCTCAGATCATGATCCCAGGGGCCTAGGAATCAAGCTCCGCATTGGGCTTCCAGCTCAGTAGGGATTTGCTTCTTCCTCTGCCCCTCACCCTGCTTTCATGCTCTCTCTCTCAAATAAATAAATAAATAAAATCTTAAAAAAAAAAAAAATCTCCTTCTAGCTCCTGTTCTCATCTACTCACTTTCTTAGGCTGTTGAGCACCGCGATGTTCGCGTACATGTAGTAGGCATAGTAGGTGTAAGAAGGATTCTTTTCCATTGTCCACTCCTGGGGCTTGGGGCTCTTGGAAGAGAACATGTGGCCACTGTGTTTGGACTCATCATCCACACTGTCGAAGCCAGTAATCTGTCCGGAAATTGAGCCATGCAATGGGGTCAGTCCAACTGCAGGATCCCGGTCCCCAGACAAACTTTCAGCTCCCACAGCCAAGGACCAAGATAAGCAGCAAAAACGAGTCACAGCTATGTGGGAATCCTGGTTCACACACAGCGACAGGAACACCTAGTGGGTCATGCTTACATGTTTGAGGAAGACACTGAGGTCTGGGTGAGCCTGGGGGTTGATGGTGGCCTCAAACACTGGCATGAAGACATTCTCCAGCATCTTTCCGAAGTGCGGAAGGAAATTCTTAGATCGAAACACATCACTAGAGTCAAGAATGAAGAGAATTCAGGAAAAAAATATTTTTAGGATTGGTAGCCCCTGGATGAGGGAATCAGAGTGCCAAAATGCCATGTTCAGGAAAAGATGGCGTCCATTCTAGGTACATTCTTCTTGGTTATCCATTAAGAGGGATTCAGTTTAGAATGGGCATAGAGATACATATATCTTGCTGGACCACTTGTCCCCATCTCTTCTACAAACCCTCTGTGGCAAGAATATTAACCTTCATAGCTAAGTCCAGATGGAAAATGAAGAATATCATTTCTCTTGTCACATAGTTCATTTCTCTTGTGACATTGTTCATTCCATGATTTATTTGTGGTATATAAAATGATGAGCATGAAATAGTTATTAAAAACACTTCTGGGGACACCTGGATGGCTCAGTCAGTTAACCGTCTGCCTGAGGCTCCGGTCATGATCCATGATCCCAGGGTCCTGGGATTGGGTCCTATATTGGGCTCCCTGCTCAGTGGGGAACCTGCTTCTCCCTCTGCCTACCACACACACACATTCTCTCTTCTCCTCTGAAAAATAAATAAAATATTTTTAAAAAGAACACTTCTGATATACTGTGGCCAGGGACTATCTAACAAACTCTAATATAGCACTCAGTATATGTCATTCACTCTTTTAAGTGGCTAGAGATATTAGTGAATTTAATCCTCTTAACAACTCAATATATTAAGTACCATTACGACCCTATTTTTAAAAAAAAAAATTTTAAGCAAGGTCTATGCCTAATATGGAACTTGAACTCACCACCCAGAGATCAAGAGGCACATGCTCTGCTGGTTGAGACAGTCAGGTACCCGCATTTTAAAGATAATGAAACAAAGGCACAGAGAACTCATGAAACTTACCCAAGGTCACACAGCTAATAAGTAATAGAACTGGGATTCAAGTATTGCCAGTCTAGGTCCAGAGTCCATGCTCCTAACTACCATAGCTACCACCTCTCTGCTCTAATGATATAATGTAGGAAGTTCTACCCCAGTCAACAAAGTTACTTTGTTGGCTGAAGAGACAGGAAAAGACTCCTGTGTTGCCAGAGCACACAGAACAAAGGGGCAGGTGGCCAGAAAATAAATAAATGCTTAAGTTCGATAAAAGATCAATGATACTGAGCATCCCTGAGGGCAATGAGTAATTAGCAGGTGGTAATACCATCAGTAAATACTCATCGATTATGGAGAACTTGAGCACTTGTAGATGAGACAATTGGCAGATGGTAATAGAGATTGTGATACAAGAAAGCTACATCCCAGGGATGCCTGGGTGGCTCAGTTGGTTGAGCAGCTGCCTTTGGCTCAGGTCATGATCCCAGCGTCCTGGGATCGAGTCCCGCTTCGGGCTCCTTGCTCGGCAGGGAGCCTGCTCCTCTCTCTCTTCCTCTGCCTGCCTCCCTGCCTGCTTGTGTTCTCTCTCTGTTAAATGAATAAATAAAATCTTTAAAAAAAAAAAGAAAAGAAAGAAAGCTACATCCCAGGACAGATAAGCATGGGGAAGAATGAACTGGACACAGAGGGGCAGACCAAGAGAAAGAAAAAAATAGAATAAAGTGGACACAGTTCTTAACCTAGCTAAGTTTTAAATATTCTCAATGAGTTATTTTGTGATCTTCGAAAATTCCTGTGTTTTAAAAAAACGAAACCAAAAACCTTCTGGCTAGAGATTTGAACTGAAATGATCTTCCTAAATCCCATCTCTAGTCAAGAATGCTGAACCCAGAGTGGGCAAAACCAGGCCCCCAGGACCAGGGTCTGGACGCCGCGATGACAAAGCTTATTGTGACTGCATATTCTTCATTGGTGTGGAGGAAGTCGGACAGGTGGGATGAAGCCACGTTTTAGGGTCTCCGACGGGGAGGTACGTACTAGATCCTGGGGACCTGGATCATCCACGTCATGTTGGGGCAGTAGATGCGGTTACGGACGAACCAGCTGGACAGTTTGCTCCACTCATCGGGGCTGCGGCCATAGATTGACAGGCGGGGCTCGGCGTGCTGGTACTTGGCCTCCACCAGGTCTGCACCTACCTCCTACAAAGCCAAGGGAGGAGTCCAAAGCCAGGAATTCCCACAAGTCCCTCAGGGGTCTAAACCTGTGGGGTCTAGGGAGTGGAGGTAGGTACTAAGAAGAACAGAGCATGTGTGAAAGGAAGCCAGAGGGAAACTGTTCCGGGTTAAGATCTAAGGAAATTGAGGGACAACTGGGTGGCTCAGTCGGTTCCATGCCTGCCTTTGGCTCAGGTCATGATCCTGAGGTCCTGGGATCGAGCCCTGCCCATGCAGGGCTCCCTGCTCAGTGGGGGACCTGTTTCTCCCTCTCCCTCTGGTCATGTTCCTGCTTTCTCTCTCTTGTGTGCATGCTCTCTCTCTAATAGATAAATAAAATCTTTTAAAAAAAGATCTAAGGAAATTGAGAGATGAAGGGAATCTAATTAGTAAGAGACGGATAAGATATAATGAAGTCTAGAGAGTGAAAAAGACAAAGGATCCTGAGCTATCCTACCCAAGGCACCTGCAAAAGACATTCAGTTTTTCTTACACCTCCTGCTTTCCAAATCACACATCTCCCAAGTCCACCGTGTCATTTCCTGTCCTAGGGCTCAGACTATGAAGATGAGGGTGAATTCCGATCCCACCACTTTCTAGGCTTTCAACTCCCAGACCCCAAAAGGGTCCTTAATCAGTCTCAAATCCACACCCTCAGCTTCTCTAGTCTAGGAATAGAAGTCTTTTAAAATCATTACAGTGGACATTTCCAAAGAAATTCTTCTATTCATTTCTGTGGTGCTTGGCCCCAGGGATAGCACACGTCCTCCTTTCTTCCTCTCCCTCCCTCCCTGCTTCCTCCTCTCTTCTCCCCTTCCTACCTTTCCTCCTTCTCTTTCTCCTTCCTTCCCCTCCTCAAGAACCAGCCTACGTACTGTAGATCGGGTTGGTTCCTCCTCACCTTGATGATAGTAGCAAAATATTCTCCATCAATATAATTGTCTGTCTTTAGGTAGAGGTCTCGTAGCTCACTTGCTCCTACAGGATTGTATTTGTCATTGAACTTATCAAAACGCTGGAAGGTCTGGCGTCCCTGAATCAGGAAACAGGAGCACAAGTGTATCATTATACATGGGACATGCATGTAATGGGACATATGAGACATAGAGGGCTAGGGAATGGCCAGCAAGAACAGGGGCCTGGGAACAGGGGCAAGGGTTGGGCTCCAAGAATGGACTCTGGGACAGTCGACAGTGAGTGAACCTCAGAATTGTCTGTGCATGCTTTCAGCCAGCATGGTCGCTGACATGGTTAAGAGGGTTCTGAGAAGGGGGGAGTTTGTAGGAGAAAGGTATGTGGGGTTCTAAGCAGGACCATGAAACCGACATGAACATTTTCTTTTCTTTTCTTTGAACTTTTTCAACCTACAGCATGAACATCCAGAGAATCGACTGTCAGGTCATAGGGATGCATTTTTAATTTGGCGAAAAGTTCCTTTAGGGTCAGATTTTTCTCTTTGGTGCTATGGACCACTCTGTCAGCATCAATCTGGTAAGATTTCTTAATAAAGCGCAGCAGATGTTTCTGATTCATGCAAGCAGCCGCGTGGATGTGGGTGTCCACCTGTGTGTGCGTTCAGAGAAAGAAAACCAACAATCAGTCTTAGTCGTGCCGCTCTGTTAGAGGCTATGGTGCCTGCAAACCCCTCAGAGGCAGGAGAAAGGAATAGAGGGGTGTGACCTGACTGCTGGTAAAGGTGGCCCAGCAGAAAAGAACCCATGGCACCTCTTTATACCCTTGCAAGAATGTCACAGGCTAGATGGATGTAATAATAATGCCCATTTCTCTGGGATATCTGTACATCCAATTTACTCCCTATGTTTGATCCACACAAAATTCTTGGGGACCGTTCTCCACCTCCAAAATGAAGTAGCTACCATGGCTTTCACCCCAAAGGGAGAAAGGATTGAAATTACAAAGCCATGGCCCAGTGATGACATTTATGAGTTGGGTATTTTTATGATTACAGTATTATAAGCCAGAAATATGGTTAATCTAATAATTAATTTATCAAATTTAATATTTTGATATGACTATTTAATAAAATATTCTATTAATAGACCATTAATTTATTATTTATATTATAAATTTGTTATAAATTTATTGATTTGCTATCAGTTCTGAATAATATTAACAATAAACTCGCTAAATAGAAATTAAATAAATTAATAAATTAATGATAGATTAATTTACCCACGGTTAAACATGTGGCCGAGCTGGAATTTGGTCCCAAATAT
>CM052798.1:86532206-86573413 GCA_028533885.1 Nasua narica | reverse complement strand
GCTGAGCAGAGAGTCCGATGCGGGGCTTGATCCCAGGACCCTGAGATCATGACCTGAGCCGAAGGCAGGGGCTTTAACCCACTGAGCCACCCAGGCACCCCTGAATATGGTTTTTAAAGATTTTATTTTTTAAGTAATCTCCACACCCACCATGGGGCTTGAACTCATCACCTCAAGATCAAGAGATCAAGAGTGACATGCTCTACCGACTGAGTGAGCCAGTGCCCCCTAATATCTTGTTCTCGCGCTGTAAATTTCTGATAAAATCTTTTATCCTGGGGTGCCTGGGTGGCTCAGTCAGTTGAGGGTCTGCCTTTGGCTCAGGTCATGATCCCGGGATCCTGAGATCGAGCTCCACATCAGGCTCCCTGCTCAATGGGGAGCCTATTTCTCTCTCTCCCTCTCCCTGCTGCTCCCCCTGTTTGTGCTCTCTCAAATAAATAAATAAAATCTTTTTTGTTTGTTTGTTTGTTTTAAAATCTTTTCTTTTTTTTTTTAAAGATTTTATTTATTTATTTATTATGAAAGAGAGAGAGTGAGAGAGAGCATGAGAAGGGAGAAGGTCAGAGTGAGAAGCGGACTCCCCATGGAGCTGGGAGCCCGATGTGGGACTCGATCCCGGGACTCCGGGATCATGACCTGAGCCGAAGGCAGTTGCTTAACCAACTGCGCCACCCAGGCGCCCAATACATAAAATCTTAAAAAAAAAAATATTTTATCCCACCTGACCATAGCATGTATAACCTTCATTTATCACTCTGAAATTAATAGGAAGTGGCTCAGTCTAGGAGAGACAGAAAACATATGGCTCCTGGGTCTAGGGTCAACTATCTTGCAGATCAACTGGCCATTTCTCCAGGGTTTTGTGGTACTAAAACATACTCTGCACAGTTTACGGAAAAGGAAAATTATGCCATGAGGCTTCTGGAAAATCTGCCTATTAGTGTTAAGGCCTGCTTTTTAGTATCCATCAAACCTTTTCAAAATGAGCTAACTTACCCCATCGCCGGCCCCAGGGAGGTAGCTCTTAACTGTGATGGTGCGTCCAGGAGCTGGGAAAGGAGCTTCCATGACACTTCGCATGAATGGGTAAACTAGGGCTGGAGACATCTCTCTTCTCTTCTCTACTTCATCCAGAATCTGCACATGCAACGTATGTTATTTTTTTAGGGACTCAAAAACATAAGGAACTACCAAATGTGATGCACAAACTTGAAAATCCCACCAGAAGATTTTACGACAGATAAGCTTCTGCAGTGAATAAACGTCCATTAAAGGCATCATATCTCTTGGGGGTATCTTGACAGCCCCAAGAAAAGTTACTCAAATAAATCAACTTGTTCGTAGAAGAGGAGCCCCTTTCATTGACGCTGACAATCATATCTTGCCATGTGGGGTCTGGGAGAGGCAGGAGAGAAGATGAGCTTTAGGCTATGCTCTCCTTGAAGCTGGGAGGTTTGAAAAACCAAAATGAGGGTGACACGACAACAGTGTCTAGATTAGAGACCCGAATATAAACCCTCAAACCTGCAGCTCTAACCTACTGAAACCCCTTCCGAAAGTCATATGTTGAGTCTACGTCACTAAACATTGCCTTGTGACATCATGAGCGACAAGAACTTCTTCAGAGCCCAGAAAAAACAGCACCTTTCCCAGGGCTCAAGTTGCACTCACCTTGGAAAAAAGGTTGAAGCAGCCGAGGCGACTAACCATGCAGTAGACCTCAGGGAGTCGCTTCCCTCTGCCTTCCGGCTAGAAGAAAAGAACATCAAAGCAACCATGATGCTGCACAAGCCTGTTCATTGGAACTATTGCTACGCTCTTGGTGGTCTTCAGTACTGAGCAGGAGCCAAGGCTCTCATCCTCACCGAACACTGAAAGACGGGAAAATGCTAAAATATCACAGTGTGACTTATCCCAGCTTTAGCGGGGGCCCCTACGCAAGAAGAAAGTAGCTCAGAGCTCCTGCGACTGGCTCATAGTAGCCTATCCCGCACACAGACCCAAACTGATCTCTAGCCACGCTGTCACTGGTTTCCTCGTCTATTGCAAACAAATAAAAAACAAGCAAACTAACAAAGTCCATATCCCTCTTATTCTGGAACACTATGGCTAACTCCAACCTTGCTGTTACTATTAAAAGCTAACGTAGTTTTTTTTTTTTTTTTAAGATTTTGTTTATTTGAGAGAGAGTGAGAGAGAGCAGGAGCACGAGTGGGGGTGGGTAGGCAGAGGGAGAAGGTTGTCTCCGCTAAGCAAGCAGCCGGATGTGGGACTCGATCCCAGGACTCTGGGATCATGACCTGAGCCGAAGACAGACACTCGACTGAGCCACCCACGTGCCCCAACACAGCTTCTTAAATACACAGATCATTAAGCAGCCCTCAAAACTCATCTAGTAATAAGGTTTCTGAAGTTCCTAGTCTGACTTGACCAACCCCCCCTGAAGCACAAGTCTGGTACTTACCAAGAGCTTCTTACAGTAACCGAACCACCGGCTCCCGTCTTCACCAGTTAAGACGAAGGAGAATGTTTCACTGGAAAAACAGTCAATGGTTTGAGATCTAAACAACCGCTTATGACATTCTTCATGGAACAGACGACTGCAAATGCTGACAGTCATTTTGCGATGTGAGAGGAGGCATTAATACCACACTGATTGCAAGTCACCTTCCTCCTGAGGGAGAACGTCCAGGCCTGAGAACATCTTGCCTGGCACTGGACAGCGTACGTGTAGGAGACTTGCGGACGGCACTGTCTGTTTTTACGTTCTTCTGCATCCAGTCTAGCTAGTAATCAAGTCTACTTTCCTTTTAGTGAATATCCAACTTAGTCTAACATTTAGGTGAGCTGGGAAGGACTTGGATAAGCTCCTTTGCCCTTCCAATTTCTTCCATTTAGGTCTGAGAGGTCCTACGGAACAGTGGGAGGCCAAGGATTATTATCCTTGACGTAAAAAAAGTTAATAGGAAAACAACCCACTCCTCCCTGGAAACACAGGCAAAAGATCTGCATAGGTAATTTTCAAAAAGAAGACCGAGGAAGAAACTCATAAATAATCAAAGAAATCTAAATCTGAACAGTGAATATATGTCTGTATATGGCCAAAAATAAAGATGGAAACGAAGTATGCCAAAATATTATCTCTGAGTACCAGAATGCCAGTGACTTATAATTTCTGCTTTTTATTTATTCCTCTGTGTTTTCCAAATGTTCTAGAAAAAAAAAAAAAAAACCCTATATAACTCGCTGAGGAGGAAAGCCAGGTACAGAGCAGCCAGGCTGGTGTGAAAGAAGCCGCGGCGCACGTGACAGCACGAGAGCATCAGGACTGACGGCTCAGAGAGGACAGCGGCCATCAGGCCAGACTGGTCAGGAGCCACGGCAGCTCAGACGGGAGGCGACGTGATTCAGAGGGGCAGAGCAGTCGCTCGGGCCACAGGGGAGGCTGTCCGCCAGCAGGTCATCTGCATGTGACATGCTTCCCAGCGTCGTGCTTTTCAGCCTCAACAGCATGGTCAATAATCCCAGTTCCGAACAAAGCAGGTATCTACTGACCAGCAGGATTCAGAGATGATGACTGTTTATTGATTGAACACAGTTCCCTTCTCAATACACTCACACCTCCCAGTCTGGAGCCTCCCTTCGTACAAGATCCACAGGGGAACGTACAACCTGGGCTGTGGCTTCTGTCCCCTTGAAGGACAAACAAGGTGCAGACACTGCTCTGTTCTAGCTCCTTCTAAGGAGAGTCCCGAACCTCAAGTCTTCTTTCCTTTTTCTGTCCACTTGGTGGCATTTCTGATTGTATGTGAAACAGAACATTTTTCCCCCCTGGGGAAGAACTGGCAAGCTACAGAGATTCTCAAACTTGTTTTCCCTTTGACACTGAAACTATTCTGTGTTTTTCTTTTTTGTACTCACATAGGAAATGTTCTAATTCCGTTTCTTCCTTTCCTCCCACAGCATCCTTGACCTGCCACTGCGTCCACGTAGCTTTAACTGCTGGCTCTACCCATTTTGCAAACATTCTGACTCTCCTGCAGTTCCAACAAATAGAAATCAGATAAAGGAGCTTACTTACCTCTTGAGTTCTGAGGTTGGCACCCAGTCCTTCGAGTCGGGAAAACAAAATTTGGGGATAACTTTGAGCCTCTCTTCAGTGTCTTTGGACTGTTTAAAGCCATGATCACCCTGAAAAAGATCATGTTTTAGGTGACTAATATTCTATGAGAGTGGAGATGAGAAATACAAACACCCTTGTCTCGGGAAAAGAGGTCTCTGATAAGCCTAAGTAGTTATCTCAGCAGGTTTTGTATTGTTTAAGAAGACAGGAAGGCCAAGACCAATAATCACTGAAGACACTCGGAGAACAGAGTTACTAAGAATAAAAAATCTTATTTTTACATAGAAATGTTTACTTGTGAAGATCCTATAATCTGATGCAAGAGAGGTGACTGAAAATAGTTTCTAGTCTAGAGAAAGAATCTTAACTTAGGATTCATATACTAGTGGAAACGCAATATTTTTATGAATCACAGGACATCAAATAAAAATCGATGCCATAATATGCTGATAGCAAAAACCCAGTTAGCCCCAGATACTCTCTCATCAATAATCAAAGATGTTTCGAAAAGGCAGGTGAATGTTATTTAGAAAAGATACTATTTTTAGAATCTACCCCATATATAATCATCTCCCTTAGCATATAATCTTTTCTAACTAATTAATGGTTTGCAACTTCCTGTAAAATTTTAGCAAGGAAGACCCTTCTGTGCAAGTCCGATATTGTACGTCAAAGAACAATCTAAAATGAGTTATACTAAGAGATACAAATTATACTAAAATGTTATACTAAGATAAAATTTATCCCAAGATAAAAATTAGTTATACCAAGAGACACCCATTGTGAGTCACTTGAATATAAGCTCTTCAGAAATTTTTTTTAAAGATTTTATTTTTATTTATTTGATAGAGAGATAGAGAGCACAAGTAAGCAGAGCGGCAGGCAGAGGGAGAGGGAGAAGCAGGCTTCCCTCCTGAGCAAGGAGCCCTATGTGGGACTCGATCCCAGGACCCTGGGTCATGACCAGAGCCAAAGGCAGAGGCTTTAACCCACTGAGCCACCCAGGTGCCCCTCTAGTGGGATTTCTATTTGCTGTTTAATATTATGCTGCCTCAGGCATGAGGTAGGAAAAAAACAAAGAATATTGTTAATGATAGATATCATTTATCGGGGGCTTACTACGTGCCAGGAACTGCGTTAAGCACTTTACATATATTATCTCATTAAATGCTCACTAATAATGGATAACATTCTAGAGTGCTGACTATATGCTAAACCCTATTCTAAGTGCCTCATACGGCTCGCTCAATCCTCACTACAACTCAGGGAGACGGACACTAGTATGATTACCTCCATTTTACAAACGAAGAAACCAAGGCCCAGAGCAGTCAGTAATGGCTCGGTCACGGAGCTAGTATGTGGCAGGTGGAGTTAGTGCTAAAACGGCTATCCTACTCCGCCCCATTTATCATTCCCTCATTAAGAAGGAGAAAACTGAGGCTTTGCAACTTGCTGAAGGGCGCTTAGTAAACGGCAGAGCAAAAAAGAGGAAAACAACTTGGATAATGAGCTTTTTTTTTTTTTTTTTTTTGCCCTCGTTTGTAGCTCAGGCCTGACCGGAGATGTCCTCAGAGTCACCTAGGAGATCCCACAAGAGGTACAGAAGTAGTAAAAGCTGCTTCAGACCACAATAAAAAGAAGAGAGGAAATAAAAATACACACAGAGATGCAAGAACATTCCTGAATGCCTCTTGGTCTCCTTGCACCTACCTTGCTAGGGAACTGCTGTATGACCTGGGGGGTGTAGCTTATTTCTGCTGGTTTCTTCTGGAGAGACACCACCACAAAAAGTTCAAAGAGCTGCTGCTCCTGTAATTCAATGAGATCCCTCTCCAAGGTCTGGTAGTGAGGATTCCTCTTGGAAGACTGCTGCAATTGCGCTAAGCGCTTGTGGCGATCTGCAATGAAACCAGGGAGCGTGGTTTTTCCTTGGTGCCCCTGTCTTCCCTCTGGCACCCAGAGGTCATGAACCATATGGACTACCCTGCACTCAGTCACTGCCGACTACAGGCTGCCTACCTAGTGCTGGCCATGCGGACAGACCCGGGAGGACTCTGACATTCCATGTCCCAACTCATACTCTACATACTCCCGTGTTGTCCCATCTTTCATGACATAACACTGGGATATGTGAAAAATGTCAGGTGAAAGCACCAGCCTGACAACAGATGTCATTGTTGGGGCCATGAAATCACATGCTCCTATGCGTGTGTGTGTGTGTGTGTGTGTGTGTGTGTGTGTGTGAGAGAGAGAGACAGAGACAGAGACAGAGACAGAGACAGAGAGGGAGAGAGAGATCTGATAGAAGAATTGAGTCCTACAGAGGCTAGGTACATAAGGGATGAGTCTGATAAAATTCAAACAAAAACTATCCTCACATTACTGTCCTCTTCTCTCCTTGGCAAATATTGCTAAATAATGGACATATGCTTATATCAACATATGGTGCTAAATGAAGAGCGAAAAAATGAAGCAACAGAAGACATCTATTAACAGACTAGTTTTCAAAAGAAGGAAATTATGGAAACATACTAAATATTTAAACAGTATGAGCAATTCCACTCAAAACTGGAGAGCATTTAGCCTTTTTTCTCCTTTATCTCTAAATCGTGAACGATCTGGGGTACTCTTCTCTAGGGGAAATGCAATACTTGCAGAAGAAATAGTCTAAGTGTCCCAGAGATTTGATTATGTGTCATGTGAGCCACAATTAAAAGACGCATCCTCTAATTGTTCGCTTTTCTTTTGAGATAGGACGCATTCTGCCCCCAAAAGAAGTTACACTACGGATCAAATATTAAGAACACTTAAAAATTCACCTCAGAACGGCTCCCTGGAATTATCCAGTACATCTGTGTATTATTATCCAATATATCCAGTGGTCTAGGCAAAGCTTTACTTACTCCAAAGGCCTCAGTTCAAGTCAAGAAAATTTTAGGCCCTGTTTCTCAGTAGTGACAGCATTAAATTCGTCATCTTCACACATGCAGGCTGAACCTGATGATGACTTAAGTTTCACCTTCAGTCAGGCTACTGAATCAAATACCTGAAGTAATCCAGGCCGATAGAGAGAGCACATGACTATTAATCATAAGATCAGAGTATGAGACTTGGAACTGCCCAGTACTCAGCTTGGATAATTCACGTCCCGACTTCTCCTACGCCTTTGTATGTCAGTCAGTTAAACAGGAACTTATAATTTGCTGTGAAAACCCATTAGATGAAGCATACAGAGCACCATGAAGTGCTTGAAGAAATACAGCCGAAAATGCATATGGCAGATTCTATATTCTAACAGAAAGTAAATGGCACAATAATTTGAAATATAAATAAATGCCTATGAATAAGAAACAGATCAATGTTTCCTGTCTCGATGTCAGAGATAGTGCAATTACTTAAGTAAGTCCATGTGAGTGACCTTAAAAAAAAATCAGATATTTAATGGTATGTATTTGTCTCAGAGGATGATTCACACACCCTGTTTTGGCTGCTGGGAAACTACCGCACATATGTCTGAACACGCAGCCCCACCGCTCCTCTAAGAACATTCCATCTTAGGAACCAGCCTGTCTGCCTCATTCCAACACAGGAGATTTTTAACGCTGTCAAACATCTGACGGCGTACTGTTTAGTTCCCCAAATCTCAACAGGTTCCTGTAATGAAGAAATCGCGTACAAAATAGAGTTAAATGTGGAGAAACTGTGCTCAATCCAAAGGAAGGTGCCACTCCACCCATGACCATGATCATCACGAGAAAGGGAGCAGCCCCATTGACTCACTCACTCTTTGGCAGATACTCAGCATCGCTTTCGTTCCCACTGGCTTCACCTGAAAAGAGAGAGAGAGTTCCTGTTCGTATTGTCCAACAGTAGCAAGTCTCTGGGGATGGGGAGAGCGTAAGGCCTCCCTGGACCTGGCGACTCGGAGTTGGGAGTATTAAGGATGGTGAGCCTTTCTCCATACACCTAGTTACAACAGGGTCGGGCAGTCACGAACAAGAACAGACCACTCCGAGAAGCCACTAGTCTACCTTGGCTTCTTCCCACCCCCCACCACTCCCTCCCCAGCTCCCAGCTCATCCCTAATTCTACGGAGTCTGGTTCACAGCAGATTCTATTTCTACCTTCCTTGCCTTGTCTTTATATTCCCAAATAAGATACCGAAGGTAGACACCAACCTGGCTGAATCAAAATCTCAACTCAGAAAAAACTATGAATTTAGAGTCCTAGGAAAATGTGGGGCTCAGAGGGATAACCACATACATTTATGAAGAAACATACCTCTTTTATGATGCTTCTAAGCCAAACTCAGTGTTCTTTTTTTTTTTTTAATTTTTATTTATTTATTTGACAGAGAGAGAGAGATCACAAGTAGGCAGAGAGGCAGGCAGAGAGAGAGGGGGAAGCAGACTCCCTGCTGAGCAGAGAGCCTGATGTGGGGTTCAATCCCAGGACCCTGAGATCATGACCTGAGCAGAAGGCAGAGGCTTTAACCCACTGAGCCACCCAGGCGCCCCCAAACTCAGTGTTCTTTACACTGCATTCTTACAGTACTCAGACTCTTACAGTACTCGGAGCTTTCTGAACAAGTGAATGAAAAATTTCTAGATTAAGTCTGAAAAGTCAAAGCAAAATTTAAAAAGGTACAGAAAGGGAAAATCTTTCTGTAACTTTCCTCGCTTTTCCCTTTCCTTTCTTTCTTTCCAGACACTTCCATAGTTTCCTAAGAGGAGCCTGGTGCTAAGGACACAAACAGGACTTCCTGTATCAAGAAAAACAAGGCTAAGAGTTATAAATGAAAAATGTATATAAGTTTAATTATATAAAAATGTGAAGTGTCTACCTAATAAAAAATTGCTAAATTCGAAAAGTGAACAACAAACTGGGAAAATATTTGTAACACACATTGCCAACACAAGGATAAATTTCTTCATATTCAAACAGCTGTTATGAATGAAAAAGAAAAATTACAGCACAACAGAAAAATGAATAAAGGGTAGGAGTAAGTAATCCATAGAAATAGATTTATAACTGCTGATAAACATAACTGTCCAAATTTATAATTAAAGAAAAGTAAATTAAAATAATAAATAAGCTCCAATATTCAATGATGCTATTGGCAAAAACAAAAAGCTTTATATAACATAGTATTAGTGAAAACTATGAGAAGAAAGTCATTTTCAAGTGCTGTTCATAGGAATGTAAGCGGTTACAATGTGTGGGACAATTTGGCAGCACTTATAAAAATTTTAGATGTACATGTTCTTTGTACATCCCAGGGTCCTGGGATCAGGCCCCGAGTCGGGGTCCCCGTTTAGTGGGGAGTTGCCTTCTCCTTCTCCCTCTACCCCTCCCCCCCCCACTTGGTCTCTCTCTCTCTCTCTCTCAAATAAATAAATAAATAAATAATCTTTTAAAAAATGTGAAACAATCAAAATGTCTACCGGCTTAAATAAAACCCTTCTACATCCATACAATGAACTATAGTACAGCTACGTGGATCTCTATGTGTTGATACTGAAAGAGCTCTGAAATACATCACTTTCTTTTTTTAAGCAAGACATACAAAGTCTGAATGGTATAAAAAATTATTTGGGTAGAAAAATATTTGCATGTGCATAAAGTTTTCTGGGAGTAGTAGGAGGTCTGGAAGGTTTATTATTGTAGTTTCTTGCTGTATTCATTTAAATTTAATAATAGGGACGAAGAGAACATTCAAAAATGCTGCTTCTTCATAAGAGATGTAACAGAAAAAGTAGTTATTTAAATACTGTATAGGTTTTGGGGGGTTAGATTTTTTTTTTCTTAAGTAGGCCCAAACATGGCGCTTGAACTCATGACCCTGAGATCAAGAGTCGCATGCTCTACTGCCTGAACCAGTCAGGCGCCTCTTTTTTTCATTAAAAAAAAAAAATCTTTAAGTTCATTAATTTATTTAAAGTAGGCTCCACACCCAATGTGGGGCTTGAACTCATGACCCTGAGATCAAGGGTCACACCCTCTACTGACAGAGCCAGTCAGGCACCCCCATTTTTTTTTAATTTGGGTATAGTTGACGCACAACGTTACATTAGTTTCAGGTGTACAATACAACGATCTGACAAGTGCATATATTATGCGCTGGTCCCTGCAAGTGTAGCTACTATCTCTCAGGCTTTTCAACTTCAAATTAACCTCTGTGATAGAAAGCACACTGGGGCTAGGAAGCATTACCCAGTATGAAGGAACAAACACTGAGTCCTGTGAGCTCCTGAGTCCTGTTTGTGTCCTTAGCATCAGGCACTTTTTAGGGGCCTATTAAGTGTCTGGGAAAAGAGAAAAAGAAAGGGGAAAGGAAGGAAAGGTAATACAATGGAAAAAGACCCTACGAAAGACCCTACAAAAGCTCATTTAGGTAGCTTTAATATATAGACATCTGTAGGTTTTGATGATATGCGTTCCAAGACACTGAGTGAAGGTGAAGGGGTTTAGAAGCCAACAGGAAAATCTACTGAGAATCTGTAGGGACCAAAAAAGAAAGAGGTTGTCCCTTTTTTATATGTGACCAAAATTATAATGATAGAATTGAAGAAGGGCAATGAATCATTTTGGAACAGCTGATAACTAAAAGTTAAGAAATGCTTAGGCTGGAACAGAGTCAGTAAAACCTAGCATGTAGTGACAAGAGTAGGCAAATATAATTATCTGGTTCTACTAGTCATTGTTGATCTACAGACAAAAGCTTAGGGAGGAAAATAAAAATCTGAGAATGTGACTATGGAGCCAGGAGATCCTCAGGCACGAGAGAAATTCCTCAGACCCACTGAAGGAGCTGGTCCCAGAGACTGGCGAAATGCATATTTTCTTTGAGCCACGCAAAAGAAAAACACAGTTGTGGGGAAGACTGCTCCTCTCTTTTTCGTTTTTGTGGTTGTTAGAAGTTCGCCATTCATGCTGCTGAATTTTTTTTCAATAATGATACAGTGAAAAAAAAAAAGGGTTTGGCTCTGTGGAGTATAAAGAAAATCATGGAGGGCATCGTGAGAAGGAAGGGAAGGGCGAATGGGGGGAAATCGGAGGAGGGGATGAACCATGAGAGACTGTGGACTCTGAGCAACAAACTGAGGGTTTTGGAGGGGAGGGGGTGGGGGGGTGAGCCTGGTGGTGGGTATCGAGAAGGGCACGTACTGCATGGAGCACTGGGTGTGGTGCATGAACAATCAATCTTGTAACACTGAAAAATTAAAATAAACATATTTGGGGAGAAAAAAAAAACTTATCTTAGAGCCAAATTTACTAAAACGTTCCTAATCCTTAAGGCATAAATAAAGGCATACAAATGGAATAAGAGCTCAGTGAGAGCCCATTCTGCAGTATCCCTTGACAGTAGAGTTATCAGCAGACTGCTATTAATCTGAGAAAATGGTAAAGTTCTGTAAAAATTTGTCTGGGCCCCAGTTTCTTGAAATTTTACATAATCTGCAATTTACAATACATTTCCTTATCAAGAAACAGTGACAATAACATCTGCCACATAGGGCTACTGAGGAAATTAATGAGAATAAGTCTGAAAGGGTCCAGCATAGTAACTGGCATCAGTTTTCATTTTCTGTATCTAGTTCTTTTTTTTTTCCCCTGTATCTAGTTCTGAATTACACAAACACAAAGCCTTTGACAATATCCTTGTTGAGGATAAAAAATACACATGGAGAAGAAATAAACTGCTGAAAATCAAGGTTTCTGAGAAAAATTGAGAGTAACTGTTGGTGATAATAAAGGATAAGATTTCATGGTACCATGCTCCTTCCTTCAGACGGACACTTCCTCCTCTGGCTCAGCTCCTTCCTCTGTAAAATTAGGATAGTCCCTGCCTCCTAGTGTTGTCGGATGTTGTCCATGAGATTAAAGGATATAGAAAAACTAATACTGCATTCTGTAAAAGGTACCTATGAGTCACAATTACCAAAATTATTTTTTCTGCAGGAGAGAAGATTATAACGTTTTGATAACTGCTTTTGAAAATCTGAAAACCTGAAAAAAAATACGAAAACTTGTATCTAAAATGGTGACTAGTTGATTTTAGAATAAGAAAAAAGAGTCTTAAATTGCAGCATGGAGGATTTTATTTTCAGATAGTAATTGTTGGAATGCAGGATAGGTTTTCAAGGGAAATTAAGAAATTGCTGTCTTTGGACATCTGCAAAAATAGGAAACATTCTTCTGTGGTATGACTTGGCTGTTGTTTCCCACTTGACAAAAATTGCTAAATTCTACATATTCTTTGCCAGACAGCCAAGTTGAGAATCTTGCATGAGTCTATATGAAATTCTAATAACTCACTATGGATGTTGAAAGTAATCCTAATTAAGACAAGTTTTGGGGCACCTGGGTGGCATAGTCAGTTACGTCTTCCACTGCTGGTTTCGGCAAAGGTCGTGATCTCAGGGTTGTGAGATAAATCCCCAAATCAGGCTCTGTGCTCAGCGTGGAGCCTGCTTGAAATTGTCTCCCTCTCCTTTTGCCCCTTCTACTCATGCTCCCGCTAAAATAAAAAAATTAATCCTTAAAAAAAAGACAATGTGGGACACCCGGGTGGCTCAGTCGGTTAAGCGTCTTCCTTCAGCTAAGGTCATGATCCCAGGGTCCTGGGATCGAGCCCCACATCAGGCTCCCTGCTCAGCAGGAGCATGAGAGAAATTCCCTCCCTCTCCCACTCCCCCTGCTTGTGTTCCCTCTCCCACTCCCCCTGTTTGTGTTCCCTCTCCCACTCCCCCTGCTTGTGTTCCCTCTCTTGCTGTCACTCTCTGTCAAATAAGTAAGTAAAAAATCTTAAAAAAAAAAGACACTAAGTTTTCTCTAGGCATCTGAAAGATAAAACTACTAAGCTGAGTAGATGATTATCATTGAGCACCGCATACCTGCGGTCTGTATATATCTAATATGCTCATTTCTCCACTAAAAGAGTCAATACTAATAAATGACTATAAATCAAAGTAGGATTACAAAATAATGATGCAATCTGCCTATGAAAATTAGTCTTTTTTTTATTTTTTTTTTAAAGATTTTATTTATTCATTTAACAGAGAGAGAACACAAGCAGGCAGAGAGGCAGGCAGAAGCAGAGAGAGGAGCAGGCTCCCTGCGGAGCAAGGAGCCCGATGCGGGACTCGATCCCAAGACACCAGGATCATGACCTGAGCCAAAGGCAGTCGCCCAACCAACTGCGCCACCCAGGCGTCCCAAAAATTAGTCTTTTTTTTTAAAAGAAAATTAATCTTACTGGTTTCTAATTATTTTTAAACTTATTTATTTTTTAACGTTGTTATTACTTGGCACAGAACTAAATAAAAGGGATTTGAGGAAGAATAAGAAATAATCCCTTGGGGCACCTGGGTGGCTCAGCTGTTAAAGAGTCTGCCTTCAGCTTAGGTCATGATCCCAGGGTCCTGGGATCGAGCCCCACATCTGGCTCCCTGCTCAGTGGGAAGCCTGCTTCTCTCTCTCCCACTCCCCCTGCTTGTATTCCCTTTCCCGCTATCTTTCTCTCTGTCAAATAATTAAATAAAATCTTAAAAAAAAAAAGGAAAGAATCCCTTCTCCTGAAGAAATTATATTGAGGGGTGCCTAGGTGGCTCAGTTGGTTGGGCATCTGCCTTTGGCTTGGGTTGTGATCTGGGGGTCTTGGGATTGAGCCCCGCATTGGGCTCCCTGCTCTGCGGGGGAGGGGGGGGCCTGTTTCTTCCTCTCCAACTCCCCCTGCTTGTGTTCCTTCTCTTGCTGTCTCTCTCTCTGTCATATAAATAAATAAAATCTTTAAAAAAAAAGTTATATTGAAGTGGGGTAGGAAAGTAAACCAAAAATTATAATTCACATACACATTAAGTTATATGATTTTCCCCTTAAATCCTGATAGCTCTGGACAGCAGGAATAATTCTTACCTTTTGAGGGAGGTACATCTTTTCCAGTGTATGGGTGTAATTTTACCCTCTTTTTCCCTCTCTTAGATTCAAATATGTCAGCGATTTTCAATACAAGCTGAAAAAAGACCAACAAAGTACAAGTTAAAAGCAACATCAACTTTTTTTTTTTAAAAGACTTTATTTTTAAGTAATCTCTACACTTCCCTTGGGGCTGGTACTACAACCCCCAGATCAAGAGTTGTACACTCCACTGACTGAAGCAGTCAGTGCCCCCACTTTTTCTTTTTAAAGATTCAATATCAAGTTTTGTAATATTAATTAGTGATTCTCATTCAGAGAAAGATCCATTTCATAAATAAAAATACAAATGTAAATAAATTTTTTTTTAAAGATTTTATTTATTTATTTGACAGAGAGAGAGGGCACAAGTAGGCAGAGAGGCAGGCAGAGAGAGAGGGGGAAGCAGGCTCCCTGCTGAGCAGAGAACCCGATGCGGGGCTCGATCCCAAAACCCTGAGACCATGACCTGAGCTGAAGGCAGAGGCCTACTAACCCACTGAGCCACCCAGGCGCCCCTAAATGTAAATAAATTTTAAAAATTTGAAACCTAAAGTGATCTTTATTAAGATGATACGTTGTTCTAATACAAAGTCCATACACAACATGGCTAAGAGGAGGAGGAAAGGGTATCTCCTTTCCAGCAGAACCCAGCAGAGGCTCTTAGAGAGATTTCTTGTCACCCAATGTCACAACATGTAAGAAGTCTGCCTGCTGCACTCTATTGTTGACCTTCCCTATCGCCCAGACTAGGAAGAGGGATACTCATTCCTCTTGGAAGCCGGAGTAAGGCTCAGTTATTTCTGTTCCCAGAAATTCTTTGCAAAACGATAATCATGCTGACAAAGTTTTCATCAAGCAAATACTCTCTTTGCTATTGGGAGCACTAATATTATAATTTATTTTAGAAATGTCATTAAAGGAAAAAAAAAAGAAATGTCATTAAAGGGGCGCCTAGGTGGTTCAGTGGGTTAAAGCCTCTGCCTTCGGCTCAGGTCATGATCTCAGGGTCCTGGGATCGAGCCCCACATCGGGCTCTCTGCTCAGCAGGGAGCCTGCTTTCCCCTCTCCCTCTGCCCCTGCCTCTCTGCCTACTTGTGACCTCTCTCCTCTCTGTCAAGTAAATAAATAAAAATCTTAAAAAAAAAAAAAAGAAACATCACAAAAACAGTTGGCTTCCAATATGCTTTAGTATAAAAACTAGGTTCCATTTAGTAAGCATTACTCAGAATATTTTTCTTTGCTGCTGGGAATTGTGTGTGAAAGAGACACACACACACACAGAGTAGGTTTAAAAAAAAAGGAAAGATGTGTCAACAAAACTCAAATAAAAAATCTTTTTAAAAGAGAGGAAAAAATCAAGCTGATGAACACTTTTAAAAGAAGGAATTTGGGGCGTCTGGCTGGCTTAGTCAGTGGAGCCTGCGTTTGAGCCCCACCGTGGGTGTAGAGATTGCTTAAGTAAATAAACTTAAAAAAGAAGAGGAGGAATTCATTAGTTTTCCATGTATATTTCTTTTTTTTCCTTAAAATTCCAAGCTTTTCCTTAATCACTAATCCTGATTTAACATATTTAATGCCCAGAATTATAACTGTTAGGAACACAAGAACCAACAAAGTTGCTTGAGAAAAATGTTCCTGTTTTTTCTTTTGTCCTTGTTTCTCTAGCAATCCTGGCAATCCATAGGCAGTGAATCAGCCCAGAGCAAGAAAAATAACATCTGAGAAACATGTGCTTCCAATATGCAGATTATTCCCACATTTCTGGATGAGTTTATTCTTTTAAAGATTTTATGGCTGCCAGTCATGTGAAAAATTACCAATGTTCTTAAATATTATCGTTATAAAAAAATAAGAGAATTCAACATAAAAAGATATTGTTAGGGGCTATAGGAAAGACATATGAGACTAAATATGTATATTGGAGACATACCAAAATAGCTTAATTACTATTTTTTCAGGTTTACTTTATTTTAGAGACAAAAAGCATGTGCTCAAGGGGTGGGGTGGGGGGAGAGGGAGAGGGAGAGAGAATCTTAAACAGATACCATGCCGAACTCGGAGCCTGACATGGGGCTCAATTTCATGACCCTGAGAGCACGACCCAAGCTGAAACCAAGAGTTAGATGCTTAACTGACTGCGCCAACCAGGCACCCCTAAAAATAGTGTAATTGGTAATATGTATTTGAAAATTATACTCAAAAGGAGACTAAAATATTATAAAGGAAAGGGAACTATTTGCTCCAGAAACATGAGATAAAGTAATAAAATTGTAATTTTGGTTATGAGTTAGGAAGAGGAGCCTACATTTACCTTCCAGTAAATACTGTAGGGTATAGCAGAAAATATTATAGAATATTCTTCCTACCAAATGATAGAAACCATATTGCTATACACAGTTGACATGAACAATATGAGACATTAGGAAATCTGCTCTAGGAAACAATCCCACACAGGCTTTCACAGTAGGGAAAGAAAGGAAGGGTGGGGAAGAGGCATATGGACTAGATCAGTGATTTTCAAATGATGAAACCAGTTTTCCTTCCTGGGATAGTTCTAGTCATCAAAGGGGAAGTAAATGAAAAATGATTTCCTCACGGAATGTTGCGGCTGAAGATACTCAAAAGTCAAAATTTTATAATGCAAATAGAACATCCTAAAAGGATTTAAGGGCACCTGGGTGGCTCAGTGGGTTAAGGCCTCTGCCTTCAGCTCAGGTCAGGATCTCAGCATCCTGGGATGGAGCCCCGCATCAGGCTCTCTGCTCAGCGAGAAGCCTGCTTCCTCCTCTCTCTCTCTGCCTGGCTCTCTGCCTACTTGTGATCTCTCTCCTCTCTGTCAAATAAATAAATAAAATCTTAAAAAAAAATAAGAACATCCTAATAAGATTTAATCCAAGAAGGGTCGCTAACACCTTATTCCTGCTTGGTCATCAAGGGTTCATTGCCACATTTTCACACCTTACTTCTCAAAAGACCTTTGAGGAAATAACTAGAAAAGGAAAAGCTGGATCATATCACCTAGAGTTAGGAGAACGAGCTTTGAGTACTTGGGGGATCCATAGTACCTAAGACACTGAGGCATGAAATTAAAAGCACTGCAAATTTCCGTTGGTCTTACTGAAATCTACAATCCATTACTCCCAAATATTTGTTAATGTCATTCCAAGAATCATGTCTTAAACGCAATCCCTTCTGTGTTTGTACTCTCGCCCCTCTGAACACATAATGTGTTTTCTCCGGGCTATGTGGGAGGCTGCTTTGTTGTGCCAGCATGATAGATCAGAGGACAGAACTACTCTAGAAAGCCTAGCCATTCTTTAAACATTGGATTCTTATATATTCCTCACTATACGCAGGAGAGTAAAGAGCTAAAGAGGTTTGCTTTTTTTTTTTTTTTTCCCACTGAGAAAGATGTGTTTAGTGCTTTTTTTAGAACTGTGTGTCTTTAACTGTTCACATATTAAAGAAGGAGGGGCAGGAAATAGATCAGAAGAATTAAAGTATTGTGGAACAGAATATTTCCCAAGGAACCGATCAGCAGTTCCTAAACCAAAAAACAGCTGGAACTTTTGTTTAATGTTAAAATCAGGTACAAAAACTGTGTGCCAAATGATTACATTGCAGCTCATTCAGACGGGATTAAGGGAAGGAATACTATTTAAATGATCTGATTTTTTTTTTTTTCATTTCTGCAGAATTATCCTGAAGACATTCTAAATTATAGAAGAACAAAGTAACATAAAGAATTTTAAAATATGGGGTGCCTGGGTGGCTCAGTGGGTTAAGGCCTCTGCCTTTGGCTTAGGTCATGATCTCAGGGTCCTGGGATTGAGCCTCGCATTGGGCTCTCTGCTCGGCGGGGAGCCTGCTTCCCCCTCTCTCCCTGCCTGCCTCTCTGTCTACTTATGATCTTTCTCTTCTCTGTCAAATAAATAAAAATAAAATCTTTGGGGAAAAAAAAGAATTCAAAAATATCTTTGTGCAATTTCTTAAGTGTCTCTCCTTAAAAATATATATATATATCAAATACAATACACAAATAATCCCAATTTCTTCATTTTGGTTGTAATATCTCTGAGATGATTTAGATTTACTGCCTTTTCTCCCTTGAGAGAAAAATCATTTATCTAAGGTAATTGCTGATAATTTCTATTCCCAAGCAAGAGTCAAATTTCTTTCTTCTTCCCCCAAATGGAAATTTTTGACCCAAATTAAAGGCATATACTTTGTTATTACTGAAAATCTGTAAACTCAGGCACAAAGCTGTTTACTTCAACAATTAAATAGGTGAGTGAAAATAACAGCACTGGGGCACCTGGGTGGCTCAGTCAGTTAAGCATCTGCCTTTGGGTCCAGTTATGATCCCAGGGTCTTGGGATTGAGCTCCACATCGGGCTCCCTGTTTGGCGGGGAGTCTGCTTCTCCCTCTCCCTCTGCCCCTTTCCACTGGCTTGTGTGCGCGCCTGCTCTCTCTCTCTCTCAAATAAACAAACAAACAAGCAAATAAATAAAATCTTTAAAAAGAAAAGGAAAGAAAATAACAACACTGAAGCCAGCTTAATAGAATGTCCTCTTACATGAGATTCTAGTGCTTCCTTGAAACAGGCAGCTGATTTTAATGAGAACTAAGGTAACTGAAGTGAAACCTTCCATCTAAAATCAATTTTCCAAGTCCATAAAGAAGCCCTGGCAAAAGCCACTCATGCATTTTTCTTGCATGAGCAAAAACCTAAACTTTAAGGCTGCTTTCCAAATCTTCTCATCTCAGTAGATCAGTTCTAACCCTATTATTCATTTCAGTCTAAAGTGTATTTATTCTCATTTATGGAAATGAACTAAGAGTCAAAGAATCAAAGTACTAGAGTCCTTACCCTTGGAAGATTTTTCCTTTTCCTGTTTGCAACTTCTCCAGCTCGGAAAAGCTTCCATTCAGTTAAAGTAACAGGCAAAGTGGTATCTTTTGTGAGCTTTGACCGTAAATAAGCTTGGGAGCTCTTCAGTTCCATGGTCTTCCGGTTGAGGAACTGAGGTTTGGGAGGCAGCTAAAACAGGAGAAGATGTACTGGTAAGGGTAAGATTGTCTAGGGAATACTGATGGCCTCAAGGTCAAGTTATCTTAGAAAAAGATGTATCTTGTCTTTAAGGTCGCCTCAATTGGGGTCGCCATAATTTCTTTGTCCCCATTTATGAAGTCGTTTCTCAGGTTTCTGATCCAATATTCTACTATGATGTCATCACATTTCCAGAAAACAAAAGCTCAGAGTCCTCATTAACTCAAGGCAGCCTTGGCTTGCGGGGGTGACAAATGCTTTCAGGGACAAGACAGGTAATTTAGGCCACAGACTGTCGTGGGACTAATAGGGAGCTGTGGCAACTACAGTAAAACGAAAAGCTCGTGGCTTGTCTAAAGGTGTTCATAATCTCATTTTTTTGAAATGCTAGTAAGTGAACAAACAGAAACCCCCAAACCAAAGAAAACAAAAAGTTGCGTGCTGCCCCCCACAACCCCAAAGAGAACACAAAAACCATCACTACCGGCACAACCTGTATTTCAGTGCCTCTTAATCTTGGCCTTAGTTAAACCATTTTAATCTTTTTGTGGGGATCACAAACAAGATTCTTAGGTTTTCTTCGGTTAATTATATATAGTATTTTCTCGTACTGATTCTTTGGCTATACCTTTGGTGTTCTGAAAGCACTTTTTGGGGGTGGTAGCTTCCATGCCGAAGGGGATCTCCACATGGGCAAAGGCTGCACTGGAATATCTTCATAGGGATTTTCTTTGGCGGGATCTTGAAAAATAATGGGAAAACAATGTTTAGAGAAACATAGTTGAATGGAAACAAAGGGACTACAGCTAGGAGAAAAAATAAAGAACTATGTTCAGCTCCCTAGTCTATATTGCTGGCCCTTTAAGCTTGAAAACCATTCAGGCATCCCAACAAGCTAAAAGAATTCTCAAAAGCCTATCTATACACTATATGATCCAAAGGGGCACATGCACCTGAATGTTTATAGTAGCAATGTTCACAATAGCCAAACTATGGAAAGAACCTAGATATCCATCAACAGATGAATGGATAAAGAAGATGTCACACACACACACACACACACACACACACACACACACACTGGAATACTATGTAGCCATCAAAAGAAACGAAATCTTGTCATTTGCAATGACACGGATGGAACTAGAGGGTATTATACTGAGCGAATTAAGTCAGTCAGAGAAAGAATTATCATATGACCTCTCTGATATGAGGAATTTGAGAGTCAGTGCAGTGGGTCGTGGGGGGTAGGGAAGGAAAAAATGAAACAAGAAGGGATGGGGAGGGAGACAAACCATAAGAGACTCTTAACCTCACGAAATAAACTGAGGGTTGCTGGGGGGTGGGGAGGTAGGGATAGGATGGCTGGGTTATGGACATTGGGGAGGGTATGTGCTATGGTGAGTGCTGTGAAATGTGTAAGCCTGATGATTCACAGACCTGTACCCTGGGAGAAATAATACATTATATATTAATTAAAAAAAAACGAAATATGCTAGCAAAATAAAAGAGAAATTCATCAAAGAAATTTGATATAGTATATCAAAAAATACGATATACTATAAACATCTACTTCTGAACTGAGCAGTCCACTAAATTGGCTATAAAAACCATTCAAGAATAAAAGAATTTATACGACAAAAATTTCCATATTTAAAAGAAACAGCTACAGCAAGATATGCTTGATTATAAAAGAAAATACTATCCTACAGTTAAGGGCCCCACCAAATACATACTCGTTAAACTCATTAAATTTAATTGCAAAGTTTGTGGACACGTACATATGATATCCTCATAGATATTGTCCTCTGACTGTGTGTAATAAAGTGCTGAGCCGGAATTTCTTCCAAGTTCTTCATGAATCTTCTGTGAGCTCCGATTTCGAAAGTGCTGAATATCCTCAAATTCAAAGGATTTCCTTAAGAAAGGAGGTATGTTTTAAAGTTATATTGTTTTAAAACTCTAGTCTTCTTTAAATTGGTATGATAGAAATCAATAAGTAAAGGACTTGCATGCAAAATTACAAAGGTGTTTTATCATATCCCTAAGAATAATAAACTAGGCTGGTACCTTATATACACCATGAGAAAATTGGGAGGCCTTTGGCCAATTATATTCATGTTCTTTATCGCATAACTTTATTAAATTCACTCTCTAAATGAAAAGTGAAGCCAAGACCAGCATGTCCTAAATGAAGCAGAAGAACATACTTACTTCCCTACACATTCTTACAGATAAAAAACGCAAGTTTTCCCGATGTTCTTATGTCCGCAAATTGTCTTAGATATTATTTCCTTTTGTAGATACTTTTCCCTTGGGTTAATCAACATCTGTAAAATCAAACTAGGCCTGTAACCCATGCAGGGAAATGAAAATGGCTCTGTAAAGAAAAAAGAAGCTCAGGAATCATTCCGGAGCAAATAAAAAATAAAAACACACCTTTTAGATCTCCCTCTGATTTTTCTGCCATATTTCTTTGGTTCAGGTTCCTGAGAAGAGGCCAAAGAAGACTCCATGCAAGAATTATTTTCACAGTATTTTCTGTCACAGTTTCTTTCTTTACACGGCATAACACCAGATTCAGATAAATATCTGAATGTCCTGCGAGGTTTGGGCAAAGGATTTATAGAAGGTCCGCATTCCTGCCCCTCGGGTTCAGAGTAAATATTTTCTAAACTCTTGGTTATTCCATATGAACTATCTAGAACTCTGAAATTCAGTTCTTTTTCTGAAGAGTCACAGTGTTCTAAAGCCAAATTTAAGACTTTATCCGGGGGGAGTGCTTCTATTTTCTTCCACAGTATCTGGGAGGTATAGAAGTTTCCTGGAGGTAAGGAAGTCTCTGGATCCAAAACAACTTCTTTCCAGCTTTCGATCTGTTTGACCCTAGAACATACCCAGTTGGATTCTGATTCATTTCTGAAGAGGTGTGTATCATCACATCCATGTTTCCCATGTTCACCCTCAGTTTGATCGTGGCTTTTAGCATCTTCATTAATATCTAGACCAACGTTGTGAGAGTTGGTTATATCCAACTTTTTGTTCTTTCCCTCAGCAACAGGACTTTTCTTAAGAAGAATCTCTTGATGGCAGTTATTATATCTCACTCCAAAGTCCTTTGGATACCACTTCTCTGGATTAGATATACCGTTAGCTCTTCCTTCCCACTGGGAAATTTTTTGTTTGATGTTTTTGCAGTGGCTTCTTGACAGTGTCTGAACAGCAGAACGAGAAAAACCGGCATCCATGTTCCCAGTTGGGTGCATGACAAAGTATGAATTTTACTGAGGCTCCATTGTAAGTAACTGTGAAATACTGTATTCTTTATCCTGTCAGTTAGAATCCAAACAATTCCAGGATTTTCCGTTCATCTTTAACCTGGAAATCTCTTTTTAAAAAGAAGAATTTTGACCACTGATCCTTGTGGAAAATGGCTGCAACTTTATACTGAATATTCCTATTAAAAAAAGACAATCATATGTTAACACAGTTTTATAATTTCCTAATTTAAAGTCCACTAAAACACTGCCTATCTCTCCCTAAATAACTCAGTGACATTGTAAAAATGTACCTGTCATCCACTAAGTCATTCAACTCCATAAAGGCATGCCTAAGATGGTGCTAGAACACAGAGAAAATATTACTTGTGCTAGTTCTCAAATTGTCAGCTTTAATGTTCTGCCGTATTTAATTTCCTAAAGTTACATAAAAGGAGGTTTTATAAGAGATCACACATAGTAGTAAATAATATTATTTTGTAAAATCAATTCCTTACGAAACCTTCCCTTAATGAAACAAGAACCATCTGAGTATTATAAAAAGCATACATATCCAGAAATACCTCTCAAATAACTACAAAGTGTATGCACATATTCAGAGAAAGATCCAGTTAGTCTGGAAACACGTCGATACCTAATTTCCTCCTCCTCTCCTGCGTTGGGAGATAACACTAGCCCTTATTTCAACATACCCTTATTTCAACTTTACTGTTAGCAGCACAGGACTCCATACCCACGGTGCTAATGACAAGCCAATGTGCCATTAACTATCAGTTGCTTTAAAATATCATAACCTATTTCGCCAGCGACTGAACTTTGCACATCGCTGCCACCACACCCTTGACCCAAATCGGCAAAATGACTTACAGGCACTGTCACAGTCCTTCCTTTCACGTACAGGCTTCACTCATTTAGGCCCATAAATGTTTCCTCAATGTAAACAATGTAAAATTGTTTACATTGAGGAAAACTATGCCTCAATGTAAAATTTGGCATAGAACTTTTCTTATCAACTGAGTAAAGACCCGATCTCAAGTTCTACTGTATTACCGGTTATAAATAGCAAGTGATTCAAAACTTCCTGAGGCAGGGGTCATCCTTCCTTGAGCTTTGTCTGTGGGGCCTTGATTAACAGGCAGGAAAATATCTTGGCCCGGCTCTGTCAGAGCAGCTGACCAAAACTGATACACAATTCACACACAAAACTTATTCTAGGCAGGACAATTGCTAATCAGGGCTTCCATCAACTTTCCTTTCAACCATTCGTACAAGTCTGTAGGAAAACCACCTTTGTCTGCAAATAAACTCTGATGAGGATTAATGAAAAAAAAATCATTCTAAATAACCTTAAGATATTAAACTAATGTGGGTGAAAAAAAAAAAAAAAAACCCAAAGCCCCGAAATACCAAAGCTATTGTTGCAGAACTCTTCTTTTTTTGGCTGCTGCCACAGCCCCCAGCCCTTGCTCTGCGTGACCCGCCCGCACCATCTGGCACCCAGGCCCAGAACTCTCCATAAAGACTAATGCGTACAATGTGAAGGATCAATCAGCTACCACTCACTATGAAACTGAAAATCATTTTGTTGCTTCTGATGTTTCTAGAGGAGTCCTAAGGATTTTAGGGTGTGCTTGAGACTCACGTTTTCCTCACTACAGACAAGATGGAAGTACAGTTAACCCTTGAACAAAGCCGGGGTCAGGGGTGCTGACCACCCCCCCCACAGTTGAAAATCTACATATAACTTTGGACACCTCCAAAATTTCATTACCAACAGACTACAGATGGCAGGAAGAAGCCTGACCCATAACATTAACGGCTGATTAACACACATTTTGTATGTTATATATATGCTGTATTCTTTTTTTTAATATATTGTATTCTTACGAAAAACTAGAGAAAATGTTAAGAAAAATCTTAAAGAAGAGAAAATATATTTACAGTGCTGTACCATACTTATCGCAAAATATCCACCTAGAAGTGAACCCGCACAATTCAAACTTGTGTCTTCCAAGGGTCAACTCTATTTTTCTCTCTCCTAGGAGCCTAGTAGAGGTTTTCAGCAGTCTTTGTAAAAGCTTTTTTTACTTTTCCTTTGTTAATATGTGCATGTATGTAATGTATGAATGACTGTGAGGCATGAATAGGTCAGAGTGGGAAGAAAGATGAAATTTGCTATGGCTAAAGAAGTTTTTTTTTTTAGGGCTAAATAAATTTTTAACTTAAAGATTACTAGCAACAAATGCTATATTTATGGACTTCACACACAGTTATGAATGATGTGTACTGATGGTGTTTCGGTGGCAACGGGGTAGCGAGGAACCTAAGACACTCCTAACAGACTCAGGCATTATAAACAGAAATGCAACTTGCTCCTAAACATATGTATTAATACACTGCAGCTTTCAAAAAATGGACAAATGATTTCAGAAACAAAAAAGTTTTAATGCATTCTAACTGATAGATGTCTACCTAGATAGTGCAGAGAATTTATCTTTATATCTGACTTCATAGTTCCAATTTTTGACAGATTAAACTCTTTATAATGTGGCTTGCTTATTCTTATATATAAGTTCTGATTCTGCCTCCTCCAAAAAATAAGAATCATTCACGAAATCAAGAGGCACCTCATGTCTGATTTAAACCTAATTAAATTCTGAGCCACCTTTCTCCCTAGCACCTCCTCCACGTGGCTCTCCTGCTCTGTGAGATTCTTTATATCTCACCCCCCCAGGTCTTCAGTTTCTTACATTGACCTCCACTACCAGGAACATTCTAAGCCCTAAGTGCTGGCCCAGTTTTCAAGTCCTAGATCTCTCCACAGCTTCATCTTTTGGAAAACTCCCTAAAGCCAACTCACACTTTTGTCCCTAGAGATTGCTTCCTCAAGTTTGCTGCAATGGTTCTAACAAAAACACAGACTGAGAAAATATGACAACTTCAACAATTTTTAGGATTTTTTTTCTTAATACCACAAAATGAGTCAGACTTCCCTCCCACTGAGGATGACTAAGGCAGCAGGCAGGACTCACAACTTAAAGAGGAGGGAGAGCACTCAGTCACCACAATGGACATCTCCACAGAAGAAACAGGAACAGAACAAAAGATGTACAAATATGAAAAATCAAGCATGCTTTTAGAAGTATAATAAAACAGCATGCTTGAAATAAAAGGTACTAATCAAACTTTTTTTTTTTTTTCTATTCTTTGCTCCCAAAGAGGTGATCCTTCATTAGGTCCCCTAGGTTTTTGGTGTTTTTTTCTGAGTATTTACTTTCATCCAAGAAACACATCAACTGTAGTTTATCAGCTTAAAATGTAATGTATAATATAACATATCATATATATGATTCTGTGTTTTTTGCATAGTAAGAGAAACCAATTTGAGTCCATTTGTGTAAGTGAAATTCTCTGGAAAAGAGAATACTTATGCTCTGTTTTACTAACTCAAGCCTTACATGGGAAAGCTTCTCACTCCAAATCCTTTGAAATATTTTATTTGCTCGAACATAAATATCTGACAAAATAGGAAGAATTTTGAACATTCTAAAAGTTGATTTAAAAACTGATGGAAGAGTATACTTTTAATGATTGATCTCTTTTAGAGAGAGAGAGAGAGAGAGGACAGTTGCGTGAGTGTGGGAAGAGGGAGAGAAGGAGAGACTCTTCGGCCACACTCCCCGCTGAGCACAGAGTCTGACAGGAGATGGGATGAGGAAGAGTTAGGAAATGTGGGGTGGGGGTAAGGGGCTCAATCTCACAACCCATGAGATTAAGACCTGAGCTGAAACCAAGTCTGACGCTCAACCAACTGAGCCAAACAGGTGCTCCAACGATATGCTTTTAAATGATTAACATTTTTATGTGAATTTCACCTCAATTAGAAAGAAGAATAATGAAAGGGACAAGGAAGACTTACCACTAGCCATGACAGAGTCATTGAACTAGACTTGCCTTCCCAACATAACTACAAAACCAGATTTATATAGTAAATAAAAAAAAGCTTTCGATATTGGATAACAGACAACACATGTCTATATTCTCTGAATGAAGAAAAACAAATGAGGCAGGCACTGCGTTGGTCTGGTTTTCACCCAGGAGGCACTTTCCAGAAAACAGCACAGAACATGATACCCTTGCTGAGTTACAGATAAAGAGGTCAGAGTTTGAAGAGGCTAGGGAAGGTGGAATTTTCAGGGCCCCGTAACAGATAGAAGGGAGCAACACAGAAAAAGCTCCAGAAATCCACATAGGATCCCCTGAAGTCTTGGTTTGAATACTAAGCTGCTAACGCACAGGGTAAAACTGCACGAGGCTTGAAACAAATTAGTGGGGAAAGAACAACTACAGGGGACCTGGAAGCTGTAGTACCCAGAGTTCACAAAGGGCTGGGAAATGTCCAACTTCCAATGACCTATAGAGGTGCACACTTGTCGATCAACAGGCAATTCAGTAGAGACGTTAGGAGGGCATGGCTTGCCAGGAAGGCTAAACTAGCCCAACAAAAAAGACTACTTTAGAACTACCCTAACAAAGCTTTTAAAAAGCCTTAAAAGCGGGTAGGTAGCTCAGTCATTAGGCCTTTGGCTCAGGTCATGATGTTAGGGCCCTGGGATTGAGCCCCACCTAGGGCTCTCTGCACAGCGGGGAGACTGCTTCTCCCTCTCCCTTTGCCATGTCCTCCCCCTCCCCTGCTCATGCTCACTTGAAGTGCTCTCTCTCTCTCAAATAAATAAAAAAATTTTAAAAGTCTTAAAAGGGGGCGCCTGGGTGGCTCAGATGGTTAAGCATCTACCTTTGGCCCAGGTCATGATCTCAGGATTCTGGGACTGAGCCCCACATTGGGCTCCCTGTTCAGTGGGAGGCCTGCTTCCCCCTCTCTCTCTGCCTGCCTCTGCCTACTTATGGTCTCTCTCTCTGTCAAATAAATAAAAAATAATCTTAAGAAAAAAGGCCTTAAAAGGATCATGTTGATTCATAAGGAATTGAAGTACCCACCAAAATAAAGCTCAGTAATTTTTACATGAAGACAACAAAATCTATAGACACTCAGCAATGTAACATTCACAACGTGCAGCATCCATTCAAAATTACAAAACATGGAAAGAAGCCTAAAAGTGAGAAAAATCAGTAGGAACAGAAACAGAACCCAAAATGACAGATATGATAGAGATGGCAGACAAAGACCTCAGGTCAGATATTTTAAATGCATTCACAAACTTAAAGGAAAGCACGAACATAATCAGTAGAGAAATGAAGATATAAAGCGAAGCAAACAGAACTCTGGAACTTACAAATGCCCTGTGTGAAATGAAAAGTCACTGATGGGTTGAACAGCAGATTCAATTTCTTACTGCAGAAGAAATGGTCAATGAAGTGAAATGAGGAGCAGTAGAAACTGTCAAACACAAAACTTAAGCACCGAGAGAAGAGCTAATGCTAAAACAAAAACAAAGACCAAGCTATCAAGCTATCAAGCAGTTTACCTTAAATCCAATGGGAATCCCGGAAGTGAAAGGGGTAGGAAGACAGAGAACAAATATTTCAAAAAATAATGACTGAAATTTTTCTAAATCTGATGAAAACCCTAGGAAGCTTGATAAATCTCAAACAGGATAAACACAAGGAAAGCCTTACCGAGACAAATCATAATCAAGCTGCTGAGAATCAGTGATAAAGAGAAAATTCTTAAATAGTCAGAGCAAAACAAACAAACAAAAAATACGTATCACATACAGAGAAAAGAAGGTAAGCAGGAAACAATGGAAAATGTCTGAAGTGCTGGTGGGCGAGGTGGACAGGACTGTGAATCTAGAATTCTAGACATAGCCTTCAAAACGAGGGTTGAAATAAACACATTTTCAATTGAAAAAAGCTGTGAGAATTTGCAAGCCAAATCTGCATGGAGCGCCTGATATAATTCACTGGTCCCAATGCAAACTGAGAATGTGCAGAGAAGGTGCTCTAAAGGTAGATTGGAACCTTTTTCCCCTTCTGCAATCTCTTTGAATTCGTCAAATGTTCTTTATTTTGCTATCTAATGTTTTAAATAAAAAAAAAATAAAAATTTAAATGATTAGCACGAATGTACCATTCATCTATGTGTGTGCAATGCCATTTTAAATGCAAATACAGGGCATTTAACTTATATGCAGAATCACTGGAAATAATTCCTGGTTTTGGCTTGTCCTGAAGGGTGCTTCAAACAGGCTGGAAGAGACAAACACAGCCCGATTCAGAAGGTAGGAAGGAGAAAGGGAGGGTTCCGTCAGGACTGGAATCAGCCAAGAGAATGCTGGCAGGTCTAGGGACAGATTCTCATAGGAAACCGGGAGCCTGGCACTGTGATGGGGGGCATGCACATGCTTGCTCGGGCTTAACGGCTACTAGAACCCCCCTTCTGCCAGCCACCACACCAACATGCCATGTTCTGGCTGAGGCAGGGCCAGATCCCTGGAAGTTCAGCCAGCTATCTCCACAGCCCACAGGCATGCCTCCCCAGCTCACGGCAGACAGGTAACCCCGAGGATCTGTAAACCTCTGCCCAGAACATATTTGATACTGTGGATCAGGGTGGCTGATAGGCTTGCCTCTGTAAACAAAGGCCTCCACTTGGCTGCTCGCCAGATAAACCACGGTGCTGCCAGTGTGGAGTGGGATAGCCATGGTCATGCCTTGTTTCAAGACATCATGGGCCTACATGCGCAACCTCAACCTTCACACAGCAGCTTCTGCTGCGAGCAGACTGACGGTAGTCACAGGGCAAAGGTAGGGAAGGGCCGTGCAGGGCTAGCTGGAGGTTGGGCAGCTGAGAGCCCATCCGCAGGAGGAGGCAGGGCCCTTAGTGAACTGAGGCTTCAACCCCTAGTACACACTGTATTGTCCCAGCGGACTTCACATACAAGACATAGATTCAAGGGCAGCTGGCTGATTCAGTCAGTAGAGCATGCAACTCTTGATCTTGGGGTTGTAGGTTTAAGTCCCACGGTGGGTGTAGAGATTACTTAAAAAAAAAATTAAATCTTTAGCTAAGATTTTATGGCTCAGTGAGTTAAGCACCTGCCTTCAGCCTGGGTCATGATCTCAGAGTCCAGAGCCCTGCATCGTGGGGCTTCCTGCTCAGTGGGGAGTCTGCTTCTCCCTCTTCCCTCTGCCCTCCCCTGCTCAAGCGCCCGTGCTCTTTTATCTCTCTTTCGAATAAATAAAATCTTTTATAAAAGTACAATCTTTTTAAAAACCCCACAAATTCAAAGATTAAGTTATCAGAATTTCAAGATGGCTATCACAGAGCATAAGACCCCACAAGGGCCCTTTTGAGTGCAGGACCCTGTACAGTTAGTTACACGGATTGTCTGCCCATGAAGCTGGCCCTGTCTACACTATATTGTGGAATTTATAGCAATGTGGGGATAAAATGTAAGAAGAGCACAAAGGAGGAAAAGAAAAATGGAAATATAGTAACCTAAATTTCTTACTTTATCTATGAAGTAGTACATTATTTTTTTTAAGATTTTATTTTTAAGTAATCTCTACACCCAACATGAGGCTCCAACTCACAACCCCAAGATGAAGAATCGCATGCTCCTCTGACTGAGGCAGCCAGGAGTCCCATGTAGTACATTATTTGAAGGGGAAAGATTAAAGTTGTATGTTGTGAACTCTAAAGCAATCACTAAAAGAATGGAATTCTAAAAAGTACTCAGTGCAGAAAAAGATGGGGTTGGTGGAGAGGAGGAAGAACCACAAGAACAATAACCACAACCACCAAAAAAAACCCAAACCAGAAACAGAAAATGAATAGCAAGTCTGTACACTTAGAATGTACAAGACTGTACACTCACCAGACTAATAATTATGTTAATGTAAATGAGATAGACTCTAAATAAAAGGCAAAGATGATCATACTTGATAAAAAAAAAAAAGCAAGACCTAACTCTGTACTTCTTCAAAAACTGCACTTTGAATTTAAAGGCACTTCTGTTAAAATAGAGGTTCAAACACTAAAGTAAACATTATCATAAGAACCCTGGATTGTATTAATATCAGAAAAAGCAGACTTCTAGCCAAGAAATACTCCAGACATAAAGACATTTCAAATAAAAATGGAGTCAATTCATCAAGAAGACTGAATAATCCTTTTTTTTTTTTTAGATTTTATTTATTTATTTGACAGAGACACACAGCAAGAAAGGAACCACAAGCAGGGGGAATGGGAGAGGGAGAAGCAGGCTTCCCAAAGACCAGGGAGCCCAATGCTGGGCTCGATCCCAGGATACTGGGATCATGACCTAAGCCGAAGGCAGACGCTTAAGAACTGAGCCATCCAGATGTCCCCAAGATTGAATAATCCTAAATGTTCATGTACCTAATAACAGAGTTTCAAAATGTAAGAAGAAAAAATGTAGAACCAAAAAGACAAATGGACAAATCTGTAATTTTACTGAGGATTTCATTACTCTTCATGAGTAATAGCCACATTGACAGAAAATCAGGAAACAGATAAAAGACTTGAATGCCACCATTAATCAACTTGACCTAAGTGACATTTTATTATTTTTTATTTATTTTTTAAAAATATTTTACTTATTTATTTGACAGAGAGAGAGAGATCACAAGCAGGCAGAGAGGCAGGCAGAGAGAGAGGGAGAAGCAGGCTCCCTGCCGAGCAGAGAGCCTGATGCGGGGCTCGATCCCAGGACCCTGGGATCATGACCTGAGCCGAAGGCAGAGGCTTAACCCACTGAGCCACCCAGGCGCCCCCTAAGTGACATTTTAGAACACTACACCCAACAACAATAGAATATATATTCAAGCATACATGGAATATTTATCAGGAAACCATATGCTGGACAATAAAATAAACTTGAAGAATTTTAAATGATTGAAGTCATCCTGAGAATGATTCTCTAGCTCACAATGGAACTGAATTAAAAATAAATAATCAAAAGATACTTGGAAAATGTCAAGATATTTTGAGAAAAAATGCTAAAATGTTATAATGTTATAAAAATGTTATAAAAAGAAAAAGTTTGGGAATACTATGATGTTTTAAATTAAAATACTTTGGTGTTTTAAATTAAAACACATTTTATCCCATTAACTATCAAGTTAATATTTTAAATTATTCCCCAGATTAAATGTTCTACATTAACATCTGTTTAAATTATCCTACTGCCCATCCTGCACAAAATGTACCATCCTTTTCAATATTACATGCTTCTAAAGCTTATAGTGAAATTTGAATGTCATTATTCCATTCAAGATCTGAAAAAAAATCCCAATGATTTAAGGTTGTTTCTTAAGAAGGAAAAAAAAGTAAATTAAACTCAAAGCGAGTAGGAGAAAATAATAAGATGTAAATATTCATGTAATAACAACCACTAAACAACAGAAAAATCAATGAAACATAAGTTATTTGAAACATCAATAAATTGATAAACATCTAAGTGGACTGAACAAAGAAAAAAAGAAGAAAAAGCACAAATTGGCAGTATGAGGAATGAAAAAGGGGTCATCACCTACAGATCTTTCATTAAAGGATACAAAGGATGATTATGAATTTGTAAGACCAACATTACCCTGTTGGAAAACCAAAGACACTACAAGAGAAGAAAAATATAGAACAGAACTCATGAACATAAATGTGAAAAGTCCTTTAAAAACATTAGCAAATAAGTTAATAAATAAATATAAAAGATACTGAGTCATGACTAAATAGTTTATAAGAAAATGCAAAGTTGCTTTAAAATCATGATATTTATGAAATAAAGAAAAAAAGTCCCCTTGTAATTATCTTAGTAGATGCAAAAAATTTCACACTTATTCATAATTGGGGAAAAAAACCTCTAGCAAAACAGAAATTGAATTCCCACAATCTGATAAATGGCAACTATGAAAAAACTGTGGCAATATCATACTAAGTGGTAAAAGATTTAACACCTTTCCCTTAAGATTGGGAAAAGGGCAAGGATGTCTTCTTTCAATGCTTTAATTCAACACTTTTATTTCATCTAGATAAGGAAACTGCCCTTTCGGCTCTGACACACTGCGGAACAAGGTCATGAAAAGAGGAGAACTTGATGTAGTCCTGCCATTTCTAACGTCTTGGGTCCCCACACCTTTTGCAGACCTTCCAACAGCACTATATTGGGACAGAGCATCCAGAGGTTCACAACCTATGTGGTCGGTAGAGGCCAATATGAGAAGGGCTTAGGGAAGAATTTGTCATTTTCAGTGGAAAACAAGTGGCAGTTACTAATTATGATAACTATGTACTTTGGATCTGGATTTGTAGCACTTTTTTTTTAAGATTTTATTTATATATTTGACAGAGAGAGATCACAAGCAGGCAGAGAGGCAGGCAGAGAGATTGGGGGAAGAAGGCTCCCCACTGAGCAGAGAGCCCAATGCGGGGCTGATCCCAGGACCCTGAGATCATGACCTGAGCCGAAGGCAGAGGCTTTAACCCACTGAGTCACCCAGGCACCCCTGTAGCACTTTTTTTTTTAATAGACAGCAGCTGCTTAAGAAATAAGGGTATTCCAATTAATCCATTAAACAGATGTGAAAAGGAACATTTAAGAGATGCAATCTCTTTGAAAAAAATGAATCAAACTCTTGAATTCAACATAATATGTTGGTAAATAAACTTATGGCATAAAAAAAAGGAAAAGACGTAAAACATGATTGTATATGTAGAAAGTCCTAAGAAATCTACAGTAACAAACTACTAAAATTCATCAGGGAATTTAGCAAGGTCTCAGGATACATGGTTAATATGTAAGAGATAACTTGTACTTATGCATATGGGGAATAAATAACTGGAAAGAAATGTAAAATAACATAAAAAGTTGTATAAAAATCATGAAATACTTAGAGGTACAAAACTTGTACACTGAAAATACAAGCTATTGCTAAGAAAAAAAAATTAAAGAACTACTAAATAAACAAAGAGATCCATCACATTAATGAACTATAGATTCAATTTTGTTAAGACATCAAATTCTCTCAAAATTGACCTGTAGATTCAATAGAGTCCTAATCAAAATCATGGCAGGCTTTGGTGTAGAAATTGACAAGCTGATTCTCAAATTTATATGGAAATGCAAAGGACCTTGAATAGCCTAAAATTTTTTAAAAAATAAGAAAGTTGGAGAACATACACTACTAAAAAAAAAAAAAAAAAGAACATACACTACTGATTTCAAGACCCTATAAAGCTACAGTAATCAAGACAATGTGCATTAGTGAAAGCAGAAACAAATGGATCAATAGAACAGTACAGAGTCCAGAAATAGACCCACACTTATATAGTAAATTGATTTCCATGAATCTGGGGGAAAATAATTTTTTCAACAGATGGCTTTGGAACAAATGGATATCTACAGGGGAAAAAAATTAACCCTGACCTTTACACATCATCTACAAAAGTTAACTTGAAATATATCACAAGCCTAAACCTAATAGATAAAGCTATAAACCTCCTAGAAGAAGAAATAAACAAAAAAATCTTTAGGGAAGGAGAAGATTTCTTAGGACACAAAAAGCACAAACCCATACAGGCAAGAAATTGATAAACTGGACTTCATCAAAATTAAGATCCTGTGTTCTTCTAAAGATTTTTTTTTAAAGATTTTTTTAAAAAATTTATTTATTTGACAGAGAGAGAGAGAGAGATCACAAATAGGCAGAGAGGCAGGCAGAGAGAGAGGAGGAAGCAGGCTCCCTGCTGAGCAGAGAGCCTGATGCGGGGCTTGATCCCAGGACCCTGAAATCATGACCTGAGCCAAGGGCAGAGGTTTTAACCCACTGAGCCACCCAGGAACCCCTAAAGATGTTTTAACAATGAAACAGCAAGCCACAAACAGGGAGAGAATATTCAAAATACCTATATCTGACAAGCACTTAAATCCACAACATAAAAGTAACTATTACAAATGAATAAGGCAAACAATACAATTAAAATGTGCATCAGATGTGAACATTTTACAAAAGATTTTATGAGTAGGCAATAAGTAAAATAAAGTACCTGAAAAGTGATACACTATCATTAGTCATTAAAGACAAGCAAATTAAAACCCAAGATACCACTCCATACCCACTAGAACGTTTAAAATGTAAAAGAATACTACTAAGTATGGGAGTACCTGGAATTCTCAAACATTGTTGCACTGTAATATGGTACGACCACTTTGGAAAACAGTTTGGCAGTTTCCTAAAAATTAAACATATGACTGCCATATTAAGTAGCAATCTCCCTTTTAGGTATTTCATGTGAAAGAAAAATGTTATGTTTACACACATACTTCTACATGAACATATTCACAGCATCTTTATTCAGAACAGCCCAAACTAGAAACAACTGAAAGGCCATTGACAAGTGAACACATAAACAAAGTGTAATATATTCATACAATAGGATATTCCTCAGCAATAAAAAGGAACAGAACTAACAATACGCACGACAACGCAGACATCTCCCCAAAAACATGCAGAAACAAAAAAGTACATACAGTCTGATTTCATTTATATGAAATTCAAGAACAGCCACAATGAATCTATAATGAAAGAAAGCAGATCTGTAGTTCTCTGGAGCCAGGAAGTTGAGAACCAACCACGAAAGAGTATAAGGAACTTTTGGGGGTGATGAAAATATTATATATCTTTATTGGGATGGCCGTTACTAAGGTGCATACATTTGTCAAAACTAACTGACCATACACTTAAAATGGGTGCATTTTACTGTATGAAGTTATATCCTGGGGCACTAGACCAGCTCCGTCGGTAGAGCATCCAACTCTTGATCTTGGGGTCGTGAGTTCAAGCTCCATTCTTTCTCTTCTCCTTTTGAGACTCTAATTACACATATGTTAGATGATTTAATATTATTCCACAGGTTACTTGTGCTCTGTTCATTTATTTATTTATTTTTTACCTTTTTTTTCCTTTCTTTGCTTCAGTTTAGATAAATTCTACTGACCTGTTTTCAAGTTCACTAATTATTCTACAGAGCAAAGTTCAATCTGATTTTAAGTCCATCTAATAATTCTTATTTCAGATAATTATATTTTTCAGCTTCAAATTTTCTATCTGGTTCTTCTAACATTTCCATTCCTCTTCTGATATACTCCATCTTTTCCCCCATTATATTTTTTAATATATTTATAATAATCTTAAAGTCTTTCTTGGCTAAGGCCAAAAACTGTGTCACCTCTAGGTTTCCTTTTATTGACTCTTATTTCTCTTCATTATGGTTCATGTTTTCTATTTCTTCTAGTGCCTTGTAATTTTAATTTATGTATGTATGTATGTATGTATGTATTTAAGTAATCTCTACCCCCACTGTGGGATCAAACTCACAACCCCAAGATCAAAAGTCACATGCTCTTCCCACTGAGCCAGCCAGTCACCCCTACTGCCTTGTAATTTTTAATCATATTCTTGACACTGCCTATAAAAGAACAGTAGAGGAAAAGATACATTTTGTGTTTGTTTTGCTTTATATATTTTGAGATTATAAACATTCTTCTTTCTGGTAATTAGATCGAGGGGCTGGTCATTCAGATTCCTCATAGAGTCAAATTGAGCTGAGGCTGGGTAGCAGGTCTCATCACATGGAATTCACCTGGTTTTAGCCCAACCTCTAACCTCCTGAGCTGCTGCTACCTTTTAAATATTGTCAATATTTGAGCTGGAAAAAGGAAGGCTACGGTTTCAATTATTTTTGGTTCAACTCTGGATTCAACCCTGGCAGGATATCACTGCACAAATATGTGAGACTATAAAACTTTTTTGTGCCTGCCATACCCCCTGCAATGCTGCTGTCTTAGTAAAATCTGGAACAGCAGATAATTATTGGGCCAAGTGGTTTGTTTTTGCATTTGGGATTCTTCCAGATTCCAGTCCACACTCCAATTCCAATTTTAGTATGTGTGAGCTGAAGCAAGCACCACACTCCAATTCCAACAGTCCATACTGTGTACTAAGACTTGGAAATGTTTCCCTTTCCTCTGGGAAGCCTCACCGGCTATGCCAGGGCTACTTGTATCCAGACTATATGCTTGTCCTCAGGTATGGAAGTTGTTATGGCTCTTTGCTCACTTATAAAGGAATTCACTTTGGAATTCAGCTCATCAAAACTTCCTTGCACCCACTACTATTCACTAGCCCCAGAGAAATGCATGATTTTTACTTCGTCCAGGATTTTCTTGTTACTATGGGAACAAATGTTTTTCAAGTCCTTCTACATCTTAACTGGAAGAGTAAGTCTTAAAATGTTTTTAATGAAATATAATAGTGAACAATAGTATAAGTCAGAATACACTGCAAGAAGGGAAGGGTAAGTATTGCTTCAGAATGTTTGTTTCAGGTGTGTGTGTGTGTGTGTGTGTAATGGAATGTACATGTATTTATTATGGTTCAGTGTGGTCAAAAAACTTGGAAAGTCTGTCTAGAGCCACTGGAATCCACTTCAGTGCAAGGCAAGGAGTTTAGAGAAAGGATATCAGGACATGAATCTTTTTTTTTTTTCTTTAAAGATTTTATTTATTTATTAGAGAGAGAGAGAGACTGACAATGAGAGGGGAGAAGAAGGTCAGAGGGAGAAGCAGACCTCCTGCAGAGCTGGGAGTCCAATACGGGACTCGATCCCGGGACTCCGGGATCATGACCTGAGCCAAAGGCAGTCGCTTAACCAACTGAGCCACCCAGGCGCCCAGGACATGAATCTTTAAAGATAACTGTCTATTGCTAGCTGAATTTCAGGTACTGAAACAGTTCAGAAACATATAGGCTTTCACGTATCACCACAAAACAAAGTATGTTCCTGGAAAAATACACAAAGCATAAATTATCACAATAGACAACTGCTGTTAGAGAAGAATAAAATACATTCAGATATTTTAATAACAAACAGACTTTGGTTATTATTAAAGCCAGTTTCTGAGCCTATGTGCTACAATTCAATGTGCTGCTTATTGACTGCTATTATTAGATTAAGAGTGCAAAGAAATATTCTGGAGACACAATGTGTTCCTTTTATATTTGGCTTCTTTAATAAAAATATTTTTTAAATTTCTTTTTTTGGAAGGGAAAGAGATAAGAAGATTCTCTGAATGTAAGAAAGTTATTCCTAGATAAACAGAATAAACCACTTTTAACTCAGCATCAATGAAACAAGCCATAGAAAAGGCATGTTTAGGAGTGGTTCAGTTGGTTAAGCATCTGCCTTTGGCTCAGGTCATGATCCCAGGGTTCTGGGATGGAGCCTCATGTCAGGCTCCCTGCTCAGCGGGGAGCTTGCTTCTCCCTCTGCCCCTTCCCCCCACTCGTGTTCTCTCTCACTCTATAAATAAAATCTTAAAAAAAAAGGCATGTTATAAAACATAGGTAGAAACCATAGTATTTATAAGGGAGGCATCGTGGTATAGGATACAAAGAGTGCAGGCTTTAGGGCCGGGCACCTGGCTTCAAATCTTCTGCAACTTACTTGGTGGTGGGCCAATCCAAACCTTACTCCATAACAAGGGAATAACACACACCAGTACAGTTATTAGAAGAATCAAATGAAATAATATACAAAGTCTCTTGGACAAGGTACATGCCCAACAATAGTTATGACATTACTGTCACAACTTATTTAAATATTATATGTATATAAGTGTCAGTACACATCCTCACCAATCTCTCTCTCTTTATTTCTATTCCTATTGCAACAACTTCAACTTAGGTACTTATCATTCATCTCCTAGAGCTACCATAATATAGCCTCCTCTGTGGCCTACCTGCCTCTAATGTAACTCCCTTCAATATTGTTACCGAAGTGATATTTCTAATAGTTAGATATGATCAAATCAGAAGCCAGTTAAAACCTCTGGTGGTTTTTGGTGCTCCATAATCTACCAAAGTGGTTATCAAAACATATTCCCAAGGAACAATGGACTTCCAAGAACTGAACTGAGATCTGATATAAAAATTGAACAATACCCCCAACACACTAGTTTGCAGAAATAAGTTACATTAGTAGATATAATTTACTCAATATTAGGTTTTTTTCTCCACAAACATATCTTAAACATTTGAGCCTTGCTACTGTTTGTAGTATTAGCCAATGCTAACAAAATGGCAAAACAAACACATGGCCAACAAAAATTAATTAAAAAAAAAACTGGGATAAGCCAATCATGAAGTTTTAAAGCTTTTTAAAAGTGTCATAGGTGGGAGCCTGGGTGGCTCAGTTGGTTGGGCAACTGCCTTCGGCTCAGGTCATGATCCTGGAGTCCCGGGATCGAGTCCCACATGGGGCTCCCAGCTCCATGGGGAGTCTGCTTCTCACTCTGACCTTCTCCCTTCTCATGCTCTCTCTCACTCTCTCTCTTTCCTAATAAATAAATAAATAAAATATTTTAAAAAAGTGTCATAGGTATACATAAGTGTGCTTTTATAGTGCATACACAAAATATAGTCATAAATTTCCTACTAGAATAGTTTTTGGTTTAAATGATAAAAGTAAACATGTAAATATTTCCTGGTGTCCAGAGACAAGATAAAGTCCATACTCCATAATGTGATATAGATCTTTCACCCTCTAATTACGGCTTGATTACTGCCATTTGCCTTGCTTATGTGCTACAGTCCAAGAACATCAAATAATTTACATCCATCAGTGGTTTAGAGCCACAATACACTGGAGTTACAGAGTTCAAATATCACCAGACTTGGTTCTTGGCCGTGTAACCTCAGATTATGTAATCCTTCTAAGCCTGTTTCCTTATCTATAGAATGATCATAATATTATAAACAGTTATTTGTTACTATAAACCTATAAATCAGGCATAATTCTACTCACTTTACCAATATTAACTCATCTCATGCTTGTAATAACCCATGAGATAGAAATAATGTCATTATCCTCATTTTGCAGAAGAAAGAACAAAGCACGAAGAGGTTAAGTATAACTGATACAGGTCTTAGTACTCTCTGCCACAAAAGACACAGGTATTTATTCTATAAGGTTGTTGTAAGGATTAAATATGAAATGATGTAAAAAAAAACAATTTAAGACAATTCCTGGCATATAGTAACTGCTCAATAAATATTAGCTATTGGGGCGCCTGGGTGGCTCAGTCACTTAAGCATCTGACTCGATCTCAGCTCAGGTCTTGATCTCAGGGTCCTGAGCTCAAGCTCTGCTGCACTGGGCTCCACACTGGGTGTGGAGCCTACTTAACAGAAACATGATAGCTACTAATTATTTCCTGAACACACAATGTACTTTCAAGACCCATTCAAAGTTTTTCTGCAAAACCTTCCTTAGACCTTGACCCGGAGTTAACCACTCCTCAGTGCTCCCATTACACCTGTTAGTATTCTGTAATCCTTTTCCAATGTTAAATTCCTCTAAGAACAAAAAATTTCCCTATACATTTTCCATGATCTCAATAATACTAATGTTCTGGAGTCATTCTCGCTGGGGATACTTAGAAAAAGGAAACTTAAGGGAGAAAATGAAGAGAGGTAACACTGATAGAGAGGAATAAATGTCTGCAATGCTGTCTTGAAAGCCCTAAAATGAACCTAAATCTCAGAATGTAACTCCCCACTGGCTATGGCAGAGGATGCTAAGACATGTGTTACAGAAATAGGATCTCTGTACCTGGGTGCAGAAGCCCCTGAGTGGCTCAGTCGTTAAGTGTCTGCCTTTGGCTCAGATCATGATCTCGGGGGCCTGGGATCGAGCCCTGTGTTGGGATCCTTGCTCAGCAGGTGTCGGCTTCTCCCTCTCCCTCTGCCCCACCCCCTCCACTCCCCCACTTGTAGGCTAGCTCTCTTTTTCAAATAAGTAAACAAAATCTTTAAAATAAAAAAAAGAAATATTGGATGTAATAAAATCTGCTCAGGAAGAAGGGTAGGAATTTGAACTGCTCACATTATCTGCATTTTGGAATTTTCTAGTAGACATATTTAATAAAATACTAATATAGCATTTAATTTGTAAAGCCTCTGGATAAATTTTTTTAAGATTTATCTATTTATTTTAGAGAGAGAGAGAATCTCAAGCAGACTCCCTGCTGAGTGTGGAAAAGCCCGACACAGGGCTGAATCTCACAAACCCGAGATCATAACCTGAGCCAAAATCAAGAGTCAGTCGGATGCTCAACCAACTTAGCCACTCAGGTGCTCTGCCTCTGGATAAATTTTTAATAAAGCCCACAGAAATAAATCCTGCATAAAATCCTTTATTGAATTTGTTCAAATTATTTTAAAGCAAAAGAGAAAAAAAATAAATGTCAAACTGGTTTCTACCTTTCAAACTGTTACCATCTTGTTAACTGTTCCTTGAATAACAAATCTTCAAAGCAAGCACATACAGGATATCAGCCTTTTATCTCACTTATGTCAGAGGAAACAGCCTTATAGGTAACTAAAAATGATTCCCAAAATAGCAAAAACACTTAAAAAGAAAACCCTAATACTACTAATAATAGACAATATAAATTTCTCAGTAGTTTTCTGCCTAACTGCAAAGCAAGCAATAGGATTCTTCAAAAAATAAATTTAATTCCTTACCAGTTCTAACAACTCAAGATCTTAAGACATCTGTCATGGAAAATTTCTGAGGTTTTTAAAAAAATTTTAATTAATTCATTTATTTTTAAAGATTGTATTTATTTGTCAGAAAGAGAGAGAGCACAAGCAGGGGTAATGGCAGGCAGAGGGGGAAGCAGGCTCCCTGCTGAGCAAGGAGCCCGATGCAGGACTCCACCCCAGGACCCATGGATCATGACCTGAGCC
>CM052798.1:86485417-86531706 GCA_028533885.1 Nasua narica | reverse complement strand
ACTGCTAACGTAAAACTACTCTTTGAGTCCTCTCCGTTACTTGAAAATTGTACATATTACTAAAGAATTATGCAATGAGCCTACTCTGGTTAAGGTGTTCTCTTCCTCAAAGGTGCCCTAGTGCCATAATCTAAATATTTTTATTACCATTTTGAAATGGAGAAGCCATTCTGCATATGCCTTTGAATTCCTGCCCCTCGTTGTCACTTCTTCCTCTCCGCAAAAGGAAAAACACTTCACCCCAGTAAGTCAATTGCATTTTCTCTAGGATTTTTTTTATGTGCTGCACACTATGGAGCTCACCTGCAGATATAGTTCCCCCTTTGCCAGGAGCATCTGCATGCGATGCTTTTTTTCTTAGCTTAGAATCAGCTCCTTGCGCGCCGCAGATGTGCTGGTCCCCGTGTGTTTCAGGACTTGGACACTCGCTGTGTTCCGGTTCCGGAATGCTGTTCCCGGCGATGTCCCTGTGGCTTCTGCTCTTCTTTCCTGCAGGTCCATGCTCACGTGTCACTCTCTCACGGAGGCCTTTCCTGACTCTCCTTTTAAAATTGTACCCAGTCCCTTAATGCCGCTGCTCCACTTCCCTGCCTTCAGTTTTCTCCAGGGCTTTTATCATCGTCTGATTTGCTAGAAATGTCAGGTTCACCAGGAACAGAGTTTTAAGGGTTGGGCCCTGGGTTGGCTGGTAATGGTGCGGTCAGATTTCCAATGTCTAGCAGTAGGGAAAAGGCGGAAGATCCAGCAAAAAGTGATTACAAGAGCAGCGAGTGAAGGGGGAGGAAAAAACCAGGGGGAGGAATATTAGAGAAGTTGAGTGAAGAGCGTATTTCACAAAGGAAAGTAAACAGTTATGTCTAATGCTACAGAGAAGTCAAGCGAGATGAGGACTGAGGAAGGTGGATTTGACAATGGGAAGAACTTATAGCCCTTGGTAGCAGCACATCAGTGTGACAGTGGGAAGAAAGCGGGATTGGGGAGAGTGAAGAGAACTGGAATGGCATTCAGCTTTTTGAAGATTTTAATAAAATTACAAAGGGCCAAGAATGGTTAAGTAAAAACGACATTGAAGGGACTGCCCTCCAAAACATCACTGAATCATGAAGTTATAGTAGTTAAGACTGTTTGGTTTGGGTTCAGAAATAAATAGAGCAAGGGAAGGAACAGAAAGTACACAAGCATCAGGAAACTTAATTTGTGTCAACACCAGCATTGCATATCGGGCGGAAAAGAACGAACCATTCAGTAAACAATAGTAAGGCAATTGGTTTTCCATATGAAAAGAAATGAATAGGATCGATACCTCACCCTATACACAAAACTAATTCTAATGAATTAAAATTTTAAATGTTAAGAGTAAGGACTCCCGGCTGGTAAAAAAGAAAAGATTGTTTAATTTGACACTTAAACTTTTTTTTTTTTTAAGATTTTATTTATTTATTTATTTATTTCACAGAGAGAAAGAGATCACAAGCAGGCAGAGAAGTGGGCAGAGGGAGAAGGGGAAGTAGGCTCCCTGCTGAGCAGAGAGCCTGATGTGGGGCTTGATCCCAGGACCCCGAGATCATGACCCTAGCCGAAGGCAGAGGCTTTAATTCACTGAGCCACCCAGGCGTCCCTTGTCACTTAAATTTTTAAAATTTCTAATCATTGAGAGGCACCATGGAAAAGAAATAAAAAACACGCTACAAACTAGGTGAAGATACTTTCAATAAATATAACCAACAAAGGAGTAGTATCCAGAATTTATTTTTTTATTTTTATTTTTTAAAGATTTTATTTATTTATTTGACACAGAGAGAGAGAGGCAGAGAGGCAGGCAGAGAGAGAGAGGTAAGCAAGCTCCCTGCTGAGCAGAGAGCCTGATGCAGGACTCAATCCCAGGACCCTGAGATCATGACCTGAGCTGAAGGCAGAGGCTTTAACCCACTGAACCACCCAGGTGCCCTCAGAATTTATTTTTAAAAATTCTTATAATGCAATTTCAATAAGAAAAAGATGAACAACCCAATAGAAAAATGAGGAAAAGATATGAACAATCATTTCACCGAAGAGGAAACGTGAAAGGCCAATAAATATATGAAGAAGATGTTCAACCTCATCAGAATCTGGGAAATGTAAATTAAAACCACAATGAGATATCATTTTATACCCACCATATTGTCAAAAATTTAAAAGTCTTGACAATGTCAGCAGTTGGTTAAGAATGTGTAAATTACTTCAACTGCTTTGGAAGAACAATTGGCCATCATCTAGTAAACTTAAAGGTGTATATATCCTACAACCTGACAATTCAGGTTTAGATATATATCCTAGAGAAACTCTTGCACATGATAATTAGGAAACAGGTAAATAGTTTTCAAAGTAGCAGCATTTTGTGTGATAGCAAAACCTAAAAACAACCTGTTCATCAATAGGACAATATAGTATTAAAAAACCATCTTAAAAACATACATTGACTAAAACAGTAAGTTACAGAAGAATATGTTTTATGGAATGTTCAAAGATGTACAAAACCTATAGTATTTTATTGGTGTTGGCTATGTGTATATGTACTGGAACTGTAACCTAAAGCAAGGGAAGGATAAACCCAGCATTGCTGATAATGGTCGCCCTCTATTGGAGGGTAGGGGAAGAACACCTCGGAGAGGGCGGGACGCAGGGAGCATCCGAGATAGCTTTGTGGTGGGTACTGATGTGTTCATTTCACTGGTGACCTTATGAAATATTTATACATGTAAAAGAATATATACGACATTACGTTAAAACAGAAACAAATAATTGAAAATAAGTTATAGAAGTGCATAATTTTAAAAACGAAGAGAATTAGATTAAGAAAGGGTACAACAGGTATAAACAACTCCTCAAAGAAATTTTGCTGTAAAGTGGGAGAGAAATGGAAAAGTAGGGGTGCCTGGGTGGCTCAGTGGGTTAAGCCTCTGCCTTTGGCTCAGGTCATGATCTCGGGGTCCTGGGATCGAGCCCCGCATCGGGCTCTCTGCTCGGCAGGGAGCCTGCTTCCCCCTCTCTCTGCCTGCCTCTCTGCCTACTTGTGATCTCTCTCTCACTGTTAAATAAATAAAATCTTAAAAAAAAAAAAAAAGAAATGGGAAAATAACTGGTAGGGGATGGGAGACTGGGGCAAAAGTGTTGATGATGAAAGTGGTGATGGACCATGGATTCTCAGCTGCAGAAGGAGAGATGAGAAGGATATCTGTTGGAACAAAATATAGCAAAAATCTAGTTTATAATCAAATGGAATGCCAGAAGAGACCTTCGAGATCACCTAGTCAGCCCCCTCATTCTGCAGATACAGGAAGCGACCAGCCAGGAGTAAAGTGAGTTGCGCACCATTATAGCATTGCTTCATGGTAGAACTCTGACTAAACCTAGGTCCCTGATTCCCAGTCCAGTATGGAGCCCATGGAAAGAGCAAGGCACATGGTGAAGGGGACAAAAAATACTATTAAGTATGGAAGAAGAAAGAGGAGCCTAAGTTGAATCTGAGGTCTGAGCCTGGAACCTGAAAGGCAATGTATTTCACATTATAGGGGTTAAGAAGCATCTGACTTGGGAGTCCGGCAGCTTTTGTACCCTGTACCAGATGAGCCGACCCTGGAGAATGTCTTTGTTTGGAGCATCAGTTTCCTCAGCTGTAAAAAGAAAATAATACCTATTTCACTGGATTATTATAGTTATAAGAGCTCTAAATGCAGTGCCTGACAATATCTTTTTTTTTTTGCCTGACAATATCTTAAGCACTCAATAAATTATTATGGAATAATGGTTGCTGGATGAAATGAGAAAGTTGAGAGAAAACTGATTTGGTGGAGAAATAGAATGAATTTGGCTTTACACATAATTGTTTATTTATTCAATTCATATTTTACCAATTTCCAAAGGCCTTGATTTGAATTTTAGACAGATGGAATTTAGGTGCTAATGGGACGAACAAATGATGATTACCCGTAGGTAGCCTAAAAATGTAGAAGGAGAGTTCTGGTGGCTTATATAAGGGCTAGAGACATAGGATTGCAAATTATCAACATGGAAAGCCAGCTCCAACTCCATGCTCTTTAGGGATGGGAATGCCGAAGAGAGGTGGTCTGAGGATCATGCTTAGGAAGAGGAACAACAGGCAAAAAAAACCACAAATGTTTGGTTATAAAAGCAGGAGAGGAATCCAGAAATCAGGAGAGTATAAAGTCGTAGGAGACGAGGAATGAGGAGAAGGTTAACACAAATGCAACCTAGAGTTTAAAGGAGAGACAGATAGAAAAGCAGATTAAATTTGGCTGGCTCTCACTAGTGGCCTTTGAAAGAGCAGTTACAGTGAGATCACGGAAGTGCAAGCCAGGCTGAAAGATGGAACACGAGTATATGTGGGTAGAAAATTAAAGCAAAAATACGACCTAATGGTGGAGTTTGTGGTTGTGGAGTATACAAGGAAGCTAAGAATGAGGATTCTCAGTCCTTCAGTCTGTGATTTCTTAGGCATCACTTTCATAACAATTTCCCATAAATACAAAACGTGGGGTTTTTTTTTTTCTTTTCTTTCTTATTTTTCTTATTTTGCAACAGATGTGACACTCAACTCTCTGGTGTCCGAGGCATTTGTGAGGTTTTTTGTGGAGCTAGTGGGACATTATTCTTTGAGCATGACTGTCACTGAGCGTGGGGAGCGTGTATTCCAAAGGGAACCATTCCGTAAATCCCACACCTCCCGAAGTGTCCGCCACTTCCTGGATCTCTTCATGGAAACACAGATGTTTGCCGGCTTCATCCAGGACCGAGAGCTTCGGAAAAGTGGGGTGAAAGGTCAGTTTCATCATAAAGTTCTCCCCCTGTAGTGAGCCCTTAGAGAGTTTGAAAATAATATAAACCAAAAAAAAATGGTATAAAGCTACAAGGGCTCAAAATCTGAGTTATTATGGAAAATATTTGTTTTTATAATTTTGTTTTAGCTATGGAAGCACATTGGTAGTAAGCCACAGAGTTTTCTTTAAGTGATTTTTAGTAAGTATTGGACAATTTCACCAACGTGAGTTTTCCTTGTAGGTTTGTTTGAGGTCCGGGCCCTCCAGTATTTGGAAACAATTCCAGAGTCTGAGCCCAGTGGGGTGAATAAAATTTTGCGGAGTCTTGGTGAGTTGTTGTGTTTTCTTGTTAAATAATGTGACTAAAAAACCTTTTGCAGAAAGTGTGCCTCATCACAAAAGCTTTATAATCAAATCAACAATATAACCTCAAATAGGCTGACTAGAAACCATGACTGTACTTCCAAATTGTTTTGGAGAAAAAGAAGTCTTTCTCAGAGGTCGGGATTCTCCATCAGAGTTGTCCTTGGATCTGTTTTCCTCAGATAACATGCGAATTTGCATATCATAAGTATTAACCTTTTCTAGGTCACATGACTTTGAGGATCTCATAAAAACTGGATCTTTGTCCCAGAAAAGTATGCTTAGAACATATAAATTTGCCTGTAATTGTAGGGTATTCATGGACCCTCCTGAAGCCCATCCATGGACTCCAGATTAAAAACACCTTCTAGGGGCTCTTGGGTGGCTCAGTCGGTTAAAGCCTCCTCCTTTGGCTCAGGTCATGATCTCAGGGTCCTGGAATCGAGCCCCACATCGGGCTCTCTGCTCAATGGGGAGCCTGCTTCCCCCTCTCTGCCTGCCTCTCTGCCTACTTGTGATCTCTCTCTGTCAAGTGGATAGATAAAATCTTTTAAAAAAATAATAAATAAATAAAATAAAAACACCTTTTAGGGGCACCTGGGTGGCTCACTTGGTTAAGCAACTGCCTTCCACTCAGGTCGTGATCTTGGGAGTCCCGGGATTGAATCCCGCATGGGGCTCCCTGCTCAGCGGGGAGTCTGCTTCTCCCTCTGACCTTCCCTTCTCCAATGCTGTCTTTCAAATAAATAAATAAAATCTTAAAAAACAAACAAACAACACCTTGTTTAGAGGGCATCTGAGGCAAAAGAGAATTTCCTACAAGTCTAATTTTACACTTTAGAAATAGATGTTTATGATTTTTCAATTATAATAATTTTTATTATCCTTTGCGATATTGGGGAATATTGATGTGGTAACCCAAAACAATGAACTATATTTCATGCTGTTTATATCGGTCCTTGAAATATGTACTCCCTGGTAGCTAGCTAGACTTATCATAAGGTCATTTCGTATTATATAAAAATTTCAAACTGGGATGCCTGGGTGGCTCAGTGAGTTAAGCCTCTGCCTTCGGCTCAGGTCATGATCTCAGGGTCCTGGGATCGAGCCCTGCATTAGGCTCTCTGCTTAGTGGGGAGCCCACTTTCCCCCCTCTCTCTCTCTCTCTGCCTGCCTTTCTGCCTACTTGTGATCTCTGTCTGTCAAATTAATTAATTAATTAAAAATCTTAAAAAAAAATTTCAGGGCGCCTGGGTGGCTCAGTTGGTTAAGCGACTGCCTTCGGCTCAGGTCATGATCTTGGAGTCCCGGGATCGAGTCCCATATCGGACACCCGGCTCTGCGAGAAGTCTGCTTCTCCCTCTGACCTTCTCTCCTGTCATTCTCAGTCTCTCTTTCTAATGAATAAAAAAAAAAAAAAAAAAATTTCAAACCACTATGATGTACACCTGAATCTAATAGGACATTGTATGTCAATTATATTTTAATACAAAAAGAAAAAGAAATATATGCCCTTAATTAAAATAAGGCCTTGTTCTTAACTAGCTGAGAGACCATGGACAAATTATGCCCCTAGTTATTATTTCATCTTTATACCATGAGGTTAGATCAAATCAGTGGTCCTGAACTCTGACTATAATATTTCACTCTCTGGGGAACGTAAATGAAAATTTTCCCCACTGCAGGATCCAAGAAATCTCTGGGGATCAGGCCAAGCAATTTTAACCTATAGTCAAGGGTGAAAGCCACTGGATTAGGTGATGTCTGAGCTCTCTTCTACCTCTACAATTAGACACATAGGGTTTGTTTATTTCTTTGTTTGGTAGTTAAACACATCACCTGCTAGCTTGAGATGGCAGCTTATTCCTGGGCTGTTCCGAATGACTAAATTGTTAATCCCTTGCCTCAAATAATATACAGTAAGTAAAAATGAACTAATGAGAATTCACTCTACTTCTTTCTCCTTTTAGGAAGTAAGATGAAATTTCTTCAGAAGAAATGAAATCTTTGATTGACTGTCTGCATCTTAAATAGAACAGAAAGTGCCAAAGAAAATACTTCTCCAAGAGTTAGGATGCCCTGAAGTAGCCTACAAAATCCTGGAATATTGAAAGGTTACAAAGTGGGCCTGGTCCTTGGAGGAGGATTCTCCTGTTGCTGCTGTAGTAACCACTGGAGGATTGTTGGGAGTAGTCTGGAACCCATGTTCTCATTACTCTGCCTCCAATTTTTTTTTCAGTGGCCTTTTCTATTTGATTCTTGGGCTCATTCTTTGTGTTTAGTCTGAGAAGGCACTTGTCTTATACTAGGGAAAGATTTGGTGTTGCATTTTTTAAAAAAAACAGCTCAAAGATGACCACAGTGAGAGAAATGCTGGGTTGAAGGTACTGGGGAAGCATGATGGTGGTGCAGAGTGCGCCCTGTACACATTCTCATCACTGAAATACCATGGCAGCTTGAAACCTGTGGGCTGTTGGAGCTAAGGAGTAGACTCCTCATATATCCCCAGTTTTTGTTTTTTAGTCTAATGTTCTATTTGGGGGAGTCTCACTTATGTGGAAGCCCTATTTATTAACACTGTCATTGAGTATCTTATACAAGTAGACACCTTGCAGCTCCTCCTGCACATCTTAGTTTGTCAACATTAAACTTTGTGGGATTATAGCCAACAGGAAATTACCCTTTCAAGGGCAGGAGAACTCCTCCCCCTTTTCTCAGTGTCCCACATGCGCCATGTGTGATGGTATCTGTATGTCATCTTAGTCTTTAAGTCGACTTTATGAGATACTTGCATCTCCATTTTATTAATGAAGAAACTGGAATTCAAAAAGGTTAAGTAACTTGCCCAGTGTTATACAGGAGCCAGAACTGAAGCCAGGACCATCCATTCATGAGTGTAGAGAAAGTTGGTTAGTCCTGCAGATGGAAATTTGAGCTCTGTGGGATTATAGCTATTGAAAAGGTTTTCTTTTAAACTGAATTGTACGAGTCAATTGTCAGCTCTGAGGATAAGAAACGTCAAACTATAGGTGCCTAGATGACTCTTTTTTGGTTCCCCTAGAATTGTTGGACTTTTGGGCCTAATTAAACTGGACTCAGACTATGAACATTACTGGGCACTCACCACATAATCACCCTGAACCTTAATACCTAAAACAGTAGTGATTAGAAGGAGGAACTTATCAATGATGGTGTAATTTTCATCAATAAGTGTTATAGCAGATGTCAATTTTCTTCAATTCCTGCTGATGCTTTTAACTGGCACAGAAATATTCAAACTTAACAAAACCTTGTAAGTTGTATTATGATACAGTTTATTGAGTTGTACAGTATTGTCATCACAGCCCATTCAGGTGTGCATGAATGAACCTGAAGCAGACCCCATTTAAGATCGGTGCTATATAGTTTGTATGGGTCTAGAAAATAGAACTGAGCCTATGTCTTGTTAAAAAAAACTGTTCAAGCATCTTACCCCAGTGGGGCTCTTACCAGACATCTCTCCATTTGCCACTCCAGTTCTGAGGGAAGAATGAGTAATCGGCGAATTGTTTATAAAACGGGGGTAGGAGGTCTTATGGTGGTGAATCCTGACCGTCCCTCTGTGAGGAGACCTTTGCTTCAGGAATGGGGGTCCTATTTTATCCCGGTGACCTGAAGCTGCTTCCTTTTCTTAGGTCTGTTTTATTTTGTTTTTGTAAAGTATTATGAGTTCTGGACATATTTGTAAAAGAGTTGTTCAAGATTTGTGTAAAATGTTGTTTACAGATCTTTTAATGAATAAACACAAAAAATTGGAGAATTTTAAATAAAGTTGCTTAAGATGTAAAGATCGTCTGCTTCGCATAAATCTATAACTAGCACATTTATCTAATGATAGGGTTAGACACTCCGAATCAATGGTAGACTAACCCGACTTAATAACCGTGGCCAACATTTCCGGGCTGTTGGCAGACAAAGCCCGGGTCTTGATCGCAGACACTGGGCAGGGTATGCAGTCCGACTACCTTATTTGGCCGTGGCCTGCTTAGTGGACGGGAGCTGGGGACACAGCAGAGCCGGCGCCCAGGCAGCAGCAGGAGTGGTGGGGAGGCAATGAGGAACACTAGTCTGTTTCCGGAAGTCCTAAAGGCAAATGAGCGGATTTTATATACGCCCTGAAGGCAAAATGACAGGATTTTGCTGAAGCTGGAGTTGGTGGGCAGTTTTTAATCTCACCTTAGAGGAAAAGATCAGGTTCCTTTGTTATGTAGACCCTAGAGCTTCGCAATTTTAACTGGCTACTGGCGCCAACTTCCAGAATCTGTGAAATAACTGCATTTATCCAATGCAAGTATTCTCAGTACTAATAGTGAGGGGTACAGCAAGAAGCGCAAGAGGGGACAAAACCCGCCACAACGAAAAAAGCTAAGGGTTGTAGGTGGAAGGTTAGGGGAGTGGGAAATCTGTATCCTGCCGGTTTCCTCCAGAAATTTTAAAGCGTTCCCCTTCCAGATAACCAGCTTCCTCCAGGGAACGAAAAGTCCCAATTCGCTCCAAATTGCTCCCGGCCGGAAACAAAAAAGCGGAGCACTCTGGGGGGGGGGACAGGAAATGGAGAGTTCCGCTGATTCTGGGACTCGCGACGTGACGTCACGTCCGACCAAGACAAAATGGCCGGACACTTCATAGTAGCTCGGCGAGAGCGACTTCAGAATTGACAACTGAGCATGCGTCAGAGCCCAGTGCGCAAGCGACCTATATTACATCAGAGCGAGCGCAGGCGTAATGAAATGGGCCTGAGTCTGCGCACACTCAGAAAATTTGGGCAAGCCTCAGAATGGCGGGCACAGGCTTAGTTGCCGGAGAGGTGGTGGTAGATGCGCTGCCGTATTTTGACCAAGGTTACGAAGCCCCTGGTGTGCGGGAAGCGGTGAGTTCGGGCTGGGTAGCTGATTCAGCGCTCTCGGGCCCTTGGTGCTGGAAGAGGCACCTTCCAAGTTGCTACCCCTCCCCTGGCCTTCGTTCTCGTTTCTAGGCTGCGGCGCTGGTGGAGGAGGAAACCCGCAGATATCGACCTACTAAGAACTACTTGAGCTACCTGACAGCCCCGGATTATTCTGCTTTTGAAGTAAGTGTGACGTCTTGAGGCCACCGTATGAGCTAGGATCCTGTGACTCTTTATTTTGGATTGAGACTCTTGGCCACGTAAAAATGCATTTTAAATTCTGGCTTTAACAATTGCCTGCTGGCCCGCTATTTATCTATCGTATAGATGTAAATGTTACCGGCCATTGAAAACAGCTAGATAAGCCTTGCCTGGCGTTCTTATTTTGAGACCCTCCTGAAGGGCTTTCTGGGCTTCGCGAACTACCCAGCAATGCAAAAAGTAGTGTGTACGTTTTTCGGAGATCGGCTCCTTGCATAAATTCTCGAAGGCATTTTGTACTCTCTAAGGTCTACTTGAAAACAAGTGATGAGGAATTTTTAATGTATGTTAAGTCGAGGCTCCTGCGAACCACAGGAGGGCGGCCTTTGTGTCACAGTCTAGATACTGTGAATGACTGAAGTGAGAAACCATTTTTAAGTAAAGTGCTATTTAAATATTTAGCCTAGAAGTGCACCCAAGATACTTCTTAGGGTGTAATCAGCTAACTGAAATGTAAAATATCATCTCTAAATTAATAGATATTGTTAGAAGGGCCCCTGGGTGGCTCAGTGGGTTAAAGCCTCTGCCTTCGGCTGGGACCATGATATCAGGGTCCTGGGATCGAGCCCCACATCAGGCTCTCTGCTCAGGGGGAAGCTCTCTGCTTCCCCCTTTCTCTCTGCCTGCCTCTCTGCCTACTTGTCATCTCTCTCTCTCTGTGAAATGAATAAATAAAATCTTTAAAAAAAAGATAGATTCTGTTAGGCAGTTCAATATTACTTTTTGGGGTTTTTTTCCCCATTATAGGTAACCATGTATTTAATGAAAGAATTCTTTTATTAAAACACAGTATTTATATTGAAGTAACATGAAAAGGAATGTTGGTTAAGTTTTAAATAGGAAGATGTTCCTGTGATACATTTTCCCATGTGTTTTCTAAATGTTGTTACCCAGATATAGATGGCTATCACATTAAGAAGTAAGTACAGTAATGCTTCCTTATTAGATTGGCTCCCGAAAATTTCAGATAACTGCATTCAATCACAAATTTTTAAATATTTGAACCAGTTTTCCTTTTAAGTCTCCTAAAGACAACATATATCTCCTATCTTTATAATTAGTATACTGATCATTTAACTCTTTTTCAAAATAGAAATTGATAGTGTTGGGCTCATCATCTCAGTCCTGAAAACAGCCCTGTGAACTATATTACTATATGTTTATTATCCTAATTTTTTAAATGGGAAACTGTGGCTTAGAGAAGGTAATTTGCCCAAGTCTTTACTCCTCAAATTTCTTTTGAAACTGCTCTTCAAGCGCAGTTTCATTTAACTATTTATTATAATTATTTATTTAGTTAAATATTATTTAATTAATTAAATTATTTAATTACTTAAATATTATAATTATTTATTATAATTAGTTATGAATAACTAATTCATTTAACTATTTTTTTAAGATCTTATTTATTTGTGTTTTTTTTTTTTAAAGATTTTATTTATTTATTTTAACAGAGAGAGAACACACGCAGGCAGAGGCAGAGAGAGGAGCAGGCTCCCTGCAGAGCAAGGAGCCCGATGCGGGACTCGATCCCAGGACGCTGGGATCATGACCTGAGCCGAAGGCAGCCGCCCAACCAACTGAGCCACCCAGGCGCCCCCTTATTTATTTATTTGACAGAGAGAGATATCTCAAGTAGGCAGAAAGGGGATGGAGGGGAAGCAAGCTCCCTGCTGAGCAGAGAGCCTGATGTGGGGCTCAATCCCAGGACCCTGAGATCATGACTTGAGCCGAAGGCAGAGGCTCCAACCCACTGAGCCGCCCAGGCACCCCTTCATTTAACTATTTATGAAGGTCTTTTCTAACCAGAAATTGAGGGACTGTCTAAACTTTTTAGTCTAATTGTTCATGTAGTTGAGGCCCCCCAAAATGATAATTGCTCAGGATAACTGAAATACTAATATAGATGAATACTTAAGCAGTTCTTTATACTCAGGCCAGGAAATGTGTGGAACAGAAATGGAATAGGATATTGACCGAAACCTAAAGAAGTAGAGCTCTACCATGTGTTTTTTTACTTTATATTTTTTACTTTTTTACCATGTATTTTTTTAAATCGTACAATTGGGCTCCTTGTTCAGCAGGGAGTCCGCTTCTCCTGCTCCTTCTGCCCCTCCCCCCTCTAACTCGCTCTGCTGTTTCTCTCTCAAATAAATAAATAATATCTTAGAAAGAAAGAAAAGAAAGAAAGAAAGAAAAAGAGTACAATTGTTAGAGCAGATAGCAGAACTGGTTTCTTTCCGTCCCCTTTTCTCATCCCTTGCAAAGAGTAAAGTGTAAAAAATAGCAGCCAGGGCCAAAAAGAAAGTACGGATATAGGCTCAGAGCCCTAAAGCACATTATTTTATGTCCAAGTCCTCTCTTCCCTTCCCCCACCCCCAGTGAATACTTAGATCCATGGTCTTCAGCACTGGCTTCACTATACAGTCAACTGATGGGTTAAAAACAAGTTACAATCATGCCCAGTCTCCACCTCAGAACAGTTAAGTGGGAATGGGAGAGAGGGGTAAGATGTGGCTGGGAACGAAATTGTTTTCAAAGCTTCCAGCTGATTTTTTATGTGCTGCTGGGACTGGGAACCACTGAATAATCCTTTTCTCTGTTGGTCCCTTTTTTTTTTTCCCCCTGTGGGTCCCTTTACATATGAAGTATGTGTGTTCTGATCCTTGAGAGCAGTTAACTTAAAGAAGACTTGGTGGGTGGGGTGCCTGGGTGGCTCAGTGGGTTAAAGCCTCTGCCTTCGGCTCAGGTCATGATCTCAGGGTCCTGGGATCGAGCCCCGCATCGGGCTTTCTGCTCAGCAGGAGCCTGCTTCCCCCTCTTTCTCTGCCTGCCTCTCTGCCTATTTGTGATCTCTCTCTCTCTTTCTCTCTCCAATAAAAAAAAAATCTTTAAAAAAAGAAGTCTTGGTGGGAAGGAAAATGATCCATTTTATTTTATTTTTTTAATTTTTTGGAAATGATCCATTTGAATGGATAACAAATATTTAAGTAAGTTAGATTCATTATTTGGTGGTTATTAATTGGAATTTATCAATATGATTTTGGAAATAATTCTTTCCCCTAATTAGACCGACATAATGAGAAATGAATTTGAAAGACTGGCTGCTCGGCAACCAATAGAATTACTCAGTATGAAACGGTAAGTTGTATTTCTGGTTTCAGCCGTACCCAAATCATTTTTCATTTTTAAGTTGCTAGTAAAACTGCTACAGCTCTTAAAATGTGGAAAAGAAAAAATTCTTGTCTGATTTTGTGTTTATGTTTTTTCGTATAATAGTGGTTCCTATAATCCTTTATGTCCAGATGTATTTTTTGCACTTTTATTTAAAAAGACAAAATAAGGGAGACCGAGTGGCTCAGTTGGTTAAGGATCCCACTCTTGATTTTGGCTCAGGTCATGATCTCAGAGTTGTGAGATCAGTTACCTGCATAGGACTCCACGCTGGGTATGGAGCCTGCTTAAAATTCTCCCTTTCCCTGTGCTGCTCCCCACCTCCCCACTTCCTAGCACAAATGTGTGCTCTCTCTCTTTCTTTAAACACACACACACACACACTATGTAAAATGCAACAACAGGAATGGTAATTGTAATGACGTTCATGTTTTTAAGACTTTCCAAGGAGGGGCACCTGGGTGACACAGTCAGTTGAGCTTCTGACTCTTGGTTTTAGCTCAGGTCGTGATCTTAGGGTCATGAACTCGAGCCCTGCACTGAGCTCTGTGCTCAGCACAGGTTCTGCGTGGGATTCTCTCTCCTTCTCCCCTGTCCCTCTGCTTGTGCTCCCTCACTCCCTCTCTCTACAATAAATAAATAAATCTTTAAAAAAATTTTTGTTTTTCCACGGATATGTTCCTGATTAGGAGTCTAGTTCTTTACTCATCATATGTTTAGGTGAAATCATGTTATGGTTTGTAATGAATCCCTGATTGACTCGGACACAAAACATCAGTAAACACAGGGTGCCCGAATAGTTTGACTTTGGTTCCACTGTGTTCCTTCCTGTTCCACTTTATTACAAAACCGCTTCTCCTCTCTCAGGGAAAAAAACTCCAAACATACTTTGTTACTTTCTCTAAAATGGAGAATTGGATTGCTTAACATGTGAGATCTCTTTCAGCTTTAAGGTAAGTATGGCATCATGGGAACCAGTAAGTAGTGTGTCGGAGCAGAGTCCTTTGAGAGAGGGCCGCATGCACAGTAGGTCTGTCCTCTTCAGCAGATGTATAGATTTAGAAGAGGGATTTGAGTCTGTAGAACCAGAGGATCATATTTTTGTGCTCCATTTCCTGTCTAGCCTGAGTGATAAAGGAAGGAGAAGTTCCAGGATTCCTCAGTTCTTCATTTCCAGGTGCTTCTGCTCTATAGATATTCATGACAGTAACTTCTTTATGGCAGTATATCTTAAAGCAGAAGTAATGACCTGCTAAGCAGTGGATCATGAAGGAAATTTAGTAAGTTTCCAAAAGTAAACTTACTAAAAAAGGTAGTAAGATCCAAAAGTTCTCACAGCAATTTTTTAAAGAAATAGAATAGAAAACATCAGAATATACTACAAATAAAGGCAACTATTGTTTTGTGAAACTTTTTTTTTAAGATTTTATTTATTTGTCAGAGAGAGCAGAAGCAGGGGGATCGGCAGGCAGAGGGAGAAGCTGGCTCCCCGCTGAGCAGGGTGCCCGATATGACTCGATCCCAGAACCCTGGGACCATGACCTGAACCAAAGGCAGACCCTTAACCGACTGAGCCATCCAGGTGCCCCTGTTCTGTGAAACTTTTGTTGAGGTGTGGGTATTTTTTTACTGGACCACAGATACTTCTTACTGTGGGTTATAATCAGAAGTTTGAAAACTGCCACATTTGTGGTATATGTAAAGTTTTTGTTTTTTTTTAAACAAAGTGGTGTGTCACTTTTTTTTTTTAAGAGAGCGAGAGAATCTTAAGCAGGCTCAGTGCCTAGTGTGGAGCCCGACACAAGGAATCAGGGACTTGATCTCATGACCCTGAGATCGTGACCTGAACCGAAATAAAAAATTGGATGCTTAACCAACTGAGCCACCCAGACACCCCTGGTTTATGACTTCTTTTCTTTTTAAACATTTTTTAAGATTATTTATTTGACAGAGGGAGAGAGATTACAAGTAGGCAGAGGCAGGCAGAGAGAGGAGGAAGCAGGCTCCCTGCTGTGCAGGGAGTCTGATGTGGGACTCGATCCCAGGATCCTGAGATCATGACCTGAGCCGAAGGCAGAGGTTTTAACCCACTGAGCCACTCAGGTGCCCCTGGTTTATGACTTCTTGATCGTAGTTGCATACCCCTCAGTTGTTCATAGGAATAATGTGGAGTTTTTACTGTGTCTAGTCAAAATATTAAAATAGATATTAAAACTTAGTTCTTAGTAACTCATTGATAATGAGCTGAGATTTATGAAGAGTGTACTTACTGGCGGGCGCCTGAGTGGCTCAATTGGTTGAGCAACTGCCTTCGGCTCAGGTCATGAGTCCCGGGATCGAGTCCCATATCGGGCTCCCGGCTCTGCGGGAAGTCTGCTTCTCCCTCTGACCTTCTCCCCTCTCATTCTCAGTCTCTCGCTCTCTAATAAATAAATAAAAATCTTTAAAAAAAAAAAAAAAAGAGTGTACTTACTGGCTATATCAGCACTGTTGAAGGACTGTTTAGTGTGAAGAGAGAGAATAGAATAGATCTAAATGCAAAGAATTATTATATCCCTTACCATTTTTTTTCTCTAGAATGGCTTGGGTGTGTCGGTGGGAACCTGGATGAATGTAAGTGTGCTTTACAAAAATGATAGCAGGGACACCTGGGTGACTCAGTCGGTTAAGCCTCTGCCTTCGGCTCGGGTCATGATCTCAGGGTCCTGGGATCAAGGCCTGCATCAGGCTCTCTCCAGCGGGGAGCCTGCTTCCCCCTCTCTCTCTGCCTGCCTCTCTGCCTACTTATGATCTCTCTCTGTCAAATAAATAAATAAAATCTTTTTTTTTAATAAATAAAATCTTTAAAAAAAAAACATAGGTTTTCTTGTGTCCTAATTTTTTCTCCTAGTATATCACAAACATGATAATGTTTTAAGTCTTCTTCAGTAGCATCATTCAGCAGCTAATTTAACACTCCTTTATATGAATATACTATAGTTTATGGAGTCAGTTCACGTTGAAGTAAATGATTTTTTTTGTTACTGTATATAATGGTATTAAATCTTATTTGTAAACAGATTTTACATAGGTTTTATGGCACAGTCTGATCTGATCTTCAGTTTTCCGTGGATCTTACATTGTGCATAGACCTCTGACATGTTCTGTTGGAAGGAAGGGAAGATTTAGGAGAATATGTAGTTTCGTTTTATTTTTGTTTCATTTCAGATATGAACTTCCAGCCCCTTCCTCAGGTCAGAAAAATGACATTACCGCGTGGCAAGAATGTGTAAACAATTCCATGGCCCAGTTAGAGCATCAGGCGGTTCGAATTGAGAATCTGGAACTAATGTCACAGCATGGATGCAATGCCTGGAAAGTATATAATGAGTAAGAAGTTAATTTGTTTTTATTAAACCCATCCCACCCACAGCTTTGGTATTGTCTTGAAATAGAGGAACAGGTGCCGGGGTGGCTCAGTCATTTAAGTGTCTGACTCTTGGTTTCAGCTCAGAGTCATGGGAGGGATCCCCATGTCCGACCCTGTGCTCAGCAGGGAGTCTGCTTGAAGATTCTCTTCCTCTACCCTTCCCCCTGCTTGCTCACTCTCTCAAATAAATAAATCTTCAAAAAAAAAAAAATGTGGGAAGTGGGATGAAAATAGTATAGTGGCCTTTCATTTGAGATCATGTCCTGGAACTACTACAACTCATGATAAGCCATGGCTTTCAGACCCACCTCAGAGAGTACGGAGGGGACCTAAACCTAACTACATTTATTGTGTAATACTGTAATTAAATGAGTTCTGAGGTCTGATTGACAAATCATAACATGGTGGAATGGAATCCTTAATGTGGGGGATTGCTCGTACAATTGATTCTCATTAGTTGCATGTTAATGTCCTATAAAGTGGCCTTGAATACTGAATGGGCAAATACTGTACCATTTTTCCTAGTGGAAATAATGTCCATGTATATGTGCACATTTCATATAGACTATAACTAAATCCTAAAGACAACTCCTCCTGGCAGATTCTCTTCCCTTTATTTTATAAAAGAGAAAGTTCAGAAGTACTAAGTAATTTGGCAGAGTTGGAAATTAAATTCCGTCCTTTGGTCATCTCTGTATGAGACCTGAAACAATAAGTCAGAGTGCCTCCTTATTCCACTTCAGCTAAGAATCTACACATCCAGCAACTCAAATTTTGCACTGCTCTGCGCATGCCGTTCATGATCTCAAAATGCCACAAGTATTGATTTAGGGGTTACGAATAAATTTGAGGGAGTAGGTAAGTTCACAAGTACAGAATCTGCAAGTAATGAGTATCGAATATAAGTAGAGAATTAACACAGGAAGCAAGGTGCCCACATAAGCCACCGAGCTCTACTTTCTGTTCCATGCAACTAGCTTTAGGTTTTATTATCTGTCTAGAGCTCGATTTTCCTATTTGTAAAATTTGGCGGATAGATGATGTCTGTGATGCCTTTAAGCCCTAAGATCCCGAGTCTGTATTAATAGTTTAATAATAGTTCAAGGAGTTGAACAATTTAAGGAGAAAAGGCCATTGAACCTCATGACATTGCATCAAACTATTTGCTGGAGTATGTTTCCTGGAATAATAAAGCAAAATCACAAAGTGATAAATACCTTTTCTCAGTTTTTCAGAATTATGTTTTAAATTTCTTTGGCCACATAAGGATCTAGTAGGCAAAATCCAGAATTTGGGAAACTATAGGATAAACAGTTCCATTTCTTCTGTGCCTGTGTTGCAAGGGAGATAAAGAAAAAATGGGTTTGGGAGGATTAAGAAACAGATCGATCAAAAAAATGTTAAAAAAAAAAAAAAAAAGGTCGGGGCGCCTGGGTGGCTCAGTTGGTTGAGCAACTGCCTTCGGCTCAGGTCATGATCCCAGAGTCCTGAGATCGAGTCCCACATGGGGCTCCCAGCTCCATGGGAAGTCTGCTTCTTCCTCTGACCTTCTCCCCTCTTATGCTCTCACTGTCTCTATCTCAAATAAAAAAATAAAATCTTTAAAAAAAAAAAAAAAAAGTCTGTATTTTACAAAGTGGAAAAATGTGATCTTTGTCCTCAAGAAGCTTTAACTAGTTGGGGAGACAAGATATTTCTCTGCCAGATAACCAGTAGTCCATTTTTAGCAGTATGAGGGTATGTGCTTTGTTGTGTGCTGTGCTCTATAAACTAGAGATGTCCACAGAAGGGATGTTAAGAACTAAGGTCATTTAAAAAAAATTAAGGTCATTTTAAAATGGTGAGATTTGGGGGCACCTTGGTGGTTCATTTGGTGAGGCATCTGACTCTTGCTTTCAGCTCAGGTTATGATCTCAGGATACTGAGATTGAGTCCTGTGTCGGGTTCCTTGCTGAGCAGGGAGTCTGCTTGAGATTCTTTCTCTCCCTCTGCCCCTCTCCCCTCATGCTCTCTCTCTCTTAAATAAATCTTTAAAAAAAAAAAAGTGGTGAGCTTTGGACATTTAGAAGAGAGTGAGAACACTTCCAAGCAGGGAAGGGAGCATATATGCAGAGGAAAAAATAATACATTGAAGAAAACATTGCTTTCAGCTTACCTAGAAACCTTTAATACTGTTAGGCGTTTTGGTGACTCAGGTGGTTAAACATCTGCCTTTAGCTCAGATCATGATCCCAAGGTCCTGGAATTAAGTGTTGCGTCGGGCTCCATGCTCAGCAGGGAGTCTGCTTCTCCCTCTCTCCCTGCCTCTTCCCCTACTTGTGCTTGCTCGCTCTCTTTCAAATGAATAAATAAAATCTTAAAAAAAAAAAAAAAGAAAAGAAAAATGAAGCACCTGGGTGGCTCAGTGGGTTAAAGCCTCTGCCTTTGGCTCAGGTCAGGATCTCAGGGTGCTGGGATCGAGTCCCAAATCGGGCTCTCTGTTCAGCAGGGAGCCTTCATTCCCCCTCTCTCTCTGCCTGCCTCTCTGCCTACTTGTGATCTCTCTCTCTCTGTGTCAAATAAGTAAATAAAATCTTTTAAAAAAAGAAAGAAACCTTTAATATTTTCCCATTTGTTGCAAGGTAAGATCCAGACTGTAATGTGGTATTCAAGGCAAAAGGCTGTGTATCTCAGTGGTAGACTTTCACTCCAACCAAAGGAACCTTCTCTCTTGCGATTATCATAACTCCGTTCCTGGGCCTTTACTCATGGCTTGCCACCTCCTGGAATGGCTTTACCTCATCTATCCAAATTCAGTTTATTTAAGGCTCTACTCTAATCCACTTCTTTGTCTTCCCATCTTGTTAAAGTAAGTTTTCTTTCCTTGTGAAAGGATTTGAGGGCCTCAAATGTGGCATGGGCAGAAAGCTTTTAGTTCTAAGGAGGTCTTGGTTCATGACTGCTTTAAAAAAATTTCATTAATGAGAAAATTATGTACTTGCAATTAAAGGGAAGCCTTCGAGGTCATCCCTTGTTTTTACGCATAAACAGGCTTAGCCTCATTGATGTCAAGTGATTCATTCAAGGACACACAGCTTTTTAGGGCAGAGCTGGAACTAGAACCAAAGTCTTCTGACTCCTATGATGCAGTGCCGTAAGTTAATAAAAATATGTTCAGAGTCCTTGAGGAGGGACCTGTATATGGACATACTTCATTTAATTACATTTTGCTGTATTACATTTTTTACGAATTGAAGGTTTGTGGCAACCTTGCCTCAGCAAGTCTGTCGGCACCATTTTCCAATGGCATTTGGTCACTTCCTGTCTCGTCACATCTTAGTAATTCTCTAAGTATTTTAAACTTTTCCATTATATTTGTTACAGTGATCTGTGATCAGTGATTACAACTCATTTAAAACTCAGAACATTGGTTAGCAGTTTTTAATAACAAAGTATTCTTTAATTAAGGCAAGTACTTTTTTTTCACATGATGCTATTACACATTTAATAGACTACAGTATAGTATAAACAACTTTTATATGCTCTGGAGAACAAATTCATTTGATTTGCTTTATTGCTATACTTGCTTTATTGCGTGGTCTGAAACCAAACCTCAGTATCTCTGAGGTATGCTTGTACTCACGGAGGATGAAAGAAAGAAGAATACAACAAATAAAACTGGGCTTTCAGGAAGCGGTCATTCAAGGGGAAGCCATGGCTAGAGTTTAATTGTCCTCAGGAGCATGGAGTGATGGTAGAAATCAAAGAAAAGGGGATGAGCTGTATGTAGGTAAGCCTGGAGAGACAGCTGTTTGAAGACTGAATCTTCAGAGAATTGCAGTTAGTGAGAGAAAAGTAAGTCTGTAGAAATGGAAGAATAACTTAGGAGAAAAGCAGGATATTTGAGTCATGAAAGCCAGGAAACAATAGTGGATGTAGAGCAAGAGAATAGTAGCACCAGTGTGGTTGAAATGCAGTCAAATGCTCTACCCCTGAGCTATACCCCCAGAGTGGTTGAAATGGACCCTAAAGGCGATTCTCTGCTGCCTTAGGAGGAAAATGATGTGGTTGTGAGAATTACATCCCAATAAAGCTGTTATTTAAGGAGAGGGGGCGGAGTGGCTTTTACCCTTGAATCACTTCTCTAATGACAGTGATAACTTGGCACTCTGTGTTGCTCAGCTTTCTCCCTGTGGAATGGAGGGCCAGCTTGTGCTGGAATCCCAATCTCTAGCCTTCCAATTTTCTCTTCTCTAGTTAGCAGTAGACAGGAGGGGAGAAGGGCAGGATAAATGCAGGTACAGAAATATGGAGATAATAAGGGATTTGAATGAATACACTCATATGGGTTATTTTCCGTGTTCTCCATGAAAAGTAATGACAGTTGAAGTGACTTAGGTACAAGAAATCAGAGTGTCAGTAAACTGGTTGGGCTCAAGAGGTTAAAAGACCTGAAATGGAACTTAGCTCTGACATTCACCTATGTTACCTTGACCAAGTTACTTCATTTTTCTAAGATTTTAATGTCCTCACATGTGAAATAGGGGTAATCATACCTACCTCAAAGAATGCTTAGGAGAATTATAGTAGCTAATATGTATAGAATGTCTAACGTGGTATTTGACAAAGAGCTCAATAGCAGAAGAACTGGAATTGTATCAACTAGATAGCTCACTTTTAGTTGGTATTAAATTTTAATGTATATTAATCTGATTTTCCTCTTTTCCTTCCTTAGAAATCTAGTTCATATGATTGAACATGCACAGAAAGAGCTCCAGAAGTTAAGGTAAGTTGTTTTTTCCTTTTATTTTATTTTATTTTATTTTATTTTATTTTATTTTATTTTATTTTATAGTAATCTCTACATCCCATGTGGGGTTCACAAACTCACAACCCTGAGATCAAGTGTCACGTGTTCTTTTGACTGAGCCAGCCAGGTGCTCCTATTTTCCTCTTAAAGTTTAGGTAGATCCTTAGTGAACAAAAAGGGAAGAAAAAGGAACTGATAGACTGTAGTCATTTGAGAGTAGTACTTGGTGATCCACTCTGTCCAGCATCCAGTGCTGGGTTTGCCCTACTGGAGTGGAGGAGAAATAGACTTAACGTCTGAAAATATCTCTACCAGGTCATTTGCAATTTGCAAATCTGCAGACATTGAAAAGGCACTTAGAAGAATATGTTGCAGGACAACATATACATAATCCAGGGTGCCTGGCCGACTCAATAGAGCATGCAACTCTTGATCTTGGAGTAGTGAGCTCGAGACATAAAGATGACTTCAAAAATTAATCTCTACTACTTGCACATAGACATACAGGAAGGAGTTTGGGAAAACACCCACCAAAAACTGAACAGTAATTAGAAGCACACAGGAGGAGGGACTTCTGCTTTTTAATCTCTGTGTGTGCATGTATGTGAAAAATTTAATTTTTCATGATAAGCTTATGAAATTTGTAATTGCATAATAGAAGAAAGTTAATTCCTGGAATTAGTCTATTACTGTATACGTCTGTTCTTCTCAAGGGATTAAAGATGTATTTCGTGGATTGTAGATTTTTCTGTTCATTTTAGTCTTAACGTTAAAATTTAGGTGGGTTGTATAAAAATTTTTTACAGGAAACATATTCAAGATTTAAACTGGCAACGAAAGAACATGCAGCTCACGGCTGGATCTAAATTAAGGGAAATGGAATCAACGTGAGTATCTTCACTTCCATCAACTTTTAAATCGCCTACTACATTTTAAGATCAGGATTTAACAGTATGATTCAATAGTATTCAAATGCGACGCCACAAGTGTCCCAGAAATGCGCTTTTCTGAATCCCGCTCTTTGCTGCCTCTGCCTGTGATGTGTGGGCTTGGAAAGCAGTGAGAGGGGCGGAACCACCGTTACTTGATTCTGGTCTCAGAGCGCCCTATTTTCAGTTCAGTGTTTCTGCTCTGAATAGGATTCTACTTACACTCTCCGTTTAAAAGGAAAAAAATTATTTTTTAACTATGAGGGAGATTTCATACTTTGATACTTTGTGTTTCAGTTTTTTTTTTCTTTGTTCATATATTTTACTTTTAAAATGTTCTTCAGGGGCGCTCAGTGGGTTAAAGCCTCTGCCTTCAGCTCGGGTCATGATCTCAGGGTCCTGGGATCGAGCCCCGCATCGGGCTCTCTGCTCAGTGGGGAGCCTGCTTCCCTCTCTCTCTCTCTGTCTGCCTTTCTGCCTACTTGTGATCTCTCTCTCTCTCTCTCTCGAGTAAATAAATAAAATCTTTAAAAAAAAAATAAAATAAAATGTTCTTCATATGCATAGATAATTTTATTTGAATCCCTGTAATCGTGAATTTTGTATCGTTTCTCTTTTTTGCTTTTCTGTTTCCCTTCTTCCCCCCTTCTCCACCTCCATGTATTCTCTGTTCACAGTCTATTCATCTTTCCACATTTTTCTTCAAGCTAATATAATCTCCCAAATATACATGTGTGTTTGTTTTCATTTGCCCTAGAGATTTTTTTCTGGGGAAGGGGGAAAACTGCTTGGATCTGTGGAATTTTCTCTTGTTCTAGAAGTTTCTCCACCATTTTTAACTATTGCCTCTGCCCCATTTTCTCTCCTTTTATGTTAATCCCATTAAATATAATCTTCCATCACCTTATCCTATCTCCAACTATTTCTAATTTGATTTTTAAAAGATTTTTTTTAATTCAAAATAATTGTAGATTTACATTAATTTTTAAGAAATGATACAGCTAGAATTTTATTTTTTAAGATTTTATTCATTTATTTTAGAGCTTGAGCAGGGAGAAGGGCAGAGGGGAAGGGAAAGGGAAAGGGAGAGAATCTCAAGCCAACTCAGCATGGACCCTGGCGTGGGGCTCAAACTCATGACCCTGAGGTCATGACCTAAGCTAACCGACTGAGCCACCAGTGCACCCAGTACATCTAGAATCTTATGTACCCTTTAGCGACTTTCCCCCAATTCAGTTTTTTAAAATGGAAATTTAGAAGTGAAGGTTCACAGGGCGCCTGAGTGGCTCAGTCGTTAAGCTTCTGCCATTAGCTCAGGTCATGATCCCAGGGTCCTGAGATCAAGCCCCACGTTGGGTTCCCTACTCAGCGGGAAGCCTCCTTCTCCCTCTGTCACTCCCGCTGCTTGTGTTTCCTTTCTTGATGTGTCTTTCTTTGTCAAATAAATAGATAAAACCTTTAAAAAAAAAAAAAAAGGTTCACGTTATGACGTGGCTGCAAACATGTATATGGTAAAATCTTCTAAGAGAAATTTTATATTGAGTAATTTTTCCTTTTTTCTTTTTTCTTTTTTTTCTTTTTTTACTTTTCTAGTTGGGTATCCCTGGTCAGTAAGAATTATGAGATTGAAAGGACTATTGTGCAATTAGAAAATGAAATCTTTCAAATGAAGCAGCAGCATGGAGAGGCAAACAAAGAAAACATCCGGCAAGACTTCTGAAAAGACAGATGAACATGGTGTGGGAAGAAAGGAAGGCAAGCTGGGCTTTCACAGAAGATCAGGCATCTGAACTATGAGGGAGAACTGCATCCTAAGGAAATCATCAGTGGTTAAATGTTTTTTGTAGAATGTGGACTGTTAAAAACTTTCAACTTGGTGGGAGTTTTTTTTCTTTTGTTTTTGCCATTTTAAAAAAAAACTAGGCTTTCAAAATAAGTATGATAATAGAATCATACTATACCATATCATAGAATTAATTTTGAACCATTGGAACATATTTTTTATCTGAGAGATCTTTACTGAAAGTTTTTAACATGTACAAGAAGGTGGAACCTTTTGGTTTATGTATTTCCAAATAAAGGGGTGTTTCTAAACAAATTTTCGATTACCAAGCAAGACTTCCAAAATACAGTGGCACCATCTCTGTCATCGTAGGTAACAGTTTCATAAAGGTCATATGTGCTCAGCCCTGTTCTAAGCACGTTAGGTAGACAAACTAAGAGGAATAAAAAAAATCATTTGATTCTCACAAAAACCTTAGGAAGCAGGTACTGTTGTTCCCATGCACAGACTTGTAATGGGTGTTGATGAAGTAACCTGTGGAAGTTGTATAGCTAGAAAGTCATCCAGGTGTTCAGTCCAGTAGTACAGCACTAGAGTTGTGTTCTAACCCTCTATTTGTAAGGAATCAACAAGTATAAAAGATTACTGCCTGATTCAGAAAAAATATTTGCAGTCTCCTATAATCTTTGTGCTCTCGCTTTGTGCTCCCTGGGTACCAGGTTTTCCTTATCCCAAGTCCAGCTGTAGTGCAGAGTTAAGTTTATGATTACGAAATAAAAACTAAGTAACAATAAAGCCCATTATTGCAGGAGGGACTAAGATGGAGGGTTAAAACAATGTTACTCCAAGTTTTTCTTAATGGAGGAGAGAGAATGCCACCCTTGGGAGCAGAGGGTTCCTGGTTTAAGGTGATAACTTGCCATGAACATCAAATACTGCAATCTTTTATGTATTTATTTTTTTCTTAAGTAATCTCTGCACCCAACCTGGGACTCAGATTCACAACCTCCAAATCGAGAGTTGTGTGTTCTTCTGACTGAGCCAGCCAGGCGCCCTTGGAATCTTAAAAAAAAAAAAAATTTAATGATATTATTGCCCCATGGGAGGATTCATTCCACTATTGCCTAATCCAGTTTGCTGCACCTTCTACTCAGCCCCAAGAAATTGTATCTTCTGCTGTTCCCTGCCTGAGAGACTAGATTGCAGATAATCCCTGTCCCTTGCCACACTCCTCTCTCCAGTGATGCTCCCTCAAATCCCCCTCACTCTTTTCCTAGTTTGCTAGCAAATCCCAGTCTGGTATAGTGACCACCCTGAGGGTCTGCACATTTCCTTGGCCACGGTGAGCTTGGTGGGCCTGGTTCAGAGGGCATTACTCTAGAAAGCAGCTGCTCTCATCAGTGGCAAATCACTAAATTGAGATTGAGAGTTCTCTTCCTTTAGACTCATCATACTCCTAAAATTTGTCCCATTAGTTGAGATTCCTCTCCTGTTCATAAATAACTATTAGAGCTGGAGGATGACCCCAACAAAGCTAAGAAAAAACAAGTCTGCAAGTTAACTATCACTAGGTTGATCTGTGAGCCAACAAACTGCCTATTTTGCAAGTCAATTTGAGTTGGATTTTCTGTCACAACATAAACCATCGTAACTTAAGACCCTCAAGGTAAAATAACCAGGTTTTTTTTTTTTCCCCTAAAGATAGGTAACATGCAGCAAAACACTGGATTTTTACAATGTTTTATCTTAATAGTATACAGTGTGGATTGAGGTCTCTTCTGTTGTCATCCTACAAGGGAAGATACTGAGCAGAGGTAAGCGTGAAATAGTTACCCTTCTCTATCAATTTAAGAGAAATTGAGCTTCCTAGCCCATATGAAAGAAATCTTTCAGTTACCAACAAGTTCACTGGCACATTCGTAAGTTCTCTTAAATCTCCGGGGTGTCTGGCTGGCTCAGTTGGTAGAATATGTGACTCTTGATCTCAGGGTTGCAAGTTTGAGCCCCAATTTAGGTGTAGAGATGACTTTAAAATCTTTAAAAGGCATATTTTAATCTCATTATCTTTAATCTTAGATTTTAAAAAAAATTTAATAAAAGATATGTACTTTGTATTCCTTTATCCCTCCACCCCCTTTCCCTTTCTGCTATTCTGTTCCGATCCAGTATTACTGCCCCCCAAACTTAGTGGTATAAAACAATAACAAGTGTATATGGTATCTTTCACAGTTCTAGGGATTTACTGGGCTCAGGTAGAGAGTACTTGCGGTTTCTCATACAGTTGTGATCAGATGGTGGCTGGGACTAGTGTCCCCTCAATAGATTGTTCACTTGTATCTGACACATGGACTGAGAAGATTGAAACAGCCGAGAGCTGGGACATTCAGGAATCTTTGGGGCACCTCTCTCTATGTCTGTGGTTTCTCTGGTATGGAGGCTTCAGGGTAGCCAGACTTCTTACGTGACAGCTCAGGACTCCAAAGGCATGTATCAGAGAGTCCAGCAGAAGCTTATTACCTTCTATGACTTGGCCCAAGAAGTCACACTTACTTCTGATGCATTGTATTTGTTAGAAGTGAGTCAGTGAGTCAAGCCATTATTCAAGGGAGAGGAATTAGATTCCACCTCAGTTGGGGATAGTGTTGAAGAATTTGTGGCCATACTTGTTTTTTCTAAACTTAGACATGTTTTAATATCCCTCCCATTCCCTTTCCAGTGATTCAGTCCTAAAATCATTAGATGGGGCAGAACAAAGTAAACATCCACATAAAGCGTGGGCCCTAAATCCATTCTGGCTGCTGTCCTTAGAAGAGAGGAAGACACACACACACACACACACACACGAGAGGAAGACACACACACGCACGCGCACGGAAGGCATTGGGAAGATGCACCAAGAGAACACCACATGAAGACAGAGATTGCAGTGATAAGTCTATAAGCCGAGGAATGCCAAGCATTGCGGGCAAGCACCAGAAGCTGGGAGGGAGGCATGGAATGCATTCTTCCTAGAACCTTCTGAAAGAGCACAGCCCCATGCTGACACCGTGACTTCAGAACTGTGAGACATTAGTTAATGTCTGTTTTAAGCCACCCAGTGTATGGTATGTAATTAAGGCAACCCTAAGAAACTAAAACAGATACACTGTGACAAAGTTGAGAGCCACAGTTGTGTTGAAAACAAGGACTGTATGAATAATTCTGGAGAACTAAGGCTGTTCTGTATCCCTCCATCCCTTGCGCTCTGCCCTCTCTCAACAGGAAATTGGAAAGTCTTTGGGAATCTTTGGAAATTCTTTGGAGCCAAAGAGAAAAAAACCTAAAGGTTGTTGAGAGTTTTTCAACAAATGACCCAGCCAAGTCACTTAGCAGTGAGGCTCAACAACCCCTTCCACTCTAGCACACAGAATTTCTAATCTGTTTACTTCCCCAGTCCTTTTTTTTTTCTTTTTGCAGAAATTAATTTTATTATGTTAGAATATTCCTTGATGAACGAGCAATTAGTCATGTGGAGGAGAGTTTGGAAAACAGATTTATGACTATATTAGCCTTGTCCTTGATTAGAGGTTTATGAATTATACACAAAATATTATTGCCTAGAATAGGTCACTCTAGAAGCAGTAGTAGAGAAAGTCTAAGAGGCTGTGAACTTGGAAGAGCTTCTCTCTGCTTGTTCGGCTGCATCAGTCGGACCACAGGACTTAGGTACAAGGATGGACATGTTTTCTCTGCTGAATTTAAACCTTTCCAACAGTTCAAATGCTCTTTCCTGCAGGCGTCAGTTCAAAGGCTTCATTAATTTGGTCAAAAGGCAGATTTTGAGTCACAAATTCATCAGCTTTAATCTGGACATCTGTCCGGACACTAACTTTGGGACACTTTGCACACTCTTCCATTCTCCAAAGGCAGTGCCTTTCCACATGCGGACTATGACCAGCCAAAACGGGCGAGTGGCAATTTCTTCCCCTGAAGCAGCTACTCCCACTACCACGATGACAGGTGGCAGGCCTGCAGCATGACTTTCACGTTACCAACACACTCGAAGGAATAGTCCACACACACCCGCCTCCCCACCAGTCGTTTCAATGAGCACTTCCTGGAGGTGTGTCTGGAAGTCCTGGGGTTAATACATTCAGAGGCTTCAAACTCCTTGGCCCTCATGAATTCATCTTTATTGATGTCCACACCAGTGATCCGGGATGTACAGCCCATGAGACCTGCCAGTCCAACTCCTCCTAGGCCCAAGATGGCACCAGGGGAGCCAGGCTGCCCTTCGGCAGTATTCACAGCAGCACCATGATCAGTTGAAATGCCACAACCGAGAAAGCAGACTTTATCCAGAGGTGCTAATGGATCAATTTTAGCAACAGAGATCTCAGCCACGATTGTATATTCAGGAGTTATGCTGGTTCCCATGGAATGTAGAATTGTCTTTCCTTTGCAAGTTAATCTGCTAGTACCATCTGGCATTAGTCCTGTCCCTTGAGTAACTCTTACCTTCCAGCAAAGGTTTGTTTTAGGGTTTAGACAAAATTTGCATTCTCCACACTGGGATATGAAATGGGATGACAGTATTATCTGCCTTCAGCTTAAAGCCTTTGCCAACACTTTCCGTGATTCTAGCACCTTGGGGGCCCAAGATCACTGGAAAATTCCTTCAGGATCAGCCCCACTCAGGGATAGACTTCAATGTAGCAAACTGCAGTGGCGATCATCTTAATTTGAACTTCATGAGCCTTTGAGAGAGGCTTTCCTGCTTCTGAGGCAGGTGCAGCCTTGGACTTGAGAACCTGGTTCGCCATGTCCTCGGATTCGGGTCAGTGAGAGGCAGACATCTAGGGTGGGCCGCACGGGGACATCCCATTCTTAACTATGAATGGATAATCGAAGATCACCAGACAGATAGCTGAGAGGCATTTTCATCATGAAAGACAAGGAACAAAAACAGGAAACCCCATGAGGGAAACAGATAGTTCAAGGAGGAAACTTTTGTTAAGAAATATATCCGCAGACGGGGCACCTGCCTGGCTCAGTTGGTAGAGCATGGTAGATCGAGACTCTTGATCTCGGGGTTGTGAGTTCCAGCCTCACATTGGGGGTAGAGTTTACTTAAAAAAAGAAAAATATTTACTTCAGAGAAGTAAGAAGATAAAAAAAAACGATGCTATTTTATTAAGGAATACCCAGAGAACAAAACAGCTCTTATAACGGTAGCAGAAGTTAAAATTTAATATAAATATTAGGAATGAAAAATCTGGGGATGCCTGGGTAGCTCTGTGGTTAAGTGTCTGCCTTTGGATCAAGTCATGATCTCAGGATCCTGGGATGGAGTGCCATGTCATGCTCCTTGCTCAGCAGGCAGTCTGCTTCTCCCTCTGCCTCTGCCTGCTGCTCCCCCTGCACGCTCTCTCTCTCTCTCTCTGACAAATAAATAAAATATTAAAAAAAAAATTGTCAAACTGTCCCAGAAAGGGGGACCAAAAAGGCAAAAATAGAAAATAAAGGAAAAAAATAAGGACTAGTTCAGAAGGTCAATATCCAAATATTTTGAGATTAGAAAAGACAAGAGAAAAGAAAACAGAAGGAGGGAGGAAATTATCAACAAAATAATCCAGAGTTTTCCAGAACTGCAAGATATGAGTTTCTAGATTCCAAGGTCCCAGCACAACAAATGAAAATAAGCAAACTTCAGGGGCGCCTGGGTGGCTCAGTGGGCTAAACCTCTGCCTTCGGCTCAGGTCATGATCTCAGGGTCCTGGGATCGAGCCCTGCATTGGGCTCCCTGCTCAGTAGGAAGCCTGCTTCTCCCTCTCCCACTACCCCTGCTTGTGTTCCCTCTCTTGATATATCTCTCTCTGTCAAATAAATAAACTCTTAAAAAAAAAAGGAATTAGGCAGATATGATTAAGATAAGGTTCATGAGGGGGGCATCTGAGTGGGTGGCTCAGTTGGTTAAGCATCTGCCTTCCACTTAGATCATGATCCCTGGGTCCTGGGATTGAGCTGTGTGTTGGGCTCCTATCTAAGCGGGGTGTCTGCTTCTCCTTTTCCCTCTGTCCCTCCCCCAGCTCATGCTCTCTCTCTTTCTCTCTCTCTCTCTGAAATGGTTAAATAAAATCTTAAAAAGTTAAGGGCATCTGGGTGACTCAGTCAGCTAAGTGTCTGCCTAAGGCTCAGGTCATGATCTCAGAGTCCTGGGATTGAGGCCTGCATCAGTCTCCCTGCTCAGCGGTGAGTCTGCTTCTCCCTCTCCGTCTGTGATCTCTCTTGCTTTTGCTTTCTCTCAAATAGATAAATAAAATTAAATTTAAAAAAAAAGTTCATGAGATGGGGAAATTATTGATCTGGGTGGCCCGATGTAATCACAAGGGTCCATAAAGGAGGGAAATTGGAGGTCAGAGAGGGGAGAAGATGCTAAATGGCTGGCTCTGAAGATGAAGGAAGGAGACCATAAGCCAAGGAATGTGGGTGGCTTTGTGAAACTGGAAAAGACAAGGAAACAAACCACCCCAGAATGTTCTCCTCTTGAAGAAATTCAGCCTTGTAGATCCCATTTTAGACTTCTGACCTCCAAAACCATAAAATATAAATTTGCTTTTTTTTAAGCCACTAAGTTTGTGGCAATTTGCTTTAGCACAAACAGAAAACTAATACAATAATAAATACCAGTAGTAACTATTTGATTAAAATGGTTAAAAATGTGTTTATTATAGGCATTTTGGAAAATGCTGCAAGAAAGAAGAAAATTATTCAGAAGCCACCACTCAAGGATAGTCACTCTATATCATAGGGTACTATTTTTGTTTGCTTAAATATTTTATTTATTTATTTGACAGAGAGCACAAGTGGGGGACCGGAAGAGGGAGAGGGAGAAGCAGACTCCCCACTGAGCAGGGAGCCCAACACGGGGGCTCCATCCCAGGACCCCGGGATCGTGACCTGCGAGGAAGGCAGACACTTAACTGACTGAGCCACCCAGGTACGCAGAGGGTATTGTTTTTAATACCAGTAGGGCACACAGTCACAGAGAGAAACCCCACGTTTCATTCAAGTTCAATACGAATTTGTTGTATACCAATGGGATCAAAAATAAGTAAGAAAAAAATAAGACTACTGGGGCACTTTTTAACTTATTTGTGAATGGATGTTCATGTTTTTATTTTACCCTGCTTTCTACCCTGAGGACTAATGTTAACTTCATTAGATCCTCTTTGCTTCCTCTGTCTTTAGAATGTATTGCTGCATATTGGAACTCTATTTGCAAGTGACAGAAAGCTGACTAAAAATATCTTAAACAATAAAAGGGCATTTACTGGTTCATTTACCGAAAGGACAGAGCTGGGTGCAGCGTCCACTAAATCCAGGGATTCTTTGTCATCTTAATTGTTTTTCATCCCTCTTTTTCCTTTTCTGGCCTTATTCTCTCCTACAGAGAGGCTTTCTCTGTATACCTCGAGCCAAAGCCAAGGCAGCTCCAGACTTCGATCATCCCAGTTTTGTAATCTCAGAAGAAACAAGTCTATCAGCATGTATATTCCAGAGAAGGGTTCCAGTTGATCTGCTCTGGATTTCATGTTCGGTCCTTGGACTCAGAGGTAGGGCCAGGCGGTTGAGGGTTGTGTAATCGATTAGCCAGGCCTGCGTCAAGTACCTGTGGTCTTGGTGATAGAATACTGTAGCAGGAAGTTGATCAGCTTGGAGTGATAGTTTCCCAAAGTAGGATGGGGATGGTGATTTCACCAGCAGAAGGAGAGAAAGAAGTTAGGCAGATAAAAATATGTATCTAATATACTTTAAATCTTCCCTAGGTCAAAAGATAACCCCTTTGATTTAGCAGGCCCAGTATGATAAGCAGTTCACCCATCTACTCCCCACGATGTTTTTCTTTACAGAGAAGAATGCAATAGACATGTAATGTGTATTATGGTATAATTTTAGTAGTGGAGAATGGGGATGTTTTTACAGGTCTATTATATAGTTTGGGCTGGGAAATAGCCATAAAAGTTGAGAGAAGAGGGATAAATAATTTGTTATTAACAGTAGGTCGAGATCTGAAGTTTCTAATACCTGTCTTTTAAAACATATTATAAAGCTTCAAGATTATCCCTCTAGGGGTGCCTACTACCTGTCCCTCGAACATACGCTATCCTCTTCTATAATAATGGCAGTTTTAGCTGAGTACATGGCTGCTTAGCCAAACACTCATCCCCTAGTTTCCCATCCAATCACGGGCATACCCCATGTGACTAGGTTGTGTTCTGTAAGATAGGGACTGAAGTGATGTATGCAGCCTGCAAGTCATGCCCTTAATTTCGACATTCACCAACCAGGAATCTAACACCTGGATAGTGATGACTTATCTAACATCACATGATGAATTACTGTCAAGCTAACATTAGAAGAAAGGGTGGCAGATAGACAAGGAAAAAGGAGGATACTGGGTTGATAATGATGTGAACAATGAGCTTTGCATTTGTTTCATGTAAATTATTAAATAGTCTATGTTCAGTAGCAGTAAATTCCATTTTAATGACATTTGGATACAAAACAGTAATTCATATTCATTAAAATGAAATTTTACTGTACATTAAAAACTATTGATATCAATTGCAACATTTTGACTTACCTTCAGTTAAATTTGGGTTTCCCAAAGCTGATTTTGCACCATCATAAAAATATTAATTATAAGAGAAGGTCAAATCAACTGAAGAAAAAGAAGTGTACTAGTGATATTAGTTTATATACAATTTGCTACAGATAGAAATACCTTTTTTTTTTTAAGACTTTATTTATTTGACAGAGAGCCCATGTAGGCAGAGCAGCAGGCACAGGGAGAGGGAAAAGTAGGTAGGCTCTCTGCTGAGCAGGGAGCCCAATGTGAGGCTCGATCCCAGAACCCTGGGACCAAGACGTGAGCTGAAGGCAGCCACTTAACAACTGAGCCACCCAGATGCACCTAGAAATGCCTTTAAAATGGATATTAGCAGGGGCACCTGGGTGGCTCAATTGGTTAAGCATCCAAGTCTTGATCTAAGTTCAGGTCTTGATCTCGGGGTCATTAGTCATAATTAGCCCCACATTGGCTTCTGCCCTGGGCTTGGAGGCTACTTAAAAAAAAAAAAGTAAAATGGATATTAACACTTGTAAGAATGAAATTATGCAGAACTTGGAAATGAAATGGAAGGTACCCCAAATGTCCCATTATATTTCAGTTAAGTGAAAAGAAATGCTTTAAATATAGTAGGAGACAGAGAGGTGTTAATACCCTTCTGTAATTTTTTTAAAAGATTTTATTTATTTATTTATTTATTTATTTATTTATTTATTTATTTATTTATTTATTTATTTATTTATGTGACAGAGAGAGAGATCACAAGTAGAGATGCAGGCAGAGAGAGAGAGATGGGGAAGCAGGCTTCCCGCTGAACAGAGAGCCCTATGGGGAGCTCGGCCCCAGGTTTTTGATAAAGTAATTTGGGTATGGAGTTTAAGGTTACATAATTAGGACAGTTAAAAGCTCAGCTTCACCTTACCTCCCTGTTCCTGTCTCCTACTATACAATCAAACTCTTGCAAAAAGGAAAGATATTTGTACAGCTTGGAAAGTAGTTTTCTTAAACTGAATTCTGTTGATGATTGTATATATTAGGCTTTCGCTGATAATTAAAATTAAATTTTAACCACTCACTAAAAATGGCCCAAAGAGCATCTATTTCACCATACTTAAATGTCCTTTGCCTTATTTTATGTCTTCTAAGTTTGAAGGTCTTCCTTTCAATCCACATTCTGTTATTCTCTCCCACTTTTTTTAAAAAGATTATTTATTTATTTATTTGAGAGAGAGAGAGCTGGGGGGAGTGGGAGAGGGAGAAGCAGGCTCCCCACCAAGCAAGGGACTCGATCCCAGGACCCTGGGATTATAACCTGAGCTGAAGGCAGACGCTTAACCAACTGAGCTGCCTAGGAGCCCCTGTCTCCTACTTTTGAAAAGAATCTATTTCTTGTAATGTTCTTGTTTGACCATAGAGGGCACAAGGTCATCAAAAAGTTAAATGAGTTGTTCATGCAGCAATGTGTTAATACTTGCTCTCTACTCTGTGACTTAAGAAAATGGAGATAATTTATGCTGGTGTTTTACATACTAAAGAATTCTCCTGTTTTTCCCAGAGGTTAAGTTTAATTTCACATAGACTTTGCTTTCATCGTTCAAAATATAAAGGGTGCCCAACTCATCAGAAAAATAAAAGATGATCAACTTGTCCTCCTAGACTGTACGATTCACACCGGAGATCTGCAAGGAAACAGAGTTCTACTGTATCTAGAATAGCAATTAGTGGGGCGCCTGGGTGGGTAGGGTTAGGGCCTCTGTGGGTTAGGGCCTCTGCCTTCGGTTCAGGTCATGATCTGAGTCCTGGGATTGAGCCCCGCACCGGGCTCTCTGCTCGGCAGGGAGCCTGCTTCCCTGGCTCTCTCTGCCTGCCTCACTGCCTACTTGTGATCTCTCTCTGTCAAATAAATAAATAAATAAATCTTTTAAAAAATAAAAATAAATAAAATAGCAATTAGTTTGCCACCATTAATCTCAATTTCTAACAAAAAATAAATAGCAGATATTGATATATTCCATTTATTACTGCACTTTTGCATTATTTTGTTCTATAGATAGATGCAAAAAAGCAGTGATAGTATTACAATAGCACACAAAAAACAGATTAGAAAATTAGAAACCAGAGTAGCATAAAACAATGAAAACTGTAGCATAACTAAAAGAAATTTTCATCATGGGCAACAATACAAATTCCCAGTACTCTTCTAAATTTGCTGAATTTAATCATCTATAAAAAGAAATTTTAGGGGTGCCTGGCTGGCTCAGTCTGTGGAGCTTGTAACTCTTGACCTCAGGGCTATAAGTTTGAGCACCCTATTGGGTAAAGAGATTACTTAAAATTAAAAAAAAAAAAAGGAATTGAAACAGTGACATCTTTTTTTAAAAAGATTTATTTATTTATTTATTTATTTGAGAGAGAGAGAGTGCAGGTACATCCACTGTGGGTGGTGGGGGTGGAGGTGGGTGGGGGGCTGGGAGGTGGGTGGGGGGCTGGGAGTAGAGGGAGAATGAGAGAGAGATCTCAAGCAGACTTGTGCTGAGTATGGAGCCCAGCACCAGGCTTGATCTCACAACCCTGAAATCACAACATGCACCGAAATCAAGAGTTGGACGCCCAACTGACTGAGCCACCCAGGCACCCCTGGAACCAGATATCTTAATACATCAGAGCCTTCTTGTAGCATAAGAGAGAATAATGAAGTGAGTGTATCTTTTTATGTTAATACCAACTAATCAATTGTAATTGGTATAATTACTATTTTGCTATTTTCTCCTAGTATTCATTATTTCTGAAAACACAATGAGAGTACAGGATATAATTTATTCTTTGGCAATACATTAATTGCAGACCCTGCATTTTCAATACATGTTTCACTTTACAGAATTTATATTTGTTATAAAAAGTGCAATGTAAGTCCCATCTATTTCAAGGCTAAAACCTTGATAATTTTAGTGGGCACTGAATGTTGTTTGTTTCTTTTTTTTTTTTTTTTTTTAAGATTTTATTTATTTATTTATTAGGAAAGAGAGAGAGTGAGAGAGAGCAGGTCAGAGTGAGAAGCGGACTCCCCATGGAGCTGGGAGCCCGATGTGGGACTCGATCCCGGGACTGCGGGATCATGACCTGAGCCGAAGGCAGTCACTCAACCAACTGCGCCACCCAGGGGCCCTGTTGTTTGTTTCTAAGCTCCATCTATTAACCTTATGAAGGAAAGGACATTTGAAAGACAAGGCTTCAGGGGCACCTGGGTGGCTCAGTCTGTTGGACGTCTGCCTTCCTCTCAGGCCATGGGTCCTGGGATCGCATCCCGCATGGGACTCCTTGCTCAACAGGGAGCCTGATTCTCCCTCTGCCTGCTGTTACCCCAGCTTGTGCTCTCTCTCTCTCTCTCTCTCACACACACACACAAATAAATAAAATCTTAAAAAAAAAAAAAAAAAGACAAGGCATCATAAGGACAAAAAAAATGACATAGGTCATCAATAATACCTTCCCTCAAAAGCCAGACCAGTCAGTGCCTTAGCAAGATATTTTACACAGACACTTCATGCTTTGGACACTTTGAGGTAACCATTCTAATGATGCTAACCACTTTATCACGAATTTTATTTTATTTTATTTAAGATTTTATTTGTTTATTTGACAGAGAGAGACATCGAGAGAGGGAACACAAGCAAGGGGAGTGGGAGAGGGAGAAGCACGCTTCCCACTGAGCAAGGAGCCTGATTCGGGGCTCGATCCCAGGACCCTGGGATCATGACCCGAGCCAAAGGCAGACGCTTAACGACTGAGCCACCCAGGGACCCTTTACCACCAATTTTAGAATGACAATCTTTTGTTGTCCACTTTTTTTTTGTTGTTGTTGTCCACTTTTATTCCAACTTTTGAATTTCTTTTTTTTTTTTTTCAACTTTTGAATTTCTAAACTTTGTTCATGGTGCTTATAGACTGAGGGAGAGTAATATGTTTAGCTGAGAGACATCTGGTGGTATAATGGTCAGTGATTTTTTTAAAAAGTGGTGCTAAGTACAGCATATTTTGGACCACTGCAATAATTAAAAAAATCAAATGGTGTCACAATTTCTTTGTGACCTGAAACAGCACTTTGTAAAATTTCCAGCTGTGGACTGACCACTTCTGTACAACACCTGTGACCTCCAGGTGTATTACTCTACTAGCCAAGAGTATATCCTGCCAGCTAGCCCCTGACTCATGTCATTTTGATCGGTATTCCTTATTTACATTTAGCTGTTTGTGGCTGTACTCGCCTCAAAAACTGCACTGATGTATATTGCCAAAGGGGTACATGATCTAAGTGTCAAAGTTGTTGAGGACAACTGCTCAAACCAAAATCTGGGTTTACAAAACTTTTTTTACACTTAAATCGTTCAGCAGCCTAGATGAAAAGTTGTGTGAAAATACAATCATCCCGTGCATTGCAGTTCAATTCCCCAGGAAAAACGTCTGAGCTGGAAATTTGCATGCAGGAAGTTTATCAGGAAATGTCCTTGGCATCGGCACCAATGGGAGATTGAAGGAAGAAGGATTAGGCAAGAGTTGAACTGTGAGGTTGCCACCAACGCCTCGGTTAATCCCTGCTGGGAGCTCAGATCACACTTTTGAGTCTTTCTGCACTTGGGGGAGTTGGATGGGCCTTGGTAAACCCCATCAACCAGTTACCGTGTGTGGGCTGGTGAGGTGGCCTGCATCGGACAGGTGGCTCTCTTTAGCCAAGGGCAAGTTCCAGAGAGGGGACTTGGCTGAGAGTTCCCAGCTGTCCACTGTCCCAGAAGCAGAGTGCTTCAGACCTATGGCGGCGTGACCCGGCCGCACACCTCAGCATCCTCTAAGTGCGAAATGGGCCATGGAAAGAAACGTAATAGCAGTAGACGTTTTCTGTAGTGAAAACAGCTGAGATTGAATTACCTACATCCTGTGCCTTAAGTTTGTCACAGACCTGTCCAAGAATCGACCGTAGCTCCCTACTTCATCCATTCAATTCTAATCCCCATTCTCTGGTTTAGAAGAACCACCACAAGCTGCCTTAACCCTAGCCATGGAAAATTCTACTTCCCACGTGTTCCCAGCTGAGATCTTCAAGTTCGGTGAAGTCAGTGGACTCATTTCTTTATTTCTGCGCATGCTCTTTCTTCTCCTCTGCACCTAAATCTAGTAAGCTTCCATACACAGATCATGGTACTCTCTTCCTTCTCCGGATTTGCAGCCATAGGCTCTGCCACAAATTCCCCCCTTAATTATAAGTGATCTCTATCTCTAGTGGTTTTTGGGTTTGTGTGTGGTGGGGGAGGGGAGGGTCCCCAATAGAGTGAAAGCTCCTCCACAGCAAGGGTTATGCCTTGTATCTTCCCATAGCATCTACCGCGTTAGTGGGCATATGATTAGACATTGAATAGATTCAGAGGTTTAGAGACAAAAGAGACTTCAGGGACCACTTAGTCCAACCTAATTTTACAGATGATTTAACAGAGGCTCAGAAAGATGAAGCTGTAATCCTCCTCTCAACTCCCACATTACTTTGTAATTTTTGATGGTATTTATTACTTTCTATTTTTTACGTTAATTATCTTCCTACCTGTTTTACCAGTCTTTATATTTTTATGAGCTACTTCTCTCCTGCCGATTACTTACATGCTGGTGTTCCCTAAGGCTCTGTTGGGTTGTTTTACCTGAGCCATCCATTCCCATAGGCTTCAATTACCACTAATAAACTGAATGACTCACTAATCCATATCTTTAGCTGTGTGACTCTGCCGGAGTAGTCCTTAGAAAACTCCACTGGATGTTTGCAAGGTTTTCATGCTCAAGTTGTCCTCAGTGCCTCCCTGATCCTTGTATCCAACTAACCACCAAATTCTATTCATTTACTTTGGAAATGTCACACGAATCCTGATGCCCCCCTCTGCGTTCAGTGCCACACCTCACGAGTACTAGGAACAACCTCTTCTCTGTTCTCCTGGTAACCATTCTTTCCTACTACTTCACCCTCAAAGCTGCTACCAAAGAAATTCTCCCTCCCAAATCGATCGAATATGTCACTCCTTTCTAAATCTTCTTTAAATTTTTCTTTAAAAAGTCTTCATTGGTGGGACACCTGGGTGGCTTGGTCAGTTAAGGGTCTGACTCTTGATTTCGGCTCAGGTCATGATCTCAGGGTGGTGAGATGGAGCTCCATGACGGGCTCCTTGCTGGCTGTGGAGCCTGCTTGGGATTCTCTCTCTCTCCCTCTACGTCTGCCCTTCCCTGGCTAAAAAAAATCTTCATTGGCTCTTCATTACCTGTAATTAAAAGCTAAACTACTTACCATAGCATACAAAGCTACAGAGAGAGGCAGATAGTGAGGCTTAGAGTTAAGACACACTTCCAGGAGTAAACTTTGATTGTAACTTATGGCTATGGGACCTCAGGCAAGTTCATTTATTGTTTCTGTCTTCCATGTGAAAAATATGCGCAGTAATTGTACTATCTGATAAGATTGTTGTAAGGAATACATAAATTGACATCACATAAAGTGCATATTAAATTCTATTATTTCTGTATCTAAGACAAGTGGGGTCTGGGTGCTGGGAGTCCTGGGTGATGGATATTGGGGAGGGTATGTTTTGGGGTGAGTGCTGTGTATTGTATAACGCTGATGAATCACAGACCTATAACCCTGAAACAAATAACATGTTATATGTTAATAATAATAATTTTAAAAAACTCCTTAGACAAGTTATCTTTTCAGTCTTGTCTGCCAGTTCATTATCTGAACCCAGTTCTCAAGCCATAGTAAATTTTCATAATCCTCCAAACCCACCATGACATACAACTTTCATTATTTTGTCCCTTTTCATATACTTTTTCCTCAGAATACTTTTCCTACTTTGCTGCTGGTGAATTTAGTGCTCATCCTTCAAGAAACAGGTAAAGGTCATAGCCTCCTTGCAACCTTCCTTGCTACCCTTCTCCATGAGGCACTTATAGTCTTCTTTATCAATGTTCTCTAAGTAGTAAACATACTTTTATGTTTACTTATCACACATTATATTAATGCTACTCGTTTACTTGTCAGTCCTCCCAGTCAGGATAGGCGTTCCTAGAGACCACGTCTTAATTTTTGTGTCTCTGATGCCTAGTACAGCTCCTAATACATATTGGGTATTCAAGAACTCTTTATTAAAGTGAACTATGGGGGCGCCTGGGTGGCTCAGTGGGTTAAGGCCTCTGCGTTTGGCTCAGGTCATGATCTCAGGGTCCGGGGATCAAGCCCCGCATCGGGCTCTCTGCTCAGCAGGGAGTCTGCTTCCCCCTCTCTCTCTGCCTGCCCTCTGCCTACTTGTGATCTCACTCTCTCTGTCAAATAAATAAATAAAATCTTTAAAAAAACAAATTAAGAAAAAAAAGTGAACTATGTCTTTTTTAAAAAAGAATTGGGGCCCCTGACTGGTTCAGTCTGTGAGGTGTACAACTCTTGATCTCGGGGTTATGAGTTTAAGCCCCATGGTAGGTGTAGGCATTACTTAAAAAAAAAAATCTTAAAGAAAAAAGAATTGAACGAAATTTTAAAACATTTTTGGCTAGGAAAACTAAAATAGATTTTAAATATAACAATTTTTCCCAAAATCTATAATTTCAGTGTAGCTTGTGTTTGTTTGCTTATTTGGTTGGGTTTCTGTGAAATGATTTTATAGTTTATCTAGAAGAGTAAATATTTGAGAAAAGCCAAGTAACATCTGACAAAGATGAGTAATAGGTGCTTTGCATTCCAAATAACCATATAATAAATCTTATTATAAAGCTATAGTAATTTACACATACTAGCACTAGAGCAGAAATGTACCTAAATCAGATCCAAGGAAAAAACTGAAAGTAGAAAAACAGACCTAAATATACGTAATATTTAATATGTATTTAAAGATATTTTTCAGGGGCGCCTGGGTGGCTCAGTTGGTTAAGCAACTGCCTTCGGCTCAGGTCATGATCCCGAGTCACCGGATCGAATCCCACATCGGGCTCCCAGCTCCATGGGGAGTCCGCTTCTCACTCTGACCTCCCTTCCCATGTTCTCTCTCACTCTCTCTTTCCTAATAAATAAATAAATAAATAAATAAATAAATAAATAAATAAAATCTTTAAAAAAAAAAAAAAAGCTATTTTTCAGGGCACCTGGGTGGCTCAGTTGGTTAAGTGTCTGCCTTCGGCTCAGGTCATGATCCCGGAGTCCAAAGGTCCATCCCCATATCAGGCTCCCTGCTCAGTGGGGAGACTGTTTCTTCCTCTAAACCTCCTCCTCCTCATGTTCTTTCCCTCCCTCCCTCCCTCTCTCAAATAAATAAATAAATCTTTGGGAAAAAAATCTTTTTCATATCAGTGGGGAAAGATAGATTACTCAAAACAGGGGCGCCTGGGTGGCTCAGTGGGTTAAGCCTCTGCCTTCGGCTCAGGTCGTGGTCTCAGGGTCCTGGGATCGAGCCCCGCATCGGGCTCTCTGCTTGGCGGGGGGCCTGCTTCCCCCTCTCTCTCTGCCTACTGTGATCTCTCTCTCTGTCAAATAAATAAATAAAATCTTTAAAAAAAAAAAAAAGATTACTCAAAACAATGATGTTGGTGGGGCACCTGGCTGGCTCAAGCCCCACATTGGGTGTGGAGCCTACTTTAAGGGGAAAAAAAGGTAAATAACAAAAAGTGTTGGGAAAACTGTAAAGCCATTTTGCAAAAATGTATACCTCAATCTTTTCTTTATTCCTTGTATAAGCATACATTTTCTTTATTTTTCTTTTAAGTAATCTTTATATCCAACATGGGACTTGAACTCACAACCGAGATCAAGAGTTACACACTCTACCGACTGAGCCAACCCAGTGCCCCACCTATTAGCATTCTTATAGAGGATCCCTTGTATGTGAAAAGTCAGTTCTTTCTTGCTGCTTTCAAAATTCTTTCTTTGTGTTTGTCTTTTGACAGTTTGATTATAATGTCTTGGTATGAGTCTCTTTGGTTTTTTGTTTGTTTGTTTTTAAAGATATATTTATTTGAGTGAAAGAAAGAGAGAGAACATGCACACACATGCACAAGCAGGGGGAAGGAGCAGAGGGAGAAGGAGAAACAGACTCCCAGCTGAGGAGGGAGCATGATGCAGACTCCTTCCTGGAACCCCAAAATCATGACCTGAACTGAAGGCAGACGCTTAACCCACTGAACCATCCAGGTGCCCCGGTATGGGTCTCTTTTAATTAAATTTCCTTGCAGTTCATTGAATTTCTTGGATGTTCTTTTCTCTGCCTGGTCAAATCTGCTATTGAATTTTTCTAGTGAATTTTCATTTCATTTATTTTAATTTTTGCCTTTAGAATTTCTTTTTCATTTTATGTTTTCTATATCCTTATTGATTTTTTCATTTTGCTTATACATTATTTTCTTGCCTATATTCATGTCTTCCTTTACTTCTTTGAACATCTTTAAGACAGTTATTTTAAAGTCTTTGAAAAAAAATTAAAAAAAATAGTCTTTGGTAGGTCCTTCATCTTTTAGGGGTCTTTTGCAGGGATATAGTTCTGTTGATTTATTTTCTTTCATACTTTCCTGTTTTTTATATGCCTTGTGATTTTTTTATTGAAAACTGGACTTTTATGGGTGCCTAAGTCAGTTAAGTGTCTGCTTTTAGCTCAGGTCATGACCTGGGGTCCTGGAATTGAGCCCCACATCAGGCTCTCTACTCAGCAGGAAGTCTGCTTCTCCCTCTCCCTCTGCTAGCTACTCTTTCACTCTCTGTGTGTCAAATAAATAAGATTAAAAAAAAAAAAGGAAAAAAGAAAACGACTTTTGAACTTAATAATGTGGTAACTCTAGAAATAAGATTTTCCTTTAAGGTTTGCTATTTTTTTTTTAAGATTTTATTTATTTATTTATTTATTTATTAGGAAAGAGAGAGAGTGAGAGAGAGCATGAGAAGGGAGAAGGTCAGGGTGAAAAGCGGACTCCCCGTGGAACTGGGAGCCCGATGCGGGACTCGATCCCAAGACTCCGGGATCATGACCCGAGCCGAAGGCAGTCGCCCAACCAACTGAGCCACCAGGCACCCAAGGTTTGCTATTTTTTGCTTTTATTTTCATTTTTCTTTTTTTTTTTTTAAAGATTTTATTTATTTATTTGACAGAGAGAGATCACAAGTAGGCAGAGAGGCAGGCAGAGAGAAAGGCAGAAGCAGGCTCCCTGCTTCCAGGGAGAAGCCCAGCCAAAGGCAGAGGCTTTAACCCACTGAGCCACCCAGGCTCCCCTTCATTTTTCTTTTTAATTGTTGTAAACTGTATCTCTGCTGGGGATAAACCTGAGGTACAAACTTAAGATTTAAGTCTTTAAGATTTTTTAATTATGGGGCACCTGGGTGGCTCAGTCGTTAAGTGCCTGCCTTCAGGTCAGGTCATGATCCCAGAGTCCTGGAATCGAGCTCAGCACTGGGCTCCCTGCTCTGCAGGAAGTCTGCTTCTCCTTCTCCTACTCCCCCTACTTGTGTTCTCTCTCTCGCTGTGTCTCTCTCTGTCAAATAAATAAATGAAATCTTAAAATATATATATATTTTTTAATTATTTATTTTTTAAGTAAACTCTACACCCAGCTTGGGGCTCAAACTCATCACCCTGAGATCAAGAGTCACATGCCCTGCTGACTGAGCCAGCCAGGCACCCCAAATCTTCTCCAGTCTTTTCCGGTCCTCTACATTTTCCTAGGCATGCATAGTGACTTTACAAATTCTCTCATGTATGTGCTTGCTTTGGAATGTCCTACTCCTTACATGTCCTCCAATGTCTTGGTGTGGCTCCTAAAAGAGGAAAGAAAATAGAAAAATAGAGATTAAAAAGAAATAAAAGGCATCAGCCCTTTAAGTGCTCTGGACCTTACTTCAACCAGAGCTGGAGAGGCATGTAACCATGGTGGGGAGTGTGCAGTAATGGCTGCCTACCTCTGTGTCTGCACATCCATGATTAGAACCAGCAATCATGAATCAGAATACAGGGGTTCCCCCTATTATTAGAGGAGATGGTCTCTATTGCCTACCCTGGCTCCCACGAGGTGCATGCAAGCTGCCCCTGGAATGTATGTACACTTGCCTGCAATGGGGCTGGGATATAGGGGATAGGCAGCTGTTGCTTAGGTAGGAGCTAAAATTGACCAAAGTTAACCACAAACTATTGTCCAAGACTTCCCCTGGAATTTGCAAGCTTTGCAAAAGACTCCAGAGTTCCAAAATAGTATATCAGATTTTGCCAATAAATTGTTGTCAAGGTCGGGTGAGAGATTCCTGGTACTTTGTACTCTGCCATCTTCCCAGAATCCTCCTTCCGATGCATCACTTTTCATTCAATCACATTGGTCAATATAAAAATAATTGGTAATGCTCAGTGTTGCAGAAAATATGGGGGAAAGAAACTTTCAGAATGTTGAGGATAAAGATGGAGTCCAAAAAAAGACGCTATAAATTGCTACAACCTTTTGAGAACGCAATCTTTTTAATTTCTATTTTTTTTTTAAATAATCTCTACACCCAACATGGTGCTCAACTCACAACCCTGAGATCAAGAGTTGGATGCTCTATCAACTGAGCCAGCCAAATGCCACTGAGAAGGCAATTTGATAATACCTATAAAAAATTTTCAATGCATGTACACTTTTTTTTTTTAAGATCTTATTTATTTATTTGTCAGAGAGAGAGAGAACACAGGCAGGCAGAGGTAAAGGAAGAAGCAGGCTTCCAGATGAGCAAGGAGCCCAATGTGGGATTTGATCCCAGGACCCTGGGATCATGATCTGAGCCAAAGGCAGATGCTTAACGAACTGAGCCACCCAGGCTTCCCAAATGCATATACTCTTTGAACTGAGAATGAACTCTATAGATTTATTTGCACAAAAACCCAATGATACATTTACGGTGATGTTCACAGAAGTATTGTTTATAACAGTGAAAACTGGCAACATCCTGTGTTAATGGAGAACTTGGTTAAATAAACTAGAGAACATCCATACTGTGAAATACTTTACAAATGTTAAAAAAATAATGAACACACAAAATATTTAGTAACTACAACATAGTCTTTGACACTTCTGAAGAACACTGATAAGTTATTTTATAGACTGTCCTGCAAATGGAACAATCATCCTACAGTTGTCTGATTTTTTTTTTTAAGATTTTATTTGCTTATTTACCAGAGAGAGAGACAAGTAGGCAGAGAGGCAGGCAGAGAGGGGGAAGCAGGCTCCCCATTGAGCAGAGAGCCCGATGCGGGGCTCGATCCCAGGACCCTGAGATCACGATCTGAGCCGAAGACAGAGGCTTTAACCCACTGAGCCACCCAGGCGCCCCTTGTCTGATGTTTTTTGTGATTACTGAGGTTCTGCATTATTGGGAAGGAGACTGCAAGGTAACGTGCCCCTCTCGGTGCATCACTTCAAGGGTACAACATGATTTTTCTTTTTTTTTTTTTTTAAAGATTTTATTTATTTATTTGAGAGACAGAGAAAGTGAGAGAGAGCATGAGAGGAGAGAAGGTCAGAGGAAGAAGACTCCCCGCAGAGCTGGGAGCCCGATGTGGGACTCAATCCCGGAACTCAAGGATCATGACCTGAGCCGAAGGCAGTTGCCCAACCAACTGAGCCACCCAGGCGCCCTCAACATGATTTTTCTGTATCTTACTGGTGATGTTAACCTTGATCACGTGGTGTCCACCAGCATTCTGGTGGACAAATAAACAAATAAACAACAAATAAAGTATTTGTTTTATATGAAGATAAAAATCTCTGGGGATGGGCCAAAAATGGGAATTAGTTATAAATATATAGGAGAATACCTATATGTGAATATTAAACTGTAACTTAAATGTTCTATAATCCTCATGTACTGTGGCTTTTCATGAGCTGTTTCTATTAGCACCATTCACTGACAGTGTAAAAATATGGAGCTCTGTACAGTTTTAAAAGATTGTGATGATTCTTTTATCATTGTGCCAGGTTGTATTTGTCTAAATTCTTAAAAAGCCTTTCAAAATTTGGACTATATAATAATCACACAATAAATAATATATGATTTAATAGTAATTATATATTATTTAGACAAACACTTTTAATAAAGAAATTATATTTCAAAAGAAAGGTATTTGGGGCCCCTGGGTGGCGCAGTTGGTTGAGCGACTGCCTTTGGCTCAGGTCATGGTCCCGGAGTCCTGGGATCGAGTCCCACA
>CM052798.1:86465754-86484917 GCA_028533885.1 Nasua narica | reverse complement strand
GTTAGTGACATTAGCCATAAATCTAATTAGCAATTCTATTCCAATCTCAAACCCGCTTTCTAAACTCCTCTTTCATTGATTAATTTATATATTTACATAATAGAAGCAGCCGTTATAAGGCCAAAGAATTTATAAAAGTAATTTAAATAGGTAGGCAGCAAATCCTGTTTGACCACAGTATATTTACAACTAAAGGAAGTTATAAGGCACATCCTCTAGTAAATCCATAGATTTCTGTGACAAATATGATACAAAATATTTTTAAAACTTAAAAATCACTTATAATTAGTTTCAGAATACAGACTAATAATTTTTTGTTCATCAGACTTGCTTTTCTATTTCCATTCTCTTTTCCTTATTATTAATTTTTGAAATCTCATGAGGATGGTGACTGATAACACAGTAATGTTCTAGGTAGACAGAAAAAGCCAACCTTTCACAAAGAAAACTTCATGTACCCAAAGTACATACTACCAATGGAATGTTTATTATAGTAACATTGCACTGACTTATGGGGAAGTGCTCCAGGAGACCTGTGCCCAAATTCCGGTGCTAACACTAACCCAGGACTCCTTTCTCTCAACTGTTTAATGACTGCTAATTTCCATTTTTTATTTGACCTTTAAAAAAATTTTGGAGGGGCGCCTGGGTGGCTCAGTGGGTTAAGCCTCTGCCTTTGGCTCAGGTCATGATCTCAGGGTCCTGGGATCGGGCCCCACGTTGGGCTCCTTGTTTGTTGGGAGGCCTACTTCTCCCTCCCCCACTCCTCCTCCTTGTGTTCCCTCTCTCCCTGAGTCTCTCTCTGTCAAATAAATAAATAAAATCTTAAAAGAAAACAAAACAAACAAACAAAACAAAAACAATAACTCTCTAGGCTCCCTTTCCCTTGGCCCCTGGCAACCACCATTCTACTTCCTGTCTCCAGGAATCTGACCACACTAGGTACCTCATGTAAGTAGGAGCATACAGTATTTGTCCTTTTGTGTCTGGCTTATTTCACTTAGCATAATGTTTTCTTTTTTTTTCTTTTATTTTTTTTTTAAGATTTTATTTAATTATTTGACAGAGAGAAACACAGTGAGAGAGGGAACACAAGCAGTGGGAGTGGGAGAAGGAGAAGTAGGCTTCCAGCTGAGTATGGAGCCCAATGCAGGGCTGGATCCCAGGACCCTGGGATCATAACCTGAGCCAAAGGCAGACACTTAACGACTGAGCCACCCAGGTGCCCTAGCAGAATGTTTTCAGAGTTCATTCATGTTGTGGCTTGTGCCAGAATTTCCTTTCTCCTTAAAGCTCAATACTATTCTGTTGTGTGTATATACTACATTTTGTTTATTAACCCATTAATGGACACTTGAGTTGTTTCCACCTTTTCAGTATTGTTAATAATGCTCCTGTGAACAGAAATATCTGTTCAAGCTCTTGCTTTCAATTCTTTTGGTTTTGTACTCAGCAGTAGTATTGTTGGATCACATTATAATTCTGTTTAATTTCTTAAGGAATCTCCATAATGTTTTTAAGAGTGCCTATACCATTGTACATTCCTGTCAGCAATACACAAACATTCCAATTTTTCTACATCATAACCACCACTTGTTATTTTCTGTTTGTTTAGTATTTTTATTTTATTTTATTTATTTTATTTTTTTAAAGATTTTATTTATTTATTTGACAGAGAGAGAGAGAGAGAGAGAGAGATCACAAGTAGGCAGAGAGGCAGGCAGAGAGAGGGGGGAAGCAGGCTCCCCGCTGAGCAGAGAGCCCAATGTGGGGCTCGATCCCAGGACCCTGAGATCATGACCTGAGCCGAAGGCAGAGGCTTAACCCACTGAGCCACTCAAGCGCCCCTGTTTAGTATTTTTAAAAAGATTTTATTTATTTGTTTGTTTGTTTGGGGGGGGAGCAGAGGGAGGGGCGGAGGGAGAAGGAGTGAGAATCCCAAGTGGATTCCTCACTAAGCACAGAGCCTTTCACTCTGAGCCCTTCACGGGCCTCAATCTCAGGAGATCAAGACCTGAGCTGAAATCAAGAGGCAGACGCTTAACTGACTCAGTAACCCAGGAGCCCTTGTTGTGTTTAGTTTTTTTTATAATAGCCATCCTAAAAGGTATGAAGTGGTATCTCACTGTGGTCTTTTGTTTTTGTTTTGTTTTTTCATTGTGGTTTTGATTTGCATTTTGTAATATCTTTTTAATCTCTTTCAATCTGGAATAATTCCTCAGTCTCTCCTTGACAATCATGACCTTGATGTTTTGTTGTTGCTATTCTCCCAAACGACCAGTGGCTCAAACAGAACTTTAATTACCACTCCCATAAATTCCAAAACCAGTGTTCCTATTAAGTAGTGTGATTCAAGAGCCCAGGCTTCTTCCATCTTGTATCTTTGTCAACATCTTACAAGGTTTCCAAATGACCTTGAAACTGTTGAAGATTAGAGATATGCTGTTTTACAGAATATCACTCAGTTTGGGTTTGTGTCATGTTTCCTCATGATTAGATACAGATTATAGAATTTAAGCAGGAATATAAAAGAAATGATTCTGTATTCTCATGCCTTCCTAACATGATTTTCATTTGTTTCATTACTGGTTAACTTAAATTCAATTCCTTGATTTAGGCAGTGTCTGCCAGGCTTCTCCACTATAAAGTTACTCTTTTTCCCCTTTATAATTTTTCTTTTCTTTTTTTATTTTTTTAAAGATTTATTTCTTTATTTATTTGACAGAGAGAGAGAGATCACAAGAAGGCAGAGAGACAGGCAGAGAGTGAGGGAGAAGCAGGCTCCCTGCTAAGCAGAGAGCCCTATGTGGGGCTTGATCCCATGACCCTGAGATCACGACCCGAGCCAAAGGCAGAGGCTTTAACCCACTGAGCCACCCAGGTGCCCCACCTATGAGGCTATGTTAATAAAATTTCCTCCACAAACTTTCAATTTATTCACTTATTTTCATTAGTTTGGATTCATGGTTTTCTATTTTATTCAGCGGGTTATAAGTTATAATCTGTTACAGTCATTATTTATTTTAATACTCCGATTGTTCCAGGTTTGGCTATCGGGAACTCATTTAAGTTGGCTTCTTTGATCTTTTAATGTATTGCCACCATCCCGTGAGGACTTCCTTACTTCCTACAACCAAGATATTTCAGGCTCATCTTGTATTTTCCCTCCCGGAGCCTTAGAATCAGCCATTTCACCAAGGGGCACTAGTTCTTTTTAAAAGAGAAGAGCATTTAGGGGCACCTGGGAGGCTCAGTTGGTTAAGTGTCTGACTTCAGCCAAGGTCATGATCTCAGGATCCTGGGATTGACCCCCGAGCCCCTTGTTGGGCTCTCCACTCCACGGGGAGTCTGCTTGTCCCTCTGCCCCTCCTCTTGTTTGTACTGTCTCTCTCTCTTTCTCTCCCCACCAAATAGGTAAATAAAACCTTTTCACTTTTATTTTACTTTTTTTAAAAGATTTCTTTAGTAAATAAGATCTTTAAAAAATAAAGAAAAGAACATTATTTTTATTTATTTGTTCTTTTGAAAGAGAGAGAGAGCACAAGCAGGGGGAGAGGCAGAGGCAGAGAGAGAAGCAGACTCCCCACTGAGCCGGGAGCCCAATGCGGGGCTCGATCCCAGGACCTGGAGATCACGAGCTGAGCCAAAGGCAGCCGCTCAACTGACTGAGCCATCCAGGTGCCCCGAGAAGAGCATTTAAGAGCCAGCATCTGGTTGGGTGCTGAAGTGTTTATTGCTGTTGGAGTGTTGTTGTTCCCAAGCCTCTCTGTGAGTAGGCCTAAGGAATATATGTATTTATATCACACACATATACATATGCATAAATATATGAAGTGTGGCGGAATATGCCACCCCCAAATACGCCACTTTGGTAGAAAGATTCTTTTAAGCAAAAGGCACTTAGAAAACAGCAGATGCAGGAAGGGTGCTGTGACCACCACTCTCCTTTTCTTCCTGAAAGCAGGAGATGAAACTCCCATGTGAAACATGCCCTCCCTATACCAGGAGAAAAGGAACATTCTTACCACCAGAGATGGGGAGCTAGAGAATTCTATATGCACAGACCTTGTTAAGCTCCTGTGTGCCCCATTGTGGACTTGGCTCCTGGCGGGCACCCGGCTGGCCACTGGGCAGCAGTCTGCCCTTCTGGCCCGTGCTGAACCCTTCCTGGGGCTCTGGGGTGCTTGTCTGACATTGCCTCCACCTCCTTCTCCCCCTCCGGAGGTTCCAAAACCCTGAACACGTCCTCGTTCCCGCAGCTGACTGAAACCTCAGGGCCCTGGAGCGGATGTCCCAGCCTCTGGACAAGAATGAAGTAAAGAAGATCTTTTACAAGAGGAAAGAAATTCAGAAACTAGGTGCTGATTATGGTGGACTGGATCCTTCCACCAAGCTTTCATCAGTTTTAGAAATTAATATCATGTAGTCTCATTCCCTGGATGTGGACATTCACATTATTTTGAATGATATTTGCTTCAGTGCAGCTGGTGTGGATGGTTTATTTCCATGTCTCTTGAGACCTAGAAGACCTGTAAGGATGATCTACTAAAATCAGTGACAAGAATACCACCTAACTGGTACCCAGAAGCCAGAGCTGGACAGTGGAGATAATATTCCATTCAGGCCCCATGAATAGCGGACTTATCATGCAATCCCACAATACTTGTCAGCAAAATCTGGAATTTATTGGGGCCCTCTAAAATTACTGGCACATGAGATCGTTGAAGCGAGTGATACTGCTGTCAGTATATTACCAGATGTTTGCTCTTTTCCTTGTTAATTTGGGAGGGCTGGGCAGAGTGAAGGTGGGAGGTGGGAAAGGGCATGTGTAGTAATTTACCATTAACAGAAGGTGCCATAGTTCATTGTAAAAAAAAACAGACAAAAAATAGACCTTGCTAAGATAAAATAAGTCTTTTTTTTTTTTAAAGATTTTATTTATCTTTTTGACAGAGAGAGAGAGAGATCACAAGTAGGCAGAGGCAGACAGAGGGAGAGGGGGAAGCAGGCTCCCCACCAAGCAGAGAGCCCGATTCAGGGCTCAATCTCAGGGCCCTGAGATCATGACCTGAGCTGAAGGCAGAGGTCCAACCCACTGAGCCACCCAGGTGCCCCAAGATAAAATAACTCTTATCCGGGCACCTGGCTGGCTCAGTGAGAGGAGTGTGTGACTCTAGATCTTGGGTGGTGAATTTGAGCCCCAGCTTGGGTGGAGAGATGAAAAAATAAATAAATAAATAAATAAATAAATAAATAAATAAAGTAATTCCTATCTTCCTTTAGGTTCCCCATATATTTTAGTTACTTTCCCATAATTGCCTCTCTTTGTTGAACATCATATATAAACCCTTGCATTTTTTTAAGATTTTTTTTTTTTAATTTATTTGACAGAGAGAGATCACAAGTAGGCAAAGAGGCAGGCAAAGAGAGAGGGGGAAACAGGCTCCTCGCTGAGCAGAGAGCCCAATGAGGGGCTCAATCCCAGGACCCTGAGATCATGACCTGAGGCAGAGGCTCAACCCACTGAGCCACCAAGGCGCCCCAAGCCCTTGCATTTTTGTCACTTGGGTCTTCATTTCCTGATGAAGGCTCCCATATTATGTAAATCTTACATCAAATAAATCTGTATGCTTTTCTCCTGTTAATCTGTCTTAAATCCATTTAATTCTCTGGCCCAGCCAGAGATGTGAAGAGGGTAAAATTTTTGCCTCCGTTTCATATACATGCTCATGCAAACACATGTGTATGTTCCTTCTTTCCTTCCTTCCTTCCTTCCTTCCTTCCTTCCTTCCTTCCTTCCTTCTTCCACAATCTCTACACCCAGCATGGGGCTGGAACTCAAGACCCCGAGATCAGGAGTCACACGCTCTACCGACTGAACTAGTCAGGCCCTCCTGTCTATATTTATTTCCATACTATATATATTGACAGCCCCAAGTACCAATAGATATCACAATTCCAACCCAGCACTGCAGAGTTCATTTTCGTTTTTACCTTCCATATTTGTAACTGAAGAGGCTGTCCTCACCCCACTGGGGTCCTCACCCTGGGCAAACTTCAGCACCCTGCACAAGGCTGACCCCTCACCCTCTGGGACACCCCTGCTCAGTGTTCAACCCACTGCTCTGGACCAAAGCTGCTCAGGTATGGATACTTACATTTTTGAGCCCACTTAATGGCTTCTGGGCTGAATTGTTGGGGAAGGGTAAAGGAAAAGGAAAGAAGACGAGCTCAGTGACTGATTTTAGTATTTATCGGTTGTTATAGACCATGTTGATTGGCTTCTCAATACCCATTCTTCCCTCATCTTGTGTTCCTTGCAGACAAAAGAATTCTAACTGCCCAACTACCTTTACTGATGCCCCTTTTTTTAGCATAAAGTCTTGCTTCTTTTCAGAGGCTATTCAGGCTTTTCCTACTCTTCTTTTTCCCCATCCCCGAAGCCAAAAAATTAGCTACATCTTCACAGTACTCAATTTCCTTTCCCATAATTTTGAGGCGATGATATCCTTTCTCTTCTCCTAGACTGACCTACCCATCTGTGTTCTATATCCTACTTTCTCCCAGATTCTTAGGGAATCTGCTAAGAAGTTTCCTGTCTTTCTTTCATTTTCAAACTCTGGGATACCATCAGTTCTTTCTTTTAAGCAGAAACATGGTCAGATCTCTTCCTTCTTCTTTTTTTCCCCTAAGATTTTATTTATTTATTTATTTGACACAGAGACAGATCGCACAAGCATGGGGAGCGGGAGAGGGAGAAGCAGGCTCCCTGCGGAGCAAGGAGCCCGATGCAAGGCTTGATCCCAGGACCCTGGGATCATGACCTGAGCTGAAGGCAGACACTTAACCAACTGAACTACCTAGGTGCCCCAAGTCTCTCTCTTCTTATAAACAAAATAAACCCTCCTCTGAGCATTTGGATTATGGGTATCAGAAAATATTTAACCTGTGCAAATTTTTGATTTAATAATTATAAGAATCACTCTTTAATTTATCAAATATTTATGAGCACCTATGTGCCAGGTAATGTTAATAAAATGGTAAGCAGAAATAGATATAATCTATTCATGGAGCCTATTCAGAGAGGCAAATATCAAGTACTTGGGCTCAGTCTCTAGAGCATGCAACTCTTGATCTCAGGGTTGTGAGTTCGAGCCCCATGTTGGGCCGGGAGCCTACCTGGAAAAAAAAAAGATCTTAAAAAAAAAAAAAGAGATAAATTAAAAAAAAAAGAGAGAGAGTACACATCAATCAGATAATCATGCTAATGAATGCATTATTGCAAATTGAGAACGTAATGGGGCGCCTGGGTGGCTCAGTGGGTTAAAGCCTCTGCCTTCGGCTCAGGTCATGATCTCAGGGACCTGGGATCGAGCCCCGCATCGCATCCGGGCTCTCTGCTCAGCAGGGAGCCTGCTTCTGCCTCTACCTCTGCCTGCCTCTCTGCCTACTTGTGACCTCTCTCTCTCTGTCAAATAAATAAATAAAATCTTAAAAAAGAAAAAATTGAGAACTTAATGATAAAAGGAAATATTGTGTACTATATATTTGCTCGTTTGTATTCCAAACTCTTTCCATGTATTAATTTAATCATAAAATTACATATTATATGCAATATAATATGTATATAGTTTTATTATACCCATCACTATTTACCCATTTGCAGATCACGAAACTTAGGCAGAGAGGGGTGAAGTAAACTGTCCAAGGTCACACAGCTAATAAGTGGTAGAGCTGGAATGCAAACCCAGATAGTCTGGTCCTTGCTTCTAACTATCATACTACACCGCTTCTCACAGTAGCTCTGAAGGAAAGAAACAGGCATCTGTGAGAACATCTGAGAAGAAAAACTGATTTAAGGTTTATTTATTTTTAAGTAATCTCTACACCCAACATGGGGCTTGAACCCACGAGCCAAGATCAAGAGTTGCACACTCTTCCAGCTGAGTCAGCCAGGCACCCCAGAAAGAAAACTGATTTAGACAGAAGCTTTCTGAGGAAATATAGCTTGAGCGGAGACCCCAAGTTTGAGTAGGAATTAACTCTGCAAAGTAGATGGTGGTGGTAGAAGAAATGACCATTCAAGCTCAATGACATATTGTGCAAAGTCCCTGAGGCGAGATGGAGTGTGGCACAGTGAAGAAACTGAAAGGCCAGTGCAGCTACATTGTAAAAAGTGAGGGGGAGGGGCACCTGAGTGGCTCAGTGGGTTGAAGCCTCTGCCTTCCGCTCTGGTCATGATCTCAGGGTCCTGGGATTGAGCCCCACATCGGGCTCTCTGTTCGGCAGGGAGCCTGCTTCCCCCTCTCTCTGCCTGTTTCTCTGCCTACTTGTGATCTCTCTCTCTCTCTCTGTCAAATAAATAAATAAAATCTTTTAAAAAAGAAGTGAGGGGGAAAGCGGGACATTATGTGGCTAAAGATGTTGTCAGGCCAAATGAAACAGGGTCTTATACGCCTTTAAAGATTTTGTTTTTCATCCTTAAAGCAAGGGAAAGTCATGGAGATGAAGGTTCAGAAAGCAGGGATCAGTTTCCCTTTGAAAAGATGACTCTTAACTGCAGTTTATTTATTTATTTTTAAAGATTTTATTTATTTATTTGACAGAAAGAGAGAGATCACAAGCAGGCAGAGAGGCAGGCAGAGAGAAAGGGGGAAGCAGGCTCCCTGCTGAGCAGAGAGCTGGATTTGGGACTCAATCCCAGGACCCTGAGATCATGACCTGAGCCGAAGGCAGAGGCTCTAACCCACTGAGACACCCAGGCGCCCCTTAACTGCAGTTTGGACAATGTGTTGCAAAGGAGTCACAAGTGAGGGTGGTGGTATTTTCAGGGTGGTAAGTTGATTTAGGGTGATGACAATGGAAATAGAGACAAATGGTGGGATTTGGAGAAATATGTAGAAAGTCAAATTGACTGGACAGGGTAATAGGTTGGATATGAGTGGCAAAAGTTGTAGGTTTCAAGTATGACTCCCTCCTATATCCAACCTGTTTGTAAAATCAATTAATTTATCTTCTAAATGTCTTTCTTTCCAGTACAACTAAGTGGATGGTAACAGCATTTTTTTTATAGGATTTTATTTGTTTATTTGAGAGAGAGTATGAGCAGGAGGGAGGGGGAGGAACAAGGAGAAAGAATCTGAAGCAGGCTCCGCTGAGCACAGATCCTGACGTGGGGCTGGATCTCACCACCATGAGATTATGGGAGCTGAAACCAAGAGTCAGACACTCCACTGACCGAGCCACCCAGGCACCCCAATAACAGCATTCACTGAGGTAGGGACTGTGGAAGAAGATGAAGAGGTTCAGGGAGAAGATGATTGAGTCTTTGACAACCTGAATTTGAGGTGCCTTTGAGATATTCATGTGGAGATATTAAATTGGCAGTTTTCAAGGTGGATCTAGACTTCAAAGGTTGGACCTGGGCTGAAATTATGCACTTAGAAACTATCCTTGCATGCGTGGCAAATAAAACTGTAGCGCGCATGAGTTTGCCTAGGGGCGGAGAAAATGGATTGAGAAGATAAGTATTTGAGAAAATCTAACATTAAGTAAGAGTGAAGAGTGCGGGAAAGGGCGAGCTTAGGCCTGGATGGTTTAACCCCCACACATTCCAAAGAAAGGCCTGTCTTTAATCAAATCAGTGCTTGACTGACCCCCAGGAGATAGTATCTGAGCCCTTGAAATACTCTGTCTAATGAGAGTGTTTTGTATGCCTGAGGCCTGGGCCATGTTGTATCAATCACTTCTGCAGGCTGGGGACCAAGTAGCTAGGGTCAGTTAGGTGGGTGCTCTATGCTTACATGACGGATCCTCAATAAAAAAACCCCTGTCCACCAAGGCTTGGGTGAGTTTCCCTGCTGGGCAGTCTTCGTGTTGTCACACATCACTGCTGGGAGAATTAATGCCTATGCAATTCCACCGGGAGGGGACCCCTGGAACCTCATGCGTGTTTCCTCTTAGATTTTACTCCATGTAGCTTTTCCCTCTGGTGATTTTAATTCGTATTATCTCACTGTAATAAACCATAACCCTAAGTATAATAGCTTTTCTCAGTCCTGTGACGACTTCTTCTCTGGTCATGGGGAGCCCTGACAAGATCTGTAAAAGAGAAAGAGCAGTCTAAGAGGTAGTAGGAAAACCAAGAGAGTGTGGTGTCATGAAAGCCAAGGAAGTTAAGTGATTCCAGAAGGGGGATGGCCAATGGTGTTAAACCCCACTGTGAATATGAGTAAGGTTGGGGAATAAAATATGTCCACTGGATTTTAAAACACAGAGGTCATTTATGACCTTACCAAGAGCTATTTGGAAGTGATGGGAGTGGAAGCCGGGCCAGGTGGATTGAGGAATGAGTAGGATGTGAGGAGACACCTTTAGAGAAATAAACTGAAATTTGAAAAAAAGACTACATGTTAATTCTACCTGTATTTATAGTAGCAAAATACATCAAAGACAATCTAGTTATCTGATAATTTAACAGGAACCCTTCAAATTTATTTACTGAAAACTTTTACAATGGGTATATTTGTTGAATCAGCAATTCTATTTTTAGAAACATTCAAGAGAAATAATTATAGAAATGCAGAGAATTATTCATCATAATGTTTATCACAGTGTTTATAATAGAAAAAAGAAAACCTATTATGTAACAACAGCTAATACATTACAGTACACGCAAGTGATGTCTACTTATTGTCTAATTTGAGATGTATCTTTTAAAAAATTTTTTAAAATTAAAAAAAAAAGATTTTATTTGCTGGAGAGAGAGAGAGAGAGAGCGTGCGTGAGCGCACACACAAGCAGGGGGAGCAGCAAGCAGAGGGAGCAGCAGGCTCCCTGCTGGGCAGGGACCCTGACTTGAGGACTCGGGATCCCAGGACCCTGGGATCATGACCTGAACCAAAGGCAGATGCTTAACCAAGTGACCACCTAGGTGCTCCTCTTTATTTTTTTTAAAGGTTTATTTGTTTGTTTGTTTGTTAGTTTGAGAGAGCAAGAGCCAGAGCGCAAGCACAAGCAGGGGGAAGGAGTAGAGTGCCCTCTGAGCAGGGAGCCTGACATGGGGCTCATTCCCAGGACCCTGAGATCATGACCTGAACATAAAGGCAGATGCTTAACCAACTGAACCACCCAGGTGCCCCTAATTTGGGATGTATCTTACTGGTTGCAAGAATTAGAGATAATGGAGGTGCCTGGGTGGCTCAGTGGGTTAAGCCCCTGCCTTCGGCTCAGGTCATGATCTCAGGGTCCTGGGATTGAGCCCCGCATCGGGCTCCCTGCTCAGCGGGGAGCCGGCTTCCCCCTCTCTCTCTGCCTGCCTCTCTGCCTACTTGTGATCTCTCTCTCCGTCAAATAAATAAACTCTTTAAAAAAATTAGAGATAATGTATGTGAAAGTACTTTGTAAATTATGAACTTCTGTCCAAATGTCATGTTTATTACTGAGATTACTAACGTGCTCCTGGAAGGCCTTAGAAATTTAGAAAAAACAAGAGTTAGCAGTTAGGCTCAACTCTGCCATCTGTCTCCCTTTTGTTGGTGCTAGTAGTTCTCAAACTCATTCAGACAACATAGAACCTAGAAGTTGAAGTGCACTTTGAACGACATCATGAAATGTTGACAAATGAATTTTATTATTTTTTTCTTTGATTTTCATCATCTTAAGCCTTATGAGTACATAATTTACAAATCCTACTGAGTTGACAAAAACACCATTACCTATATATATATATACACACACACACATATATGTATATATATACATATATATATGAGTTCTACAGTTTTATGTGTTTGTGAATGGTTGTTTAAAGACAATTTTTAAAAAATTTTTTTCTTTTAATTTTTTTCTTTTAATTTTTAAGTAAGCTCTATACCCAGTCTGGGGCTTGAACTCACAACCCTGAGACTGAGTCGCATGCTGCACCGACTGAGCCAGCCAGGCACCCCAAGACAATCCTGAATTATAACTCAGTCTTATTTAGATTGTAAAGGATTCAAAAGCAAAGTTTAACTTGCTATTATATGTCATGCTGATTTTTTTTTTAAGATTTTATTTATTTATTTGAGAGACAGAGAAAGTGAGAAAGAGAGCATGAGAGGAGAGAAGGCCAGAGGAAGAAGCAGACTCCCCGTGGAGCTGGAAGCCGGATGTGGGACTCGATCCCAGAACTCAAGGATCAGGACCTGAGCCGAAGGCAGTTGTTCAACCAACTGAGCCACCCAGGCACCCTGTCATGCTGATTTTTAAAAGCTTCTGATCTTATAGGTCATTTTTAAAATGTGGGAAGTGTTAAATATTCTTTGACATTATACATAAAGCACACTAAAATGCCTTTCATTGGGGCACCTGGGTGGCTCAGTGGGTTAAAGCCTCTGCCTTTGGCTCAGGTCATGATCTCAGGGTCCTGGGATCGAGCCCCGCATGGGGCTCACTGCTCAGCAGGGAGCCTGCTTCCCCCTCTCTCTCTGCCTGTCTCTTTGCCTACTTGTGATCTCTCTCTCTCTCTGTCTAATAAATAAATAAAATCTTAAAAAAAAAAAGCAATCTCCCATAGGTTTTTGAGATGACATTCACCATCTTCGTGAAGAGTTGAATGTTACTAATCAAGTCCAGTTATATCTTTAGAAGGGAAAGCAAGTGCTAGCACTTGCTGGACTGGAGTTACTACCAAAATTTAAAAAGCGTTTCAAAAAAAAAAAAATTTAAAAAGCGGATTGTATTAACTTAACTATAAGCCAGTTTTATTTAAATCAGAACTGTCCAACAAAACTATTCAGCTTAGCCATTCAAGATCAGAATTCTAGTGTACGAGATCAATTTTTTTTTTTAAAGTAAGGTCTATGCCCAACACTGGGCTTGAACTCAGGACCTTGAAATCAAAAGCTACATGTTCTCTTGACTGATTCAGCCAGGTGTTCCTGCATGAGATCATTTAGAGTATGTTACACTTAAAAGAAGTCAAGACATTTCTGTTTTGTAAGAAATAAGGCAGTGGCCAACTATTACTCAATACCTTTTTTGAGATACACTGTCAAGTCTGTCTTTTTTGCCTCTTAATGCTAGCAGATTATTTTTGTTCCAGGGATGTACTCCTTGGGATACTCTAAATACACCTCTCCCCAGGTGATGCCTTTGTACTTGTTGGTGTCAGGGAATCCAGGGGCCTGATGGGTCTTCTACCCAAATAAACCATGGAGATTTCTTGTGCTTGTCTTCCTTTTCCTTGATGTGAAGCTGGGCTCACTTTGGGACAAAAATTTGCTCTTCTCAACATCACCCCTTTTTATTTCCTCTTTCAACAATTAGTGTTAGGAAGGGAAGCTGGACATCCCACGAAATCCCACTAAATCCAAGGATGAGTTCAGTCCAAGGTGCGTGCGCTTATGAATCTCTGTTGAGAAGTGAACTTTAAATCATAAAATTTCACCTTTAAGACCTGATGGTCTCACCCACTCATGAATGTAAGAATGACATTCAAGAAATGCCCCAAATCTCAATGGCAGTTCAGCATTCTTCTGCTGGCCCTCAGGCACTCTTCTGTTCCTGCTATGGACCATGCTTGCTCTGCCTAAGAGCTGCAGAACCGGCCCTTACAAGTCTTCATGCTACTCTTGGCCTGCTGCCTTGTCACAAACCTGTGCCCAGCCAATGGATTATGCTCTCACCATCGCTAATTCATTTAATGTCATTTACTTCTAGTGCTCTTTCTCTTGTCCGGACAACAGGAAAGTTCCTTCTACTTCTGGTTACCAACAATTTCAGGTGGGTTTTCGCTGTAGCAGGGCTGCTAGGTGCCCTACAGAGAGTTCTCCTTCATGTCTATCAGAACTATTTTTCTCATAATACTCGTGCAAGAGGGTCAGAGGTAAAAGGCAGCCTTAGCCAGGGGAATGGCTGGGCACAGCCTTTACTTATACCCACTGCTCAGTTTAGCCTATAGCATAATTTCTCTTTTTGAGATTTTTCTGATGGTACCTTTGTTTCTCCCTCCCGTTCGGTCCCCTTCAGGGACCTTTGAGTCTGCCTTTATATTCATTTCAGATTTACCATGTGCCAGGTACTGTAAGTACTTTACAAATACTTATTTGTCAACCTTAAGGTAGGTCCTACTAGGATCAAACACATGAGGAAACTGAAGTAAGTTAACTAAGTTATCCCAAGTCATACAGCTAGTAAATGATGGAATCAGGCTTCAAATCAGGCATTTTGCCTCCAGGGCATACATTCAGCCTCTGTGTTACACATTCTCCGTCAGACAGGTTTGTGCATATGGTGTCTCAGCCTTATGAATGGTTTTAGTTTCTCCCCTAAGATTTCTGCGCTACCATTGCAAATCAAGGACATACCTGGGTGTCTGTCTGCTGATTTATTTATTTTTAAAGTAAGTTCTATATCCAACGTGCAGCTTAAACTCACAACTCCAAGATCAAGAGTCACATGCTCTACTGACTGAGCCAGCCAGGCGTCCCAAGATGTACCTAGGTATGTGTTTAAATGTCCCCAAATATTTCATGACAGCTTACTTCCATGTACTGCCTTTTCAGAGCAGACAGTAAATTTCATGAAGGGCAATTTCTTCTCTATAAAATTATATAGTTTTCAAAAACATATAAAGATACTAGATTTTAATAAAGGCAAGTAGTAGCAGGCATCAAAAGGTTAAAATTCAATGAAGCAAAACTTGCTTGAGAGATTCAGCCCCAGTAACTTATTTTTTGAAGTGAATTTGGAGAAAAATCTTTATTTGCTCTTTCTTATACATACTCCGCATTCTTCACCAACTGCAGATACCATGCTGGTCCAAAGCAGTATTCCTTGACTATTATTCTGTTAGCAGCCTAACTGGTCTTTCCTCCCCTCTGAACCCCTACACATGATTTCTCTAGGAAGCAGCCACAGTGACTCCTCACTTCTTTTTTTTTTTTTAAAGATTTTATTTATTTATTTATTTATTAGGAAAGAGAGAGAGTGAGAGAGAACATGAGAAGGGAGAAGGTCAGAGTGAGAAGCAGACTCCCCATGTGGGACTCGATCCTGGGACTCCGGGATCATGACCTGAGCCGAAGGCAGTTACTTAACCAACTGAGCCACCCAGGCTCCCTGACTCTTCACTTCTTTAAGTCTTTGCTCAAACCTCGTCCAAGCCTTCCCATCTCACTCAGCCTCTTAAAACTAGGTTAGGAGTATTTCTTGGATGACCCAGCAGAGGAAATTTTTCCAAGGGATACAAGGTAAGGATAGTTTCAAGGGAATTCATCACATATATAAAAATAAATGTGCACACACATAGATAGTTTTTTCATACAGTGCTTATCACACCTATAAAAATGGAAAATGGAATTGAAACCATCTCATTAAGACAATCCCAGTAACAACTTATTTTCCATATTTAATATTTATTTAACAAAATACAACATTTAAAAAAAAAAGACTTATTTTAGAGAGAGAGAGAGAACACAAGAGTGGGAGTGGACGGGGACAGAGGAATAAGGAGAGAGAGAATCCCAAGCAGACTCCTTGCTGAGCACGGAGCCAGCCCAGGGCTAGATTTCAAAACCCTGAGATCATGACCTGAGCTGAAATCAAATGTTGGAGGCTTAACCAACTCAGCCACCCAGGTGCCCCCAAAATATAACATTTTTTGATGGATATGTTTAAACTGCATGGTGAGGTTTGTTAAACCACTTTAATGTTTACTTTTCCATTGGATAGATTTAAAGTAACTTAACAGTTTTAATATGTCAGTATTGCAAAAGGTCGGTAATTGTACTCTTTCCAACTACTTATGTGCCAGATCAAAAATTTTATGGTCGACTCCTCAGTGTTTGAGAAAATAGTTTTTCAAGGTTCTTTTCAAGGGCACAGAAGTTTAAAAAATTTGAGGACTACTTCTGTATATGACCTGGCCCCCTTAATTTTCTTATGCTCATGTTCTACTACTCTGTCCCATGTTGACACCACTCAAGCCCCACTGACTCCTTGCTGTTCTTTTAACAAGCCAAGAATCCCTGTCTGCCTCAGATCATTTATATTTACTGTTTGTTCCTCTGCCTGCAACACTCTTCTGCAAGAACCACGATTATTCATCTATCAACAGAGGCCTTCCTCAGTCATCTGATTTCTTTTACTCTTATTTTGTCTTCATAGTACTTATCACTCCCTAGCATATATTTACTGTCGATCAATTTATTGTCAATCTCCGTTATATTGCAAACTCCTAGAAGGAACAGATCTCCTTTGCTTTCTCCTGTTAATTTCTAAAACGCTCCCTAATAGAGGTCCATATTTTTGAGCAAATAAATGAAAAATGTTTCGAGGTGGCTTATTTTAAGGACTTGTGCAAGCCCAAAGAATAATAGTTCCTTGGGAACACTGTCAGAAGACGAAAGCACTTCATGATCCTAACATTAAAACAGCCGCTGCGCTAAACAAACATCCCGAGTACTTGTTTTCAAATAAAGGCAAACCTTTCTGAAAGCTGCTATTACCGATATTATTAGGGCGTTTGGAACCCAACTCTCGCCAGAACACTAAGCGGGACTCACAGGACATAATATTGGGGGTAGATCCGTAGCTCCTCAAACTGACGCACATAGGAATCCGCGGAAGCGACTTTTCAACACCCATCTGCCCTGCACCGCCCCCCCCCCCCCACTTCCTGATGCAGGTCTGGGGTGTGGCTCTGGCATCTCTGCTTTGAAAAAGCTCCTCGGTTGATTTTCTGAGACGTAGCAACGTCTGAGAATCATTCACCTTGGGCTAAAAATAGCTGTTAAAGAGTTTCTTCCTCACGGGATCTTTTCAGCCTATCTCTGGCAGGCCTCCAATAAGGGGGGGGGGGGAAGGCCCCGTTTCACGGCTCCCTTGAGGCACAACCACCCAAAGGAACGCAGCGGGTTAAGGCATCAAGCCCCAGGAGGTCCGCACCTCAGAGCCAGGTTACAGCGTCCGACCCTGAGGCTCGCGCCGAGACGCGCCAGCCTCTGGGGACGGCGCCGCCCGGGAGACGCAGGCTCGGAACGGACCGGTCCGGCCTCCTATCCTACGCTTCCCCGCTTTTCTCCCCGCACCACCGCTGTGTCCGAGCTCACAACTGCCGGCCAAAAGCGGCTCAGCATCAACGGCCACGGCTCTAAACGCTCCCAGCGAGGCGAGCCGCTGCGGCGTGGACCCAAGACCGCGGTGCCGGAGATCGAGAGCGGGGGCGGGGACGACTCCCCGTCCGCGCCCCAAGTTCCCGCCTCCCTTAGGAGGACGCCGTGCGTACGTGCGCGCGCCGTGCCCGCCCTCCCTCAGCCGCGCGACGCGAGGGCGGGGGCGCCGCGTGCGCGCGCGCTCTCGTTCGCTTGCCTGCTCGCTCTCGGCTGCCGCTCTCGCTGCGGCTGCGGCTGGGGCTGGGGGCGGCGGCGGCGGCGGCGGCGGCGCGGGCGGCGGGCGGCGCGGGGCGGTCCGGCGGGTTCAAAGAGGAAAACATGGCGGAAAACAAAGGCGGCGGCGAGGCTGAGAGCGGCGGCGGGGGCAGCGGTAGCGCGCCGGTAACTGCCGGGGCCGCCGGGCCCGCGGCGCAGGAGGCGGAGCCGCCTCTCGCCGCGGTGCTGGTAGAGGAGGAGGAGGAGGAAGGCGGCAGGGCGGGCGCGGAGAGCGGCGCGGCTGGGCCCGACGACGGGGGGGTGTCCGCGGCCTCCTCCGGCTCGGCCCCGGCTGCCTCAGCCCCTGCGGCCTCAGTGGGCCCTGGAGTTCCCGGGGGGGCGGTATCGACGCCGGCCCCAGCTCCAGCTTCAGCTCCCGCTCCGGGTCCGTCGTCGGGGCCGCCTCCTGGACCGCCAGCCTCGCTCTTGGACACCTGCGCCGTGTGTCAGCAGAGCTTGCAGAGCCGGCGTGAGGCGGAGCCCAAGCTGCTGCCCTGCCTTCACTCCTTCTGCCTGCGCTGCCTGCCCGAGCCGGAGCGCCAGCTCAGCGTGTCCATCCCGGGGGGCAGCAACGGCGACATCCAGCAAGGTGAGCGGGAGGCCCTGCCCGAGGTCTGGGCCGAAGGAGGTTTTCGGGGCCGAGGAGGATCTGGGGACGGAGGTGCTCGGGCCTGGTGCTGCTCGGACCGGCGCGATTCCGGAGAGTCTGAGAGGTGAAGACACGGCCTCGGGACAGTTTCTAGAGAAGGTGGACCGCCGGAGATAAGGGGAGGATGAAGGGAGGAGTGCCGGCGGCGAGAGGCTGGGGGAGGGGACACCGGCTGCAAGGGAGGTTCGGGGTGTGCGGATACCGGCCTGGAAGACGTGGACTCCGGCGGATCGCAGGTTCGGGAGCTGGTGGACTCGGACAGAGAGAGGAGACGGGGTCTGGGAAGCCGCTTCCGTGGAGTGTTGTAGGAGAAAAGGCCTGTAGCGGGAGAGGTGTTGAGGAGGGCGTCGGTAAGCGGTAATAGGGCTGTGAGGATGAATTGCTTTGGAGGGAAGGATTTGACCTGTTCGAGACTAGGGGAAAGAAGGACTAGGGACTAAATAGAGGAGGATAAAGGGTATTGGAGAGCGTGGGGCTGAGAGAATATGTCTGGTGGAAAGTAATTTTAGGGTGACATTGGGAGGGAGGAACTCCGGACGCGAAAATAGCTTTGAAGGGCCTGCATGTTTAGAGAAATATCCTAAGGTTGAAGGGTGAAGAAGAAATGAACTTTGAAGGCAATTGGGATTCAGAGAAGCTGGGTTTCATTGTACATTAATGAGTCCCTAGTGTTCCAGACAGTGTGCTAGGATTGACTGAGTGAAGAGCTCATTCATAATCATATAGGTGAAACAGATACCCAGCATGCGGCGGTGGCGGTGGGTACATGGTACAGTGGTTGTGACAAATCAAGAAAAGGTCAGGGGAATTTCATTGAAAAGGAAACCCTTGAGAAGGGTGAGTTGCTCACTGGATTGGGGAGTTTTCAGGGCACAGGGTACTTTACACATCCTTGGAACTAAAGGTTAACTAGTCATTATCAAACACGTTAATGTTCCTTCAGTGAAATGTACAAATATCCCACTAATGGGGTAGACAGAAGTAACTTACCACAATTCAGGGTGGGTTTTTGTTGTAAATTTATGGAAAACTATAAAATCTCAAAGCCCTTGAAATTTGCAACTGTGGGTAAGGGGTGGCTGACCTGTACTAAAGGGCCTGGG
>CM052798.1:86437989-86465254 GCA_028533885.1 Nasua narica | reverse complement strand
ACTATTTAGATCCTTTTACCCTTTATATTTTAGTACTCTTTTGTTTTGTTTCTAAGTAGGCTACATGCCCAGCGTGGAGCCCAATAGGGACTTGAACTCATGACCCTAAGCTCAAGACCTGAGCTAAAATCAAGAGTTGGACATTCAACTGACTGACCCACCCAGGCACCCCCATCCTTTTTCTTTTTATAATGTGGTTGTCTTTTTTTAATTATTATTTTTACTTTTTATTTTATTTTCTTAAGATTTTATTTTATTTTATTTGAGATAGAGACAGTGAGAGAGAGCATGAGAGGGGAGAAGGTCAGAGGGAGAAGCAGACTCCCCGTGGAGCTGGGAGCCTGATGTGGGACTCGATCCCAGGACTCCGGGATCACGACCTGAGCCAAAGGCAGTCGCTCAACCAACTGAGTCACCCAGGCGCCCTATTTTTACTTTTTTAAAGACTTTACTTATTTGTTTGATAGAGAGAAAAATGCACGCACAAGCAGGGGGAGCAGAAGGCAGAGGGAGAGGAAGAAGCAGGCTCCCCAGGACCCTGGGATCATGACCTGAGCTGAAGGCAGATGCTTAACTGATTGAGCCACCCAGGTGCCCCAATGTGGTTGTCTTTAAATATTTCCTCTACATAGCACTATATCAGACAGTGTTATACTTTTTTACATCAGCCATTACATAAGATTTAAGACGCCCATGAGAAGAAGTATTATGTTTACTGTTACTCTTAATCTTTATAATGTTCTTTCTTTTCTGAAGATCAAAGTTTTGTCTGTTAACATTTTTTTTTCTGTTTAGCAAACTTCTTTTAGCTTTATGTTAGGGGTTTGCTAGTGACAAATGTTTGTAGTTTTCCTCCACTGAGAATGTTTTTAGTTCTCCTTTATTCCTGAAGGATAGTTTTTGATGCATATAGAGTTTGTGGTTATGAGTTCCTTTCTTTCAGCTTTTGAAAAGTATTATGCCACTTCCTTCTGGCCTCCTTGGTTTTCTTGGGATATCCTCTGTTATTTGAAGGGATATTCTCCTGTCATGCAGTCATTAGCTGCTTTCAAGATTTTGTTTTTAGTTTTTGAAACTTAAGCACATGTCCTGGTGTGGATTTCTTTGGGTTTATCTTATTTGGGATTTTTAAGGTTTTTGAATCTATAGGTCTGTTTATGTCTTTTGGCAAATTTGGGACATTTTGAGCCATTATGTGTTAAAATAAGTTTAAAAAGTTAGCCTATAGTGTATTATTAGTTTCAGAGGTAGAATTTAGTGATTCATTGGTTGCATATAACACCCAGTGCTCATTATATCAAGTTTCCTCCTTAATGCCCGTCTCCCAATTACCCCATTCCCTACCCCCGTCCCCTCTAGGAATCCTCATTTTGTTTCCTATAGTTAAGAGTGTCTTATGACTTGCCTTCCTGTTTTTATCTTATTTTATTTTTCCTTCCTTTCCCCATGTTCATCTGTTTTGTTTCTCAAAGTCCACCTATGAGTGAAATCTTATGGTATTTGTCTTTCTTTCACTTATTTCACTTAGCCTAATACCCTCTAGTTCCATCCATGACATTGCACATAGCAAGATATCATTGTTTTTGGTGGCTGAATAATATTCGAGTGTGTTTGTTTGTGTGTTGTATATATACACACCACATCTTAACGATGTTGAAATAAGTTTTAAGTTCCACTTATCAAGATGGCAATGATATGCATGTTAACTCTTCTCTTATTGTCCCACAGATCCTTAAGACTGTGAAGTTTATTTTTCCATCTATTTTGGGTAAATTTCTGTTGATTTTGTTTGACGTTCAGTAATTCCATTCTTTGTCATTTTCACTTCAGTATTGAGACCATTTATTAAGTTCTTAATTTTTGTTATTTATTTTAGAGAGAGAGAGTGCATGCATCAATGAGGGGGAGGAGTGGGTGGGGGAGAGAACCTAAAGCAGATTCTGTCCCGAGTGTGGAACCCAGTGCAGGGCTTGATCCCACGACCCTGAGATCATGACCCTAGCAGAAAACAAGAGTCCAATACTCAACTGACTTGTTATATACTTTTTATAAAATAATTTTAAATATTTTTTAGTTCTATACTTTCTATTTGGTTTTTTAAAATTATTTATATTTTTATTTTAAAAATTATTTATTTGTCAGAGAGAGAGAGAGAGAGCACAAGGAGGGGGAGAAGCAGGCTCCCCACTGAGCAGAGAGCCTGACAGAGGACTTGATCCCAGGACCCTGAGATCATGACCTGAGTTGAAGGCAGACACTTAACTGACTGAGCCACCCAGGCATCCCTATTTTATTTTTTAAAAAGATTTTATTTATGTATTAGAGAGGGGAGAGCACAAGCAGGGGGAGTGGCAGAGGGAGAGGGAAAAGTGAGAGGGAAAAGCAGGGAACCAGATGCAGGGCTCGATCCTAGGACTCTGGGATCATGACCCAAGCCGAAGGCAGATGCTCAACTGCTTGAGCCATCCAGGCACTCCATCATTTGGCTTTTTAAATTAAGTTCTATTTCTTTGATATTTTTTTTGTTTCAGAAGAATTTGTAATTGTTTCATGAAGTATTTTTATGTCGCTTTCTTGAAATTCTTTGTCAGATTGTTCTAGCATTTTGTTGGTGTAAGCATATATCAATTGCATTTAAATTGTGATTTTTTTTTTTTTTTTTTTTGGTTTTCGGCTTGACCATGATTTTGGAGTGTATTACAGATATGTTGGATATTATATTTTGATTCTCAAGACCCTACAGTATCGTTTTTAGCAAGTGGTCTTCATGTTGATGACATAATGGCTCAAGGTGTGTATGTTCAGCTTCTTGCTGGGCCCTGCTGACATTATCCCAGGAACAACTGGAGTGCTGACTCTCACTGTCTTGCTGCACATAGCTGAGATGGAATTTCGGTTCCGTCTTGGTTCTTCCCAATAAAAGTGGGATACCAACTCATAAAACTTTGTTGCCATGTAAGCTTAATTCCATGGAGCCCCTCTGACACCAGGGAAGGAGGAAGCATAAGAATGACTTACACCATCTTTTTCCAGGGTAGGGTTGAAATCTCAGTTCCCCCTTGGGACCTTAGCATAGCAGGAAGTGGAGTGATCCCTCAGCCTATTTCTTCTAGTTATTGCCTCGTAGGGGTAGAAGTTAGCTCTGACACAGAGGGATAGAATTTTCTTTTTTTTTTCTGTAGTTTAAATAAGAAATAATGTTGGGGTGCCTGGGTGGCTCAATGAACTGCTGACGCTTGATTTGGCTCAGGTCATGATCTTGGGGTCCTGGGATCTGCACTTATTGGGGAGTCTACTTCAGGATTCTCTCTTGCCCTCTGCCCCCCAATTGTTTGCTTGCTCTCTCTCTTCCCACTTTCTGTCTTTCAAACAAATAAATCTGAAATAACGTCGGATTTTTTTTTAAGATCTTATGTATTTATTTATTTTAAAGGTTTGTATTTGACACAGAGATAGAGAGTACAAGTAGGCAGAGCATCAGGCAGAGGTAGAGGGAGAAGCAGGCTCTCCACTGAGTGGGGAGCCGGATGTGGGGCTTGATCCTCGGACCCAGGGATCATGACCTAAGTCGAAGTCAGTGGCTCAACCAACTGAGCCACCCAGGTGCCCCCAGATTTTATTTTTAAGTAATCTCTACACTGGGTGCAAATTCACAACCCTGAGATTTGGAGTCACATACTCTACTGACTGAGCCCGCCAGGTGCTCCAAGAAATAATGTCAATTTCAGGTAGATCCTTCTCTATATAAGATTAGGGCAGTAAACATACTAAGAATTATTTTTCCTTTTTTTCAGCTTTGTTGAAGTACAATTGGCAAAATTACATTTGAAGTGTGCATCAGGATTATTTGATACCTGTATACATTGTAAAAGGATTCCTTCTACCTATTAAGTTAACATATTTGTCACTGAACACATTTTTATTTTTTTAAAAGATTTTATTTATTTATTTGACAGAGAGATCACAAGTAGGCAGAGAGGCAGACAGAGAGAGAAGGGGAAGCAGGCTCCCCACTGAGCAGAGATCCCGATGCGGGGCTCGATCCCAGGACCCTGGGATCATGACCTGAGCTGAAGGCAGAGGCTTTAACCCACTGAGTCACCCAGGCACCCCACATTTAATATATATATTTGAGAACATTTAAGTTTGACTCTCTTAGCAAATTTGAAATTTGCAGTAGTGTTATCAGCTATAGTCACTATGTTATATACTATGTCATCAGACTTTATTCATCTTGCAGCAGGAAGTTTGTATCCTTTTGTCGACCTTTCTCTGTTTCTCTTGTTGCATCTCTGGCAACCATATTTTACTCTTTGTTTCTATGAGTTTGACTTTTTTTTTTTAAACTTATATATATAGGTGATGCCATGCAGTGTTTGTCTTTATTTGGCTTATTTCACTTAGCATAATGTCCTGAAGGCCCATCCATGTTGTTGGAAATGGCAGAATTTCCTTTTTTCTCATAGCTGAATACTATTTTGTGTGTGTGTATGTACATGGGAGTGCAGATAGGTCTTTGATATCCTGTTTTCATTTTCCTTGGCTATATACTCAGAAGTGGGATTGGTGGATCATATCATATTGGCAGTTCTTTTTTTTTTTTTTTTTTAAGTAATCTCTATACCCAGTATGGGGCTCAAATTCAACAACCCCAAGATCAAGAGTCGCATGCTCCACTGACTGAGCCAGCCAGCCGGGCACCCCTGGTATTTTTTCCCCCCTTGGTAGTTCTATTTTTAATTTTTGGAGAAACCTCCATACTGTCTTCCATAATGGCGTCACCAATTTTCATTCCCATCAACAGTGCACAAGGGCTCTTTTTTTTCATGTTCTCACTGACATTTGTTATCTCTCTTTTTTTTTTTTGAAGATAGCCATTCTACCATTTTCAAGGTGATATCATGGTTGTAATTTGCATTTCCCTGATGATTAGTGATGATTTAGCACCTTTTCATATACCTGTTGGACATATGTATGTTTTCCTTGGGAAAATGTCTATTCAATATTTCTGCCCATTTTTTAATTGGATTGATTGTATTTTTGCTGTTGAATTATGTGAGTTTTTTGTATCTTTCCGATATTAACCCCTTATTTGATAGATGATTTTGCATTATTTTCTTCCGTTTTGTAGGTTGCCTTCATTTTGTTGATGGTGTCTTGTGCTGTGCAGAAGCTTTTTAGTTTGATGTAGTCCCAGTTGTTTGTTTTACTTTGTTGCCTTTGCTTTTGCTGTCAAAGTCAAAAAATCATTTACAAGACCAATGTCATTATCCCCATGTTTCTTTCAAGGAGTTTTATGGTGCCGTGTCCTAAATTTGAGTTTTTGGTTCATTTTCAGTTGATTTTTGTGTATGATGTAAGATCTGGGTTTCATTCTGTTGCATGCAGCTGTCCAGTTTTTACAGTGTTTATTGAAGTAGAGATATTGAGGATTTCTTTAGGTCCTAACATATTACAGTTTATAGGTGTGAAATTACAGAATCAGGAGTCATTGAATTTATGCTTTCGATTCCTGTTTTGTACAAGAAAGTGTTAAATGATATTTGCTCTCAGGAAAATGGTATTGTAGTTTGGGAGACAAACAAAGATGAAGGGATGATCAGTATAATTTATTTTTGCAAATGAAAAAAATTATGGGTCAGAGAATCTTAGGTCAAGATTATTTAAGATGTTCTTGACCAGTTCAACTTTTATTTTATTATTTTTTAAAAAAAGATTTTATTTAGGGGCGCCTGGGTTGCTCAGTGGGTTAAAGCCTCTGCCTTCGGCTTGGGCCATGGTCTCAGAGTCCTGGGATTGAGCCCTGCATCGGGCTCTCTGCTTAGCGGGGAGCCTGCTTCCTCCTCTCTCTCTATCAAATAAAATCTTAAAAAAAAAAAAAAAAAGATTTATTTGACAGAGAGAGATCACAAGCAGGCAGAGAGGCAGGCATTGGGGGGGGGGTAGGGTGGGGGGGGGAGAAGCAGGCTCCCTGCCAAGCAGAGAGCCCCATGCGGGGCTCCATCCCAGGACCGTGGGATCATGACTGGAGCCGAAAGCAGAGGCTTTAACCCACTGAGCTACCCAGGCGCCCCCAGTTCAACTTTTATAATTATTTTGGAAAAGTAGTGTGCCTGGCTGGCTCAGTCTGTAAGCATCTGCCTTCAGCTCAGGTCATGATCCCAGGGTCCTGGGATCGAGCCCCACATTTGGCTCCCTGCTCAGCCGGGAGCCTGCTTCTCCCTCTCCCGTCCCCCCTGTTTATGTTCTCTGTCTCGCTGTGTCTATGTCAAATAAATAAAACCTTAAAAAAAAAAAAAAGGTAAAACATGGACATGGTTAGAATTTCAAAAGTATAAACGGATATGTAAAGGCAACTCATTGAAACCCCCAAATCTCTAAAATGTGAAATGCTATGTATATTAATTTTTATCAGGAAAATTAAAACAACATATTGACTAGGAAGCTAGACCAGTACCTGAACTTCTGTCAGGCCATTAGTTTAGAATAAAAGATTATCCTTATGCAGGCTCACATATAGTTATGTTTAACAGAACTGCCTTCTTAACATGTTTTATCAAATGATCCAGATGCATTTCAAATTCACCATGTCTAAAATTGAACTCATCTCAACAGATCTAAATCTCTTCTTGTAAGTGCTGTCTGCTTGAGTAGTTAGTTACTCTAGTTTTCCTTAACCAGAAATTTGGGAATGATCCTTGTCTCCTCTTCTAATACATCTCTACTCCCCATTCCATAATTTTCTGGTGACATTTTGTCTCTTATATCTTTGTCTTTGTAACAGGTAATACTAGCTTCTTTAAATGAGTTGTAAAGTGTTCTCTTCCCCTCTGTTTTCTAAAGGTTTGTGTGTGGTTTGTATTATTTCTTCCTTGAGAGAATTCACCGTTGAAACCAACTGGGCCTGGACTTTATTTTGCAAAAGATTTTATAGTTACTGATCTAATTTCTTTACTTGATATTGGTATATTCAGTTTCTCTGTTTCTTGTTGAGTCAGTTTTGGAATTTCACTCATTTAAGTTGTCCATCTTGTTGTCATAAGCACATTTCTATTTTTCCTTTAATTATTTCTGTAGGATTTGTTGTCGAGTCCTCTTTCACTCTTGCACTCTTGATTTTGGTAATCTTTGTTTTTTTCTCTCTAAACCAGTCAATCTCCCTCTCCCTCCCTCTCTCATATATTCTTCTTCCCTCACCCACCTTCCCTTCTTTACCTGTACCCTTTCCTCCATCCACCTAATTGTTGATCAGTTTTGTTGGTCTTTCCAAAGAACCAGTTTTGTGTTTCATCTTCCCTCCCTCCATTTATATGTACTCTGATCTTTATTTCATTATATTTAATTTTGGTTTGATCTTTTTTTAGCTTATTGAAGGGCGTATTCAGATTATTTTAGATGTGTTTTTTCTTTCTAGTGTAAGTCTTCAAATTTCTGTCCCAGCCTGTGCTATTAAATGTGGTAGCTAATACCCATATGTAGCTATTGATATTGAAGTTAAATAAGATTGAAGTTTTGAGTTCCTCAGTCACTGTGGTCACATTTCAGGTGTTGAGTAATCTCATTTATCTAGTGGCTACCACATTGGGCACTGCAGATGTGGAATATTTTATCATGGCAGAGTGTTCCATTGGACTCTAAACACTGCTTTAGCTGCATCCTGTAAATTTATACATGTTAGTTTTAGTTTTTAATTCAGTTCAGTATTTTTTTAAGAGATATCTTGTTAAAGTTTATTTAAGTAATCTTTACACCCAGCGTAGGGCTTGAACTAATGACAGTGAGATCAAGAATCACATGGTCTTCTAACTGAGCCAGCCAGGTGTCCTTCAGTTCAATATTTTCTAATTGTTTTCGTGATTTCTCCTTTTATCCTTGGGTTATTTAGAAATTTGTTTTTAAATTTCCAAATATTTGGGGCTTTCCAGATTTCTTTCTGTTGTTACTTTCTAATGAAGTTTACTTGTGGTAGGAAAATATACCATGCATGATTTGAATCCTTTTCAAATTATTGTTAGGACACCTGGGTGGCTCAGTTGGTTAAGTGTCTGCCCTTGGCTCAGGTCATGATCCCAGGGTCCTGGGATCGAGTCCCGCATCAGGCTCCTTGCTCAGCGGGGAGTGTGCTTCTTCTTCTGCCTGCTGCTCCCTCTTCTTGTACGCGCTCTCTCTCTCGGACAGATAAATAAAATCTTAAAAAAATTATTGAGATTTGTCTTATGAATTAGTACAGGGGTTGATAAACTACTTTAAGGTGTCAAATAATATATATTTTAAGCTTTTCAGGCCATGTAAGGTCTGAGTTGTGACTCCCACCCTCCTCCCCCCATACAGTTTCAAATAAGTATTTGGGCTTTGTCCTTGGTTCCTGACACACAGCTTGTAAGACTGAGTGATAGGGCTGATGGCATTTGTTTTTCATAATAAGCCACTTTCAGCCACACTTGAGATGATGCTAAGAGGATGACTCTTCTTCTTTTTTTTTTAAGATTTTATTTATTTGAGAGAGAGCACAGGCAGAGGAAGAAGCAGGCTCCTTGCCGAGCAGGGAACCTGGTGTGGAGCTGGATCTCAGGACCCTGGGATCATGACCCAAGTGAAAGGCAGATGCTTAACTGACTGAGCCACCCAGGTGCCCCTGAGTTCTGCCCTTTATAATAAATTGGTCATAGTAAGTAAAGAACTTTCCTGAGTTGTGGGAGTCATTCTCATGAATAATTGAACCTGAAACAGGGCATTGTGGAAACCTGTATTTATTTCCAGTTGGTGTGAAGTACCAGTGATAACCTAGGACTTGTGATTGGTATCTGGGGGGCAGTCTTGTGACACTGAGCCGGTAAGTTTTGGATTCTAATGCTAACTCTGGATAGTTAGTGTCAGAATTGAATTGTAGAACAGCGAGTTGGTGTCAGAGTTGGAGAATTAGTACTGGAAATGATACCAGGTATTTGGTGTCAGGAGGAAGAAAACTTCTCACAACTTTTTAAAAGTGCAAACAAGTCCTTAACTTGAGGGCCATGTAGAAATCGACTGGACTTGATCTATCCCATGAGTCTTTTTTTTTTTTAAAGATTTTTATTTATTTATTAGAGAGCGAGAGACTGAGAATGAGAGGGGAGAAGGTCAGAGAGAGAAGCAGACCCCCGCAGAGCCGGGAGTCCGATATGGGACTCGATCCCGGGACTCCGGGATCATGACCTGAGCCGAAGGCAGTTGCTCTACCAACTGAGCCACCCAGGCACCCTATCCCATGAGTCTTAATATGCCCATCTCTGGAGTGATAAATGGTTTGTCCTCGAGAATGTTCTCTGTGTGGTTGAATAGAATGTGTATTGTACTGTCTTGTTGTGGAGTGCTCTATATATGCCAGTTACATCAAGTTGGTTAGTATGTTCAAGGGCCTGTATTGTTACTAATACAGTTTTATCAATTCCTGAGAGATGAGTATTGAAGTCTCCCACTGAAATTGTTGAATTGTCTGTTCTCCATTCATTTGATTACCTGTTGTTTTGTGTATTTGTTGGGTGCATGTGCATTCATAATTGTTACATACTCCTGAAGTATTGATACTTAGCATATAAAAATTTCACTTAATTTTACTCATCTGAGTTTTTTTTACCTGATGTTAACTTAGCCATTCTATTTCTCTTATGGTTACTATTTCCCTGGTCTTTCCCCCTCCTTCAACTTTATTTATTCATAAAAGAATTTATTTATTTAAGAGGGAGAGAGCATGCACACATGCATGAGTGGAGGTGGAAGAAGGGCAGAGGAAGAGGAGGAGAGAGAGTCCTAAGCAGGCTCCATGCTCAGCCTGGAGCCCATTGCAGGGCTAGGTTTCATGAGGCTGAGATCATGTCATGAGCCAAAATCAAGAGTTGGACGTTTAACTGACTGAGCCACCCAGGTGCCCAATCTCCTCCTTTTACTTTAAACCTGTTATGTGTTTGAATCTAAAAATGTTTGTTTTAGATGGCATATAGCTGGATTTTGTATTTTATCCAACCTGACAATCTTTGTTTGAGTGCTTAGTCCACTTACATTTAATGTAAGTAGTGATAAGAAATTGGATTAAATTTGGCCATTTTGCTGTTTTCTATCTGTATCATATCAACTTTTTGATTGACACAAAATGTATCTATAGATATTTTTTCAAAGATTTTATTTATTTGACAGAGAAACACAGCGAGAGAGGGAACGCAAGCAGAGGGAATGGGAGAGGGAGAAGCAGGCTTCCTGCCGAGCAGGGAGCCTGATGTGGGGCTTGATCCCAGGACCCCAAGATCATGACCCGAGCCAGAGGCAGATGCCTAATGACTGAGCCACCCAGGCACCCCTCTATCGATATTTTTAATGCACTTTAAATTTTTCTTTGATTTTGTTTTCACTTTGTTTTTTTTATTTGTTGCTCTAGCAATTATATGTCTTTATTATAAGTCTCTTCAGAATAATACTGTATTAATTTTGTTAAACTATAGAAACTTTGCTTCACTATAGATCCATTCCTCACTTTTGTATGTTACTTTTGTATTATTCCATGTAAACGTTTAAAAAACCTTCAGTGCTTTGTTATAATTATTGTTTTAAACAGTCTTGTTTCCATTAAAGATATTAAGTGGGGAAAACCAATATTTTGTGTCTTCCATGTTTACTATTTCTAGTGCTTTTCATTTCCTTCCTGTGGATCCGAGTTATACTCATTTCAATTCTTTTCAGCCTAATGTACTTCCTTTATTATTTTTTTGTTGTACAACCATGTGAATGACATTTTCTTAAATTTTATTTATCTGAGGGTGTTTTTATTTTGCTTTCATTTTGAGGAATATTTTTCCTTGCTATCAAATTATTGGCTTACAGCCTTTTAGTACTTTCAGTATGTCATTTCATTGCTTTTTGGCCTCCCATTGTTTCTGATGAAGAGTCAAATGTTAATGGTATTTTTCCTTTCCCTCTTGCTACTTTAAAGATTTTGAAAATCTTTGTCTGGCAGCAGTTTGAATTTGAGATAATCTAAGTTCGATTCACTTTCTTTTTATCATAATTGGACTTCTTCCAGTTTTTTGGATCTGTAGATTAATGTATTTCACTAAATTTGGAACATTTTCAGCTATTATTTCTACAAATGTTTTACCTACTTTTTATTCTTGGATTCCCTTACATTTATATTGGGATTCTTGGTATTGTCTTGCTGGCCTCTGAGGATCTGTTCCATTTTCTTTGGTCTTTTTTCCTTTTTTGGATTGAATACATGTATTTATCTATAGGTTCATTCAAGTCTGCTATTGAGCTCAGATATGTAATGAAATTTTATTTTGGATTTTGTACTTTTTATCTTTGTGGGTTGTTATTATAGTTTCTGGTACTCTCTTGAGACTTCCTGCATGTTGATGCACTGTCCTCCTATTTTACTTTATTATTTGAAAGAATCCTTTTGTTCTTGGGAATATTTATAGTAGCTACTTGAAAATCTTTTGTCTACTAACTCCAGTGTCTGGGCTCAGTTGATCAGTTGACTGATTTTTTTCTTCTTCCCTGAGGTCAGGTCACAGGTCATGCTTTGCTCTTTCTTTGAATGTTTTCTCAGTTTGATATCTCAGATAATATATATCTGTATATCTGTATTGTAGCCACTCTAGATTATGCTTTACCTTTCTGAGCCTTGTTGGTATTCTTTAATAATTTGCCTAGACTTAAAATGTGGAATCTTTTGTATAGTGTACAGCCACTGCTGTCTCTCTTCAATATTTTTGTTTCTTTGTTTAGTCTGGCTTTATAGGGCTTGCTCCTGTATTTGCATTGCTTGGTGGTCAGTCTATATTTTGGCCATTAATTCTGGCCATTAGCTGTGATCGAATACCTTGAGCCTATGAGGCATATACCCCCACTAACGATTGACCTCTGTGGTTGGGAAACTTTTTCCAAATTTGTGACCAGTTTAGTCTCACAAGACTGGGATTTCTTGGGTCTCCCTTTTAGTTAGCCAGTTATGTGTGGAGAGTTTTAGTCTTACGGTGACTCTCATTTTAAGTATAGAGTTGACTCTTGAACAATGTGGGGGATAGGACGCTGACTCCGATGCACTGGTAAATCCTCATACAACTTTTGACTCCCTCAAAGCTTTACTACTAATAGCCTGCTGATGACAGGAAACCTTACTGATAACATAAATATTTAGTTAGCACATGTGTTATACATTATATGTGTCATACACTATATTCTTACAATAAAGTAAGATAGAAAAAAGAAAATGTTATTTAAAAATTTTTTTAAAGATTTTATTTATTAGAGATTGAGAGCATGTGGGCATGCCGTGCACATGAACAGGATCAGGGGCAGAGAGAGAAGGAGAAGCAGACCTCCCTGTTGAGGATGGAGCCCAACTAGGGGCTTGATCCCAGGATCCTGAGGTCCTGACCTGAGCAGAAGTCAATTGCTGCTTAACTGACTAAGCCACCCAGGCACCACAAGAAAATGTTATTAAAATCATAAGGAAGAGAAGATACATTTACAAAAATGTAACAAACCCACCTGTAACTGGACCTGCACTGTTCAGACCTGTGTTGTTCAGGGGTCAGCTGTGTTAATTTTATGTTTGGGCTGGTGCTTGCTCCATGACCCTAACCTTGGAATATGTAGCAAGCTGTTATTTCCTGCCATTCTTATTTTTAGCTGCCAGACCTTCTATCTTCTACTTCTCCTTTTTTTAAAAAAGATTTTATTTATTTATTTGAAAGAAAGAGATTACAAGTCCCACTCAAGTAAATCTACCAGACTGTTGGGGATGGTAGTGAGGATCACAGAATCATTCTTATGCAAGAAGGGCAGCATCTCCTACTGTTTTACCTGAAATTCTAGCAGTTTTTGTAGAATAAGCACTTCTTGTTTTGTCTTTTAATGGTTCTCAGTGCTCTGAAATAGGTGGGTTTTTGTGTGTATGTGTCTGTCAGTTCAGGCATTTTTTTTTTTTTTAAAGTAGACTCTTATGCCCAGTGCGGAGCTCACTGGAGCCCACTGCAGGGCTTGAATTCACAGCCCTGAGTTTAAGACCTGAGCTGATATCAAGAGTTGGACATTTAACCAACTCAGCCATCCAGACATCCCTATTACTCTCTACTTTAGTTAACTACTAACTTCATTTCAGTAAAATATAGAGTCTCCCATATGGTTCCTTTACTTTCTTCCTCCTTTGCGTTATTGTTCTATATGTTACATCTATATGTTATAAATCCAGCAATATGTTTATTGTTATTGTTGGTACATTCTTACATTTCAAAGAAGTTAAGAGAATAAAGGAAAAAATACAGTGTTTTATATGAATCTGTGTATAATTACTGTTTCTGGTACACTTTAATTTCTTTGACTTTTCATTATGGTTTGGTGTCACATCCTCACTTCTGGATGACTCCCATTTCCTCTCTCTTCCTTTGTGCTGTTTTGTGCAGTTTTCTTTGCTTATTTACTTACTTATTTATTTTTTAAAGAAGATTTTATTTATTTGAAGGTGGCGGGGAGAGAGAGCACAAGCAGGGGGAGCGGCAGGCAGAGGCAGAGGGGGAGGGAGAAGCAGGCTCCCCGCTGAGCAGAGAGCTGGTGGATGTGGGGTTCTGTCCAGGACTCTGGCATCATTACCTGAGCTGAAGGCAAACCCTTAACCAATTGAGCCACCCAGGAGCCCTGTGCAAATTTATTTATCTATCTATTTAACGATTTTATTTATTTATTTGACAGAGATCGCAAGTAGGCAGAGAGGCAGGCAGAGAGAGAGGGGGAAGAAGACTCCCTGCTGAGCAGAGAGCCCTATGCAGGGCTCTGCAGGGCTCGATCCCAGCACCCTGAGATCATGACCTGAGCCGAAGGCAGAGGCTTTAACCCACTGAGCCATCCAGGCACCCCTGCAGTTTTGTTTAAATCAGTTAAAGAGAAAAAGTATGTTTGTACTGTGTTATATATTTACTTACATAATTAGACTTACCTGTTGTCTTTATTTTTTTATATACATTTGAGTTACTGTCTGATGTCACTTGCTTTCAGACTGAGGAACTTTCTTATTTCTTTTTTTTTTTTAAAGATTTTATTTATTTATTTGAGAGAGAGAGAGAGAGCGAGAGAGAGCATGAGAGGGGAGAAGGTCAGAGGGAGAAGCAGACTCCCCGCGGAGCTGGGAGCCCGATGTGGGACTCGATCCTGGGACTCCGGGACCATGACCTGAGCCGAAGGCAGTGGCTTAACCAACTGAACCACCCAGGCGCCCTTTATTATTTCTTGTAAGGCAGGTGGACTTGCAATGAATTTCCTCAATCCCTGTTTATATGTGGTATTCTTATTTCATTTCCACTTTTACAGGTTAATTTTAATGAATGTAGAATTCTTGGTTGGTAATTTTTCTTTCGCCCCTTTGAACTAGATCATCCCACTGTTTCCTGGCTTCTACTGTTTCTGCTAAGTCTACTGTTAAACTCGTATTGTTTTCTTGTACATCATGAGTCACTTTTCTTGTCTTTGATTTTCAGTAGTTTAAATGGTTACTACCCATTTGCTGGTATATATTTGTTTATCCTTTTCTCTTTTAGCATTCTTTTGTTTTACGTATGTTTCTTAATTTGATTTTCTAAACTATCAATTTGCTTCTTAGGAGTTTCCATTCCTTTTTTTTTTTTTTTGGGTCTTCTGTTTATTTAAATTTTGAAATCATACTTACTTAATTGTAGTGGAGCCCTTTTCCTTTTGTTATGTGTATTTTAATTGCATTTCTGTGAAAGTTCTTAGTACTTTTTTTTTTAACTCAAGTTTTCTCTTGTTTCTTCCATTAGTTCTGCCTCAGTAGCAGCCAGTCACCTGGTTCTGATCACTTCGGTCTCCCTCAAGTTACTGAACCTCCTCAAATGGGATATACTTGTTCTTTGCCTATTCATGAGTACGGCTTCATTTACCGGGTCAAGCTTGGGGGTGGTGTGTGGTATTGGTCAGTGGTGAACCAGGAGACCATGGAAGATAGGATAAACTTAGTTTCAAGCTCCCTATACTGAATGCATTTTCAACTTAAATACCTTATCCTGAAAGCATAGATCCTTACTCTTTCCCTGCTCAGCTTGTACAGCTAATGTAGGAGCTGCTCTCTGATTCAGGGACTATTTGATTGAGTTTCTCTTTGCAAAATTCACATGGCTTCTTAAAGGAGACAGTGAATAAATAGATACAGTGGATCCAAGTGGCCCATCCAGTTGTGGGTCTTCATGGTCATGTCTTCAGGCCTCACTGGATCTTTTTGGTTTCCTATCTCCTCCCCCCATAAAAAGAGAGAAAGGGAAACAGTTGCGTGCAGGTTTACTTACACAAGCATATGTATGCATACACAGACTGAAGCCCTCTCTCTGGTGAAGTATACCTACAAAGAAAACTCCAGAATTTCTTTAGATTTAGATTTGAGTACTTGCATTCAAGAACTACGTTGAATTTTCTGTTATGTGGCATTGTTTCCATCTGAGTTAGTGAATATTCAGTCATTTAAGCTAGATGTTCTGTACTTTCTCTGTGAGCCAGATAGTAAACACTTTAGACTTTGTGTCCAAATACTATCTCTCTAGCTTTTACCTTCTTCCATTCTTCTTGTTTAAAAGTATAAAAATCATTCTTAACAAATTGTTGGCTGAACTGTCTTGTCGTTTGATACTGAATTTTTTTTTACTAGCTAGCAGGAGAGCAGCAGGGAGCTGGAGAGGAAGAAGCAGGGGGAAGCTGGAGAGGGAGAAGTCATTTAAGTAGGCTTAAGTGACTTAGTCATCCAGGTGCCCCTATTAGCATACCTTAAATACATATTGTTATATGGAATTATTTTGTAAATATTAAACTAATTTGTTTATAAATGAATTATTTCCGATATTTTTTATATAATGTCTTCAATTTCTCCCAATGCAAAGCAGTATTTTTTAAAGATTTTTATTGGGGTGCCTGGATGGCTCAGTCATTTAAGTGTCTGCCTTTAGCTCAGGCCATGATCCTGGGATCCTGGGGTCGAGCCCCAGGTTCGGGCTCCCTGGTTAGTGGGGAGTCTGCTCCTCCCTCTTGCTTGCTACTCCCACTGCTTGCTTTCTCTCTCTCTCAAATAAATAAAATCTTTAAAATATATATATATAAAGTTTTTTTTAAAGATTTTATTTATTTATTTATTTATTAGGAAAGAGAGAGAGTGAGAGAGAGCATGAGAAGGGAGAAGGTCAGAGTGAGAAGCAGACTCCCCATAGACCTGGGAGCCCGATGCGGGACTCGATCCCGGGACCCCGGGACCACGACCTGAGCCAAAGGCAGTTGCTTAACCAACTGAGCCACCCAGGCGCCCCTATAAAGTTTTTTATTTAAGTAATTTCTACCCTCACCTTGAGGCTTAAACTTGCGACCGCAAGATCAAGAGTTATAGTCTCTTCCAACTGAGCTAGCCAGGCACTCCTAAAGCAGTATTCTTTATTTTGCCTCTCTTAGCAACAAATCATTCTCTTTCCTTCTCTTCACTGCCAGTTTTTTGTAAGAATGGGCAAGAAATTCAACATTCTACATTTTCAGCTCCCTCATACTCATAATAAAATCTTTCTGCTGTTACCTTCTTTGGTCTAAAATTTTGTAGGAAAGATCAGTGATCTGTTGCTTCAGAATCTAGTTGTTCTCATTATTATCATCACGATTATTTTAAGTAGATTCCATGCCCATCATGGAGGGGCTTGAACTCCTGATGCTGAAATCAAGACCTAAGCTGAGATCAAGAGTCGAGATGCTTAACTGACTGAGCCATTCAGGTACCCCTCTAGTTACTATTTTATGCCTTCCTTTCAGAAAATAATGTAATACTTCCTAGGTTCATATTATTGAGGGTACACAAGGCTGAACAGGAGGTAAGTTCAAGATGGAAGGAGGAGGGGTACTTGGTTAGTTAAGTCAAGCATCTGCCTTCAGCTCAGGTCATGATCCCAGGTTCCTGGGATTGAGTCCCACATCAGGCTCCCAGTTCAGTGGGGAGTCTGCTTCTTCCCCTCCCCCCTCCCCCTCCACCTTGCTTCTGTGCTCGCTCGCTCTCTCTCTCTCAAGTAAATAAAATCTTTAAAAAAAAAAAAAGATGAAAGGAGGAATTAGCTTTAGGAATGGTTATACCTTGCAAATTTAGGACTCTTGATGCTACCTGATAATCTTAATATACTTTCTAGCCTGTTTTTCCTGTTCCCTGGATTATTCAGTCTTTTGGTACTTAGCTCACAAGACTCTCACTCTCATCACTTGATCTGGCCTCCCACTTAGGTAATTAGGGGCATGGGTGCAAATTTTCTTCTACTCTCTTCTTCATCTGAAAATATACCATGTTTCTTTTTTATTTTTTTTGAAAATATACCCATATTATTCGTAATTATTTTCTAAGGGAAAGGAGAGGGGAGTTGATGATTAAAGGTTCGCACTAACCATTCCAGGATATACGAAAGAGAAGCTAGGGTTGAATAAAAAGAGTGTTAGGTCAGGGTGCCTGGCTGAGAGCATGGGACTCTTGATTTTGGGGGTTATGAGTTCAAGCCCATGTTGGGTTTAGAGCTTATGTTTAAAAAATAGTGTTCATGCTAGTAGTTAACTGACATTCAGGGATAGAATACAATTTTATTTTTTTAAGATTTATTTATTTTTAGACAGAGCATGTGGGTGCAAAAGTGGGGGGGGAGTGACAGAGGGAGAGAATCTCAAACAGACTCCCTGCTGAGGGAGGAGTCTGATGCAGGGCTGGATCCCCTGACCCATGAGGTCATGACCTGAGCCAAAACCTACAGTCATCTGACTGACTGGAGCTCAACTGACTGAGCAACCCAGGGGCCTCTAGGGATAGAATATAATTTTAATAGTAAATTGGTACAGTGATGACAAGTTAATTATGAGAAGTTAATAGAAAAAGTAGTTGACCCCCCACCTCCCCCCAAAAAAGGAAAAAAAGAAAAAGTAGTTGACTTGTGTTTAATTCTCATTTATTTCCGTTATACTTGTTTATATTTGTATTGGCGTCTTTTTTTTTTTTAAGATTTTATTTATTTGAGAGAGAGAGAGAGCCAGAGATAGGGAGAGAGAGAGAGCGAGCGCGAGCAGGGAGGAGAGGGAGAAGCAGGCCCCCTCTGAGCAGGAGCCCGACATGGGGCTTGATCCTAGGATCCCAGGATCATGACCTGAGCTGAAGGCAGACACTTAACTGACTGAGCCACCTGGGCGCCCCAGGCTTTTTTTTTTTTTTTTTTTTTTAAAGATTTTATTTTGGGGGGGCGCCTAGGTGGCTCAGTAGGTTAAGCCTCTGCCTTCGGCTCAGGTCATGATCTCAGGGTCCTAGGATTGAGCTCCGTGTCTGGCTCTCTGCCCAGCGGGGAGCCTGCTCTCCCCTCTCTCTCTCTCTGCCAGCTTCTCTGCCTACTTGTGATCTCTCTCTGTCGAATAAATAGAATCTTTTATTTTTGGGGCGTTCGGGTGACTCAGTCAGTAGAGCATGCAGTGCTTGATCTCAGGTTTGTGAGTTCAAGGCCCATGTTGGGCATTGAGCCTAGTTTAAAAAAAAAAAAGATTTTTAAGTAATCTCTCCGTCCATCATGGAGATTGAATTCACAACCCTGAGACCAAGCATTGCATGCTTTGCAGAGTGAGTTAGCCAGGTGCCCCGTGCTGGCTTTTCATGTAAATTGCACTTTTTGGGATTTAGAGTTGTGAATATTGAAATTTGAGTCCTGAATCTGTGAACTCCTTTTCTTCTTCTTGACCATTAATATTGGTATGTTGAAGGGTACTGTACTGTATTTGATCCTGTTCTCCCTTGCTAATCCTAACTGTGCTTCAGATTTTAACTGGTTATATTCTGATAGTTCTTTGTACACACTTCAGCTATAGAACTATACTAGTTAAACACAGTCTGTCCCAAAATTATTCATTACATTCTGGCTAAAATTACTTTTCCCTCATTTTGAGTAATTGTGTAATTATCCATGCCAGAAACTGGCAAATCATCTAGAATTTCTAATTTTTTCTCTGCTGTAACTCATACCTCTCTATCATCATGCAGTTATTCATTAAGCAATTGATTCTGCCTCTGATTCATCCTCTGTATTTCTTTTATGACTGCATTAGTTTAGTCTCTTACTTTGTTATTACTAGATCAGCCTTTTAGAGAGCCTCTTTAGCGTAGGTTTTAAGGGCATGGGCTGTCAGATCAGACATTGTGGTTTCAGATCTTACACCGCTCCCCCATTTACATTGTCCTGTGACCTCGAGAACATTACCTGATTTCTCTGGAGTTCAATTTCGTCACCTTTGAAGTAGGGATAGTAATTGGACCTACTTTACAGAGGTGTTATGAGCACTAACTGAACTAATACACAAAAATTTCACAATAAATACTAACTGGCCTTACAGTAAAGCCTTCTATTAATGTAAATTTAGATAAAATTTGATCGTGATTGTCCCCTGTTCTCAGCACAACCTTCATTCTCAAAAAGGTGGTTAAAATTCTTACTGGGGTGAAGGCAGAAGTACGTGGTGAAGCAAGGCTGGGCTGAGAAATAAGACAAGGGATTGGTGGTGGCAGAGTCCCTGTATCGTCCCCAGCAGTCTTGTCGGCCAATTTTTGTGAATCAAATTGAGAAAATGGTGGCAGCCAACAGAGTAGACATTCCTAGAATTACTTCTGATATTTTAGAACAGTTGTTTTCAAAATGTGGGCTTTAGAACACACTTAAGCATGGTACTTAAACTGTAGTCTTTGGACACTTGTTATTGGCTAGCTAAGAAAGTTTGCGTAGTTATTTCTCTTTCCAACACCTTGACTATTTTATGCAGTTGAATTTTGATGCCCTCACCTGTTTTTGTAAAGGCAGGATTTCACTTTATTTTTTCATTCATTCATTCATTCATTTTATTAAACTAGGCTCCACACCCAGTGTAAAGCCCAGTGTGGGGCTTGAACTCACAATCCTGAGATCAAGAAAGGAGCTGAGATCAAGAATCAGATGCTTAACTGACTGAGCTAGTCAGGTGCCACTTACCTTATTTTTAACTGACATTTTATCTCTTGATTTTCCCTTCATATTGTATTTAGAACAATTCTTTTATTTATTTATTTACTTAAAAATTTATGTATTTATTTAACAGAGAGAGAGAGATCACAAGTAGGCAGAGAGGCAGGTAGAGGGAGAGGGGGAAGCAGGCTCCCTACTGAGCAGAGAGCCAGATGCGGGGCTCGATCCCAGGACCCTGAGATCATGACCTGAGCTGAAGGCAGAGGCTTTAACCCACTGAGCCACCCAGGCGCCCCACTTAGTCATCATTCTTGAATGGAAGTCTGCATCAGTCAACCTCCGGAAACTAAATTTCACTTAACACTGTGGAGATAAACTGGTTTGTAGACTTTTGGCATTATAAAAAGAGTCCTCCCCTACCTCCCCCGTAATTATGCATTTTAGTAAATTAGCATTTAAAAATAATCTAATAGGCCTGAAATGAGTGTCTCAGAACTTGAACTTTGAAGTGATGAAATCCATTCTAGGGATATTATGCATAAAGTTGATCAGCAGCTTTGGCTCCGGAGTTTGGGTTTTAGTTTTGAGTAATGATCCAAACTCACCACGACAACCAGCACTCAGTGATTGAGTCAGGAGCACACTCATCTGACCTGCCCTAACTATAAGGGTATACTTACTCATAAACTCAAATGGAAAATGGCCCTTATTTTTGAAGCAAATATTTATATAATTTTTAAATTTATTGAATAAATACAGAAGAAGCTTCAACTCTTTGTTTTGGTGGTGAGATACTTTGGCTGCTAGGTAATCTGTCAGGTGTAAGTCAGCTGAGGAATGGGATTTGTTGATATCTATAGACTTGAATTTATTCCCTCTCATTGGAACTTCTTTTCATGCCTCAGAAATTCAGAATTTCTGAATTCTAGGCTTGTCTGAAAGTGTTTATGGAAAATAAGAGTCTTTCTGAGATGTATCTTTCCACTCCTTGTCTACTCTGGGTTGAGTTTCTTCTTTTTTTTTTTTAAAAGATTTTATTTATTTATTTGACAGAGAGAGAGAGAGAAAGAGATCACAAGTAGGCAGAGAGCAGGCAGAGAGAGAGGGGGAAGCAGGCTCCCTGCTGAGCAGAGAGCCCGATGTGGGGCTTGATCCCAGGATCCTGAGATCATGACCTGAGCCGAAGGCAGAGGCTTTAAGCCCCTGAGCCACCCAGGTGCCCCATTGCTTTTACATTTCTTAAAATTGCCCGTAAACTGATTTGTGTGCATTGCTCCTTCCTTTGCCTTAATATTCTTGGATGTTTTTATCTTCCAAATTCCTTAGTAATATTTTAATGGGATAATATTTACATATTGAATTTTGTCATAACTGTGAAGTCTGCTTGCCAAATTGAAGTAATTTTAAGAAATCTGAGAATTGGGGCACCTGAGTGGCTCAATGGGTTAAAGCCTCTGCCTTCGGCTCAGGTCATGATCTCAGAGACCTGGGATTGAGCCCCACATCGGGCTCTCTGCTCAGTGGGGAGTCTGTTTCCCCCTCTCTCTGCCTGCCTCTCTGCCTACTTGTGATCTATCTTTGTTAAATAAATAAATAAAAAAAATATTTTTTTAAAAATCTGAGAATCGGTTTACTGGGTTCAAAAAAAACGAAGACTTACATCAAATTATCATTTACACAGGTATAATGGACACTTGATAATATTTATTGCTCAGAACAGAATGTCTGTCCATCTTTCGTGTCCTTCAACAAAAATATTCTTTATTTAGATGCTACAGATTTCTTATCTTTCTCAATATTTTACATAGTATATGTGGACATTTTTCTATCTTTTATAACCTTTTTTTTTTCATTTGTGAACTTTGCACTTGCTATTCTTGGTTTGCATACTGTTTCTTCCTTTCCTAGTTGAGTTTGGAGTCACCCTCAGGCTCAGTGATGACTGGCAGAAAAACTGCTAATCCATTGGCTGCATTTTATTGGGAGAGAAGAAGTAGATTAAAATTAGCAAAGGTGCTTGGTCTGAAGTCCTGGAGAAAATAGGTGCAAGCTTCCAGATGTCTCCTTTCAATGGAGTTGCACAAGGGGATGCTTAGTTTTACAGTAACTATGTCTGACAATATGCAGGAGTATTGCCAATCAGGAAAGCTTACCTGAGCCTCCATGTCTAGGTTTTTATTGGGGAAAGGTTATAAAGGGGTGCATTCTCCATAGAACTCACACTACCTCCTGAAACTCTAGCCACCCTTAGGGGTGAAACCGAATACAGCATGGTCCAAGGCCACAGGCATACAAAAACTGTCTTATCAGGTAAAATATTCCAAGAGTTAGAGGTCATGTCCCAGGAGCCATTTGAGGGTAGTATTGGAGATAGGCCTTCCTTAGGAATGTACAGGATTTGAAGAACCAAGATCAGAAAAGTAAACTTTGCTGCACACTAGTAAATGAATGTTAATTTTTCAAGACCATGTTCAAGTGTGACCTGTTCAGTGAAACTTACTTAATTTATTGTAAGAAGTTAGTTGCTCCCATAGTTTTGTTCCTATATTTACTTACAATTATCTCCTTTGTAGTTTTATTATACTCTTTTTCTTGAAAGGTTTATAACTCAATGCCATCTCAAAAGTGGAAATATTTATATACCTTTTCCTCCTTTCTCTTTCCCATACTGTTTCTTCCTTTGATTTGAAAAATTATTTTTGGGGCGCCGCCTGGGTGGCTCAGTCCTTAAGCCTCTGCCTTCAGCTCAGATCATGATCCCAAGGTCCTGGGATGGAGCCCCGCATTGGGCTCCCTGCTCAGCGGGAAGCCTGCTTCTCCCTCTTTCAACCCCTGCTTATGTTCCCTCTCTCACTCTGTCTCTGTCAAATAAATAAATAAAATCTTGAAAAAGAAAAATTATTTTTATGTATTTCCTTTGAGCAGCACCTTTGTATGTACTTTGTATTATAAAAACTATGTTTTGTTTTCAAACATAGAACTTTGAGTTTATTTTAACAGTATATATATCATTGGGGGGGGGTTGTGCTCCGGTGAGTGCTATGAATTGTGTAAGACTGATGACTCACAGACCAGTACCCCTGAAACAAATAATACATTATCTGTTAATTTAAAAAAAGCACAAAAAGAAAAAATAAATAGTGTATATGTCTACTGGGAGACTGATATTCCTACTTTAATTTATTTAGAGAGTGTGTGCACATGAGCAGGGGCGAGGGTGGGGGAGTGGGGCAGAGGGAGAGAGAATCTCAAGCAGGCTCCATGCTTAGCATGAAGCCAATGCAGGACTCAACCTCATGACCCTGAGATCATGACCTGAGTGGAAATCAAGAGTTGGATGCCCAATGGACTGAACCACCAGTTGCCCTCTGATATTCCTACTTTTAAAATGACACTGTATTTAAGTTTCTGTTTTCCATTGGAGCTTCTGTATAAGGTTCTATAATTTGTATACTTAAAACTCTTGGGGATTTTGTTTATATCTGTGTGTGGTGCTTCCTATAGTTGTTTGTGGTATAAACTATAAAAAATTACATACTAATCTTGAACCTTTTCTTGAAAGTAAGGATTGTATCATTTATGCTATATCCTCAGTGTCATGGCTGACACATACTAGTTCATTTGCTATGTTAACTGTGTTGGTATTTTTTAGTTCTTAACTTTCTTAGGTTTATTTCTTCTCATAGATGCTGGATCATTAGGAGGTTCAGGCACATGTGATCTTTCTTCCCACATGAAAGTGAATTCAAGTAGTTCTGAACCAAATCAGAATTTATTAGATGATAGATTGTGTATTACTATTGCTGCTGTAACAAAATTGCCATTAACTTGGTGGCTTAAAATTAAGCACATTTTAATCTCTTGCTATTGTCAGTTGTACTGGGCTACAGTCAGGATGTCTGCTAGAGTCAAAGTGTAGTCAGATCTGGTTCCTTCTAGAGGCTCTGAGGAGAAAATCCATTTCCTTGTCTTTTTCAGCTTATAGTGGCCACTTGTATTTCTTAGTTTATTGCTTCATCCCCAAAGTATATGACTTCAATCTCTGCTTCCATTGTTAGCCACCTTCTCCTTTTCTGTAGCCTAATCTTCCTCTGTCTTCCTCTTAAGAGATGACATTTAGGGCCCATCAAATAATTCAGGACAGCATATTCTCATCTCAAGAGCCTTAATCATATCTGCAAAGTCACCTTTGCTCTATAAAGTGACACTAACAAGTTCCAAGGATTAAGATCTGAATATCTTTGGGAGCCATTATTTGACTAATACATTGTAATAATGCGCTTTTAGAGTATAATAAAGAATTTTTTTTGGTATAAATGCTTGTTTTCTCTTCCTAAATAGGGTGTCATTTTCCTCCCAATGGAATAACTCAGTGGATTATTTTACTCAGCTCTTAATGTTCATTTCTTTGATCTATGACATATGAATGAATGCTTTCCATATGGGCATCATGCACAATTTCCTTATTTTTTTCCCAAGGAATATTTTTTAATGTTTTTGTTCTGTGTTGTAGTTGGTGTAATACGGTGCCCAGTATGCCGCCAGGAGTGCAGACAGATAGACCTTGTGGATAATTATTTTGTGAAAGATACATCTGAAGCTCCTAGCAGTTCTGATGAGAAATCAGAACAGGTATGGTTCTCAATTTTTCTTTATAGTCTTATCTTGGTATTGAGATGTAAATAATAAGAAAAATATGTTTGGATAGTTACATAATTTAGGGTAGTTAAGATATAGTTCTATTTTTCCAGTTGAAAATAAAGTCTCTTTAATTTGTACCCTCATAGCTAATTAAATGAGTTGAAAAGTCATTACTTAAGAATTCAAATCTTGTATATGGTTTTTGTGTTCTCAAGACTTAGATTTTACTCACTTGAATGTGTTTGGTATGGAAGGAACAGGATTTTATTGGAGATAAATGGATAACAAAGTAATTTTATTCTAGTCATTTAGTATATTTGACTAGAATATACTAAGCAGGTCAGAAAGTTATTATTTTGTGGATTATATTGTGTAAATTTGGTGTAGATTAGTATTTATTTTCTCTTTTAGGTATGTACTAGTTGTGAAGACAATGCAAGTGCGGTTGGCTTTTGTGTAGAATGTGGAGAGTGGCTATGTAAGACATGTATTGAAGCACATCAAAGAGTAAAATTCACTAAAGATCACTTGATCAGGAAGAAAGAAGATGTCTCAGGTAAGATAGAAGCAGTTTTGATGCTTAATATACTATTAATCTCTTTCTTTTATCTCACAGCTTTTCTGTTTATTCTTCATATGCTTTGGACATCAATATTAATAAGAATTTAGAAAGTTAGATAAAAATTTTTAGTTAAAAAATATATGTTTTATTTTACTACAGAATCTGTTGGAGCATCTGGTCAGCGCCCTGTTTTCTGCCCTGTACACAAACAAGAACAGTTGAAACTTTTCTGTGAAACATGTGATAGATTGACATGTAGAGACTGTCAGCTATTGGAACACAAAGAACATAGGTACAGAAGTCATAATTGCTTAACAAGAAATCTTATTAAAATATTTTGTAAAATTATTATTTAATCTCTAATTTTGTTAGCATTTTCTCAGTTTCATGTACTTCTTAAAGCAAGATATGTTTTTGATGAATTATTTAATGGTTTCCACATTCATATATGATTATCTTATGAATATTTGTTAAAAATGTATCATTATATTTGGATTTACAAGAAAGGAGTTGCATTATTTCTTTATTTACTGTGCTTCTGGTTCAGATAAGCTTTTTTTTCAAATATACTGTGGTATTTAGGCCCTAGGCTGTAATCTAAAAAGGTAATATTCCTGTAGGAATGGCTGATACCATTTTAAACATCAAAGCGTAACTATACTGATTTCATGTTAGATATAAATCCCTTGTTTTCCTGCAAACTGTGTAAGTGTCTAAGCAAGTATAGTTGTTAATTTTTTAATACATAGCTTTCTATTTCAACCCTATTATATCCTCAGAATTCAATAGTATTTGCTTATAACCAGTCTATTACATTTGAACTCTTCTGGAAATTTCTAAAATTTCTAGTCAGGAGTGTAACAGTCCTCCAGCAAATTTCCCAGTTTTTATTAAATTGTAATATAGTTTAAAAGATGATCTTAAAAAAAAAAATGATCTTGCTTACTCATAGTCCAGCCTTTTTCTAAAGCATTCTTACAGTACTTCTGCTGATTTGATGGAAATAGGTTTTATGAATCTCCTGCCAAAAAAGAGTAGGTTAAGATGGATTAACCACATTTAAATGTGTTTCTTAACTGTAGGATGTCTTAGTGCTTTTAATTCCTTAAGTTCATTGGAATTCGTTAGAATCCTCTTAAAGAGGGAATACATTAATCCTAATAGCTAACAATTACTGCATACGTAGTTTTGTGTGAGGCACTTTTGTGAATGCTGCATGTTTGTTTAATTCACACCAGCTATCCATGAAGAGTTAGTATTGGTATCACGACTGTTTTAAAGGTGAGGGAGCCTACTTACAGAAAGCTTTAGTAATCTGTACAGGGTCTCACCATAGGCAGCAGAGCCTGGGTTTGAACACAGGCACTTAGATCTCTATTAAACCTGTATGGTCATGGTCTTCCATATGGTATATTATAGATGCAGACACAGTATATGGAATCTCTCAAACTTGACCACATGAAAGTAATGATCTTTATTCTTTTTTACTGTTCAGTAGAACATTTATTTAGAATAGCTACTTTGAACTTTTGTCACCTTAATTTGTTCCCAAATGTTTCACTTGAAGTGACTAATCTTGTAGATGCCTTCACCTTAGGGCCAGATTTTACCATTGATTGTTTTGTAATAATCTCAATTAAGACATTAGATTATCATTCTCACAGCTGCAGTCAGTCAGATCTTTGAGCACTTGGGTTACTTACGCTTTTTAAATTGTTGGTGAAAAGCAAAAAGAGAAGGAAGATGGCATCCTTTTTCCCATGAAAGAATAGCTTCAACTGTCCTTCCCTCTAAGGTTAACTTTACCAGCCTGATCTTTCTTTTTCCCTTACCATTTTCCTTTGCCACTTAGTTTCAAATCCTAATCATCTCTTGAATGTTTTCTCCCTTTTCTTTAGCTCACCCTATATTTTTTTTCCAAGATAGACTCTTATAGAACTCATGTCATTGCACTGTTCCCTCCCTCCCTCCCTCCTCCCTCCCTCCCTCTCTTCCTTCCTTCCTTCCTTCCTTCCTTCCTTCCTTCCTTCCTTCCTTCCTTCCTTCCTTC
>CM052798.1:86425937-86437889 GCA_028533885.1 Nasua narica | reverse complement strand
AATAGAGTTTCTTCTCACCCCTCACTCCTCTTTTAAAACACCTTTCAGTGGTTACCCCATCGCTAAATTTCAACTGTTTAATATACATACATTATTGAGTCATACTAATCTTTTCTCTTTATCATCTGTACAAAGTTAGGAAGCAGTCCACAAGACTACCCTCATTTCTGACATCAACTGCAGAGTTTAATAAAAACCCTAATGGGAAAACAGTAAGCAGTTCAGCTCATCGATACGACTTGTTATTACCATCTCCAATTTAGAGCCTTCTAAACAGGGTGCTGTCTGTTCACCTTGGAACTGTTATCTGTAAACTAGTTCACATCCTCTCTCTCTTTTAAATTTAAATGTATTAGTTTATTCAGTTTTGAAGTATAGTTGACAGCCAAGCAGCTGTTTTTTGGTTCTCAGAGACCTGATCATAGGGCACCACTCTTATGATTCTAGGATTTAGCAGCTCCTTGAGTGGTTTTAAAGTTATCATTAGGAGAAAAGAGGCTATTTGCTCATAAATACAGTAAATAACTCTTAGCATCCTGCTGGTCATACATTCCTGAACAAACCCATTTCTGTTTTATACACAATTCTTCTGGGCACTACCTACCTTCCTTCCTTCCTTCCGTCCTTTCATTCATTCATTCATTTGAGAGAGGGAGAGAGAGAGCATAAGCAGGGCAAGCGGCAGAAAGAGAGGGGAGGCAGACTTCCCTCCTAGCAGGGAGCCAGATGCAGGCTTGATCCCAGGACCCTGAGATCATGACCTGAGCTGAAGACAGATGCTTAACCGACTGAGCCACCCAGGAGTCCTAGGCACTGCCTTCCTTACTAGAATGTTCCTCGGTTGCCTAAGATGTTGTGTGTGTTTCATATTGCAGAATTATATTATGTCCTTCAGTCACAGAGTCAGTCTCAATGTCTAACCACAAGTTGGTAACTTTCTCTCAAGTGGCATGTATTTTAACATGTTATCCAGAAATTTTCTGGTCCAAAATCCCAATTGTTGCTTCTTAGTGGCACTCACTGGCTTTTGCCAGAAGCCCTGGTCCACATAAATATGTGTTGCTGACAGTCCCTAAATCATGTCCAACTGTGTATTGTAGGAGCCCAGGAACATGGGGAGATAGATTACTTTTTGCAGGTGAGACATGACCTGCCTTTGTTCAGGATCCCATTCAAATACAGCCTTCTTTTGGATAGTTGGGTTGATTGGTGCTGTTGATGTTACCAGATGTGGAATAAGTGTCCTTCAGAATTCAAATGTATACCACCAAACATTGGGCTTCTTGTTTAGTTTTAGGGATAGGTGGCAAAAACAATTTATTTTTCTTTACCTGTGGAATGTCAAGATTTGCTTGCACCTGACTAGATTATTCCTAAAAATCATACCAGTTTGGGGAGGTCCTTGGACCTGGTGGATTTGTTAACAGCTGCTCTTGGTCATATATGTCCTTCTTGCATTTAAGTCAGTTGTACCTTTATCTTTAGTTTGTGGTATTGTCATGGTATCATCAAGATGGTGTATCCCTTCTAACCGCCTTATACCAGTAAGCTGGTGAATTTAAGTAACCCTTTGGCAATATAATAAACGTACATTGGGGTCTTTCCATGTGAAGGAAAATTACTGTTGGCTTTTTTGGGGGGGACCAAGGCGGGGAAAAAAACCATTTGCAGGATCATTTACTGAGTATCATTCTCTTTTAGCCTGATATGTTTTTCTGTTATGGAAATCATACCAGGGACTGCTGATGTTACGGGAGCGCTACTTTATTCAAACTTTATAGTCTGCTGTTAGGCTTGATGAGCCATCCACTTTTTCACAGGCTACATATACATTGTTATTGTTCAGAGAATTCATCGGTACCAGCACTCTGGCTTATTATAATTTGTAATTAGAGTGGTAATCTGCCTCCAGGTATCATATACTGTCTCTAATTTTTGTGGGCTCAGACACTTTCAGTGGTTCCCATTTTAGCATGTCTAATCAAGACTGGCCTTAAGGTGAATTTATATGCCTTCTGTTTTATAATACCAGTCAGATATAACATCCATCCCAATAATACAGTCACGTAAAGGAGATGTAATGACTTCACAGAAAGTCTGTTCTGACATTCCAACTGTGATCCAAGTTTTGCCTTGATCCTGTTAACTATTGCTTCTCCTCCCCCAATCTAACTGTAGCTCCCCATTAGGACTTCCGACAGATTTTATAATTATAGTGCATTGGGCTCTCATGTTAAAGAGTGCCAGAAATGTCTCTTATCCACTCCCTGGCTATTTTACTCACACAAATGCGTACTACCTTGGTTCTCCAGTTGGGGGTTGAATCAGAAGACCCTTGCCTCTCCTTTAGTCTTCAATTTGATTAATTTATAAGACAGTCACCCCTGGTAATTCCAGGTCTGGTTTTTCACTCTCTTCTTTGTCCTCTGGCTTTTAAAATTTCTCTAAAATGGGGGTAAATACAGCAGAGTTGTTTAGGGCCTTTAATGTTGGGGAGCAGCAGTAACTCTGATTGGTCCACCTGATGACCTCTAGGCATGCTACATTAAAATCTTTGTTTCAGCCTCATCAATATCTGCTTTATTCATCTCATTTTTTAATAGCCATCTGAAGATTTGCATCCTGCTGTGTTAAATCCTTTGACTCTCCCCTTTGTTTTTTTTCCTATTTTCTCAAGAATCTAATTTTCTTAGCATCTGTAAGGCACATATTGGGAATCTGAGAAAATAGATCTGATAAGGTTGTTGCTAAATATTGCAGCAGTAAGGTTACATGGGGGTGTAAAAGAGTCTCCCTTAATCACAGTATTTACTGTAACCTCAGTAAGAGGCATACTCAGTAGGTGAACATTCTATTTTTCATAATGCCAATCCAACATGGCTTGCATAAGAAATGTGTGGTGTATTTCCACATTTATAGGAGGACAGTCCTTTTCCTGTATTTCGGGGTCAACAAATTTTATGGTATCATTTATCTAGTCTACTGGGTTAGCTATCCCCTTGAGAATGACCTCCTGTGTGTCTGAATTATGGATAGCCATCTTTGGTTGTTCACTAGTGAGTTGTATGTCCTGCATCAGCTCAGACTTTGCTCTCTTCTATATTGTACCATTCAGAACCAATGATACTGCTTCTAGATAAGCACTGTCACAATATTTTAGTATAGGCTTCTCTTCCAGAAACATTGATCTACAAATTGAGACATTCCTTTGCACTGTACTCTGTAATTTTACTAGTTTCTTGATTTTGTCTTTTCCTCAGCTGGACTACATTCTGTTACCAGAGGTCATTGAGGTACTGTCTGTTTTCCTTGAGTATTTTTTCCCTTTGGAGTGACCCTGAGGCTAGCAGTGGCCATAGTTCAGACTAGCCAAAACCTAAGCTTTGCCCAGTGTCAGTATCTGTCCCACCATACTGTTCATTTTAGCTGTTGCAGAATCAATAACCAAAGGATTGTATAACTAACTTGTCTCTTACTGGTTTGCATTTCCATTTTGATCCAGGGAGTCAACTCCTAGGGAGTTGGGTCTACTTTCTAAATTCCACTGATAACTTACCTCTAATAACTTTAGCTGTAGTTTCACACCATGAATGACTAGGTAGTCATTGACTAGGAATCAAAGGTTCATAAACCCGTTTTCGCATCCTTCTTCTTCCCAAACCTCATGTTTCAGTGAGTCAGGATTATTCTAGTGACTTCCATTTCTGATACCAACTATGAAGTTAGAGAACAATGCACAAGTGCCCCCTCACTTTTGACACCCAAGTGCAGAATTTGAGAAGTACCCAAACACCCCCCCCTTTTTTTGAGAGAGAGAGAGAGCACGTGCAAGTGTGTGCATGCCCCGGGGGGAGGGGCAGAGGAGAGAGAGAGACAATCCCAAGCAGGCTTCACGCTCAGCACAGAGCCCAACGCAGCAGGGCTCTATCTCACAACCCTGAGATCATGACCTTAGCTGAAATCAAGAGTCGGATGTTTAGCCAGCTGAGCCACCCAGGTGCCCCCCAAACCACCCTTCTGACACCTGTTGTAAGTTGAGGATTTCCTGAGGCTACTGTCAGGTTCAGTAATTTGCTGGAATTGTTAGGTAATTTGCTAGAACTCACTGGAAATTGTTATTCCGAAAGGATAGTGAAGGGATACAGATTAAAATCACTCGAGGGAAAGATGTATGGTGCAGAGTCTAGGAGTGTTCTAAGTGTGGAGGTTCCAGTTGTCTTCTCAGTGGAATCTTGGACATAATTAACTCTTCCCAACAATGATGTGTGACAGTATGCATGGAATATTGCTAACCAAGGGGGCTCATCTGACCCCGGCTTTCTAGAATTATAAAATTATAAAATTTATGATGTAAGTTTGTAATATTTATAAAAATTAGAGCTTTGTCATGTAGAATATGTTTCACTATCAATGCGACTAACCTGTCTGTAGCCTCTCCTGAGACTGAGCTGATACTGGGTGACCTAAAGCTCCCGCTATAAACCGTATCTTTAGCATGTAGGCCCAGGTGCCGGGTAAACAAAGTACTTTAATCAGGCAGTACATTTCAGTACTCCTAATAATTGAGACAAAAGCCAGACCCCTATTTGTTAAGGTTAACTCATTATTACACAGTTTGTTAACTCCTACTTGTGCTCTTACAGTAGCAAATCCCGTTTTAAACTATCTGCCTTTACAAATGCTATTTCTTATAAAACACATTCCTTATCTGTCAGAAATATTTACATTTAAGGCCAGTTCGCTTTTGGTGTGCCATCTTCACCAACACTTTTTACTTCATCTTTCCCACTCCTTTTCTCTACCTGGACTTTAAGGTCTTTTATGACTGGTTCTTCAGGAGTCTCAGTTTCCTGTATGCTTATTGATCAAGGCAGGTTTCCTATCTCTTCTTGAGTCAATTATGTGATTGCAATAATTTATAGTTTCTTAGAAAATTACCTATTCATTAGAAATTTTAAAAACATGCACTTAGAATTAAATAGCATTAAGATTCTACAAAAATCTATGGTTATATCTCTTGTTTATAATGTTGTATAGCTGACTTTATTTCCTTTTTCCTTATTAGCCTGGGTATAGGTTTGAGTCTTTTATTGTTCATTTGAGTGATACAGTTCTTAAAGTCACTTATTCCATTCTAATTCTCACAGTTCTCTTATATCTTTATTCTTAATTATTCTTTCCTTAGTTTGATTTTATTGTACTTTTCTTAGATTCTTATGTTGAATCTTTAGTTTATCAAAAAGATTTAGTCTCATTCGATAATCATTATTGACCCATACAGTCCGTAATTGTAGTTTTGGGTCCTCCCCACCCCCTTTTAAAAATAATTGCTTCATATTATAGTGATAAAGATGAACTCTGATGTTTGTATGCCTGTGTATCTTTTTTTTTTTAAGATTTATTTATTTTATAGAGAGTGAATGTGCACTTGAGTGAGGGGATGGGCAGAAGAAGAGAATCCCAAGCAGACTCCCTGCTGAACATGGAGCCTCACGTGGGGCTCAGTCTCATAACCCTGAGATCATGACCTGAACCAAACCTGCCTTGATCAATAAGCATACAGGAACAGCCATATGCTTAACTGACTGAGCCACCCAGGCACTCTCTCTCTATATGTAGATTTATCTATATCTATATCTATCTATCTATCTATCTATCTATCTATCTGTCTATCTATCTATCTATCTATCTATATTTTTAGAGAGTGGAAGAGAGCTCGCACACAAGTATAGGGGAGGGGGCAGAAGGAGAGAGAGAATCTTAAGCAGTCTCCACGCTCAGTGTGGAGCTCAATCTCATGATCCTGAGATCATGACCCGAGTCAAAAAGCAAGAGTTGGACGCTTAACTACTGAGCCACCAGGTGCCTCTGTGTACCTTTTAAATGCAGAAAATATAGTACCAACTTTAGAAGCTGACTGTAGGGATTGAATGAGAATTTTACCTGTAAAGTGCTTTGCACAGTAAGTACTCAATATCAGTTTAGCTATTATTAGCTATTATTACTAGCATCATGACCTATACATTTTCTTTTTTCTCTTTTTAAAAACATTTTATTGAAGTCTTTGGTGTTTATGTCTTTATTCTTTATGGCCTTGGAAGTTGTTCTTAAAAAGGAAAACAGCTATAGAACTTTATGAAATTTTGTACAGTTTTGAACATTACATGGTTTCTAGCTCTACTGTGGGGTTATCCCATCTCCCTCTATAATTCTGTTCACAATAAATGAATAAAAGTATAGACTTAAGAAAAATCAAAATGAGAGAAGAGACACCAATGGATATTTCAGTGAATTTTTCAAAAGCTGGGAAATGGATTGAGTATATGGTGGATGTGATGATAATTGACGTAGTAGAGTTGAATGAACTATAACCCAAGGGCAGGCAAAAGAGATATATAAAGGAAGCTGTGTAATTTAATTCCTAGAAACCTATTATGGATCAGGATTTAGAGGTGATAGGTATCCTAGAATTTGGACTTATTGTCTTTGGCAATATTAGGTCTAGTTGGAGAGTGGGGATGAGGTACAAGACTGACATCGGGGAGGCTAAATATTCTCTGACTTGCTTCCAGATTGCCAGTAGTGACCTTTTTTTTTTTTTTTTTTTTAAATTATTCCTTGCTGTCCTCCTCTCTGGAGAAAGTGATCAGAAGAGACCTCTAAATGTTGGCATTTGGAGTTCATTTCTTTTTTTTTTTTTTAAGATTTTTATTTATTTATTAGAGAGACAGAAAGAGATCACAAGTAGGCAGAGCAGCAGGCAGAAGGAAAGGGAGAAGCAGGCTCTCTGCTGAGTGGGGAGCCCGATGCGGGGCTGGATCCCAGGACCCTGGGATCATGACCTGAGCTGAAGGCAGAGACTCAACCCACTGAGCCACCCAGACACCCCTGGAGTTCATTTCTAATTAAGAAGATTGCCTTAAGTAAAGCTTATCAGTTCCTAGTTCTCACACATGACTCTAAGCAGTTTTTTTTTTAAAGTGTATTTCAATGTGAATGGATGAAAAGATCATCTGACATTTGAATAGAGCCACCCTCAAGTGCCATATGCCATACATTGTGGGCAATGTTGAGAATTCTTTTTTTTTTTTTTTTTTTAATGTTGAGAATTCTTAACTCTTCTTTCTCTTGTCTGCTTCACATGTAGAGACTGGAAAAGCTAAATATCTCCTTTCTCAGCATTCCTGGCATTTGGGTAGCTCTCATCACCAGTTGATGCCCATAAAATACAAGTGGAATTCTGCTTAGTTTGTGATTTTTTAAAAGGGACAAATGTTGCTGGTGTCAGCTTTTTTCCAGCTTTTTCCTTCCTTGAATTAGGATGTGATGCCTGGTACTGTGACACCATTATATGCTCATGAAGGTAAAGCCAAGATCATCTCAGAGATTGTCACTTTGATGTTGTTCAACTAACATCATTAGCTACATCTGGTCTTGTTATAGGTGTCTTTATTAGTCACTACAGCTGTACAGATTTCTGATTGACACAGCCACCCACATGAAAGAGACCAAAACACTGAATAAAAGGGCTGCAAAGGGCATAATATAGGAACAATAGAGGAACAAAAGGAAATGTAAAATCAAACAAAATTTTGACATCCTTAAAAATATGATAAGCTATTGGTCACAAAATAAGGATAGAATCTTTGAAAAATCATTAAAAGAAGAAAGAACTCTTAGAAGCATGATAGCTGAAATAAAAAATTTATAGGTTTTGTAGATAAATTCTAGTTAGAAAATAGAGCAAAAAGAGAAACGACAGATAAGAAAATTACAAGATACCAACAGCCAGCAATACAAATTATAGAAAAAGAAATTATCAAATAAGTAATACAAGAAACTCTCCTAAGAACCTAGAGTTGCCATTCTGAAATGACCTATTTAATGCCCAGTATATTGTTTAAAAAAAAAAAAAAGAACCACAAAAAAGTATATCTCACCATAAAATGACAGTATGCTATGGATTAAAATAAAGATCAGCAAAGTTTCCAAAGTAGGTGACATGTAATGAAATGGGAATCTAAATAGGATCCTCAAAAATAACAATATCAGGAGACAGAAGATTCTGGAACAGTGATTTAAGAAGTTGGGAGCTGAGAGGGAAAGATTTTCAATAGATTTCTATAATAGCTAGATTTCCATAGCTAAATTGTTACTATTTTTTTTTAAGATTTTTTTTATTTATTTGGCAGAGATCACAAGTAGGCAGAGAGGCAGGCAGAGAGAGAGGGGGAAGCAGACTCCCTGCCAAGCAGAGAGCCAGATGCGGGACTCAATCCCAGGATCCTGAGACCATGACCTGAGCCAAAGGCAAAGGCCTAACCCACTGAACCACCCAGGCACCCCTAAATTGTTGCTATTTTTTCAAGATTATTTTTAGGTAATCTACCCCCAACGTGGGTAGATTCGCAACCCCGAGATCAAGAATCACTCTACCTACTGAGCCAGCCTGGTGCCCTTTCTATAGCTAAATTATTAATGTGAGAGTGAGATGTAGACATTTTTCAGCATGCAGGGACTCAGAAACTGCCTCCCACGTACCTCTTTCTGGAGCACTATTAGAGAATGTGATCCACAAAAATGTCAGTCAACCAGAAAGTAAATGGTGAATTGTGAATGTCATTCTGGGCGACAACTATACTGCAGCTAGTTTAACTGAAGCATTAAAACTGAGGATATCTCCAGGAAGAAAATTTAGAAGTGGAACCACTTCTAATATATTTGACATTGTTAGGTCATTTGAAAAATAATACTGACAAATTTTTGACATATCTGGTAGAACATGAGATTCATTAGGGATTGGTAAATTGAAAATTATATAGAGGAAAACAGAGTGCATTCATTAATTCTAAAAAAAAAGTTCTACCAAAAAAAAGTTATTCTTATTATACTCCTTGGCTTATCACTGGACAGTATTTACATAGTCATTTATTCAACAAGTAATTGCATACCTACTGAGTGCTGTTGAGCTAATTAAACTCATTGTCCGCAAGGACCTAATTTTTCCTATACATTTGGAGGAATGAGTTTGTTTCTCCTGAAGTAAGGTCATGAGTAAACTTGCAGATTGTGTGTGTGTGTGTGTGAGTAAAGTGATAGAAGTTTATTAAGTGAAGATACAGAAAAAGCTCTCAAGAGTGAGAAGGGTCCCGCAGATTCTAAGACCACGCAATTCTGACTCTTCTTTCCTTATGTGGGATGAAGATGGGGTCGACTTGATAGAATTTCTTCTCCATTAGCAGATTATAAGAGGAAGCCCCAGACCCCACCATTTGCACCTCTCCATCAGTATTTGTTTTAAATTTACTAGGACTAACATTACCATGTTCTTTATCCCTATTAGTCACTTAAGAAAAGTTCCGCTTTCCCAGGTTTCCCCTCATCTGCCATAATTTAATTCCTATAAGGCTGTGCATATGCCAGGTATGTCTCCCTGCCACCGTGTTCTCTGGGATTCATGGTTTGTCACCAGCAGGATCTCTTTATTCTCAATCTCTTTTCTGTGCCTTCCTGCTGTATTGGAAACAGAGCTTGAGGACACTGCTTCCCCTGAAGCCCTCTTAACTGTTTTTTCTTTGATATTTCATGTGTCACTGGACCTTGAGGGATATAGCTCTTCTCTTTGCTATTTTTAGACCATTCTTTCTCCTACCTTCCTAAAAATCTCTAAATTTTAATCTTATGTCATCATTCCTATTCCACATTTGGTGCTCTCATCTAAAAACCCATGGTTCATTCGACTTCATCCCTTAAACAGTGTCTAACTCAGAGGTCATCTATATAGATACTACTGTTGTATTCATTCCTGGCAGTTTTAATATACACAGATTTGACCCTTAAGATATTCTATTTTTCTTGTTCTTTGAACTCCTTTCTAAAATTTGTGTCCTTTACATTGCCAGTCACATCCATGATTGTACGCTAGACCTTCACATGTCCAAAAATTATATTAAATTTCATGTATTCTCTGTGGCTGCATCTCTTATCATTCTATCTCATTCTGCCTAGTATCAGACTTCAGTTTTTCACCACTCAATGACTTATTTTAATCCTTTAATAGTACTATTTTTTTCACTTGACCTCATTCTTTTATGTTCTCACTTAACCCTTTTCCAGTTTAATTTCAGGCTAATCATTTTTCACTCCCACTCTTGACTCCTATATCCCACTTGGTTGAGGTCTCGAGGTAAAGCCACAGTCTTGATTAAACTTCCCTTCCATCATGCTTTGCTTCCCTTCCATCATGTTTTGCTTATGCAGCTGAACATCATGGGAGGAGAAAACTCATGACACCAACTGGTCTTATTCTCAGTTCATGACCACTTACCTCAGATAGACTCTTAATGTTACCTGGCAGTCATACTATGTATTAACACTATTTTCTGTCAACATTTCATCATCTATCATCACTCCCAGATATTGGCAGTGCTTCCTACTTTATTGAGAAAACTGAAACAATACAAAGAGAGCTTCTCCAGACTTCCTCTACCACATCTTGTCTTCGAAGCAGTTGCACCCACATTTTTCATTTCTCTGTTATCTTAGTTGGATTTTCTTTCTCTGTGAAGCCGATTTCTCTTACACACTTAGATTCCATCTCCTCTCATACAGCTAAGGAAATGGCTTCAGCAGTTTGGCTTTCTCTGATGTCAGTTTTTCACTCTAGCAGTATTCCCCCCAGTATTTTAATATTCTGCTATTTTTTCTTCCATCTTTAAAAAATGAAAGAAAATGTAAAACTTTAATCCACTTTCCCTGCAAGGAGCTCTCCCTGTTCCTCTTTGCAGCAAAATATTTTGAAAGGATTGCTTATTATCATGGTCTCGTAATTTCTTCTGTCCCGTTCTCTCTGTCAACACTTTACCAACATTTTTCTTTTCAAGATCACCAGTAGCTATTGCATTACTAAATCTAAAGGTCATTACTTGGTCATCATCTTGATACTTAACATATCTGCAACATTTGACATAGTTCATCATTCCCTTAATACATGTTATTTACTTGGCTACCAAGAGACCACATTCTTTTAGTTTTCCTCCTACCACACTGATTACTTCTCAGTTTCATTTGCTCATTTTCCTTCATCTCTTAATGGTGGATGTGCCAGCCATTACTTCATTATCTGCAGCTACAGATTTATGGCTTTAAATACCATCCATATGCCGATGATGTCCAAATTTCTATTTCTAGTTCAGTACTCTCTCCTGAACTTTCAGATTTGTCTGTTCTATAAATTGTAACATCTCTTCTTGAGTGTTGGCTTTCTCAAATATAATATATCCAAAATAGAACTGATCACTTACTCCAAATCTTTTTCACTGGCAGCCTTGCCCTATCTCAGTTTGTGGCAGTTGCATTTTTTCCATTGCATAAGCCAGAAATCTTGGCACTATCCTTGATTCCACTGTTTTCTCATACCCAAACTCAAACTTATCAGAACATCTTTTTGGCTCCCTCTTCAAAATTTATCCCCGAATCTCAAAATTTCTTACTATCTCATTGCTGTTAGCTCCATTTCTACTAGGCTGGTCTCAGACACAATCATTTCTGGCCTGGATGACTACCGTTGTCTCTTCAGTCATCCTCGTGCTTATAGTATTGCCCCCCCTTCACTTTATTCTCATCTACTAGAATAGTCTCACGTCAGACTCACTCTGCTCAAAACCTTGCAGTGACTCTCTGCTTTTGTTAGAGTAAAAGATTCCTTATAGTGGCCTATATACTCATATTTCATCTACTACTGCTCTCCCCACTCAGTCTGGCTTCTGTTGTCTCTAAAACATGGCAGAGATGCGGCTGCCTCCCTGTTTTCTCTACCTGGGACACTGTTGGTCTACTGGTTTGCGTAGCGAACTTCCATTTATCCATCAGATCTGCTTAAATGTAACTGTCAGTGAGATCTACTCTGATCACTGTATTTAATATTGCAATTTGTCCCTTTACCCCAATCCT
>CM052798.1:86405754-86425437 GCA_028533885.1 Nasua narica | reverse complement strand
CTAACTTTTAAAAATTGAAATATTTAACCCCACTTATTTATTTATATATAGATGTATTTAATAGATTTTATTTATTTGACAGAGAGCGAACACAACAAGCAGGGGTAGCCTCCAAGGGAGAGGGAGAAGTAGATTCCCCACTGAGCAGGGAGCCGACGTAGGACTTGATCCCAGGACCCTGGGATCATGAACTGAGTTGAAGGTGCTTAACTGACTGACCTGAGGTGCTTAACTGACTGAGCCACCCAGGTACCCTAATCCCATTACGTTTAATGTAATTATTGATATGGGGCACCTGGGTGGCTCAGTGGGTTAAAGCCTCTGCCTTCAGCTCAGGTCATAATCTCAGGGTCCTGGGATTGAGCCCCACATCGGGCTCTCTGCTCAGCAGGGAGCCTGCTTCCCCCCCACCACCCGCCTGCCTCTCTGTACTTGTGATCTCTCTTTTTCTGTCAAATAAATAAATAAAACCTTTAAAAATATATATATAATTATCGATATGGTTTAAATTTACCAATTAGTTTTGTTTTTATTTTTCTTTTCCGTGTTTTTTTTCCTGCCATGTTTCAACTTAATAAAACTGTTTTAAGTATTTGATTTTTACACCCACTTTTATCTTTTTAAGCTCTAATTCTATTTTTTTTTTTTTTTGAAGATTTTATTTGAGCACGACTGAGCATGAGTGGGAGTGTAGGGGAAAGGGAGAAGCAGACTCCCCACTGAGCAGGGAGCTCGACAGGGAGCTCAATCCCAGGACCCTGGAGATCATGACCTAGCTGAAGGCAGATGGCCAGCCACCTGACCATCCAGGCGCTCCAGTTCTATTATTTTTAATGGATGCTCTAGCCTAATGATATGCAGTTTAACTTAAGGCCTTCTTAAAGTATTACAGTATTTCCTACTTTATGAATACAATAACCTTACAAAAGGATAATTCAGTTTATCAAATCCTCATTCCTTTATACTAATGCCATATCATTTATTCATACATGCCTTATAAATCTTATCTTGCAATGCCTTCTTTAAAAAAAATAGCTGTCTTTGGGGCATCGGGGTGTCTTGGCTCAGGTCATGATCTCAGGGTTGTGAGATCAGCCCTACACTGGGCTCTGTGCTGAGTGTGGAGCCTGGTTGGGATTCTCTCTCCCTCTCATTCTGGCAGCACCTCCCCCGCCATGTGTGCACACCCTCTAACTCCAAAAAACAAAACAAAATGCTGTCTTTTAAGGAAATTATGAGAAGGAAAAATGAAATCCTATGTTTTTTTTAAATATTTTTCCATTTATTGCATTTGTTTCTCTTTATATCTTCCTGTTTATATGAGTTACCATCTTTTATTATTTTCCCTTGTCCTGAAGAATACCCTTCAGCATTTCTTGTTTTGCAGGTCTGCTGCAGTTAATATTCTCAGCTTATGTTCATCAGAAAATCCTCAGTTTAGTTATAGAATTCTGGATTGACAATTTTTTCTTTCAACATTTTATAGCTATATTACCTTGTATTCTGGCATCTCCTTTGTTTTTAATATCATTCATACTGTTCTTACCTGAATGCTTGGTGCTTCTCAGGCTGCTTTCAAGATTCTCTTTTTCTGTGGTCTTTACCGTTTGACCATTATGCTTTAAGGTGTATATTTCATTCTGTTCATCCTGTGTGTGGTACACTGACCTTCTTTGCCTAGAAGTTTATGGTTTTCATCAAATTTCGGAACTTGACTGTTATTTCCTTAAACACCCCCATTATTTCTGTCTTCTGAAACTCCTGTTTATGTGTTGTTTTTGTCACACAGGATCCTGAGTCTTTGATCATTTTCCTTTAATCTGTTCTGTCTTTTCTGACTTTATAACTTTCCATTTGTGCTCATTTTCCCTAATCCTTCAGCCATTTCCATTTGCTGCCAAGCCCATCTAGTGAATTATTTCAGATATTGCACTTTTCTAGAATTTCCATTTCTCTTTTTATGGTTTAATTTCTCTGCTCTGATTTCCTGTTCCTCACTAAGAGATGTTTTCATGTAAATTTTGAATAAATATACAATAGCCTATTTAAAGTCTTTGCTAAATAGAACATCTGGACCATCTTGGTGTTGGTTTCTACTGAACTGTTTTTCTTTATTTTAAGTTATACTTTACTGTTGGTTTTTGTTTGCTTTGTTTTTTACTTTTTAAATTATTCTCTCTTTTTTTTTTAAAGACTTATTTATTTATTTGACAGAGAGAGAGATCACAAGTAGGCAGAGAGAGAAGGGGAAGCAGGCTACCTGCCGAGCAGAGAGCCCGACTTGGGGCTCGATCCCAGGACTCCGAGATCATGACCTGAGCCAGAGGCAAAGGCTTTAACCCACTGAGTCACTCAGGCACCCCTACTTTTTAAATTTTTCTTAATTAATTATTATTATTTTTTTTTTTACTCTTTCTCTGATGCCTAGTGATTTTTGCTTTGATGTTTGGATGTTACATTATAGAAACTGGATTCTTTTATTTTCCTTTGTAGATTCTTGATTGTTGTTCTGTCAGTGGGTTAAATTACTGGCTGATCACCTTGATCTTGTGTAAGCTTGATTTTCTGCTTTCTAAGGGAGGATCTATGGAAAGCCCAATGTATTTTCCAAGCCTCTCTAATTTGGTTGGACTCAACTTGTAAATTCTGTTTCCTTGAAGATCTTGAGAGGGCTTGGTTTTAGGCTTTGTTAGGACTGGATAGGCCTAGGATAAAGTTTATTCCAGGTATAGTTTTTTCTTTTTAGGTGTGGCCTTTCTGGTTTCTCAGGTGAATGTCTGGGGAGGTGGATAAAGTCTTTTCTCCCACTAGCTTATCTAAAATTCTGGCTCCTGGAACTGCTTGACCTCTGGTTTCTCTATTCTACCGTCAACTTCACAGCAGCTGCTCTCTGTTAAGCCTTGTGTAATCTTGTGCTGTGCATATACAGCCCAGCTATTGGCTGAGAAATTCTGAGGAATTAATTGATTCTATGTCTTTCTTTCCCTCCATTTCCCCCACTCCCCAACCTCACCCTGCATAGCTGCCTCAATTCCAGTGCCCTATTCATGGATTCTGGCTGCTCAATAGTCCCAAACTCTGACTATGGCCTCCTCAGCTCAGAGAGACTTCTCAGCTCTGTGTGGTCTCCAATTTTCTGTGCCAGCTATCACCAAATTGTCTATAGACAGAGAGGCAGGATAGTGGTGGGGCTCTCTAAAGGATTGCAGAATTTCTCAGCCTTTAGTCTAATGACTAAATATAGTTACCTCACATATTTCTGTCTTACTTCATAGTTCTGGTAGCGGGGCTAGCCTGGTACCACTTATTCTCTCACAGCTGAGAGTGGATGTCATCTTTGCTCTACTTTAATATTTTTTTTTTTTAAAGATTTTATTTATTTATTTAACAGAGAGGGAACACAAGCAGGCAGAGAGGCAGGCAGAGGCAGAGAGAGGAGCAGGCTCCCTGCAGAGCAAGGAGCCCGATGCGGGACTCGATCCCAAGACGCCGGGATCATGACCTGAGCCAAAGGCAGCTGCCCAACCAACTGAGCCACCCAGGCGTCCCTCTACCTTAATATTTTTAATCCCTGATTGAAGTTTTGTGTATAGTTTGGTATTTGTAGATTTTTAGAATTATTATGGTTTAAGAGGGATTATACTTAAAATATAATGTCAGACATTTTTGTTAAAGAGCAAGATAGTTTATAATGGAAGTCACTTGAGTGGATCGGTATAAGTGAAATTTCTCTAAAATACTTTCCTGAGAAATAACTTTTCTTGTATTAGGCTTTTATAGTGAAAAATGGATAGATGGGTGGATAGAATAGACTAATAAGTTTTAGAGCAGATATTTTTCTTTTCAATCCTAGATGTAGAGCTACCTATAGAGCTTTAAAAAAATACTCCAGACTGGTTAAATAAGAATTTTAAATTGCATCCTGGGTATCAATTTTTTTTTTTTTTACAGTATGTTACAAATACTGGTAAACCACCAGTTATTTTTATTCAGTGAAGGTTGATAATCTTAGGAAGAATGTTTGCCAAACTCATTTTTTTCTGTAAACTCTTGCAAAGTTACAAAAGTCTTTCAGATAAAATCCAAATTGCTGGTAAAAACGACATATAAATTCATATGTACCATCAGTTTTCTCAGGGAACTAGATTCAGAGGTATGGTGACAAATACAGATTTTCTAAGTATATTGTTTGCCTGCCTGCCTGCCTGCCTGCCTTCCTTCCTTCCATCCATCCATCCATCCATCCATCCATCCGTCTTCCTTCCATCCATCCATCTTTCCTTTCCTTTTTTGTTTCTTAACTTCTTTGTGGTAGGCTGCATACCCAGTGTAGAGCCCAGTGAGGGGCTTGAACTCACAACCCTGAGGTCAAGACCTGAGCTGAGATCAGTAGTTGGACATTTAATCAACTGAGCCACTCAGGTGCCCCCAAGTATTTTGTTTTCATGTGGTACATTTATTGTTAGAAAAAGCAGCTTGTTTCAGTATTTAGCATTCATTCAGCTCTTTTGTTCAATAGATGTTTGAGGGCCATGCTAGGTGATGACTGTACAATGATAAAAACAACTGACTCTGTCCTTGCTATCTTGGAGTCTATATGAGTCATGTGAGTATATGGTTCGGTTGTAGTTCACATCAGTGATTAACTCCAAAATAGAGTTAATTCCTTTTGGTTTTGCTGGAAAAATAGTTGTTAATTTTTGTATTATAGTTTGTGTGCCTATCAGATTATCTCAGGAACTCATAAGCCTCAGATTCACCTACCCAGCGGAATATTTTTATTTTTTTCTTAAGATTTTATATATTTATTTGACAGATCACAAGTAGGCAGAGAGGCTGGCAGAGAGAGAGGGGGAAGCAGGCTCCCCGCTGAGCAGAGAGCCCAATGCGGGGCTCGATCCCAGGACCCTGGGATCACGACCTGAGCCGAAGGCAGAGGCTTAACTCACTGAGCCACCCAGGTGCCCCCTTTTCTGGGTTTCTCTACTTTTCTTCTTTTGCTCTCTTTTCCTTAGCCTTGAAAATGACTTCTTCAGAACTATGTACTAATACACATTCAGATTTTTTTTCCCCCAGTGGGAAAACCTTACTTTCCTTTCAGATTATCTCAAGTACTCTTACTCATCCTTAAATACCCACCTTAGATGTCAACTCCTATATAAGGGGAGGAAAGAGCACATACTTAGATGTAGGTATATATTATATTTGTTTGCTTATTACTACTTGTTCACATGAATCAAGATATTTCTAGAAACAGGATTCTGAAACATTTATTTTGAGGTGAGAAGAGAAATTTGTACAGGGTTAAATTTTATGAATTAAAATTTTGTGAATTATGATACTAGCTGACCTTTCTACCAAGTGCCTTTCTGTTTACTGACATAATTACTCTGTGTCAAAAGATCTTTCTTTATCTCAATTTAAAACTCGTTGAGCCACAAAGGTTACCATAGTAATTTCATATTCCTACTTCATTTGTACAAATTTAACAAAGTAAAATTTTGTTTTGAACATACAGAAATTGTGGTATATGGAGCAAATTAAATGTTCTTCAATGAAAGAATGAAATGAGGGGCGCCCGGGTGGCTCAGTGGGTTAAAGCCTCTGTCTTCAGCTCAGGTCATGATCTCAGGGTCCTGGGATCGAGCCCAGCATCGGGCTCCCTGCTCTGCAAGGAACCTGCTTCTCCCTCTCCCACTCCCCCTGCTTGTGTTCCCTCTCTCACTGTCTCTCTCTTTCTGTCAAATAAATAAATAAAATCTTAAAAAAAAATGAAATAACAATCTTTGGGTTACCTATCTATCTAACATTAGATTGTCTTAATTAATTAATTTTGATAGTTTTAATTTAAAATTAAAATACCCACATCTTCTTTTGCTGTTTAATATCTTACATAAATTATAAAGTGTTATTAGACTTTACAGACAGGATTTGGGTTTTGTTTTCTTGTTTTATTTTGCTTTAAAAATGAATTCTTAAAAGTCATAAGGTGGTCAATTTTATTATGTATGTTTTACTACAATAAGAAAAGTTCTTAAAAAATTTTTTTAAAAGCAATGAACAAAATAAAAACCTCACTTGCTGAATATTCTCTATTACACCAGTCCTCATATTGCTGTACATTTTGCCTTCTACTGCCCTCCATTTTTCCTTTACGTCTTGAACCCAAGCACTAAGCAAACTTTGTGAGACCTTCACTAAAGAAAAGACATTTAGATGCTCATAGTCTTCCTCTTAATCTCAATTCCTGCCTTCAGTGATTTCAGTATCCACATAGACAGTCGTAACTTTGTCAGTATTTTGAACTCATTTCCAGTGACCTTCTCTTGATGGTGTCTTAGCTAGGCATTTAATTTTTAGGTCATACCATAGACCTTATTTTAACTGGAGCATGTAAACTCCCAAATCACCAGAGGTGCCGATCTCTCTGACAAGAGTCCATTGTTCAAGCTTGTCTGTGCAGCTGTGCCAGCTAGTGTTATATTCTGATACCTTATCTGAGCTACTGTCATAGAGTTCTAGCTGGTCATCCTGTTCTCTCTTCTTTGGATTTATCTTTTATATTTCTGTCTGATGATTTTCCTGGAACATAAATCTGATTATTATATCTTGGTTAGAATTTTTCAAGGGTTTTCCGTTACTGAGAAGATAAAATCCAAACATTAGCATGGTATACTCAGCCCTTCACAGCCTGATTCTGGATTTTATTAATTATTATCCCATATTCTGACCTTTGCCTGGCTTTCTTTGGCTAAATTGAAGTCTTTGTAGTTCCCTAAATATGCCTCTGTATTTAGCATATGATTATACTGTTCCCACTTCACTGTGAAGCTTTCCTTGGTATTAAGGCTGTGTTCTTGTTGAGACTTTATTTATCTCCATTATAGTTCTTGTCACAATATGGTATCATTTCATATGTGTGCCTATTTATTATAAGAATATGAGCAATAATGGATTTTTTACTTATGTCCCTAGCATACAGAAGAATCCCAAAAATTTTTGTTGTCTTACTGAACAATTGATTCAAAGGAAATAAAACTAGGAAAGAAAACCATTCTACCTTCCTAGTAGCCAAAGAATTGTAGTCTTTACTATTAAGTATAAATTTTCACACAGTAATATTATGAAATAATAACAGACACCACTCATGTTGACAAAGCTACACTAAAACTAGTGTCAGTGATTTTTTTTTAAAGGTTTTATTCATTTATTTGACAGAGAGAGAGATCACAAGTAGGCAGAGAGGCAGGCAGAGAAAGAGGGGGAAGCAGGCTCCCCACTGAGAAGGGAGCCCGACATGGGGCTCGATCCCAGGACCCTGAGATCATGACCTGAGCTGAAGGCAGAGGCTTAACCACTGAGCCACCCAGGTGCCCCGTGTCAGTGATTTTTAATTGGTTCAACTTTTTTGGAAAAATTTGTCTATATAGTATGGAGAGCTGAAAAATTGTTTCAAGTGGCGATTGTAAGGACAACATAAAAGTCAGATATAAAATAGCACATACGTTATATATACTTGTATTTTAAAATATATAATAAAGTGGTGCCTGGGTTCTCAAAATGGCTTCTCAGGCTCGGGTCAGAAGGGAAGGGATTTGTAGTTGAAAGTTGCTTTTGAGGTAAGGTATATGAGGGCAGCATAGAATGTCAATCGTTTCAGTAAGATCATAAGTTTGAGTCATGTAGCAATTCATTTTAAGAATTTTAATAGTAAATTTTCTGTTCTAAATGTAATTTTTGTTTCTGTTTTAAGATACCAGTTTTTGGAAGAAGCTTTTCAAAACCAGAAAGGTGCAATTGAGAATCTACTGGCTAAGCTTCTTGAGAAGAAGAATTATGTTCATTTTGCAGCTACTCAGGTGCAGAATAGGTAAGTGTGTTGCCTTAAAACCATAATTTCACTTTAAGAATTATTAAACACAGTAGGTCAGTTTACATATGTTTTCCTTCTATATTAAGCATATATAGAAAACATGTTTTTGGAAGGGTAAATGATATAAGTTTGGGTTTGGATTATAATATTTGTTAAGTAAGATTTAATTAACCAAAATTTTGAATACTCTTAAGATACATCTTTGACTACTTTATAATCAACAAAACTCTAGACTTTGTAAAGCCTTAAATTACTGTGGAAAAAACAATACATGGAGAGTTGAATTACAAATTTTAACTATGTGAGAGACAGTATAGAGGAGAGAGTACAAAGAATGGTGGGTAAATTTACCTTCCCATCTGTAAAACAAGAATTAAAAATACTACTTCTCTTAGTAGTAGTATTATAAGATGAATGTATAGCACAGTTTGTGGCACATAGTAAGCCTTCAGATTTTAACTATTGGTATTATTTTTATCAATAATACCATCTGTATTTAAAAGTTTTATTCAGGTTCATTTCTAAATGAACTAAATTTATTGGTAAGTCAAGTTGAAGTAGGTTCCATAAATGAGTACATTAACAAGGTGAGGACTCAGTGTAGAAAGATGAACACTTAAAGCTGGCATAATTAAAATCTGTATATTCCTGAAGATATGAATAGGTTTAATAAGTATTTATTTTTCAGTTTCACAAATATTGAGACTTTTAGGTACTCCTAGAATGTTTAAGTTAATTTATGATAATTAAAATTATCAGAAATGACGATACTCAAAAGTATTAAATAGACAAATGAATAGTACATTATATATTAGACTATAAGGTGGTAGAACTTTAATATTAAGAAGAGATACCAAAAGAAAATAAAAGCTACTCTGAGGGTGTAGATGTTACAATGCAATTGACCCTTGAACAACATGGATTTGAACTGCGAGGGTCCACTTATGCATATTTTTTTTCAATAAATATAACATTTTCTTTTCGCTAGCTGACTTGATTGTAAGAATATAATATGTAATACATATAACATATAAAACATGTGTTAATCAGCTCTTTATGTTAGCAGCAAAGCTTCTGGTCAACAGTAGGCTATTAGCTAAAGCTTTTGGGGTGTCAGAAGGTAATACGTGGACTTTTTGCTGCATGGGGATAGATGCTCCTAACCCCCACTTTGCCCGAGGGTCAACTATATATACCTACACTAATATCTTACATACACTACTCATGGATGGTTGATTGTTAGGAAAACGTCAGGATGTTTTAGTGATACTGCTATGTTGTGGGTGCTATTGGAGAGGAGGGTGGTAGCTGTCTTCTCATAAATAACAGATGAAGGGCCTTTTCAGAGAAAGGATAGTGAATTGATTCATAAGGCAGTCCCATATTTTTGTACAAATGTTTTGTACATATTTTGTATATGTGTTTCTGAATCTGTGTAGAGAAGTAAAACAGGAGGTTTATGTGTTATAAAATTGCAGAGGGTTGGGGAGACTAATGATTTCATCTCCAGAAAGATTTTTTTTAAAGTATTGAAATCTCCGGTAATACTTCCCTTTAGACACATTCTTTAATGACCTGGATCCATTTTTTAATGTACATTGATTTATTTCTTCACAATTGAACACATATAGACATGTTTGAATCTAATGAGGATCTGACTATGGCTAACGGTTCTCTGCTTTTAGTGTGCTTAATGATTTTAGTCTTTGTCTGAATCATTTTAAGTTGGAATCCTATTTTTTCAATAGTAATTAGCACTCTTATTTTTAAAAAGACATCTTCCACTTACTTTAATAAGGACAGAATTGAATAAAATTTTCAAATAAGTGCCCAAACAAGCGCTAATATATAGACAATGGAGGGAAAATTACATTATAATTACTTAGACTATATTAAGGTCACTCAAATTTGAATTGGGCAAATAAAAGACATTTTAGAGGTTGAAAGTATGGGAAATAGTTCGTAAAGAAGTAGAATGTATAATAGTTGAAGGCTACTTTCTTTGATTGTTTAACATTTTATGTTTTTATATTGGTGGGACCCCTCTCCCCACTCCATGAAATAGGTATTTGCTATTTCATATCTGCAGCCAAATCTTTCACTCCCAAAATGGGAGCTTACACTTATTCTAAAACATCTGACAAATCTTTTACAAAATGGATTGAGGTTGTTTTATACCCTTAATTCTGTACAGTAAGAAAACTTTTGAGAAGAACCAATGGGGGGGGGGCAGGTATCAGAACCCACATTTGAAGAGGTTAAGTTGTAGGAGTAAATAAATGCTTCTAAGCTTAATTCCTATTATTCCAACAGATAATTACTGTTTGCAACATTGTTCTTTGGCACACTGTTCTTAAAAAGTGTTTAGTAGCTTCAACTTGCCAGATTGACACTAGACAGCAATTGTTGATGTCAGATGTTTATATATCACATTCATGTCATAGGAACTAAAGGAGATTGCCATCTAGACTAATAAACTGGCCTTTACGAACTTAATTTAAAATTACTAAATATTCCATTCTTTGTATAAATAACTTGTTTGGACCAAATTGAGTGCTCAGGTCTACCGAAACATAAGTTGTACATTTTGACAAAGGTTTAATTTTAATTACTCGCTTTAAGTGCCCAGTTGGATGAATTTCTGTAACAGTTGATGATTCAGAGACATAGGATAAGTTGATAACCTAATGATGCATTTCTCTTATTCAGGATAAAAGAAGTAAATGAGACTAACAAACGAGTAGAACAGGAAATTAAAGTGGCCATTTTCACCCTTATCAATGAAATTAATAAGAAAGGAAAATCTCTCTTACAGCAGCTAGAGGTACGGTTCAAAGCCAAAATAAAACAAAAACTGCTTCTCTTGCTCTTTAGCTGTTTTTAATGTTTATTGAAAGCTCTTTTAGAGTGGTTGGGGGGGCATGGAAGTAAAGAAAGTTAAAAACATTTTTTAAAATTTCATTTTCTATTGGAAAATAGAGCTTTATTGAGTTAATTTGCAGCCCAATTTAATAATACTGATTTTAGCTGCATAAATTAGGAGGTAGTGTTGTCCTCTTAGGAATGAAAGAATTATTACTAAAATGTTATATAAACAAAGACAAAGCCAACTTGCTACATCCTCCCCATTCCCCAAAATAGGGCCTCAATTTAACTTTTACGTGTGAATGTATATCCTTTATGTTTCACTTTCTCTTAAAAGTATTCCATAGTTTTGCTAAAAATGGTGCTCATTTTGAAGTTTATAAATTTTAAACGTGCTGATAATTTTGTGGTATTGTTTTTGTGTTGCATACTTTGAGATTAATATGTAGATATAAATTTTTAGATAAGAATCCAATTTGTGAAATCCAAATTAAGTTTTAAACAAAGAGTCTCCTCTACTGACCACAGTTCATTAGTTTTCAAAATTTGGTGCTCTTTAGTAGGCTTAGATGATACAGGGTTGTGTTTTCTGCACCACTAAATGGTAGCAATTTAAACTATGTATTTGGTTTTTTGACTTTCATTACTATTAACCTTAAATTTTTCCACAGTTTTTTTTCTGTTTCATTCCTTCATAGAACATTGTAGAAATATTAGACAAATAGTTACATACAAATGAAAGAAATCATGTTGGCAGTGTTATTTCTGAATTTTGTCTTCTGAAATACATCTTTTTATTGAGACACAGTTGTGAGATTAAAAGTACTCTCACACATACTGTTAAAGTTGGAGTTCTCTTTTCTGTTGTATATCCAGACGATGCCTTTAACTCTACTAGGTTTTTGTTTTTATTTTTTTTTTAAGGATTTTATTTATTTTTTTGACAGAGATCACAAGTAGGCAGAGAGGCAGGCAGAGAGAGAGGGGGAAGCAGGCTCCCTGCTGAGCAGAGAGCTTGATCCCAGGACCCTGAGATCATGACCTGAGCCAGAGGCAGAGGCTTTAACCCTCTGAGCCACCCAGGCGCCCCTAGGTTTTTGTTTTTAAAAGGACTGTGTGAATGGAGAACATTGAGCAGCAACTCTTTTTGATAACCTTTTAAGTTACTGCAAGTACATTTTAACTGTAGGTCTAAAATAATGTTCTTTTTTTTTAAACATGAAACAATTTTAATAAAAGTTTCTGTACAATCCTAAGCAGTTTTATTTACACATAGAAAATGTAATAGGGGTAGTGTTTGAAATTACAGAACTCCTTATAAAATAATGTTCTTAAACTGCTTCAAGAGTTTTTGAGTGAAAAGATGCCTCTTAATACTAAAATATACAAAAATACCAAATGATAAATCCGCCACATACTCATAATATGCTGAATTTAAACAATAGAGGTTTTCCTAAGCTTTGTAAAAGGGATGATTTCCAGGGAAGTTGTGAGTGAAGCTTCTATCAGTCAAATATTTTTGTCCCTGTTTTACATTACAAAATGAGCAACTTGTTTTCTTAGGGAAACAATTGTCCAGTAAATCGACTGGAGGCATTAAGAAAATGGCTAAGTACTAAGTAGGTAGATGGTTTGGCGTGACCAATGTCAAAGTGTATATAGAACATCACCTGTTGCTTCAAGGAGTTTTAGTTCCCAGCGGGTGTAATTTTCCTTTGCAGCATTTCCCCCCAAATTGATCCTTCAACTCTTACTTTCTTGTTCTTTTGTGAACTTTTGTCATTTTGAAAGTTTCCCTAACTCTGCTCTTAGAACTTTGGAATTGCTTTTCTCATTTTGTCTTACGTATTTGAAGGAAGAGATTTTAACTTCAGCCTCATGATGCACCAGTAGGTGGCACTGGCAACACAAAATTTTCTTTGGTCGGAAGAGTAGAGTTGAGTGTATTGTATTTCTAAAGGTCAGCTCATTAGGCCATAGATTCTGTGTATTGGATCAGCCTAATATTAGGATACCGTTTTTAATAAGGACATTTTTATCTTCTGAAGGAAAAGAGAGACATCAACTAACATTAATATCTATATATGGAATGTCCCTTGTTAGCTTAGAGAACTTAAGTTTTAGTTCTGCTTTTGTTGGTGAATTTTCTTTTGATCAGAGACTCATTAAGTAATGAGGTACTTGTTGACTTTTCTTAATTTTAAAAAAATAATGTAGGTATTGTGTTCATTTGCAATAAAAATTGTGAGTTGAATTTTCATACCGAATTTTTCATTGAATTCTTGCTCTGTTTCAGAACGTTACAAAAGAAAGACAGATGAAGTTACTGCAGCAGCAGAATGACATCACGGGCCTTTCCCGGCAGGTGAAGCACGTTATGAACTTCACAAACTGGGCGATTGCGAGTGGCAGCAGCACAGCACTACTGTACAGCAAGCGACTGGTGAGACACACACAGTATAGTATATTTATGGTCTTTAAGTTGACTTTACTAAGATACTTACCTTCAGGGAACTGCACTTGTATGAAGTATAGATTTTGTATTTTTGCAAGTGTAACTGCCACCATGTTAAGATGTAGAAAAATTCCATCACCCACAAAAGTTTCCTTGTTCCCCTCTACTCCTGACCCTAGGCAACCATTTGTCTGATTTCTTTTATTTTCTACAATTGCATAGGAATGGAATCATACAGTATTTACTGTCCTGAAGATACCTAGTATCGTAATGTAGTTTATCACCAGAAATGTCAGAAGTTCAAGCATGTGCATTTGACTGCTTACATAGATTGCCTTTTCAACACATACTGTCTCATCTGAGATTGACATTATGGGGCTACATGAGCTTTTTATGTCTTTATCATATATGTTTTCGCAAGTGATACTTAGAATTTTTAAGACTAATGTGAATTTTTTCCCTTTAAGATTACTTTTCAATTGCGCCATATTTTGAAAGCACGGTGTGATCCTGTGCCTGCTGCTAATGGAGCAATTCGTTTCCATTGTGATCCCACCTTCTGGGCAAAGAATGTAGTCAATTTAGGTGAGAAATAATTAGTTTTATGAATGTAACTGGGAACAGTGAATTAGGAGGAAAAAGCATCTAAACCAAATTTTAGATACTTAAAGCTTCACTCTAACATGTAAATTTCTTGGAAAATATGTTCCTCATTGGAAACACTTGAGCTATGTTCATGACATCTATAAGGACGTTGAGAATCTCCTATGTGTAGATTTTAATAATGTGAATCATTGCTAACTTTTCCTCCACATCTTTTAAAATTGTTAATGACTATTTCATGTCGACAACTTAGCAAATGGGGCTTCATTCTCTGGAAGAATTTATTAGATGTTTAGTAGTTTGTATATTAATTGTACCAAATTGTCCACTAGAGGAGGACTTCCAGGATGCTGATGTATCTGAAAGTCATGTACTGAGGAATGTTTGAAAGATAAGAGTAGCTCTTTTCCACATGGAAGAGAACTGGACTTTACTCTTGTTACTCCACAGTGTGGACCTGCGGACCACAGGTGACGGTTACAGGGAGACAAACAGCTCAATTTACAACAAAGGCCAAACGCTTCCCGACAGTTAGAATTGTCTCCAGATTGAGTGAACTCACTTTCAAAATAGTCAGGTCCTCACCATTGGAAGTTGTAAAAGCAGAGGTGGATGAATTTCTGTAAAAAAGTAGTCTTTTGTTTATATTAAAATTTGGTTATAGCCTTAGATCAGGCATTGGCAAACTGGCAAACTGTTTTTGTGTGGCATGGTAGCTAAGTTTGTTTTTTACATTTTAAAGGGTTGTAAAAACAAATGAAAATAAAAGAACATATGATAGATCTTACATGGCCTGCAAGGCCTCAAATATCTGACCCATTAAAGGTTTGCCAACTCTGCCTTATATCAGACCTTCCTAAAATTTGTTTTCTATTCCTAGAAAACTGTGGGCTTTGTGAGAGGCAAGGAAGATTGTCATTTTTTAGGGATGTAAGTGGTTAAAACATACCATGTTTCCACACACAGTTTTAGAGCAGTGTCATACTCTGCCCTGCAGACTGTGGCAATTCAAAGGCAGATGGCATCAGCATTAGGAATCTTAGGTATCCTTGAATCTGGGAGAATTGATTTTGACTGACTGGATGGGCCTCTTCTGCAAATACCTCTTTCAGATCTTGAATTTTCTGTGCATGTGTATAAAGAATAAGGGCAGGTAATATATTATTCTGAAGAATCGAAAGTCAGTTATTTGGCTTTGGACTATGTTTCTGATCTTCATTATCTTTAAATCTAGCTCCCATCTCTGCTGTACTGTCAGAAGCTTTGAGTGCTGATAGTTGTCAAAGGAAAGAGAAAAAGATAGTGACTAAGCCACAAAGTAGATGATTTAATCATTTATATGCAAATTATTCTCATTTTTTAAATCCTTCAGGTAATCTAGTAATAGAGAGTAAACCAGCTCCTGGTTATACTCCTAATGTTGTAGTTGGGCAAGTTCCTCCAGGGACAAACCACATTAGTAAAACCCCTGGACAGATTAACTTAGCACAGCTTCGGCTCCAGCACATGCAACAGCAAGTTTATGCACAGAAACATCAGCAGTTGCAACAGATGAGAATGCAGCAACCCCCTGCACCTGTATCAACAACAACAACAACAACGCAGCAGCACCCTAGGCAAGCAGCCCCACAGATGTTACAGCAGCAGGTGAGTATTATTACGTCATGACATTATTGGCTAAAATTATGAAGGCCTCAAGATCACACTCCATCCTGTAAGGATGAATTACACATTTCAATGTCACTAACAGGGACAAAGCTCAAAGGTTAGAGTTTAAATATTTGCTCTGGGTTTGACAGGGATTTGGGGAAGATGTGAGAAAAGATATTAAATAAAATACTTAACCATGGGAAACAAAATTAACTCACCAGTACCATGGAGGAGCAAAAGATTTTATTCCTCCATACCAGGTATTTTTTGTTTTTCACATGCGGCTCTGGGCCACAAGGCTAGATAGTTTTTGCCCAGGATCTGATAAGTTCTTATTTACTTATTTAAGAAGGATTTGGGGGAGAGGGAATCTGGAGCAGACTCCACATTGAATGTGGAGTCCCACACGGGGCTTGATTCCACAACCCTGAGATCACAACCTGACCTGAAATCAAGAGTCGGATGCTTAGCCGACTGAGCCACCCAGGTGCTCCAATCTGATTAGTTCTTCAGGTATTTGTTCAAATCATTTCCATCCCTGTATCTCTCCTGATCTCCCCTTCCCCATCCAAATCAAAACCATTAATCCAGGGTTGGTTAAGTCAATGTTAATAGGCTTTAAATACACACACACATATACTGAGAGGAAGGGATTAGGGCTAGAGATGGGGAGAATGCGACTTACACTTTTTACTTTATGCCCTTCGGTCCTGACTGAATGATTTTTACCATAACATTTTATAATTGAAAGGTAAATTTATAAAAATTATTATTACAAAAATGCAATTTCTGCCTTTTGTAGCCTCCGAGATTGATCAGTGTGCAAACAATGCAAAGAAGCAACATGAACTGTGGAGCTTTCCAAGCCCATCAGATGAGATTGGCTCAGAATGCGGCCCGAATACCAGGGATACCCAGGCACAGCGGCCCTCAGTATTCCATGATGCAGCCACACCTCCAAAGACAAGTATGCCTAGAGTTACATTTGTAAGAATCATACAATTTTAAAACTAAAAGACATCATTCTTCTTAATCAGTTGGGAGGGGGGTCTTGCCGTGTGACCATTGAGACCTTTGAGAATTTGATTAATGCTGTGTATCTTCTTGTCCCAGAAAAATACACATACACATAAATTGAATTTATGTGTATGTGTAAGAGTTTCTTTAATGGCTTTCAACTCATTATATACTGTGGATTAAGTCCAACCAATTCAATTTAGAGAAGTATAAAACAAAGGCGCTTGTTATTTATCCACAATGACAAGAGGTAATGGTAAAGTCAGGATTAGAACCTTAGTTTCCTGAAATTGTTCCTCTACTGTTTTAATGCGGTGCTTGGAACCTAATCTATAAAAGGGACTTTGAAAACAGTAGAGCTATGCTATATGTTATTGATTGATTGATTGGTTGATTGATTGCTTCTCTTTGCTTATTTTTCTTTTAAGGATATAGATGTGCCTACTTTTAAAAATAAATGTATTTAGAAACATGTTTTCTAACTTTTGCCTGAACAGCAGCTTATATTTGAATAGGAGTTAGGATTATAAAATCAGGCTACTTTTACATGCAATTTCTAGTTATAAAAGAATAAAGTTCATTTTATAACGTTATAGTGATATTTCTCAAAGCGTGCTTTAATGACCATCAGAATGACGAGGGTCCTTTTCAGAAGTAGATTCTGAGCCATAGTTACTGAATCAGAATTTCTGGGGTCGGAATACTTAGAAATAATAAATTTTTACTTAACTCTCAGATTAATCTGCTTACTAAAGTTGGATAAGCAGTCTCAGAGCAGTGGTCCTTCCGCTTTTAGGCCCAAGTACCTCTGGAAATTGAAAAATATTTTTCAAATACCTTTGAAAAATAAATACTCCCTCACATTTATAGTGACATTTTAAAGTTCTATTATAAACTTAAGTTTAAATGGTTGCCAAGGATGTATTTTCTGATATATTGTAAATATTGATGTTATAAAGTAAAACTCTTACATCATTCTTGTAAACAAATCTACTAGAATCCCAAATACCATAGCAAACTCTTTTTTGAAAGTCAAAATTTTATTGTCTTTTCTCCTTGGACTTGAATTGCTCTTCTACTTTCTCTACAGAATTTTATCTTAATGTACTTACATTTGATAGACTTATAGATCAGTTAGTTACAGTTTTCTGTGGGAAGAATGTCTCTCAATTTAAAAATTCTTAAATTTCCAGCAACAATAAGACAATATATAAGCTTAAAAAGATTTTTTTCTGGACCAAATTTTCATTACAATAATTCCTATACAATTGTTTAAACAATGTAAACATATTTCTGTTAAGACTATTAGGAAACATAAAAGTAAAATTCTTTGAGGTATACATTTCTTTTTTTTTTTTAATTTTATTTATTTATTTGACACAGAGAGAGAGAGAGATCACAAGTAGGCAGAGAGGCAGACAGAGAGAGGGGGGAAGCAGGCTCCCTGCTGAGCAGAGAGGCTGATGCTGGGCTCGATCCCAGGACCCTGAGATCATGACCTGAGCCAGAGGCAAAGGCTTAACCCACTGTGCCACCCAGGCACCCCTGTTCTCTGTCTTTAAGAGTCTCTTATGGTTTGTTTCCCTTTCTCTTTTTTCTTTTCTTTTTTCCCCCTTCCATATGTTCATCTGTTTTGTTTCTTAAATTCTACGTATGAGTGAAATCATACGGTACTTGTCTTTTTCTGACTGATTTCGCTTAGGATAATATACTCTAGCTCTATCTACATCATTGCAAATGACAAGATTTAATTCTTTTTGATGGCTGAGTAATATGTGTGTGTGTGTGTGTGTGTGTGTGTGTGTGTGTGTGTGTGTGTGTGTGTACAGGTACCACATCTTTAGGATTTACTTTGTTAACAACTTTTCTATATATCATACAACAGTGTTAAAACTGTGGTTGTATTATACATGTCACATCCATAGAACTTTTTATTTCATATGGAAGTTTGTACCTTTTCGCTTTGACCACCTTCAGTTCCCCTCCCATCCTCTGCCTCTGGAAACCACAAATCTGAATTGTTTCTCTGTGCAATTGCTTTGTTTTGAGATTCCACATATAAATGAGATCATACAATATTTGTCTTCCTCTGTCTTATTTCACTTAGCATGATGCTTTCAAGGTTCATTCATGCTGTGACAAATGATTGCCTCATTTTTTTATGGCTGAATAATATTCTGTATACAAACACACCATATATATTTTGTACATGGTCAGACACCCACATACATACCACTCCTTCCTTGGCCATTCATCTGTGCGTGGACACAGGTTGCTTCTGTGTCTTGGCTGTTGTTAAGATGATGCTTACTTCTTTGTTTCTCAGTTACAGGTGTCAAACACTTATGTATCTTTCCTAAACTAAAAAGTGTTGTGAAGGTATATAGTTCATATTTGGATATCTTGGCAGATCATTTAATGATAACATCTTTTTTCCTAACAGCACTCAAACCCAGGGCATGCTGGACCCTTTCCTGTTGTGTCGGTGCACAACACCACAATCAATCCAACCAGCCCTACTACAGCTACGATGGCAAATGCAAATCGAGGTCCCACCAGCCCATCTGTTACAGCAATAGAACTAATCCCTTCAGTTACCAATCCTGAAAACCTTCCATCATTGCCAGATATTCCACCCATACAGGTTTGTATCTAAGTTGAATGAGAGATTTAAAACCTTTAATTAGAGAGTTGAGGGTATATCTTTTCTTTTCTCTCTTCTTTCCCTTCCCTTCTCTTCCCTTCCTTTCCCTCTTACCATCCCTTGTCCCTTCCATCTTCCCTTCCCTCTTCCCTTTCCTCCAACCTTTCCTCCTTTCCTTTCCCCCTTTCGTTTTTCGGGAGAAGCATGTTTTGAAATTTCCAAAGACTAGAGTATAATATTTGATTTTTAAAAGTTATATGTGCTAAAACCAGCATGCCTCAGTATTTTAATTTTTTTTTTTAAGATTTTATTTATTCATTTAACAGAGAGAGAACACAAACAGGCAGAGAGGCAGAGAGAGGAGCAGGCTCCCCCCGGAGCAAGGAGCCCGATGCGGGACTCGATCCCAAGATGCCGGGATCATGACCTGAGCCAAAGGCAGTCGCCCAACCAACTGAGCCACCCAGGCGTCCCATGCCTCAGTATTTTAAAATTAAAACAGCTTTGCTAATTTTTTAAAAAGATTTTATTTATTTATTTATTTGACACAGAGAGAGAGAGATCACAAGTAGGCAG